>JANRMT010062806.1:63757101-63777755 GCA_026402145.1 Polypterus bichir lapradei | reverse complement strand
CTATCTATCTATCTATCTATCTATCTATCTATCTATCTATCTATCTAGTGCACCCTTCACCTCTTTCTCCCATGCTTCTTTTAATACAGACTCTTAAAGAGACATTTGTTATTTGTTTATTCATGTCCTTAATATTGTTATGTGTGTGCGCCAATGTGTATGTATGTATGTATGTATATCTATATATATATATATATATATACTGTATATACAGAGTACATGCATACTGATTCATGTACAAGACAGATACAGATATGTATATATACAGCCAGAAAGCCAAAGTATAATGTGCAGTTTTGTGTGTGTGTGTGTGTGAGTGTGTGTGTCTTTTTAATATACAGGTAGATAAACGAATAATAAATCACCTGTTTTTATGATTATTATTTTTTGAACTCATCTAGGCTACGCTTGGGCACATTCATTACTCAGCTATGCGCTCCCATTCCATACTTCTGCCTTTCCCTATTGACAAGCTACATAAAAAAAGCTTTTGTGGAAGCATGAGAGCTTTGACATGAGGCAGATAATGACATGAAAAGTTTGCTTCAGTTTCGGCGATAGTCATCTCGTAATCAAAGAGCAAAAAACGGGGAAAAAATTTTAAGTCCAAGGATTAAGATCTCCATTTTTTTGCCTATGCATTCCAATTGTTCTTAAAATATTTGGCAATGTCAATTAGTAACTGAGCAGAGCTAGCTGATGAACACAATTTTCCACTAGACTGAGCACCCTATTGTTGTCGAGCTAACAGCAGATTTCTGAGGTCATTATCATTCCCTGTTAGCTCTGCCCAGCTGCTACACTCTGTTCTAGCCAAACTTTACACTGAGGCTTGGGGTAGCAGAGCAGCAACAGGGGGTTGAGAAGAGAGGAGTGGAGATTGGGAGAGGGAATGGGGAAAGCAAGAAAGGAGAAGGAAAAATGAAATGAAAGCAATTTAAAACACAAGCATCTACTTTCTAGGTTTGGTTTGTTGTCACAGTCTATTGTGCCATTTTGCGCCCCCATTTCACACAAATTCTGGAGGTTGTCTGAGGCTGTGATGTTAAACCTAGACTACTGTAAATTATACAGTTGTGCACTTTCCAAAATGTAAAAAAAATAAAGGTGATGACTAGAGCACCAAATGTCAAGTGAGCTTAAGTAAAATAAAATTGATCACTGTGTATTGCTTTTTTTATCAGTTGAAATCTAACTACAGTTGGGCACGTCACTAACCACTAACGGAAGACCTGTATGCGGCCTTTCTCACTCACTTAGTGTTACTGTTTGCCTTTGATTCTAATGGGATTTTAAATGAATGCACAAGGATATCTGTTATCTGTATAACCGGATGAATCTGCGAGAAAACAGAGAAGACAAACTTTAATAGCACAATTAAGGGTGAGCAGTTCCTTTTCAAATAGCGGCAGGACATCTTTGATCCAGGGAGGAGATGCTACCTCATCTTTTGCTTAAAATGTTTTAGCTTACGAACATTGCACATACAGTAGTTTTTTTTTTAATTTAATCTGCTTTTTCAGATTTTTCTTGCCTATTTTACTTTCAAGTGCCGCTAACCAAGGTTATCCTTATGTATTTATTAAAGTGCTGCATTAGGATTATTAAAATTAAAAAAAGGCAGGCTGTAATCATTTAAACAGATTATGTTTTAATTTTTTTTCACAGTTATCAATTTTTAGTTTTAATTTTCATCCGTCTGCTGCAGATCAGCAAAATAATTCCTCTTTTTGCACCTGGGTAATGCTATCTAGGGCCAGCAGGGTCATTTCCTTAATAGTCTGCTGAGTTTTAATAGAAATATGCATTATGTTATTTCACCAGCATCTGCAGATGTAAAGATAAAGTGCAAACAATGCCGCGTCTGTTGTGACCAGTGTTTTCTTGGCAGGCACCTCTGCACTGTCACTTTGACTCTTTTCTCCCTTAAATTCATCCGCACAACAAAGCTACTTTACAAATGTCAGCAAAAACGATCTACTAATGCCTTCTTCAATTGCAGCTGCCTTTTGCTAATTGAGATAGGCACTCTGCAATCACAGCTCGGCTCCCCAGCTCTTAGAAAAACATGAACTGGAAGCATCTTGCATTTCGCATATTCTGCCCCTAGAACTACCCCCCCCCCCCCCCCCCCATCCCCACCCCCACCTTTTCACCATAAGGCGAAGAGCGCCATGAAAGTGATGCCAAGGATAAGGACCCTTCACTTGCTGAATCTTCTTCCCAGTTGCGCCACTACACCCTACGAATGAGAGTAATCACTAGCCTGCACTTCAATTGCATTTTGGAGAATGCCCTCCTCAATGAATGGTCTGGCCGCCATGTTAAATAAGAGTGTAAATACCATAATCCCTTGAGGCATCCTCAAGGATGATTGTGACTACATCTGGGTAGAGATACAGCTATAAAGCTTACAGCTTATAATAAAGAAATATAGAAATGTGTGGAAACAGTTATAAATAACATGGATAAAGGTGATGATCTTTATTAATTTCTCTGTTGCAAGCTATGCTACCTGTCTTAGATGGGCTGAAATCTAAGTATTCACCTTAGACCTCATGTTATCCATTTGGTCTGGTAAAATAATATGTACCTATTTCCCTAACAATGGCCTTTTCCTCTTTGGACAGAGGCACACATCTCTGTAGCTTCCTCTCAGCGTTTCCTCAGTTTCTCTCACATAGTTGAACTGCTTTGCTGGGAAAATGCAACATTGGTCACTACTGCATTGGCCTAATTTAGCAACTCAAGTCTGGTTGTGTCGGGACTTGGTTTCCCAATATGCGCATCAAGTTATCGTTATGTTCGCTCATCCATTGCCCCCCACTAAAAGTTATCAGTAATTAGCCTTACACAGCTATAAAGCTCGTTCATGTGGCATCAATGGGTGCAAGAAAGTTGCTGAGGTTCCCGGCGTATAATGTCAGACAACATAATTATTTGATAAAACCAATTTTCTGATTTTTAAACCCTTATTTGGTATTTTTATTATCATTTTTGATTTTTTTCGTTGTATCGAGAAAACATTGGGACCTACAGTGCATCCGGAAAGTATTCACAGCGCATCACTTTTTCCACATTTTGTTATGTTACATCCTTATTCCAAAATGAATTAAATTCATTTTTTTCCTCAGAATTCTAAACACAACACCCCATAATGACAACGTGAAAAAGGTTACTTGAGGTTTTTGCAAATTTATTAAAAATAAAAAAACTGAGAAATCACATGTACATAAGTATTCACAGCCTTTGCTCAATACTTTGTCGATGCACCTTTGACAGCAATTACAGCCTCAAGTCTTTTTGAATATGATGCCACAAGCTTGGTACACCTATCCTTGGCCAGTTTCGCTCATTCCTCTTTGCAGCACCTCTCAAGCTCCATCAGGTTGGATGGGAAGCGTCGGTGCACAGCCATTTTAAGATCTCTCCAAAGAAGTCCAAAGCCACTCCTTTGATATCTTGGTTGTGTGCTTAGGGTAGTTGTCCTGCTGAAAGATGAACCGTCGCCCCAGTCTGAGGTCAAGAGCGCTCTGGAGCAGGTTTTCATCCAGGATGTCTCTGTTCATTGCTGCAGTCATCTTTCCCTTTATCCTGACTAGTCTCCCAGTTCCAGCCACTGAAAAACATCCCCACAGCATGATGCTGCCACCACCATGCTTCACTGTAGGCATGGTATTGGCCTGGTGATGAGCGATGCCTGGTTTCCTCCAAACGTGACGCCTGGCATTCACACCAAAGAGTTCAATCTTTGTCTCATCAGACCAGGGAATTTTTTTTCTCATGGTCTGAGAGTCCTTCAGGTGCCTTTTGGCAAACTCCAGGCGGGCTGCCATGTGCCTTTTACTAAGGAGTGGCTTCCGTCTGGCCACTCTACCATACAGGCCTGATTGGTGGATTGCTGCAGAGATGGTTGTCCTTCTGGAAGGTTCTCCTCTCTCCAGAGAGGACCTCTGGAGCTCTGACAAAGTGACCTTCGGGTTCTTGGTCACCTACCTGACTAAGGCCCTTCTCCCCCGATCACTCAGTTTAGATGGCCAGCCAGCTCTAGGAAGAGTCCAGGTGGTTTCAAACTTTATCCACTTACAGATGATGGAGGCCACTGTGCTCATTGGAACCTTCAAAGCAGCAGAAATTTTTCTGTAACCTTCCCCAGATTTGTGCCTCGAGACAATCCTGTCTCGGAGTTCTACAGACAATTCCTTTGACTTCATGCTTGGTTTGTGCTCTGGCATGAACTGTCAACTGTGGGACCTTATATAGACAGGTGTGTGCCTTTCCAAATCATGTCCAATCAACTGAATTTACCACAGGTGGACTCCAATTAAGCTGCAGAAACATCTCAAGGATGATCAGGGAAACAGGATGCACCTGAGCTCAATTTTGAGCTTCATGGCAAAGGCTGTGAATACTCATGTACATGTGCTTTCTCAGTTTTTTTATTTTTAATAAATTTGCAAAAATCCCAAGTAAACTTTTTTCATGTTGTCATTATGGGGTGTTGTGTGTAGAATTCTGAGAAAAAAAATGAATTTAATCCATTTTGGAATAAGGCTGTAACAAAACAAAACGTGGAAAAAGTGATGCGCTGTGAATACTTTCCGGATGCACTGTACCATAATTAAGGCATCAGTCCATCCTAGGGCACACTAATACACACCTACATGCTTTCTGAGGTTGCATTTGCCAGCCAACCTAAAGTATATCTTTGGGATTTGGGAGGAAATCTGGAGTACTTGGAGAAAATCTGTTGCAGAATTGGTGAGAACATACTGTAGAAACAAACAAATAGCAACATAGCATGCTGGATCCATGAAGTAGTAGCACTAATCCCAATGCCACATTGCCGCCCGAGTTTTACATGTATTTTTTTAACTGTTAAATATTTCACAGATTGCATATTTGTGAATGCTGAAAGAATGTTTAAGTCTTTGAAGTGTCAACTTGCCTATCCTCCAGTTGTAATACTTATATGTATGTAACTGATAGGTACGCAATGGGCACATAAAGTGCTTTGAAATAGAGTTCATTATATGAAGGTACTATATAACATAAAGCTTTAGTGTTTAGAGAGATTTGTTTAAGAATGTCACAGTAGTGCAGTGCTTGTCAGTTCTGCCTTAGAGCATCTGTAAACCAGGTTCAGTCACAGTTCATCTGTGTGGAGTTTGCAGGTTTTCTCTGTGTCTCTCACTCTGGGTTTCCTGACACATCCTAATTACATTAATTTTACATGAATTAAAGATGCTGTATTACCAGATGTGATTGTGTATCATAGTGTGCTCTGTGATAGGCTTCTTTCTGACTATTGTGCCAGATCTTGCAACCCTGTAACAGATTTAGAAAATGGACAGATATCAATGCTTCAGGCAAGTGGGATAATGTGCTGAGCTGTATCTGTCATGTTTAGTGACATTTGGTTATGTCCCTCAAATGAAGACTGCATAACCATTGAGTAGGATTCTTAGAAAGTACTAGAGGGTAAAACTTACCTCAGAGAAGTGCCCTGGGAAAGTCAAATTCAGTTTGCCAGAGCTTGCAAGGAAACACACAACACCCTTTGCAAATACCGGCATTTGGAACGGATTTATTGTGCAATCACTTTCATTACATCTGTCACGTCAGTTTCTCTCAGGCCTGGTTGTTGTAGTCAAGTACCAAATGCAGCTTACCACCCCAGATATAACATACTGTACATGCTGCTCTATGTTTGCAAGAGATTTACTGAGGCTTGCGCTCTTGTGTGTATTAGGTCTATGTACATCCAGGCATTTGGGAAAGTGCTTAGAGCAAAGCTGCATTGGGCGCAAGACTATCCTAATGACCTGGCAAGGGTTCAGTTGTAAATGTTGGATAATCCACTAACCCGGCAGTTAAAACAGAAAGAAAATGGTCAGTTGCAGAAGAAAAAGCAGGAGCAACTTTGCTTTTTATAACCTGAATAACTGCAAAAAACATTTTTACATATACTGTAAAATTATATTACCCACACACACACATGCACACACACACACACACACACACATATATATATATATATATATATATATATATATATATACAGTATGTATAAATATATATTTTGATCTGCTCTATATTCTTATATGTGGTGTGCTACAGTGATGAGTTGCCTCATAAATTGAAGGTCCTGGGTTCAGATCTTAGCAAATCAAAACACATAATTAGACAAGGAATCCAAGTGGCTAAATGACTAAAGCTTTTCATTTCAGTTTACTTTCTGTATCTGACCCATTGTGTGACTATAAGACTTAACCTGCTTGCACTGCAAGTGTCATGTCAGGTCATTTTCTTTCCCACTTAATCCAGACTAGGATCACAGGGATGGGGCAGGAGCCTATCCTATCTTGCATAGGAGATAAGGCAGGAAAAAACCTTGGACAGGGTGCCAGTCCACAAACACCTACAGACACACAAGGACTGATTTACCTCACCATCATGTCTTTGGACGGTGGGAGAAAACTGGAGCATGGGAGGAAACCCAACTAGACACGGGGACATGAACTCTGGTCTCCTTACTGTGAGGCAGCAGCACTACCACTGTATCGGCCCTGCTATCTAAATGTAAAAAAAAAAAAATCACTTGTATTATAGCACTTCACCTGTAAATTACATTAGGATGGTTTTACCAGTAGAAAAGTGCTATATAATGTAAAGTTTCCTTTCTTGTGCTTTCGCACAGATTTTTTTACAAGTAATCAGATTTGCTTCCATAACCCAAAGACACAATTCCACGGTTAACTGCCAGTATGCCCTATGTGAATGAACATGCCTTATGATGGACTGATGTACAGTACTGTCAATGGCTGATTCCTTGGTTAGCATCCAGTATTGGCTGAGACAGACACATCGCTTCCCTGTACTGAAAAAGCAGTTTCAGTTGGATAGATTCATAGGATATTATCTAAATAGAACCTGGACAAGACCACATCAGAAGCAATTCCACCTAAGAGTTGTTGCTTGTACCCCAGAAATAACTCTTGAAATATCATTTAGTCAAGGTCTGACTTGAGTGACTGAGCATGCTTGCATGTGGCTGGGTGCATGTGTTTGCTCCTTTTTCCTTCTATACACAATATAAAATGCTGGCAAGATAAGATCCACCATCACTAAATACATTTATAACAGTAATGCTCCAGTAATGTGCAAAAAACATTTGAGATCATTCTAATTAATTACTTTAGTAAAGGTTATTCTGGGGTGTTCCATTTTCCTTCGTCAAAAATCCTGATGCGAGTAAAAGTGGGTGTGTGTGTGTTGACCTTTCAATAGAGTAGTGTCTCACTCAGGTTTGGTCCTATCAGGACAGGCTTTAATTCCCAGAGACCCAGTAAATGGAAAATAAGGGTAGGTGAAATTTTATTTCTAAAGCTACTTGTTTACTCCAAAATTCTGTCTGTCAATGTCCAAAATAAATCAGAAGTTGTATCTATATATAAGAGATTGAAAGTGCAGAAAAGTTGAAGAGAGTTACATCAAAGATATTTCAGAGAAGATGACACTGTCCATGTTGGTATTCTTGCTTACGAGGTTGAAAGGACAAATAGGACACTTCACAAGGAAAAAGCAATGTACACAATACAGCATTCCACGATCAAACAATTACTAGTAAACAAATCCATCATCTACCTAGTTTTTGCTAGCGGCAAAGGATACAAGGCAGCTACCATCACTGGGGATGATATTGGGCCATCTGTGTAAGAGTAAAGTTTCTAGGTAAGCTAACATATACATTTTTGGGATGTGGAAAAAAATCTAGTACACAAGGCTAAAAGGAGAGCTTCTTAACTCCACATATTTAGTGACTTAATGGAAGCTGTGAGTCACTAACTACTCTGCTCTGACAATGTTTATGATGGAAAAAAATGTTGAAGCAGTGACAATCTCTCTGTTGTAAATTATCATCCTTGTATAATTAATGTAGCATTAAGGGAAGACCTACTCTAACCTTTGAAAAACAGGATATATCAATGTATGTCAGAAAAACAGAGAAAGGTGAGTAATGGTGTGCTGTTTGATCATGAGCTGAGGCAAATGTTCCAGAGTTTAAGGTAATGTTCTTCTCCTATGGCTCCCCTCATACATGTGACTCAATTTACAGATAGTCATGTTCATCCTGGCTGCTGGAAAGATTCGACTTTGATTCACAGCACTGATCTTAACACATACCAATGTCACTCACTACTACTTTCTTTTCCCCCTTTTAGTCGTTGTTGCATTTTAATGTTTACATCTCTTTCATCTAATTTAACTGGAAAATACTTTTAAGTATTTTATTGATGCTGAGCTCCTTATCCAGAGGTCTTTACTTTTATAAAGCACTGTCTTGTTCCATCCATCAATCCATCCATTTTCTACTGCTTATTTAGTTTTGGTTGCAGGGGCAGCAGTCTAAACAAGATACCCAGATGTTCCTTTTTTCTGAAACCTCCACCAATTCATTTAGGGAGATACAGAGGCATTCCCAAGCCAGCTGGGATGATAAAATCTCTCCAGCATGTCCCAGGTCTACCCCAGTGTCTCCTCCTGGTTAGACATGCCCGAAACACCTCCACAGAGAGGACTCCAGAAGTCATCCTAATCAGATGCCTGAAACACCTCATCTGGCTTCTTTCAATGCGGATTAGCAGTGGCTCTACTCTTAGCTCCTCCTGAATGTCAGCCAAGTACCCCATATTCCCAAAGCATCCACACAGAACAACACGAGTGACATGCTCAAATATCTTTCCAAGTCCGCAAAACACATGTAGACTGGTTGGGCATACTTCCATGAACCCTCATGAATTTTCTGTAGGGTAAGGAATTAGTCAGGTGTTCTGGGACCAGGAACCTGAGGTTCAATCACCAGACCGTCCCTCCTTTCCAGCACCCTGAAATAAACTTTTACAGGTAGGCTGAATAGGGTGTTCACCCAAATGTTTGAGCACACTCTGATGTTTCCCTTCTTAAAAATGGGGACAACCACACCTGTTTGCCAAAAATAGGTTATATTTTCCCCACCCTCCACACCATTTTAAAAAGGTGTGTCAGCCAAGACAGCCAAACAACATCCAGAATATTGGGAAAATCTGGACAAATATCATCCACACTGGAATCTAGCCACCAAGGAGTTTTTTTTTAACTACCTCAATGACCTCAGCTCCAGTGATGGGTGAGTGTCCCTCCAAATCTCCTCACTCTGTCTCCCCTAAGGTAGGTGTGTCTGTGGGATTCCTTCCACCGCCCAACTGTATCCCCAGTTGATGTTGACAGCACTCTGTCCCTGCTATACACAGCATGGGTAAAGCCCTGCTTTCCCCTACTGAGTCATTTAATAGTTTGCCAGAATTGTTTCATGGCTGACCAAAAGTCATTTTCTATGGCCTCACTGTGCTCCTACCACACTTAAGTTTTTGTTTCCGCAAATGCCCTTGCAACATACTGCTTGGCTAGTCAGTTCCTTCTTATGTCCCATAAGCTAGCAAAGCTCGGAAAGGCTTCTTCTTCCACGTGACAGGTTCTTTTACTGCTGGTGTCCACCGCCAGGTACAAGGACCTTAGCACCCGCAGCTCTGCTCATCCATCTCAGACATTGAGGCACTAAGAATGTCCCATTTGGGTTCAGTGTCCCTAGCCTCTTTCAGGATTGCAAGAGAAACTCATCTGGAGGTGCGAGTTGAAGATCTCCAGGCCTTGTCTGCTTTTATTTTAAATTGTGCCCATTTTAAAATTTGCTTATATCATCCACAGGTCACACAATCCCAGAAATGTGATAAACCGGGCAAAAAAATATGCTTAGAGTGGAAGAATCGACCCAATGTCAGGTTTTGCCTTAAGTTTGTTTGATTTTTTCGGGGCTCATTTATTTCCTAACTATTCCTACTTTTATTTTTGATCACACATTTAGTCTTTGTTTTGTTTTTTTTTAATCCTTTTAACCTTCAGAAATTGAATTACTGATAAACATTTGGAATGCATCAGAGTAATTTAAAAATAATGGACAAAACCATATTTTTTAAGATGGCACTTTGTTGCCATCTGACAGCTCCTGGCCTCAGTTTTAAACTCCTTTGTGTAGTGTTGATTTTTTCCTGGCTCCCTTGTGTGCAATTTGTATATTTTGTCTTTATAGTTTTGTTTTGGGGTACCTAGGTTTTCCACCCACAACTTTGTGCACTATAGGTTGGCTGTTGGCCATACACTGGCTCTGTGTGAGTAAGTGTGCCTGCAATGGTGTTGTGTCCCATTCAGGTATGTTTCTTGTGTTGTAACCAGTGCTGCCTTCCTTGACCCTATAATTGAATTGAAGTGGGTGCTCAAAAGTAAGTGGATTGATTAGACAATGTGAAACTTGCAGAGATTTGAGTCAAACCCATGATTACAAGGTGACAACTTGGCATTCATAATCCCATTGATACATAAAGTGCTACTAGGATTATTTAGTCATGTAAGAAATCCTATATGTGTGTAAAAGACCAAAAAAATCTGCTCAGTTTTTGCTCCAGGGTACCGATATTCAGTAGCTGCATGTCAGTTTAAATTGCCCCTCCAAGCATTGCCTGCAGACTGCTCACCTCAGGGAGTGAAGGGACCTGATGAAGTTCGACTCGTCTTATTTCTTTTCCTTAGGATTTCGCGGTTACAGTGTCTTCTGAATTTACATCATCATTCACACACACCATTCATGAAGACTGCAGTGTATAATCCGAGTGCAGAAGAATTCCACTAACAGTTGGCCTCAAACCTGCGGGGGTGAAGGGCTGGTACATTTTAGCCACAAGCTTTGAAAAGCCTTAATGTAACATTCTTGCTGGTTTCAAGGTACTTAATATCTAATTAAACTGTACATTTGGACACATTAAACAATGTTACTGTCACGCTGCACTGCGGCTTGCTTTTTTTTTTTTTTTTTTTGCATTATGCCTCACAACATGAGATGCCTTTGAATTGCCATTGAAAGAAAAAGAAATGTGATAGTTTCCCCCACTAAATGTGTATAACTTTATCAAAATGCATTTTCTTTAATGATGAAAGCCTCTTGGCTTGAAGTAAAACTCTCATACTTCTGCTCTTGCCAGCTGTACATTTTAATGTGTTCCCAGAAGCTGTTTTTTCCCTGCACCTTTATACATTCGAAAGCTATATGTCGAATCCCAGTTGCCTACCTGTAGAAAGTTTGCATTACTTGTGAGCGGCATCAAAGCACTGCCGGCTGCTTGCAGCTGCCAACCATCTTGTCCCCAGTTATTAGACATCCAGCTGTCAGAATAAAACAGAAGGAAAGAGGGAGGAAATCTCTCACTATCCATATGGTACAAAGTTCTGCTTTACAGAAGTCAGAGTCTCACCGTCTCATGCCCAGCTAAAGTTCCTAGCTGTCACATTATGAGGCTGGGTTGTCTGTTAGCTGATGGCATGAACGGACATCAAGCTACATGGCATTTGCTGAGTTTAAAAGATTAAAAAAAGTAATAATTTGAAATATATCTGAAAATACTATCACTTTGATGTAATATATGACTATTTTGAAAGCAGATACCATTATTAATACTGTTGTATATTTACCTGAACTCTTAATTCATGGTCAATTGCAGGATACAGTTACATTATAAATGTTTACAAGTCACTTTTACAGTGAGAGAGCAGAAGGGTTTATTAGTTTGGTCAGGATATTAGTGCAACAAATGCAAGTGCCTTAACCACTATGCCATGATCATGAGCCCCTATGCATCACAAGCGAAAACTCTTGTTGATAAAGGATGAGGATAACAGCAAAAGGCACCTCAGGGGACTTGATTTGGGTCTTTGTGGAGATTTCCTGTATCTGTGTGGGTATTTCTCTGGGTATTGCATTTCCTCCCACATCTCAAGGATCAACTGGCAATTCTAAACTGGTAGTAAGTCCGCGTGTTCTCTCACAGCTCCAGGAGGTTGGGCTCAAGCCCTACCTCACTCACTGCACATGTTTGTGTGGAGCCTTTCTGATGAAATGAGAATTCTAAAGAGGCAGAGTACTCATGGAACTGTTGCTAGTTCTTGTACTGCATTCTTAACTGCAAGGAAAGGCTCCATCCTGGCCCACCAGCAATTCTTAATTGGATTAATCATGCTTTATAATGGATTGATTAATACTTGGTTACAGTATATTGAAAGTTATTCAGAATCCAAGTACTTTCATTACACAGGACAAGTCTATTATAAGTTCACAAGCCACTTCCTTCAAGTTAGACTGAAATGAGAATAATTAGACAGTAAATTGCTAAACCATTGGTTCTTTCTGACAGAAGACTAAGCATTCAGTAGTTGCAAGATATTTGTACATTGGTAATATGTTAAAAATTCCTCTTTTGATAATTTAAATGAATATTAGAATTGAATTTGCAGTAACTGTTTTTTTTTGTTTGGATGAACATCCTGTGTAAAAGAACATGAGGTCAGTAAAACCCACAGCATCATCTTTCCAAGATACAAAGTTTCAGTAACTGAAGGGCAACAAGGAAGGTTAAGGTTCTTCTGTTATCTTTCCTAAATACTGCCAGGTCTAGAAAATACTGAACAATACTATTAAGATGCAAAATCGTCCAATTAAATAGCTGAATAATAAATTTAGGGCTTTGAAGCAGAGTGAAGCAGACTCTCCTTAATGAAATCGTCCTTTGATTGTTGATGTTTTCTATTTTGGAGATACCTAGTAAATATATTTTTATTTAACTAGAAATGTAGGCAGAAATTGAGACTTCCGTAAAATTGTACACATGATTGTCCAGAGAAGATAATCCTTCAAAAATGTTACGGTGGAGTTGCATGTTAGGTCATATAGAGATATGGCTACAGTCCTCAGTAGACTTACTGTTGAAGTCAGAAGTTTACATACATTTAGGGTGAATTCTTTAAAACTCACTTTATAACCCCTCCACAGATTTTGTACTAACAAACCATACATTTGTCAGATTGCTTAAGACATCTACTTTGTGCAGGGCATAAGTAATCTTTTCGAGTAATGCTCACAGACATACTATTTCACTTTTTATTGACCATGTCATAATTCCAGTGAGTCAAATGTTTATTTGGTAGCATTTCCTTTAAATTGTTTTATTTAAGCCAAACATTTGGCTATTAAGTTGCTGAATTTTTGGCCCATTCTTCCAGACAGAATTGGTGTAACTGGGACAGGTTTGTAGGCCTCCTTGTTCGCACCCACTTTTTCAGTTCAGTCCATAAATTTTCAATTGGACTGATGTGAGGGCTTTGTGATGGCCACTTCATCGGACCAGAGGACATTTCTCCAGAAGGTAAGACCTTTGTCCCCATGTGCATTGCAGTTTGGCTTTTTCTATGGTGGCTTTGGAGCAGTGGCTTCTTCCTTGCTGAGCAACCTTTCAGGTTATGTTGATATAGGGCTTGTTTTACTGTAGATATAGATAATTGTCTACCTGTTTCTTCCAGCATCTTCACAAGGTCCTCTGCTGTTTTTCTGGTACTGATTTGCACTTTTTGTGCCAAAGTACTTCTTAAGTAGGAGACAGAATACATTTCCTTCCAGAGCAGTATGATGGCTATGTGATCTCATCATGTTTATAGTTGCGCATTATTGTTTGTACAGATGAACATGGACCCTTCATGCATTTGGAAATTGTTCCCAAGGATGAATCAGAATTGTGGAGGTCCACGATTGTTCTTCTAAGGTCTTGACTGATTTCCTCTGATTTTCCCATTATATCAAGCAGAGAGTCAGTGAGTTTGATGGTAGGCCTTAACATACATCCACATGTTGACTCCAGTTAGGCTAAATGGCCATCAGAAGCTAATTGTGTAATTGCCTAAAGGCTTGACATCCATCCATCCATCCATTATCCAACCCGCTATATCCTAACTACAGGGTCATGGGGGTCTGCTGGAGCCAATCCCAGCCAACACAGGGCGCAAGGCAGGAAACAAACCCTGGGCAGGGCGCCAGCCCACTACACAGGCTTGACATCATTTTCTGGAATTTTCCAAGATGTTTAAAGGCATAGTTAACAAAGTTTATATAAACTTGTGACCCATTGGAATTGTGATATAGTCAATAAAAAGTGAGATACTCTGTTTGTGAACATTGTTGGAAAAAATTCCTTTTGCCATGCACAAAGGAGATGTCAAACTATATGCTAAATGTATAGTTTGTTAGTATAAAATCTGTGGAGAGTGTTATAGAGTGAGTTTTAAAGAATTTACCCTAAGTGTATGGAAACTTCTGACTTCAACTGTAATTATGGCTATAACTGATCTATCCATTCATTCACTTTCAAATTTTCTTTTCTTGCACATTTGGCAGCATTTGTTAAAAGATAGATACAAACCCGGTTCATTACGGGACACCCCCACTCTCAATGATAATTTAACACAAAACTTGAAACTTTAAAAAACCATATTGACGTGTGCAAATTCCACGCAGCCTGCAGACTGAACCCAAACTAACCACTACACCACCATGCCATCCCACAGAATTGACAGCTACACTTATTTATATTAACATAACATTCAGAAGCCTGCTTAATCCATTTGAAGATTTGAGTCCATCCCAGTGTCAGTAGGCACAAGGCAGGAAATCGTTATATTTACGGCTCCAGTCCATCTCATGGCTCACACACAAAGTAAATTTGACCTAATCAGAAACACAAATTTACCTAGCATATTCATCTTTGGAGATATGTTTGGACAACCTACACAGACACTGGGACAACAATCAAGACTTTACCTAAAGAGTGACCAGGCAAAGTTTTCAAACCAAGAACAGGGCCCCATCATTAATGTTTTTTTAAAGCATACACCTAATCTCGTAACTCACAAAATCAGGGCACATTAAATTGGTTTCTCCTCTTTTATTATGTTGTTTAGGGCAAGTTAAATGACTTATTCAGGTTCATACAGAACTCTAAATTGGGACAGTTATTGAACAGATAACCATGTGGTTTAAAGGGTAAAGCCCAAGCCACTATGTTACACCTGAATTAATTGTTTTTATGATAAATCAGTTTGCATTTTTTATTTTTATAGTGTTAGGAAAACAAAGTGCTTTGCAAGATTAACAATAGGTTCTCAGTATTGTGCCTACAAGCTCCATAGAGCAGTGGCCTCACAGCGTATGATGGAGGGAGGTGAAGGTAATACTGCCCCGCAAAGCATAAAGATTACGAAAAAAATATAACTCAGCACCTAAAACAAACAAAAAAATCTTAAATATGAATAAACTGGTATTTTTAAAATGGAAGTTTTCAATCTGATTACCTTTTTTGACAATATGCCACACTTCAACACTGTAAAGTAATTACATCAATCATATGCCCATCCTGCATTATTCAAAATAACAGTTCTTTAATTGCACTTTACTGGTTTGTGTGGTTCCTTGTAGAACCATTGCATGACAAACACCATTTCATTCTAGGAAGGGTTCTCTGCATATGAAATTGGTTTGTTGCAATGTTTAAAGATTTCTTATGTGAGCAAAGCAGAAATCTTTAATATATAGCAGGCTATCTAGCTGGATATGAACAGATCAAGAAAACATGAAGTGTGTCTGTGTTATGTTATGCAGTTAGATTCCTTTTAAATTCACAATCCCATTGGTATTCCACAAAACTATTGTCTACTGCATTCCTGGTTATTTATGGAGCCTGTTATACAGTAGATCTTAATTAAATAAAGGTTCGTTCTGAAACCGACATATGGATGGTTCTTTTGGGAGCCAAAAATGGTTCCCGTATGACACTGACCTAAAGGACCACTTTGGCACCTTTATTTTTAAGAGTGTGTTCTGCCCAGCCAAATATGTTTGGTTAAGGGATTGGTTCAGGTCAGATTAAGAAGTGACTAATGTCGGCACTATGCCATGTTACATTCTGGATCAGGTCAATCTTAAAAAGGTAGGTAGTCACAGTGGTCCTACTGTTTCAGTGCCTACCTGCTCAGAATATATGCTTACACTTTCTCAATTTCCATTCAATCATTAACTATACCCTCTTTGTCCAACTGACAAACACAAGGGCCACAGACCCTCCAGGCTGCATTAGGGGCCAGTTCATCATAGATCATACCTCTTTTTCTTTTTTCCTTTTGCTTCAATATTTTGTAACACAATAATTCTGTTAATTTCTTTATCAACTTCTTGGTGAATATTGTAAGGCAAACAAAACAATTGCTTAGATCCTTAGTATAATAAAAGACACCTCCGTCTATTTAATTATTGCAAAGGAGCCCCTGCCATTTTAAACAGTGAAGTGTTTCTTCAAATAACAGTGAGTTTTTTTAATGAAATGAGCACACACATTTGTGGGTTACTGCAGAAAGTTATTTTTAAGAATGCTGCGGCTGTGACTTAAAATGAATTTTTGTGTTAGAAGGAATTGACTCAGAGATATTCTTATCTAAAAATTTGTACTTTGTTTTGAAAAATAATTCAAAATTCATTACAGTAATTCAACATAGTTTCCTTTCATAGAAAAAAACAATTGTACTGTAGTTGTAGCATTCATAGTTTTTCTATAGTACTTGGGTGTTGTACTGTGTTAGCCATTATGGATGTGGTGAAAAGTTAAGCAAAATGACACCTTTTATTGGCTAATGAGAAAGATTACACTATGCAGGCTTTCGAAGGCCCCTTCTTCAGGCAAGGCAAGGAGCTAAATTGCTCATACAAAATAGTAATACTTAGTAGTAGTTCCTAAAAGCTGATGTTTTCCCTTCTTTGTGCTCTTATTTTTATTGTCATTTGACAATCTCAATATACAGTTGTGTCTGAATTGCATACTAGGTGAGTAAAAGAACAAAAAAATCACAGTGATGTGCATATTTTGGAAACATGATCTTTTGCTGTGTGGTCGGGACTAAAGGGACAACAGATCCTTGTAGTCAAAAACTGGCCACCCTTATTGGGTCTTTGAAGTTGTCTGTAGAAATCCTAGGGCCAGGGCTTACTAGCAGAATGAAGTAAGGCCAAGGTTTGAAGACACAGTAATGGAAATAAGGAGAAGATAGGCAAAGGATAGGCAAAGCAATGCTGGGGAGTAATTAGGGTTTGCTTTGCGTATATGTACCATTCTATGTCTTTATGAGTTTTATTTTTATTAATGAAAGGATATTTTTTCATATTGCTTATATCCTTATCAGCACGCCAGGTGTGGTGAGACTGTCTGCATGTGCTGTCCATGAAGAGTTTACATGTTCTAAATGTTTATTTATTTTTTTGTATTTGTGTGAATATTTCTCTGCATATTTCTCTGCATATTCTTTCAATCATAAAACCCTGTGGAGATTAAGACCCAAACACTCCTCCTCTCACAAGTTCTGTCTTCTTCCTCCCGACTCCGGCTCTCCTAATGAAGTGAGGCAGCCCCTTTTATAACACCCCGGATGTGCTCCAGGTGCTTTGTAATGATCTTCCTGATGTGGCAGTCACTGCAGTCAAGAGTTCCATAATCCTCTGGGCACCCCCTGGCAGTGGCCACGGGCCCCAATAGGGTTGAGCTTCTAAGCTCTGATCCCGTGGCCCTGATAGAGACAAGGGCGGCTGCCCTCTCGTTGTCCAGGAAAGGTATTGTTCCTCTCCTGGTCCATTTAGGTGTCCCGGCTGGGCAAGATCCCCAGCCGTCCACCACAACTCATAAAGATTTGGTGTAAATTATAATTGGGATTGGTTGTGCATGTTCCCAGTGATAAACTGGCATCCCATCCATTGCAGTTTCCTGCCTTGTGATCAAAACTGCTAGGCTAGCAGCTCTTGCCCCATAATGTCTTGTCGGTTTGAATCCTATATTGTCAGCTTTGTAGCACTCTTTGTAACTGTGTGTGCTGTGTGTAGATATAGAATTTGGGTTGATTGGTTAACTAATTGATATTTGAATGGTTGTAAATGTGGTGGCATAAGTGTACCGAGCCAAAACATTTTTAAACCCTTTTAAAGCCATTCAAAACTAGTGTCTAAGAATGCTTACAAACTCTAATATTTTTTTCTTCAATCCAGATTGGTGTAATGATAGTTTCCAACAGAAAGCTGTTGCCTGTCTGTGACTTAGATAGTAGTACTGACTTCAGAGAAGATGAAGATTAGGAAGAGTGATCTGTGATTTCTCTGCTACTGGTGAGCATGGACAGATGGGAGGGTGATGGCCTCTTTATCTGTTCAATGGACCATATAATGTTACAGGAAATCTCACCAATGAACACTTACTCCATTTTAATTTTATTCACTCTCCTTACTTAACATAGGACATCTGTTCTAGAATGCTAGGTTTGAATCTCAGCAAGGGCACTGTCTGGGTACATTTTGCACATTCTTCATGCATCTACCTAGTTCTTCCTTCAGTACTCTGGTTTCAAGTGCATTCCAATCCTTAATTTGTCATTTCTACCCCCAGGATTGCTAGAGGTCATCTTCCAGCCATGGGTTCAGGGTAGATGTTTATCCCAGAGAGGAAGTTAAGAACAAAATGTATGTACACACACACACGCACACACACACACATGAACTCACACACTTATATTATATTCGCCCACATAGGGGCAAATTTAGCATCTTCAATCAACCTAACAGCATGTCTCTTAATCTCTCAATTAAGTTAATTGATTGAATCATTTTTACTGTTGGATGTTTCATTTTTTTCTGTCACGTTGTTAATTTAAAAATATACTTGAGTTGTACTTGGTATAAAACATTCGGTGCCATATAAAAGTGGCTAGTCTTTTTTATTTAATCAAATAATTAGGTTTCTGGAGTACTTGATTGCTTGAAGTGCAAGCTGAATAAATACAATAGTCTGCAGTGACCATACATGTGAATATCTTACTTAGATCTCTAATTCCATGGATCATTTTTAGCTCATTATTTGCCCTTTGCCATACCAGACTATTGTTATTATGACATCACCAATGATAATCAGCCTAATATATTCTGGTCACTTTGCTTATTTCTGTGGATCTGCTGCTGATCAATAGACCATAACAATGCCTGATGTGTAATCTCTCTGTGCCATTTCTAGAATTCTTTTCTGCCCTATATTTTAATATCATGACTTCTTCTGAATTAGACCATGTGTTAAATTTTCAAACACCTTGACTTTTTCTTTTTTACTTTCTTTCAACACAAATTGCACTCTTGTTGGTTGGTTTATTCACCTCATTTTTACTTAATCAGTTATTTTCAGTTTAAGCCATGCCAGAGATGAAAGCCATTCATTTACCTAGACTTGAGGACTCACATTCACTTTATTGAAAGCATTACAGTATTGTCCTTAGCATTCAGTCCACCCCAGAATATGAGGTGTTGATGAGAAAATGTTGCATCTGAACCTGAAAGGGAAGCTGTGTTGTGCTGATTTGTCAAGTGTCTAACAGTGCAACAGTATGTGAATTACTAGTTTCTAGCATTTATATTTAATGAGGCAAGTTTCTGGATTTAGAACTAAGTCAACATGGATTCTGGAAATCGCAAAATCATTGAATATATGGCAGCAGAAAACAATATGCCTTTAGGTTTAATGTCACCTATTGAATTTGTTCTCCCTTAAATGCCATACTGAAGATATGGGCTGCAGAATTCTCACATCACACAAGAGACATCACACAAGATGGCAGACACTGCAAGTAGTTTTGGGTTAGATGAATCCATTCTTCATAAACAATTAAACCTGAGCAACATCTGTGCAACTTGGGTGCCCAGAATGTTAACTCCTGATATGAAGCATTACCCTGTCTGTTGCTCCAAAAAGAATTTCTAGCTAATGATTTCAAACTGGGAGATAATAAATGTTTAATTACTGTATATAACATGTGCTTACTTCACTATGACCCAAAGTCCCTATAACAAAGTAAACATGGTGATTCTCCATCACCAAGGAATTTCAAAGTGCAATATGACGGTTCTTAGTTTTTTATGATTCTGATGGTGTAGTCCATATTAATTACATGTCTCAAAAGGCCTACATAGCCAACGCTGTACTTAATGGCTTTAGCATTTGCACCGGTCAGTCAAGGAAAAGCAATGTGGAAGGCAGTTCATCATAACAATACTGCTGCATAACAATACATCAACTTACACTACATTTGTTGCAGGAGCTGCTCTATAAAACTGTGAATGTGAACAGATGCTACACACATCCTAATCAGCAGGCCTGGTCCCATGTGACTATTACTTCTTCCCCAATTTGAAGGGCTACCTACCCTGGATGAGCTGTGCAAGTAATACAGACGTCAGGTCAGCTATAGAAGAGCAAATGTCCAAGCAAGGAAATGTTATTTTTTATGAAAAATAAAAGCTTTGTGAACATTGTAACAAATGTATTAGTGTTCAAAGGGATCATGTGGTCTTTCTCTTACCACGTCAGGCTCAAATATTTTGGATGACAAATAAGACTGGAAGAAATCTGACATATGTCAGGTGTAAGGAGCTAAATAAGAAACTGGTGAGAATAAAACCTGTAGCCACTGGGGCCCGAGTGGATCAGAACCAATCAACATTCCCATGGTCAGCTCTATAATTCATATTCAGCAGTGCTGCCACCTTTTCTTTCTGCACATTCCATTACACAATATTAGATAACTTGGTACCAGACATTGTAATGTAGCAAGAATCTTTCTTTCTTTCTTTCTTTCTTTCTTTCTTTCTTTCTTTCTTTCTTTCTTTC
>JANRMT010062806.1:63742947-63753815 GCA_026402145.1 Polypterus bichir lapradei | reverse complement strand
TCTGTCTGTCTGTCTGTCTGTCTGTCTGTCTGTCTGTCTGTCTGTCTGTCTGCCTTTATTCTTTTTAATTTCCCCTAACAGATAGTTAAAGCCTTTTATTCCATATTTTAACAATTAATTGTATTCACCCCTAATACCACCATCCCCCATTCTCTGAACACAATATCATGTGCACAAATTAAAGAAAAAAAAACAACCACCTCACCAGCACACAGAGATAAAATCTCTTAAAGGTATAAGTGGAGAAAGCTGAACAGAAAGAGTAGGCATGAAATGTTTATCTAATTACCCCGCCAAATGTACGGTATCCTACTAAAGCATCTACCTGCTCCATTCCCTGTCAAAACAAACCACACACATAATGCAGTTTTCTTCAAACAAGGCATTATGAAAAGAAGCCCAAAAAGTAACCCATCTATTATTGTGAATCATTTTCTTCTCAAAGAGATCCATCAAGCATCTCATTTGTTGTTTAATGCATCCAGACTTGCCCTCTGTACAATTCCAGTTGTTAGATAGATAGGATTAGTCAGTTAATATTGCTGTGCAAGATAACAATTTTTATATCCTCTTGTGAGTTTATCAGGCATTGTTGTTTAAAATAAAACCCATATTCAAGTGTTACTGTGTGTACTGTGTTTTTCCTATGCACATTTTTTACTGATACTGTAGAAGTGAAATAAAGCATTTATCCCTGTGCTATATGGAACAATGTCTGCTTAATATTTCACTCAAAAGGAAACCAGTTCTATTTTTTTTTTTTTTGTAAAAGATAGCTCTATGAATCAGAAATGGTGACAACAGTTTTTTCATTTTTATTAATTATCACTTTCAGCCAGTGCTAACTTGCTAAGAAAATCTTTATTGTGTATTTCACATTTCACGGTGAACAGTATCCTAAAGTGCCTTGTTACAACAGTGAGCATGAGTGTTGACTGTGTGGCTGTCTTATGCTAATTACTGACATGCCATCTACTGTGTTTCTGACTTTGCTAAGGCTGCATGGATAGGCTCCAGTCTCACTGTAACCCTGTGCTGTTTAAATTGATTCAGAAAATGGGTAAAAACTAACAATATGGTAAGTAATAAAACAACTAAAACTACCTGTATTGTGGAAGGGTTTTAAAATGACCCCATTCTCATTTTCAGACACTTTATCACATAGACGTGTAGGGAGAAGTTAAGCAAAATGACACCCTTTATTGGCAAACTGAAAAGATTACAATATGCAAGCTTTCGAGGCAACTCAGGCCCCTTCTTGAGTTGCCTTGAAAACCTGAATTTTGTAATGTTTTTAGTTAGCCAATAAAGGGTGCCATTTTTCTTGACATCACACTATATTCATAATGACTAACATGGTAAAACACCCTAGTATTACATAGACCTGAACAGACTGTCCCAAATTCATACTATAGCTCTCATATTTACTCTTAACACTTGACATTGTCACAAGCCCGAAGAATCAGAAGAGAAGGTTTACACTTTTCATTCTTACTAAATATGCCCAAAACACAAGGAATGTAACGAGTGTGACAAATCATACTAAATAAAACCTGGATATAAAAGTCTGGGCATCCAGCGTGCCCTGCTAACTAGGTGGCTTTTTATCTTAGTAAACTGATTGGTCCCTTGGTTTGAAATGGCCTCTGGATGGGTAGTTGGACAGGTGGGTGGATGGATGAAACGACAGAAATTCATGGTCTCTCCATTAGTCTAAATTTATATTGGTCTTGTGCATCTTTAATGTACTTCTTGAACCAATGAGACATTGCAGTACAGGTTCGACTCCCCTGGTCCAGGCCTCATGTCTTTTGAACAATCCTGTTCAGGCATGACTTATGTCTTTGAAAACTTCCACCCACCCTGCCATCAGTCCACAGGCTGTTTTTAACTGGGAAGTTGTACTAAATAAAACTTCAAAATGAGGCCTCCTAAATGGGGAGCAGGCCATCGCAACTGGCCCATATACTGTTAAGTCTCAAAAACTGTTGCAAAAGACTCCACAAGAAGAAGGGTGACCATAAACCTTCGGTTTATATAACAAAAAGGGCAAATAAAGGATGTTTTAAAATAAAAGATCTGTTTCAACAGAAAGAAATACTCTGCAGCACAAGAAGCTCACAAAGTAGGCAGTCAAATAGCAAACATGATTCAAAAACACAAATCCAAACAATGAGGTCAAAAACAGAGGATAAAGGTCAAAAATCCAGTAACACAATCAAAAACACAGAAATAATCAGAGAACTCACAAACACCCAGCACATATAATGTATTGCAAAGAACCATGTGTTCCTTCAAACTTTATAGGCTAATGGCAGACACTTGATGGTGACAGGCAGGTGGCATCACCTCTTGGGGAACCACCCAGACATGGCCACATAGGAATTTAATACACAAAACTAATAAAAACATAGAATAATGCAAATAATAAACTAGTTATATTAGCATTAACAAATTAGTCAAACTTGAACAAAAAGGAATTACAATATATCCATTTATTGTTTAAGCCTAATTAATTTATTATGTGGCCACAAGAAGCCAGAGTCTGTACCAGCAACATATCTGAATGGAATGCCATTATAGGGCACCCTCACACAGACACCCACACTTACTCATACCAGGCCAATTTACAATGTTTCCTTTTTTAGGTGCTTTCTGAAATAAAGCATCTAGTACCTGTTATGATAGCCCATATCTGTCTGTTTGTCCTCATGAAACAACTTGGCCCCATGTGGACGAGTTTTGCTGAAATGTGGCACATTTACTTTACAAGGAAATTTGTTGAGACAGTTTCCTTTTCATCAAGAGATCTTGAACAGATCATGTTGTACAAAGTTTTAAAAATTCTAGCCCTCGCAATGAAAAAGCATTGACGAATCCGCAAGTTTGTCTGTCTTAAAACAGAGAAACATTTGATATAACATCATCTACAAATTAGTTTACTGTTTCCATTTTACCTTGACAGTGGTTAGAGCAACTTGTATATTTTTCTGTTTTTCACCTCTAATAGCCAGTACTGATGGCAAGGAGAGCTCCAATTCAGGTTAGTTAAACACTGGTGGACTGCGTGAAGGAAGGAAGCCGTTGTCACTGGCTATTTGCGCGCGCGTGGAATGGTGATCCGCCATCGACAAGTGTGGATGGGTGCTCTTGGGGAAGTCTCTATATAAACAAGTTGTTTCTACTTGATGAAGTCTTCCCGGCAGCTTGATCCCAAACAGAAGAGACAAAGTGCATCAGCATCTCCGTCCAATGAATGCTTTCACTTGTAACAAGTAAGTTTTACCTAACCGTTAAAGTATAAAATGTGAACACGGAAACAAACAGTTATCTAGATATGAATTAAGTACCTTGTGGTATGTGCTTTTTTGTGCTATACACCCTCTCTGATGATGAGATAAAGTAGCCATTAAACAATCAGGGATGGAATTTATGTGTTGGCATATATGCTACACAAGTGTCTCAGTTTGTGACTTTCAAAATTTTGTCACCCTATAATTGACCATCAAAGTGCTACATTCACCTGATATCCATACTGGCCACTCACTGTAATAAAGATTGCCTTTTACTTCTGTTATTCCCTAAGATTTGTCTCATTTTATGAAAGTTAAAATGGCCAGACATGCTCAAGCCAAGAAGAAGTTAATTACAAAAGGTTTTTTGGGTTATGTTAATTGCCAATTGCAAATTGTCACTGTGTGTGAATATGATGTGTGTGTGTGTATATGAGAGTGAGATTAGTCTTTGTGATGTTCTAGCAGTCGAATTAATGGTTATAGTGCCTGCACCATCTTTGAACACACCTGAATGTTACATTTTCTAACTTGTTATATATTGTATGGCTAAAACCTTTATTCAAAATGACTTACAGATACAATGACATAAAAAAGTATGTTTAGAATTGTAGCAAAGGAGAGTTAAACAGGCTATTTATGTCTATTGTGATAGAATTTGGCAAAAGTCAGAAAATAAAACTTGGAAAGGGTGGCAGTCCATCACAAGGCACAGTTACTAACACACCCAAACCCAACTTAGATTCTCCAGTTAACCTAACATGCATGCTTTTAGCAATGTGGAAGAAAAACTTAGAGGAACATACAGACGCATGAAGTACATGGAAACTCCATACAGTCAATGACCATGTACAGTATTTGAATCCAGGACACACTGATTGCCAATACACAACCTTGCTATCCCTTTGCCACCATACTACACCAAAAGTACACAGTCCAGGATATCTAGAGCACATGGTGAACAGTATCCCAAAGCCCCAGTAAGTAAACCATATCAGCTCAAGCCAGTTGTGGAATTTGATACTGTAATAGTCTAGCACACTTCCTTCTCTATTGAGTCCAGGTTATTTTTATTTAAATGGTATAGTAAAGACTAGTTAGTGGCATGGTGGCAAAGTCATGGGCACACTGAGAGTAACCATGCATTCAATTACACTTAGATTCCTGGATGGTAAAAAGTAGTAGTGCTAATCACCGTAACACCTTGCTGCCTTTTTGCTCACAAGGTCATTAATCGAGCACAGACTTCAATAACTCACAAAACAAGTTTTAATATTCCTAGATACAAATTATTGCTTCATTGAAATAATACCCTTATTACCCTGTTTCGTATTTAAGTTTTATGCATTTTTTGACTGAGCTGGTGCTGTACTGCTATACTTAGACATAAATGCTTAGGCTGTTGTAACCATACTTCAGGCTGTAATTGAATCAAACTAGTTATTGTATCAGATAATGGAGCTATTCCAATAAATTAATTTGTATTAGAAGGGTATTTTTAGCCCTCATGAGCCACTATGTAGTCGCACAGGAAGAGCGTGGTGTTTAAATATAGTTTCATACTACAAATACACATCTTCTTATCTGATCAGAGCCCTGGATTCAGTTTTGGTGGTGCAAAATAGATTATATTGTGATAAATGAGAGCCCAGCATCCAGCTTTAAAGTATGTTCCAAAAACTAAACAGTGGTTTGGCCTCCACCTGTTTAAAATATGTGAGGATGTCCATAAACCTTTATGATGAAATAACTGATATATCTGAGGATAAACAAGGCTCCAAATGGTACTTAAGACACAAACATAGAGGAATCTCAAATATGAGGATGAAAAATTGTTCTGATTAAGTTCTTCTCAAATATTGGTGACCTTGTATAGAAATAACATTAAATATCATAACATTTAAAAATCTGTTCAATCCAATTCTGGGTCACGGGAGCCAAAGCCAATCGTACATAGGAGTATTTAGGTTTGAAGAATGACAAGAAAGAAGAATCCTGTGTGGATTTAATGGGCATGTTCATTTACACAGAGTCAGTTTCCAATTTCTGCACAAGATGCTTTCACTCTTAAATGACTGTAGCTTAATAATTAGGTATAGCGACCCCCCATGGGTTAGGATACTGCTGTGCATTTCGAGTTTTCAGGATAGGCTCTGACTCTGTCTAACTCTACCAACTCAGGAAATGGGTTCAGACAATGGCCGGATGAATATATTTCCTTTTGACTCTTAATTTTACCTTTTATGAACTTATTTTCCTGCTGATTGCTTATGGACAGTGCATTACTTAGTTTTTCATGGATTTCAGTTTACTGTTTTTTTATTCAATGCATTTTATGTTACTTTTTAAAATAAAACCAATAGATCATGATCACTGTGCCAGGAGATTGAAGAATTAAACTTGATCGATTCATTAAGTAATGGGATCATCGATTCTAAGGAGTTCAGAATGTGATTAGCTGTGATACCGAGATGCAAGTAGTCCATACTATGCAAACGAAATGATTTTAAATAAGCATAGAAAGCCTGTAGTACTGTTGCCTCATAGTATCAGGAGACCGGATTCTAGTCATCTTAATGCCACTTTCTTTTTCTGTCTTCTCCTCTAACATCCCAAATATTTACCAGTTAGGTTAATTGGTGACTAAATTGGCCCCTTATGAGTAATTGTGTGTGCTGTGTGAAGGAATGGCATACTGTCATGAGTTGTTTCCTGACTTGGATGCAATTCAATAGGAAAAGCTGCAAGAACCCGCAACCTAGACTGGAATATGAAGATTCAAAAATGAATTGATAGGTTCAGGTGCACAAATAAGGAGAGATGCAGGGGATGTGTTGCATGGGGGCCCATCGAATTGGGATTCCATAAAGAGCCTTTTTCATAAAATATAGACTATAGTAAAGTTCTTCATCCTCTGTCCAAACTTCATCCGCCAGTCACAACTGACAAAAGTATAGTGCGTCTTCAAGGTACAACACTGACTGAGGTACATCACTACAGGGCCACAAATTTTATCTTGCATACCCAATTCATATTAGCTTATTACACCACTGGTTGGGTCTGAAAATGGATGAGTAGATAAAAATGACAAAGCTAAATCTTACAATTCATAGCTAAAATTTCTTAAGATCTGTTGTGTTACTTTCTAAAATATGGACATGAATATTGCAGCAGGGCAGCATTTACTATGAATGAGATTATTATCCCTTTCATCTCTGTGTTTTACCCACCAGCACTAGTTGTAATGATAAGACCAATAGCTTCAGCAAATGTGCATTTGAAATCAGAGTGCAAAAGGCTGTTTCTAACAATTTTAGCTGCATACAAAATGGATCTGGATGTTGACCACATCAGATTTCCTCAGATTGTAGGGAAAGTGTTACATAGTGGCATCAATACTTTACATCTGTGTACAGTTTATTTTGTGCATCTGTTTTCTGGTAATATGTTATGTAAGGGCAATGATGTTTAAAATGGTAAAGCTATGTGAGATTTACAGGGAGAATGGGAAACACTACGTGTTGATGGCGTTGAATCCTGATAGTGTGTGACAACCAGGTCAGTGTGAGCACCCAAAGAACAGCAACTGTGTGTATTAGAAATGGGAAACCATTAAAAAAAACAATGAATGGTTGATGTAAGGGGTCAATAAAGCCTGATGCAATGTTATCAGTGGTCCTGAAAGAGACACATAAGAAGGTCAATGTTGTTGTGGATGGAAGCTAACAGCCCAAATGAGTAAAAAAAAAAAAGGTGAGATTCTAATAAAGTAAAGAACATTAATGCTGGATAGTGATGAATTGGAAAGATGTTACTGGTTTGAACAATTCTAGTATCTGCTGATTCCTGTAGTGTAAAAGACTAGAGAGGAGGTTTGGAGCATGCACTGATACAGCATGTTGCCTCACCCACCACATGACGAACCACCCAGATTGGGACCCGAGTGTAGCCGTGCAATGGGTGACATTTCAGCACCACACTTTTTTTTTTTTTTTATGGAGGCTGGGGTGTCAATCCTGTCACCAACCCCTAGGTTTTCCCCGTAAATTGGAAGATCTTCTTACAAGTTAATGTCATACTCAGGACTAAGCAATTGCAAGTTAAGGGCCTTGCTCAAGGTCCCAACAGGGTAGAGTCACTTCTGGCATTTATGGAGTTCAAGCCGGCAATCATTCGATTATCGGCAAAGATTCCTGTCCTCAGAGCCACCACTCCACTCCAACTTAGAATTATTGCAAACCCCTATGGGTCCCTAGTGGCACTGGTGTAATATTGTGTGTCATGTTTTTGGGGATCACAGTGGGTTTCTTGATACAACTGGAGCAGCAATTGAGTGCCGTAGTATGCTGTATATGAAGACTGCTGTCATTCAGGTGTATCCCTTCTTAGCCCCAATGTGTTCATCTCTTAATGGGCTTTTATAGCACCACAAGGCTTCATATGTTCTGGAACAGTTCCAAAAACATGAGAGTGAATGCATTTTTAGGTAATGGCTTCCCCAGTCACCGGATCTCAATCCAGCTGAGCATCTGTGGCAGGGGATGGAACAAGCTATTTGGAGTAAACATCCATCATCAGCTAATTTGCAACAAGTGAGGGGGCACACTGAAGTCAATGTGGGCCAGCCTCTTTGTGCCATACTTTTGACACTGTTTTGTATCCATGTCCTGATAAATTCAGATTGTTCTAAGAGCAAATGGTGGACCATCTAAATATCACATATTAATACGGTGGCCACTTGGTGTATAGTAAAATGCTTTACAGATGTCAAATTTTCAAGTGTAGTTTATTATTTGTTAAGTGCTGCCGACAGTCAAGTGCAATCCAAAAAATAAATAAATAAAAAGCAAAGTAGCTGAGAATCCGGTGGAATAGTAATTTTATTAATTTACAAGCCAGTTATTGATTGAGTGTTATTTTTCCTAGCAGAATAAAGAGTACTGCTGTCACTGGATATCTTTAAAACTGACAGCTGACACAGTATTGAAAATATTCAAAGAAAATGAAAGCATTTTCTTTTTTTTAATCAAACTTTGATTTATCAAATGAAAAATATCCTTCATCCTTCCATTAGCAAGTTATTTTAATCCAGATTGCAAGACCAATGGTCTGATAGGAACCACCTCAGGATGAGGGTGCCAGGCCATTGCTGGATGCAAGCATATGGTGCCAAATCAGAGTCACCAGTTGACTAATGTGCACATCTGGATGTGCAAGGGAACCCAGAGTACCCAGAGAAAAACCTGCAAAGACATGAAAATATGTTTAAACTCTGGATAGACAGAGATTTTGAACATAAAATTGGTTGAGGCAGCAACTCTAACCGCTACATCACCCTGCCACACAACCAGAAATGCTGTTAAACTCACACATAAAGCTGTTTTTTCCATTCATCAAACTGTTTTCTGAACCCATTAATCTCACGAGAAACCAGCATCAGGCATGCACCTTGGTGGAAGGGTACACCATTATATTGGCACAATCATAACACACTGGGGCACTGTAAAGTTACCAGTTTGTCTGTCTGCACATATGTTTTAAACTGGAATACCCAGACTTTGAGTCCAAGGAGTTATAAGGCAGCAGCGTTGGCTATTGTGCCAACATGTCCTGTTAAAATATTTTTGTTCAAAAACTGTATTATCTGGAAGATATAATACGAGGTTACATATCATAGTAATGAAAGAGAAAAAAATCCAATGTATTCAAATATAATGTCTAGCTCTCATATTATTAATTTTAGAAAGAAAAGCTTTTAAGTTAATATTCTCTCTAACAATTCCTTTTCTTACTGGTCAGTGATTATGGTGACAACACAATGAGAGGAAATATTGTTGTTATACAATGATATGGGCCATATAGTGATTTGAGCAGACGTGCTTGTAACAATCAACAAAAAGCCATCTTTGGTTGACTTTTAGTGATTAAATGATCAGTGTTGTCCTGTTGTATATCATTACTAGAACTGAAAGTGTGCATCTATCAAAACTGGTCGCTTTTTAGTTTTTGAACACTTGAAATCCACCCTTTACTTGATGTAATACATAAAACTGTCCCTTCAAAAGTGTCTTTTCTGAGTTTTTCTGGTAGTTAGTTATCAAAGTATTTATTGAAATGTGTCTACATCCATTGCAAAGGTAAAATTCACTGTTATTGCACCTGCTGGCTGATTAACTGGAGACATTCATCTTCTGAAAATCTGGATTTAACTTTCTTTTAAAGACTTCAAGGTGTGGGGCGGTGTGTCATGCTGAGTCACTTCCCGCGCTTCAAATCCAACATCATGAAGTGCTCCACCCGCAAGTCACTGTCTTTGCAATTCCAAATATCCGGTGTCTGCTGTGCTGCTTACTTATTCTTTGTCTTGGCAAACCATAACATAAAAGCAATGAAGTTTTCTGAAGTCTGGTCAGAACTTGAAAAAAATCCCTGCATTTCCCTTTTTTAAAAGTTTACATTAATCCCACAAGCATTAGTTAATGTACAAAGTGAGCTCTTTATTACTATTTTTTTTTTAACTTCACTTGCCTTACATGTTTACCTTTAAGAGTTTTAATTTATATGGCAGATTTCTTAGTGCATCAGCGGACATTGTAAACTAGAAACCAGAGGTTCAAACAGATTTTCAACATGTGCAGTGTGTGTGTTTTAATCTTATTCTATATATATTCCATAGAAAGTGTGCATAAATATTTTCAAAGAGACATCTATTTGTATTAAGTGTAAACATTTCAAAATTTTTAAATTATTGTTTTCCTGTTTGGTAATGTAAAGAACCAGCTTTAAATACTGGTATAAAATGTCGAGATTGCATCATATTATAAAGAATTAAGCTAGTGAAAGGCTGGGTCAGCATGCATCTCTGAAAGGAAAAAAAGGGTTATTCCTAGAGACATAATGTTTGACTGTAAAGGCATCATCGAAGAATGCAGGTATGTTGAGTCAGATTTGTATTAAGATTTAAACTTTAAAAATCCATTGTGATGTTTCAAATGTGGTATACAGTATATACATTTTTAATTAACAAGAACATTTCATCTAGGCAATACATATTTCAGTCGGCAGGCCGAATGGTAAAGAAAAGAAATGAATTAACTTTTAATCTTGTAATTATTAAGTATTATTTAAAGTGTCTGAAGTATTATTACCAGACTAATTTGTGAGCATTCTTCTTCTTACCCATGGGTCCAAGAATTAAATATATAAAACCTGATGCATAAATATTGTGATTTAGCACATTTAATGACTAATTCTGACCTTTCTTAAATTAGGAAAAGAACAGCATCTGTTCCTTTTTTATGTTGGAGAGCACTACAAAAAAATGAGACTAAATGTGAAGCCTACTGCATAGATAGATAGATAGATAGATATATAGATAGATAGATAATACATTTTATGTAATTCTTACATGATTATTAGCCGATTATGATTATTGCTGTTTTATGTAGTACATTCATGCACATATGGTACATATAAATAGTAATATTTGTGAATTTATGAATGCTGAATGCAGCTATCTATCTGTCTATCTATCTATCTATCTATCTATCTATCTATCTATCTATCTATCTATCT
>JANRMT010062806.1:63736271-63742290 GCA_026402145.1 Polypterus bichir lapradei | reverse complement strand
ACAGAAAATATGTGTCTGTATTTAAAAAGATATATTATTTTTATTACCATAAAAAGATCATAGGTCATGCTGAGACATCTCATTTTGTCCTACATTTTATCTTTTAGAGCATTGTGAGACCAGTAATACTATTCTCGGATTTGTCTAATATATCCAAACTGAAATGATGTAAAAGAGATTGATGGCTTCAGCCTAATCTTGTTAACCGTATTATTTTAAAAATATCAACGACCCTATGCAGAATCCTGGGCAGTTAAAAGATCAGCTTCTTCAGCTCCTACCTTCACCACAATCTGTTTGTTTTCAAAGCAAAGAATTGGCTCAAATCCTAGGTATCACGTATCTGACCATATTTCAAGCTGAAATTAAGTATGTAAAAACCTTTCCTTTAAAGGTCAGACATTAGTGCTGGTAAAAATTGATCTGTGGATTTATGAATTTAGCTTCTGTTAGACCTCCTTTGTAATAGAAGATTCAGTCAGAAGCTTAACATTGCATTGTTTTCCTTTGACAACGTATCCACGAGACCACTGCAGCTGTTCCTGTACTCACAATGGCAGATTAATTAACACAATCATATGCTGCTGGCTTCTACTCAATATGCAGGTCTGCAGTGGGATAGATAGGTAAATCCTGTACATGCATTTGAGACAGAGGATATACTATGATGGTTTCATAACTAGATATATTTTGTGTCTTACTGGTCATCTCCAAGTGAGGTCTAATTGACTCAAGTATTTTGGAGTAAATATTTCAAGGGACAGACCAGAATATCTATTTCCCCACCAGCTCATTTTACAACAGCCATTGTTAATAGCCCTTTTCCTAATTGAGATTCCAAAGACCAATTCCATTTCTTAGTTAGTTCTCTGACATTTTAAACTGTCTATTATTCTGGTCTGCTTTCAGGTACAACGTTGTGTAAATGGCAAGAGAAAAATCATGTATCTCTTTTTTTTCATACAGTTATCCATCAAATTCTATTAGCATGATGGCTTTAACTGCTCTAAGCATTAGGAACACTTTCTTTTCCTTCATTATTATGAAGCCTGTTTCCTACTTACACTGTTGATTTCTGGGTGTGTGCATGTGGTTCTTTCTAAAGTGCACATTCAGACATCGATTTATACAAGAGAACTTTGTACCCAGTTAAACAAAAAAGACCTGGGTGCAAGTAAAATCTGCCCAAAGAAGGAACCTTTTTTGAGCTGTAATATCAGTAGTAAATAGTTACTAAGAGAATTGGAAGCACAGTGGCATAGTGATTAGTGCGGTTGCTTCACAGTTCACATCAGAGTTCACAGTCTATGTGGAATTTACATGTACTCCCTATGTTCTAGTGTGTACTCACTAAGTACTGCTGTTGCACGCCTTATGCACTTGCATAAATTCCACCCATCAGTCAGTTTTTTTGTAAGTCTTGGGAAGCAGGAGCTGATTCCTGCAGCACTAGGCCAAAGGCAGGAAACAGTCCTGAATGGGATGCCACTAAATTGCAGATCCCTGTCACCAATTTAGGTACAAAGGTCCAATTTAAAGACAGCTATCACATGCACATCTTTAGGATGAGAGAAAACACTGTTACATGAAGGTAACCCTCCAGGCAAGGGAGAATTTACAAAGGCCCCTGATTATCTGAAGCATATGTATGGAAAAAATGGAGAACAGCTATAAGGATGAGATACCTCTGATGTTTCTACCTCTTTAAACTTTCTATAAAGAAAGTCGAAAAGTCTGAATTAATGTAAGCCACCATAATTTAGTGTGTTTATAATAAATGTAATGATCTATTTCATGAGGTAGAAGTGCATCTGATATTTGAAATATTAAAATGTGTGCTTTAATTTAAATGTTTAAAGCCTAAATATTCTCAGTTGTCATAGAAATGCACCATTTTCCCCCTTTCTGTTGGAGGTATATTGAGCACTAGACCCCTAGTACAGGATCAAAATTAAAAAATAACACCATATTTGAAACCACTGACCTTGAAACAGTCTAAAACGATACCCTATGTGCTTATGTTTGAATTTATTTTTATTTTTAACTTTCTGAGAAAGCTCTTAGGGTGCAAGGACCACCACTAAAGAGTCAAGCATCAAAAATATTGTCATATTTATGAGCATCAACCTCGAAATGCCATAAAAGGACAATCTACATGACTGTATTATCGATCTCCTTTTGTTCAAGGTTTTGTGAAAAGGAGTAACTCTGACCCCTGTATTCCATTAAGGGGTGAACCCTTGGGGCTAACACAGTCCTGCTGGTCACTTTTGGTCAAGACAACTTTTGGTTTACTTTCTTATAATAAGGGTGTAATTTCCTGCACAAAATATGTTCCACAAGTAGCCTACAAATGACAGTTTCTCAGATATAGAGAGCCATAAAAGTGGGAGATCCCAAAAAGCTTGTGGTCCTGCATAACTAGACATCAAGCCAAGTCGATTGTTACAGCATATCATTTGTAAGGGTATTCTCATAGCGCTGAATCAGGAGGCACTGGACGAGTGATTTTAAAGCGTTTCAAACCCTTATGAACACAACAGTGTAAGGAAGTACCACTTCCTTCATGGGAGTGCAAGTTTTTCTATTCTAACTCCTCTCCACTCCCATTAGAGTTAGTGAAAATATCTGCAAAGTTTGAATCTCCAAGGGTTTGGTGCAGTGCTGCCTTCCATATCCAGGAGAGTACGATCAAATCTCGTTCGTGATCAATGTCTGTGGAATCTCCCTGTGTCTGTGTGGATTTTTTATTTTTGCCTATTCTCTAGTTTTTCTCTCACATCAAAGACACAAATTTATTGTTTCGTTAATTGGCGGCTCTGTTGGTTGAATGTATGTGATTGTGTGTGATAGATTGCATTTTTCTGTTTGGTGCAGCTAAGATGGACTCAGTGACTCTGAACCAGTGACCTTAAATTGAAATAAGATGAGTTTGGGAATGAAAGGATGATTTTTTTTAAATTGTCCAAGACAAATTAAAAAGGTGGGAGGGAGCAATGATTATAAATGTTTAAAACACAACAAGAGCCTTCCTTTTTTAATATACTCTAATTGCCTTTGACTTTCCATTACCACTACTCCCTTCCTCTCTAATCACCCTGGCGTGGCTCTTGATTTTGCCGCACTGTGCATTGCTTTGAGTTTACCTGGCCATTATTTCTGTTGTGCATTTTTGTTTGTGGTCTAGGAATGTCTAACTCTTCTAAATAAACCCCTTGTTAAGTTAGCTGGGCACAAGGGAACTATCCAAATTATGCCCTTTTTAGATGGGAAAAGCTTACCAGAGAAATAACTTAGGATTGCTCGGTGCCCCAGTGTTGATACCTGTTCATACACATGTGTCGCTTTAAAGTGCACAAGTTTCAAGTTAGATTAAAAAACACTGATGACTAGAGATCCATTAAGAAGGACTCGACTGAATGCACTTTGTTCATCTTCTGCCTGTGACTGCTAAAAAAAATCATAGTTTACAGAAGCCCCCAAATTGGTCTTTGTTCAGATTGATGCTAAAATGAGACAGCAGAAGCAGTGAAGGGGACCACACAGTGCAGAGTTCTGATTTGCAGTCTCAACAAAGTCAGCAGGAGTTAACAGGTTTAAGTTAGTCAAGATGAGAGTCACTATGGTTTCCACTCCTCTCATACATCGAACTTGAAAGTGTTAATTACTGCTTTCTTACCAAATAAAATATGATACAGTTCTTTATTCTAAACAATCTCTTCTCATTCACTCTGCAGAGTACAGTACATTTACATGTTCTTTAATTAACATTCATTGCAGCCATCCTGCGTCTACTTCCCAGCCCATAGGTATAAAAGAAAAACTGCAGATATCCAGTCATCTGGCTATTTGTATTTTAATGCCACTGAATGAAAGCACAACTTTAGCTTATTTACACAATCTTATCACACACCCGTCACACTCCAGGTCACAAGGGACCTGTTTAGAGAGACCAGTTCATTGGGATGAGGGAGGAAAACTAATAATACTCTCACACGGACACAGGGAGAACATACAGACTCCATCCACACACCAAGCAGGCTGGGATGTGTGGAGCTCTTTGGCCACATTGCTAACACTTCTGGTGGCATCACTAAGGGTGACATGATTGCCATCTGATAGGGGCACTTTATTATGATCTTATGAGCAGCATTAGTAAGCAGTTTAAAATTCAGGAAGGAAATCTGCAAAAAAATAAATAATATTCAGTTAATAAGTAAATTAATATTGCTGAATTATATGGATTTATACAAGATATATGCTAATACGACACACATGCCTACTGGCTTTTGCTCACTTTGTTTAGATATTTATTAATGTATAAAATAGTGCTTAGTGGGACAATTTATTGCCCTCATATTGCAGATTTACAGATCCAGATTAATTTGTAATTAGTCTTGAGATGTTCAGCCTGTGTAGATAAAGCCCTCTAACTTCCATTTGTGATTCCATAAATGCTGATCACTTAAAAGAACAAATGCTTAAATCCTGATAAAAATAGCTTAAGCCAGAATTATTTTGTTCAGAGACAAATACAGACACATACGTTGAATGCCACATCAACTGAATCGCTTCGAGAAAATTAGTTAAAATTGACATTGTTTTTCTTTTGAAGTTTTAAGCACTGCAACTCTGACAGAATCTTTAGAAATGTAGCCTACTCTGCTGAAAAAAAAAATCTGGGGTGTATTATCATTTTAAAAGAAAAAGAAAGAAGTCATTTTTTTTTCTTCTTAGTTGAAAGATATACCCTATCTCAGCTTTTCAATAACGAGACCATGTAAATTTCTATGGGTTTAGGTTCACATTAATTTGCACCCAATGTCAGATTTCTGTAAAGGATAAAGAATGTGACAAATAGAAGACATAAGCTTTTGTGAAAATACTGGAATAGTTTTAGTCATATAAAAAGTCTAATAATAGTTGAGTCATCAGTGATGTTCTGAAATGGCAAACTGTGAGATCCCCAATTGTGATTGCTATTCTCTGTCAATGACCTTCATTATAGATTAACATTCTTGGAGCAGTGCACTACATGATCTCTGGTAGAAGATATATACACATATATAACAGTGTTGTTAAGAGATATAAAAGGAAGGCATTCAGACACATATCCATGGAAAGGGAGGATTTGGGAAAGACTTTAAACCTGCCTTCAGACAGAACATCCGTGAGAATGAGGACACTGTGTAAGCCATGGGTCAAAATCGCAGACTCAGAGCTGCCAGTCCAGTCCCTCCAGTTACTAACACTGTGACCCTGAGAAGGTCACTTAACCCGTCAGTGATGCGGTGGTAGAAAATCTGGAATTGGGGGAACAATATGATTAAATTGTGGCAGGCAGTGTGACCTCACGTTTAAGACTTTGAACTTCAAGCCCTCAGGTTGTGGGTTCAAATCCTGCTACTGACACTGTGTGACAATGAGCAAGTAACTTCACCTTCCTGTGCTCCAAATAAAAAAAAAAACAAACAAAAAATGTAATCAATTGTATCTCAAAAGCTATAATTCACATCTGATAAAAGCGTCCGTCAAGTAAGTATTTGTAAATTTCAAGATTGTGTTACTGTGCAGGGAACTATATAAAATAATAGACAGATAATATCTAACTTGAATTGCAAAATCTGGGTAATATATGGATGAAAGGATATATTTTTGAGGAACCATTCAGTGAGCATTAAAAAAGATTTCACCCTAGCATTCAGCTTTTGAGGGCCTGTGGTCTTGTCTTTCAGTTTTCCAGGTTGTATATTCTACATCTCCTGCATTCTCCATTTGCATCAGACAAACATTATATAATTTACATTTTGTGTACGTATATTTTCATTTCTATAAGAGCAAACTCTATTTGCATGGCATCTTCCATTTTCTAAGGCTGCTTTTTCCACTTAAGGATTGCTCCGGGTCATCGTCTATTCCAGAAATATCAAACTCAAAGTAGGAACTCTCAGTGTTGTCTAGCATCAGTTCCTTGCAGGACATGCAAACACACACACACACACAGTAAGTCACTCCTATT
>JANRMT010062806.1:63703339-63731261 GCA_026402145.1 Polypterus bichir lapradei | reverse complement strand
AGATAGATAGATAGATAGATAGATAGATAGATAGATAGATAGATAGACTCAGTAATATTATGAAATTGTCCTGTGTCATTTTACTTTATCCTAACTTTACATCTTTGAAGTCTTAAAATTGCCCATTTTTCAAATCTTTTTTATGTCACATTGATTTTTGTTATACTAATATGACATGTCATAGTAGTTCTGTTCATATCTATTCTTAATATCTGATTTTTACCTGTTGAGTCTAGAGGTTATAAGGGAAATGTAGTAGATTTACCTTGGAGTTCCAGAGCAGAAGACAGAAAAATTAGATATGCATTTTATACATAGCTAGAATGTAAATTATAACTCACACTGTAATAAATGACTCTAGGGGTTAGCCTTCCTGTTTAGAACAGGGTTTCTCAAACTTTATCTGTTAGTGTTTGTTGTAATCAATTCACTTTTCAAGAGCCAATTCCTGCCATTTCTGCATTTTCCACTGAACACCTTTCTTTTTTGTCGCTTCTGCATGTCTATAAAAATCTAAAAAGTCTATAAAGTCTATAAAATCTAAAAAGTCTATAAAATTCTGTTTAATATTTCTTTTACCACCATTGTCTGGTGACTCGTTCACTTTGGTTCCTGCCTTGGTACTGACGCAGTTAGGATCAGTTCCACACCCACTATTGACACAGAATTGGATAAGGCACACTTGAGAATGTGATTCCTTTTTTTTTACATTTCTAAAGAATGTACATTAGTTTGTGTGTTTTATTCATCGGAATGAATTCCTATTTGTGAGTTCCATGTTTTCTCTCTTATTTCTTTCACAATGTCTATTATTAACTCAGCCTCTTGATGATGAGCACACGGGTGTGAATGAGAGTCGTTGAGAATTAACAACTCCTGTTTAGGACACATTGTCATTTGCACCAGAGCCTTCTGTTACTTAATTGTCATTTCTAAAGGAAACTATTTAGAAGCAATTAAAGAAACGCACTGGTAACAACAATGTTGTTTCTCAAAATGAAAAGAAAATGAATAAGGAGCATTAAGTGTAGCCCTCTGTGCAAAAGCTGTGACACCATATTACAGCATATACGTAATTTGAGGTTGCTGGTGGTTGGAGGGGTGCTCTAAGTTCCCCAGAAAAAACTAGAAAAGGTTTTGGTAAAGGGAAGTGGATGATATACAGTAAGTTGTAGTGTATAAACTGTAGTGCATCAATTTCCTAGGCAGTCCAGCTTGCCATAAATGTTAAAATGTCCCTGGTTGGTGCCTTTAGCCCCTAATCAAAAACATCTCTTTATTTCTCCAATTCCTAGTTCTTCTTTTTGTTCAAGTCACCATTTTCACTATGCTCTACTGAGCTGATATTTGCTTTCCAACAATTTCAACATGTCCCATGGAAACATCTGAAACATCTCGGTAGTTGTGTGCTAAAGCATCTAATGTCCATGATGTACTCACCAGAACTGAATGTGGGTGATTTCCATCAGAGCTGTGGTCAGGTATAGTCTATTATTTCAAGAGGGACGGATGAAATGTTAGTAATGTGATGAACTACAATCTAATATTTTAAAGGTGACAAGCAAAATGTTAATAATAAGGCCAGCATGTTTTGCTGTAATCGTTGCCCCATCAAAAGGTTAATGCAAACAAAAAGGGTCCAAGTCAGAGCCTTATTACCCACATGGTGCACATCAAGCTGGGAGATCAGATGTTGATTCACTGAAACCGTATTCAGTGGTTTTAAACACCTTATGCCAATTTATTGGTGCCCATCATAAGGGTACTAACTTGTGGGTATCATATAGTATCTGCACCCCTACCAGCCCCACCCCAGCTCCTGGCACCTTTAAGAAATTCTCAACTGAAAAGCAATTCTCAAAATACAATTAATATACATGCCTGTGCTTAATCAGTGCTTGCTTTCATTTTCTTAAGTTTGGTTAAAGTTATTAAGAAATATTTTTAATCACTAAGCATTTTATATTGTTATACGGTAAATATTTCAATACAGTTAATCTTCATGACGATAATCATTTGTGTAGCTCTGCCCTTCTGTATTTTCACTGAATAATAATTGTAAGTCAATGACTCAAAAATAGTTATAGATTGTAGGTTAACATGTCTTTCTCTTCCAGACCTTTCTCTAAAAGACTGTACATAATGTGTGATGTGACCTTCAAATGTCATAAATGTGTTGTGCAATAAACTGTCAATATTTGTGGTTATAAGGTACTAGTTGACTTTTACAATAATTGGAACAGCCATATTAAAAGCCTGGATCAGTCAGCTGATTAAAGACAGAGACACAGGCCAGTGTTCACCGGGGACTTTTTTCCTGCCAGCTACTAAATGAAAAGATATTGCGAAGTGTTTTTGGTTGCTGTGTCCAAACACACAAAGTCTGGTCGCACAAGCTGCAAGATATGCATATAAATATACTGTTTCTGCAACAATTGAAAGGAGGCACTCATGTTTTCAGTACTCTTATCCAGTTTTGTGGCCATTTTATTTTGAACCTATCTTTTGAACATGTGTTGATGCCAGGAACTTCTTGTCATTAGGGGATTATAAGAAAATGGAACGGATAAAAGCATGCTAACAGATTCTTATTAGGAGCGCTTCATAACAATACAATAGCTTGAATGTTTTGTTTACTGCAATATTATGCCAACATGTACTGTAAGTACAATAAGGCAACTTGGTGCCATATTTAATTTTTTTAGCCACATACCCCTTTTACATATAGTAAAATATATATCTCTGTTATAATACATTTTTTCCTTCCCTAGTATCACATTTTGTATGGCATAGAGCGAACGACATGGACTACTGCCAATAGCAGTACATCTCTCCAGTGGAAATGGGTTAATGGCTATATTTCCACTTATAACAGGCTGCAATCCTTTTATTGCATAATGAGACACATTTAGGATGCTCTGCTCAGCTCGGGTGTTTGGCAACCACCAGGTTCTACCTCCTGAGCAAAAAAAATATGGGCAAGTTGTACAATGTGAGTAAAGCAGGGCAGGGAGCCTTCATCTGAAGAGTCTGATGGTTCCATACTACTAGTTAGAGGAAGTTTTATAGCCTCCTATCAGGCAGCCATATTTGTGACAACAAATTTATACTTCCTGTCTTGCACCTAATACTGCCAGTGAGAAGATTCCTGATACACTGAAAATGGATTACACAGCTGTGAGAATACTTCGCTTTAAATCAAAATACAAAATAACGCGAAGAGAAATGCTATAAATTGATTCAGCAATGCTATCTCATAGCCTGTTGGTTTGGGATCCTGGAGTTAGTGTTATATATATTGAAAACGTCTATGGGTTTACATAAACCCACTTCCATTTTCCTGTTATCCAGTGAAGATGCCTAGGCATGAACATTCAGTGATGGTGTTAATGTCTGCAGATGTATTAGGGTTGACCTAAGCACCTGTCATATTATTTTCACTGTGTTCCTGCAGTCAGTTTCAGTCATAACTGTTACCCCATCCTATCCAAAGATCAGACTAACTAAATCCCTGTTTGTTTTTGATCTGATAGAATTTGGAACAAAAGGGTGGTGTTCCCCAATAATTGAAATGTTTCAAGTGATTTTAAGCGTTTCCACTTAATTAAAATGGTTTTAGCATTTACACTTAATATACCCCACATGGTTTAGGCAGCATTTTAACTTTTCAACGGAAAAATTTGAGGCTAAGGTGAGCAAACACGTCAGCTTAAGAGTCTATTATTCACCATATCAACATTTTATTCAGGTTTACTAATGTTGGCAAGGCATATATGTCTTTTTATCTAAATAGAAACTTAAGTATTCACTTACCAGTTATATTCATCTGGTCAGACTGCATCTTTTCGGCCACACATCATCTAAAAGAGTAGTGTTGTAAGAATTTATAAACACAGGAATATGTATTTAGCTGTTGAAATGAATTATTGCTCTTTTATGAGGCTCCTCACTTTATTACTTCATCATCCAGACACATATCCAATTTAAGAACAGTTCATTCAGACATAAGACCCTGGTAGTGGCTTTGTAGTTTTGCCATAAGAAATATTTCATTTCAAAGTCAGACTACAGCAAACAGGCCCCTCTGCTGACATTGCTGTTTCTTTTCTTGTATTGTTCATTTCAATACAATCCACCATATGCTACCAGAAGATGATAATAGCAAGGATAAAAGAATTGTACGGGGGGGGGGGGGTGGGTTGGGGAAGGAGGGGGCTAAAAAGCTTATGAATTGTCAGCATTCTGTCAGGTTGAAATGGCAAAAAATAGGTGTACTATTGATGTGCTTGACTTTGTGTAGCGTTAGCACATTTCGTGGAAACAGATTCTGACAAGTGCTGAAGTGACATAAGAACCCTGTGTGTTATAGATGCCGGGGAAGACATGGGCAAGCAAACTGGAGTCCAGCAGCCTTCTCTTGTCAGAGACAGAGGCCTGGGATCAGCCATGAAGGACTGTCCCTATTGCGGAAAAACCTTCCGAACATCACATCACCTGAAGGTCCATCTGAGGATACACACAGGTGAGTTTAGCAGGTGTGCCATAGTTCAGCAGACTACCTTTGAGAAATGTTCATTAAAATAAAGTGTAGCTGCAGACTTTCTTCCTCTTTTTTTAATTTACCATCTAAACATAAATGGATCTCACAAATTCTGTACATTTCTTTGAGGGGCAGCATGCGGGTGCATTCAAGTACAATAATCTTGTAAAAATTAACTTTAGTAAATATCACGTTATTTTCATAAAAATAGGCAGGCGGTGATGGTTCACTTCTTCAGTAACTAGTTTTTGATTTAGTGTAGTATGAACATTCTCCCCACTTCTGCGTGTGTTTTTATCTACTACTCAGATTTCCTGATACATCCTTAAAACATGTTGCTTTATTAAAATGGTAACAATGACATTAGTGACCATGTGTGTAATGGTTTTCAGTTGGCTGTTATCCTGTTCAAGGATCATTCCTTCCTTGTAATTAAGGATTTGCTTACCTGCAATTCTGTGATAGACTAAAGTATTCAAAAAATGTCATGAATTAATCCAATATTATAAAAAGCTGTGATTTACTGGTGACACATCCAAGGCTGGTTCCTGCTTTCCAGCCAGTGCTGCTGGGATAGGTTCCTACCCCCCCACACTGCCACCCTTAATTGGAATAAGCCACTTTAAGCATGTTATATTATACATAATGGATTAATTAGGCATATTTTATTTGTAAAAATATTTTCTGGCCACTATGTATTGTCATCATGTAGATTGTGAAGTGTGCTGTCTTGGTTATTTGGAAATCTGCCTGTCTTTCCTATCATTCCCTTAGTAAAGTATAACAGTCATGCAAATCCAAAAATCAGAACGGTTAACTCTTTCTTGCTTTCATTTGTGAAAGCTAACAGATCTAAAGCCACTACCGACAACTGGGAGTTTAAAACTATAAATAAAAAAGTAAAAATGAGCACTTATTTTGTGGAAAACCTATAGTGCAGAAGATTGTAGTTGCCCAACATGAACATTTACAACAGATAACACATATCTTTTGCTGGGTTTTAGTTTATTATTATTTAGGCTGGAATGAATTTTGACATTTTTCGAACTTCAAGTAGTTTTTCCACAGTCCCACTGTAAAGGTTGCTTCCATGTAAAAGTTTTATCTTTTGTCTCCATCAACACTTTTCTTCAGCTTTCTTTTTTAGTATTGATCTTTTGCACCATTTTACTTTGAAAGTACTTTAAGTTTAGTATTTTATTTTTAACATTTTTAATTGAATCCATTGTTAAAAATCCAATAATCTAGCACTCTACCTGTCCTCCAGGTGCTATTGAAAGAATTAAATGCAAAAAATCATGGAATATCAAGTATAATCAAAGGGCCGTTGGGGTAGGACCCTAGGTTAAATGTGTACACATCCATCCGTCCGTTTTTAAGCCTGACAAATCCAGTTCAGGGACTTGGGATTACATTTATACCCATATCTATTTTTAAATTCGAAATACGCTTTTAAAAATGGTGATTACTAAAACTTGTAAGGCTTTAAATCCAAGGGGTACCCAAGCATTGCTTACTAAATAAGCATTGGTGAAACAAAATCTTAGATTAATGGTTTCCTAAAATTTTGTTGAAAGGAATTAACTGAATTTAAATTTCTGTTAAAGTTAAAGAGCTAATGTTACAGTATTAATTTCCTCCTGAACACTGAGTGGGAAAATATCCATTAGTGAAATTAACTACAGTTTCTAGGTAGCTAACAATGTGCAGTATACAGTAGGGCACAGCTAATGAACACTGCAGTGGGTGATATTTCATTATACAAATTAATGCTCACATTTTAATGGGAAAGTCACATAATGAATCTAGGCTTCAGTGACAGCAATTAGAGACACAGATTGTCCCCTTCTGGACAAGGCTGTGTTTAGCAATAAGCAGCTGTGTTAAAAAAGTCTTCAGGTTTTTACAGCATACATATATACTTTGTGAAAATTAGTCTGCAATTTATATTAGTGTATTAAATAGAAACTTGCTTAGAAATCAGACATATTTATGTCTTCCATTATTATAATACAAGTTTGGTAAACTGAAAGGAACAGCAGCACAGCACAAGGAAGGAAGACATTTCAGTTATTATAGTATGGGAAACTCAGAGGCAGTAATATTACAACATAAGTAATATTCCTTTTGTCTTAATTTAAGTTGATTATAATGTTTTTTATACTGGTTAGAATGTCTTTTAAAGCAACAATAGACCTATAATGACTTTAAAATTCACTGACATGGAATTTTTTCTCCTGATTTAAAAAGCAACTGCTTTATATTGTAGGTAGTGAGGTCCTGAGGAAACATAATAATTAATAAGGCAGAAATCAAAAGTTGTTTCCAAAATTCCAATGGTAACACAATAACATCCCTGTATCCTGGTCAGGATTATGACACAACACAGCTGATCCCAGCAACCAAATGTTTTGTATGGTTCAATCCAGTCCAACCAGGCACATTCAACTTTAGAACTCAACTCAAATTTAGAAACACTTAATAATCTTAAAGGGTCTGCTTGAGTAGAAAAGAGAACCAAAGACCTGAGAAAAAATTTATATGAGCGTGGTGGGACATAGTCATTCCTCTACCTTCATCTGAGAATCAGTCTGTGGCTCAGGCCCTTTGACCCAGAAAAGCTACTTGCACCTTTTTAAAGAATGGTTAAGGCTATTATATATTACCAGCTGTTTAAGTCCATGCTGTAAAAAGCAAGGGGTCCTAGAAACTATTGAAATCTTCAGAAACAAAATTGAAATGTAGAGATGTCAGGTAATCGAAAGGAACTACTCTGGGCATCTCTCTCCTAGGAGGATTAGTTTTGACGACATGCTCAGCTTACTTGTGTATTAGCAGCGGGAGGAAAAGTAAAAGGGATACCGTTTTGATGATGTGCTCACCTTGCTTCTGTATTAGCTGCTAAGCGAGTGACTCTTTCTTCAGAGGTTTCATTTAGCTGACGTGCTGGCCTCGCTTGTGTATCCTCGGAGTTGGAGCCCTTGCCTCAACTCAGCGGACAGACACACACCATTCCACGCGTAGACGATTATATATAAGATATTATACATATTATTATATTATTATACATATTATGTGACTTTACCAGCGATTTTCAGTCATAGCTTTTATTTACATAACCTTAACGAGTTAGAGGCACTCAGCAGCATGCTCCTCTGAAGCCAGTCGCATAATGTAGCATTCTCAGAGACTCATTCCAACTAGTCTGTGACTCGCTCCCACAAAATCAGACTGATTTTGTCTTTAGTCGTAGGGGTGGCCTTTTGTGTGCAAGACAGCTGACAACTAATGAATGCTTATCTAGAAGTACAAAGCATATAATACAGCAATGAAAAATAAGCAACATGGGTGTTTCAGATCTCACAAACAGAAGTGAAGCTTATCTGCCTGATGTCTCATGTTTTATGTACAATGACCAAATGGAAAAAAGAAAGAAAGCGTAGAGATGGCAGCTAAACTCACTGTACCTACAGTATTAACCCTTCCTATAGCATCAGCTCCATTAGGCACCACACTATTGGCAGTCAGAAAATGACTGTGCTCAAAGTTTGGCACTAAATGTGAACATGGGCAGCGATTTTCAGTCATTTAAATTAACATGGTCCAGCGATAAGATCAGTCAACAAATCTGACATACCCCAAGACTAGAAGTTACATAATGTGACATCAGCTCTGCTCATTTTACAAATAGTAGTTAATGAAAAACAATAAATTGTTGGGTAAGTGTTATTATTTAAAGATTTTGGACTAAACAGAATTTTTTATCATTTCTTTAAAATTTTGTTATTTTGGACATATTACTAAATCTTACCAATAGCTTATTTATTTTTGTATAGATTTTTTGTTTTTTTGTGGACACCACCAGTCTTGGTGTTTTTCATGACAATAGCCATAGCGTGATCAGTAATTGCCATCAGGTGACTATCGGCTAAATCAAGTGATGTCGTCAATTGGATAATATTTAAGATGGAGGTGTGCTAGTTTTGGTCTTCCAGATTGTGTGGATATTGTCAGAAAACTTAGTTTAGGGAGTCAAAACTTTGCACGTGTGGACTTTGGTATTTTAGTTATAACAACTTTCTGCCTAGGACTTTTGCTTGTTTACTGGCTAATGATTCATTTCTTCTCATGTTAAAGTCCTTTTCTTTTTTTCTGCTTTCTTCTCCATTTTGGCAGAACAGTAATAAATTGGCTCCCCCTCTGAGACTGGGCTCTTGAACTTTGCCCTTTAATCCCAGAAACAGATTTGCCTGCCATTGGCCCCGTAATTAATTAAGAGGATAATGAATAAAAAAATGTTATAAAATGTTTTTACCACAAACAGAATGTTCTATAGCATAAATGTTCTAAAATCAACTTTCATATTCTCTTTTTACCATTTCATGGGTTTTTGGTAGGAATTGTAAATTTACTGATAAACATAATTAATGATAAAAATTTGCTGTTTAAAAACCATATCTGTATCTTGTAAACATTTGCTTTTTAGCCCACTATCTCACTGTGTTAAAAAATGTTCTGCTGTCTCAAAATGCAGTTTGTTATATATCTTTTGTAAGGACACAAACTGAGCAATTACTAAACCAACAAGAAAAATGGCAACAAAACTATATAACACTAAAATTGCTTTGTTTGACTCCTTGTTTGTGAAAGTAAGTAATGGTTTCTAAAGTTGGTTCCAGTTGTAATGACTGTTAACCATGCATAGACCATCAATTAATGTAATCCATCCATTATGCAACCCGCTAAATCCAAACACAGGGTCACAGGGGTCTGCCGGAGCCAATCGCAGCCAACACAGGAACTAAACCCGGGCAGGGTGCCAACCCACCACAGGACACACACGCCAATTTAGAATCGCCAATCCACCAAACCTGCATGTCTTTGGACTGTGGGAGGAAACCAGAGCGCCCAGGGGAAATCCACACAGACACAGGGAGAACATGCAAACTCCATGCAGGGAGGACCCGGGAAGCGAACCAAGGTCTCCTAACTGCGAGGCAGCAGCACTACCACTGCGCCACTGTGCCACCCATCAATTAATGTAATAATCAATAAATATGATGAAGAATTGAGAATTTAGCTTAATGTGGCAAAAAATGAGAATCTACTTTTACACCAGATATAGTCAATAAACTACACCTTTGAACTTTTTTTCCTGTAGTTCTGTAAGTTGTACTATCCCTGTAGTTGATTGATTGATAGGCGAAGTTAAAATAAAATAAAACGTGGTTGAACACTAGCAAATAAGGCTTTCTCAATGTCTTCTTTCCACATCCCAGTGGTGTATGTGTCAGTTTTACTGTCAACTTTACATAGTCCCTGTGTGAACAAGTGTAGGTTTGTGATGGACTCCATTGATGGAGTGGCACCTTGTCCACGGCTAGTTCTGCCTTTTGACAATCTGTGCAAAGGAGATAAAAGGAAAATTTAATTAAAAACTGCTAAAAAATGCTCTGTTTGAAAAGCCCTGTGACATTGCAGTCTTGAGAGGTGAAAAAGATGTTTTAATAATCTTAGATGTGATAGGCAAGTAAAACCAAGCATTTGCAGGTTTGTTTAACCAATCACAAAAAAGTAATGTTTTACAAATTTAGTTTAATTGATTTAAGATGTAAACCCCAGGAGTGAAAATGTAAGAAAGAAGTGACTTATAAAGCTAAGTGTTATGGGATATATAGAAGGAGCAAAGGGGAAATAGTGCAATTTGTGAATTTGAATACAAAGCAATTATATCACAGATGACATAAGCTGGCAACAGTGACATTTATGCTTAAGATATTTAACTCCTTAAAATTAAAGCGGAGAACATTTGAGAAGTATTTAAATAACAATGAAAAAGGCAAAAAATAGTCTCAGTCTCACTGTTAGTGCATGTGAGAACAAGTAAGAGGAACTGTTGATGATAAAAACCTGGTAATAACATGCCACATGGGGACCAGTCTTGCTACATTAAAACTAGGTCTATGCTTCAGAAGAAACACTTTGCTAGGGTGAGGTTTGGTTCAATTTTGGCTGCTTGAATTAGGAGCTCAAGAAGAGTAAATCATATGTGGGAAAGTAGAGCCTCACCTGAAATCTTTAGATGTAAGGCAAGCACCAACTGTGGAATGGCAGGTCACTCAAATACACACATATGCTTAAAAAGGAAAGGCTTAGGGTCCCCAGTAGTGAAGAGTGAACCCCACTGAATTTGCTTTGCCTCGTGTCCAGCAAAATCATAGAAATATTCGGGAGCCGAAGTCATTGGGGAAGGAGAAGCTGAATTTGTGGATTATGATGATGCAATGTTTTTTTAATTGTCCCTAATAGATAGTTAATTGCTGCTGCAACAAAATGCACAACATGTATGTGGATTCTTCAGTCCTTCTTGTTTGCATCACCTGGAAAGCACTCTTGAGTTGTATAAGTCACATGCAATTCCATACAAAGAGACATTACCGTTAAGACACAGATACTCCAGCACATTACCAGTTTTCTTCTGTGTGCGAGTTTGTGTTTAAATGTATTTGTAAATTTTCTCTTAATATTTAGCCCACTACTAGGATAAGCGTTATATATCGGGTTTGGGTATCCCATCCAACACTGGCTGCTATAGTTCTGTGATGTCAAGCTGGCCTTGAAAAGACATCATGGGGCACTTGGAAAAAAAAAAAGTTAATCTAAGCCAGACTAACACTGAATTTCCAGGAAAATATTAGGCAAACAAGGTCACCAGAAAACACAGCATATTTGCTCTGAATAAATATTTGGTGAATTTCACCAGTCGGCATTAGTCACCAGCCACTGACCTAGGAAACCAGAGTACCAGTAATTTAACATACATGAACTGAAAATTATCCTGCGAAGTCATACACAACAATACCATCAGTGTGGGACTAACTGGGACAACTTTCAAAACTAGAGTGCTAGAGAGAGTTTTCACAAATAACAGTAGGGAACAACTTTTATCATAAAACTTCATGGTGGGATGAGAGTCAAGGTAATGAATTTCTGTTGGATCAGAAGAATATTAACTCCCACAAACAATACCCATCCAATCTGTAAGAATGAATGTTAAGAAAGACAATCCCCACTGTGTCAGTAATAAGATGCTGCATTATCTCTTTCACTGCTTTATGCAGGTCTGTAATGTGCTGTAACTTGCCCACAAACTTTTTTCACATCTCTATCTCAGCTCTACACTTAATTTTTAATGTTTCTGACTTATTGTCACATTTTGTTCTCTTTCCTCGTAGATCATTCCATTTAGTGGTCCAGTAAGTGTGGCAGCTCTTCTCTGATTTTTCTGTAATGTTTATATGTCAGTCTTATAATCTGGAAAATGAAACTGCATTAACAACTCACAATTTGCTCTCACAAGTACATTGCCCAGTTTAATTGTAACCTTTCTAGACTTTTTCTATCCACATCATTCCTCACCAGTGACCCTGAGTATCCCATTATGCTTCCTGTGCACATAGTGAAATACATAGGCTGTTGTTGTCTCCTAGTAAAACTATTTAGAATAGAATTCACTACAATAACGAACTGTGTAAAATTAAAATTAATTGTTAAGATTATCTGTTCATGTCATTATTTAATATAAGCAGCCTGAATGAGCTCTTTATGAGTACTGCTCTAGTTGTTTTACCTTTATGTAATCTGCTAATTAAGCTAAGTTATTTTTACAAATTCAATCACTTTTCACATGCTAAAAAGAGGTGGACCACACTTTTGATATCTCTTAATTCAGAAAATATTTCTCATTACTTTACTAACATCAGGTATATGTTCTTTGTTTCGTAATTGGTAGTTTTTTTCCCATTAATGAAACATTCATCTTTTCCTGTGCTTAAACTTGTGCTGTCTGTTTCTTAGTACTTTGAGAGGTGATCTTCTACCTGGAATTTTATAATCGCTTTCTTTATTCTCCTTCCATTAGAGACTACATTACTGTACCAGCCTGTAATTTTGAGGATCAGCACAATCTCCATCAATAAATAAGATTACTCGAGTTTGTAATGACTCCCAAAATAGGTGTTAAAGTTTTATATTTAAAATCACTATACAACTTTGAAAGTCTAAAAGATTAATATAGTTATTGTAATGGCCTGGCAATTTACAAAATGCTCTGTTTCATCTCTTAAACATTTTAAAATGTAAAATATACATAAAATACAAACAAATTTGCCCGATAATCTGTTAGATTTCAAGAAAGATCCTCCCTGTCAAGATTTATCATGATTTAAGAGAATTTGATATTTCTATGCTATTCAATAGATACTGTAGATAGATAGATAGATAGATAGATAGATAGATAGATAGATAGATAGACAACAGTATGTTCCTTCCAGCGGTGCATTTCACTGAAGTAGTTTCCACCTCTGGAGAAAGCAATCAAAGTTATGTTTTGGTGTTATATTTTCTCTTGTATTAATAATCCAAAAATATAATGAATAAAATAATTTGCTTTAGTGACTTGAGATGATAAAAGTTTTTGTAATGCCATTATTTATGCAAATTCCCACAGTCTGCTGAGCAACCTAAGAGTGGAAATGAAGTAGCAAGGGAATGCTTGCTTTGGAAAATGCAAAGAATCATGTGAGAAAATAAATCAGTAAGAAGGTAGTTTGTTTAAAGCTGTAATTGTGTAATTGAAATATGAGTTAGTGAGTCAATTAATTAATTGCATGATTAAGCAATATGCATGCACTCAGTTGCCTGCAATGATCTGCAGATTCCATAGTTTCTTTTGTAAGAACCCTCACCACATTCCATATCAACTGTATGTTAACAATGAATGTGACTAAAAGTCGTCTTAGTCAAAAATGCAAAGTATGGTTAGAAAGACCTAAGGTAGTTTTTCTTTTATGTCTGACCATTATTAAATAGTTAAAATTTAGGAACAAAATAAATATACTGAAACTGATGCTCTCTATGACCAAAGCATGTACTTGCTTCTGAGGCCATGATGGCATGAAACATGAAGTGGCTCCTAAAGTTGAACTGGTCATTTAATGGTTTTGAGTAGCACTATATGTTTCTACATTATAAATTGACCTATGTTAAATAGGTAGGGGCAATTGTATATACTTTGCATGCTCTCCAAATAATAGCAAGACTAGAAACTTAGCAAGAATCATATTTAATGAAACCATACTAGAGGATGAGAATGGAATCACAACATTGATTTTTAGTAGCTACTATCTATTTGATAACTGTCATAGAAAATTACTTTTCATCTATATAGTACCATAAGCTCACACTCACTTTTGTCCCCGTAACTGCCTGTTTAATGCATAATGTTATTCATGTATTCCTGTGATAAACTCCACTCCTTCTTATTGATTGATACCTAAGATAGAACTTTTTTTTTCAATTACTTAAACCCTTTGACATTTCACTGTCCCTATGAGGAGTCAATGGAGTATGTGATTGGATGGTGGCAGTGCTGTTCAGATTTGCTTAAAGCTCACAAGCAAAATATGTGTTTGCTATGTATATTAAAATTCTTTGTATTTATACAAACGTACAGTAGATAGATAGATAGATAGATAGATAGATAGATAGATAGATAGATAGATTCGTACCTAAGTACATATATATGTACATATATACATACATATATACCCGTATACATACTATGAATGACTGGCTGGCTGACCTATGGCATGGATACCAGCACCATGACATGGGTTATGGTAGGTCAATGTTCTGGAGTAGACTTCCATGACAGAGAAGGCACTACTCTGATACCAAGGCAGGTGCTGTTTATACTACCCTCAATGGAAGAGCATTGGAAGGGACCAAGCACTTGTGAGAGAAAGAGGTAGAGTAGGTGAAAGCATATAATACTCATTCAGAATCCACTAGTAGACAAGATGCCTGGCTGGTTGACCGTTGAGTGAGAGAATAAGACCAGAGTAAGAATGCCAGAGATGGCAACACAATCCTGGATGTTAAGGGAAACAAAGTGCCATAAGGAAACATGTTGGGCCATGTCATCCCTTTAACATAACAGGTAGCTGGAGAGCTGCCTTTGAGAAGCAGCATTTCAAGGGTGGTACAAAGTAGAGAGGTACATGGACAACAGAGACCACTGGGACTAATTCAGATTTAATATTCCTAGAATAAATGTAGGACCAACACTTGACTCAGGAAGTGATTGTGGTGTCTGACTGGAAGTGGCTTCAGGATGAGTTTTAAAGCAACCTCATGGCCAGAAAATAACTGAGTCTGATGTTGGGAGGACAGCTGTTGGACGTCAGTCTGCTGGTGAGAGGAAAGGAGACCATAGCATGAAAATGACTCGGGGAGAGAGCGATGGAAAGCACTGAATTTTTTGGTGACTAATTAAAGAGGCGATCTCTCCAGATAGATGTCAGTTCTGAAGTTATTTAAGCGGGTCCATTATTATCTTCCTGTTGCCTCCTTGGTCTTTTTACAGTATAAGAGTAAAGGACACACATACTGTATAAATACTAAATGTGGATGGACATACTACTAAATCATTGTTTATTATTAAACATTTTTACTAATAGGTTTATATTCTTTTATGGCATTCTGCTTTTTATTGAATGGTGGTACTTTTTAATTATTTTTCTATTTACTGTAGATTTAGTCATTAGGAACAGCATAAGTTGCAACATTCCCTATAGAGGTAAATGTATGAAGGTAAATAAGTAAAATATTGCACTGATAGAAAATCCAACAATTTTTTTTATTGTTCATCTTTATTTGGCTTCATTAATTCAATGTAGGATTATTTTTTTAATGAATGCATTGGTATACTTTCAATTTTAATGAGATATATTTAAATGAATATCAATAAAAAAACTTCATTCTTGCTTAGATAACCATGTCTGTAGGATTTAATATTATACAGCAGGTTATTTGTCTTGTGTACATGTAATTATTTAGTAGTCAATGTCTTATTATTACCATGAAAAGGTAATTTTTTAATAATAAAACTTAAAGTATGCTTTTTTCTTAACAGTTATAAATGTACTATTCGAATGTTGCTTGTTTATATTTTTCTGTGTTCCATAATATTTTACAGCAAAAATAAAATAATTGTACTTGTTTATTAGAAAAAATATGTAAAAGAGCAAAAAAATAAAACAGTAGCTAGTGGATTTTAACCTTTAACAGTAAATTGTGAGTAATGATGCAAAACAGGATACAGTAAACTCCCAGATGTCACAAATGGCCCCTGATGTAAGATAAAACAGATGTCTTACTGGACCCAAAAGCTTCATGCAGCAGAGGCACAGGGCTCACTTGTGCGCCCCAGACGTTGATTCTTATTCAAGCTTCATTTAGACAGTGTGCGTATTTGAATTTATTGTGATTTTTTTTTCCTGTTAACAATACTGCTGTAAGATTTGTAATTTGACCAGAAGCACAGGGGGTTTTTAAATTGTTCATCTGAAAAAAAAAAATCTTTCTTGTTATAAAATATAAAAATGATCATTTACAATTGTTTTTATTAAATTAAGCCAAGCCCTTTTCAGCTAAGGGCTGTTCACTTATTGGGTTAAAATTCTGCTTTTGTTTGTTCAGAGAAAGCACATTCTTATTTAAAAAAAAAAAAAGAAAGAAAGAAAGAGAAGACTCCAACTAACACTCCGATATTAAAATTTGATTGAATTTGTATTTGTAGACCTTTATTTAGGAACAATGGAGTAGGTCTGCAGATCTTTGAATCTTTCTGGAATGGTGCCCTCCAAATAATGATAAATTACTTGAGCAGTATGCCATTTGCTAATTATATCCATGATTTACTGCAGAGCAAGACTTAAATCATTCAATTCAGTCTTGCGTAACAATGCTAAATTTTTTTAGGCCTAAAAATGGTTTCCATGTGTACCATCTAAACAAATGTTACTGTTATATGTGAAGTATATTTGTGGTTATTAACATTATTCTTTTTATTGAAGATATTTTCCTTTTAAATTTCTTTTAAAATTTTGAAAAAGGTCTAATGAGACCAAAATATTTTACACTCTGTATTATTCTTTATTCACACTAGCCATAACAGTTGCCTAGTCTGAATAAGTTTTGTTTATAATTACAACTTCATTTTGCCATGAAAAGCACTTTACTGGTTAATCTAGTGGTCTCAAAATGTATTACTGTACTGATATCATTTATCCGAAGGTGTTTTTATATGAGGCAATTATTGGTTTCGGATTTATTCTTTTCAAGTAAAGCATACGACAATGTGGCGCAAGCATATTATGCTTCAAGCCTTCACCTGGATGTCAACAAAACACAGACTGAAATTAGATGCAATGTCAGTTATAAAATGAATATTTTTGCATGTCTCTTGCTGATTAAGTCTACAGTCTCAGCTGTCAGCTAGCAGTAGTGCCAATACATTTAGATCAAGTGATATATTCACCCATTTTGCCATTTAATTGCTCCAGGTTTAAGTTGAAACGACGACAGACATAACATTTTTAAGAATTTCGCAGACTTAGTATTTGCTAAGTCTACCCAGTTTTGCAAATATAGCTATTCTGCACTTTCTGTGAGGTTCCCTTCTTTTTAATCAAACTAAACCTGCTTGTCTGATCGGATTCCAGTGTTATCTTTTTTTCCACCTCACCAGATACTTTTAATGGTTGGGCTACATGGTGGCACAGTGTTTGGACTGCTTACACTAATCCAGAGAACTTGGCTGAAATTCAAGCCCAGTCATTGACTGTATAAAGTTTGCTGTTTGCTCCCCATGTCTGTGTAGGCTTTTATTTTGGCATGCTAGTTTCCAAAGCATATCCAGTTTATTTCCAAGTTCAAGTAAGTGAGAGTGTGCACTGTGGGTTTGGTTACTTTCTTGGAGCAAGTTCTGCTGGGATAGGCTCCATCCTCTATAACCCTAAATGAGATTAAGAATATTAGAAAAAGGGTGGCGGTTTTTACAGGTTTATCACTTTCATTGCACTCTCTTTCAGCACAGTTTCAAGAGTAAAGTTGAATGTTTACAAGATCTTTGCTTCTCGTCCTTGGCAATTAGGAAAACCTATGGATGATTGTGTTTGTGGCCTATATGAAACACATTTGAATTCTTACTGTATTTGTGCCTCCCTTCTCTAGTTATTGCTAGGTTAATACTTAGCAAAACAAAAAAGGGAAATGCAATTTAATTGATAAACTGTTTGGTTCTTCTGATCTTATGGGCATAAATATGTCTATTATTTATTAAAAGTAGACATCATTTAAAGCTTCTAGTGAATATGAACAACATGTTAACCTAAATTCCATTGTTAGTTGGAGCTTTATCTCATGTTTGTTTATAAATAGCTGTTTTATGCAGATGAGCGTAAGGATGTTCTATGAAACTGTCAAGGTGAAGCTGCATTGAAATGAGGACTTACATTCATTACGCTAGAGGTTTTATGTTTCTCCAAAGCAGAAAACACACGATGTTGATTGCCTTAAAGTAAATTGTTACTTTGCCAGGAACATCATAATATATGGGAAGTAATAGTAATGTTTACCGGTTTTTATTACCTTTCATCCTGAAGTAATTTCTTGGGTGTGAAGAATGCAAAAACACTGGCTTGCTCTGAATCATTCAAGCCATACAGTGATCGTCTATACATGATAATTGACTTTGTCTGGACCAGGGTCAGTAAGAATGACAACTACTGGCTCTGCATTTTTCTTTAAAGGTTGTTTCAGGAAGAATGATGTACAGTAGTAAATTCAAAGTGCATGAGAAATGAAATAATGAATTTTAGCTTCTGGTGATACAGTGCATAATTAAACCTATCTAATGTTTATAGTTCATATCATACACCTACATCAGTGCTTACTATACAAAACAGTGTTAATTATTTTCTATTTTGCTTGCAGGGGAGAAGCCATATAAATGCCCGCACTGTGATTACGCCGGCACTCAGTCAGCTTCCCTCAAATATCACCTGGAGCGTCATCACCGGGAAAGGCAGAATGGAGGTGGGCCTCTAACTGGACATCCTCCAGATCACAAGGAGGACCACTCAACCAACAAAAGCTCTGTCTTTATTAGACCAGACATCCTTAGAGGCGTCTTTAAAACGATGCCAAATGTTGACTTCAGGGGAAATCAGCTGCTTCCTCACCAGTGGGCATCAGGGATGCTTTCTATGAGAGAGCGGCACGGGCAGTGCACTAGCATGTCCTCTGATTCTGTGTCTGAAGGCCTCAAGATCTCAGAGACCATAACAGAAGGTGCTTCCAGTTTTTCTGATTTAGGAAGGGCTTACCAGAGCATGATAGGCAATGGGGCCAACTTTCAAGGTTCCCTGCAGGCCTTTATGGACAATTTTGTGCTTAGTTCATTAAAGAAAGAAAAAGACATTAGGGAGAAGCATTTTAGTGAAAGTGTGGAGTCAAAAATCAAGAGAGTAGAAAGCAGTGAAGAAAAGCACGATATGAAGTCCTGTGATGAGAAACCTGAAAAATCTCAATATGAACCACTAGATCTGTCTGTTAGGCCAGATACCGCAGCTCTTCCAGGCTCTTCTGTTACAATTCATGATAACATAGCTTGGCATGGCTGCTTGTTCTGTTCCTTCACAACCTCCTCAATGGAACTGATGGCTCTACATCTTCAGGCCAATCATCTTGGTAAAGCAAAACGTAAAGATAGTGTCTTGGACATTGCAATGATGAGCAAAGAACAAACTGAGGAGCCTTCTGTATCTAATAAAGTTTCCTTGGCATCCAGTGCTATTCAGACAGCTAAAGAAACGGTAGTCTCTAAAGCAGTTTCCAATGAGAACAAGGTGACTCAACATGAGCTAAGCAAAGACACTTTAGTAGAACAGAAGAGTTTACCTTGGTCAAATCATTTGGATGCCAATGTAAGCAGCCTTCAGAATGACTTTTTCAAACAGTTTAGTGCATATGCTACAGCATCCAGTGGAACAAGGCCTAATGGGTCCAGCAGTGTTACTCATGATTCTGAGCAATTGATTCAGTCCTCTGACAAAATGAATTCGATACACACAAGCTTATCTAGCAGCGCACCAGAAGAACTTTCTGACAAAGTCTCTAGTGGTGACATTGAAGCTTCAGAGGAACAAGACCCTTCCGATGAAGATATAGAACTTGCAGATCACAGTAATAATGAGTCTGCCAATGAGAAACAGGAAAGTGATGATGATGATGAGGAGGAGGAGGAGGATGAGGAGGAGGAGGATGAGGAGGAGGAGGAGGATGAGGAGGAGGAAAAAGATGACAGAGATGAGGAAAGTATGGACCCAATGCAAAGTATCACTGTCACTAAAGACTCACATGGTGCAACAGCCTCAGTGCCACAACTTCTGGACAAGCATTGGCAAGGCTTAAATCTTCTTTCATCTCAAGGTGTTCCTCCAGGTGTGATGAAGTCAGAACAGGCACATCTTGAGCAGCAGATGAACGTGCTCTCTGTCTTGAGGGCATACAGCACTGAAAACCTTGCAGCATTCAATGGTCTTGGAAACAGCCCAAGTGCCACCAGTGCACTCAAGAGATCCGATATGCCTGGTAGGTTGTGTATGTTGTTTAAAATCTTGCAAAAATCACCATGTTGTCCTGTTATATATAGCCTCATAATGAGCAAAACATTAATTGAAAAAGTGATTTCACTCTTCAGACAACAAAAGATTAATTATTGTTAGTAGTTTACAGGCCTGCAATATTTTTTTCTGGATGAAAATAATTCTTTCTCACTTACAGGATGTTTGCTCCTGTGCTTTTCAGAGCAATGTATTTTACCATCTTAGGTTTTATAATGCACATGGTCCCAAAAGCCCATTACCCTTTAATGCAGCACAATGTGTGACTTCATGAAAATGAAATGTCATCCTTCATGAAAAATTGTGAGCTATTTGAATAGTACATTTTTCTGTATTCTTTTAGAGTTTGTATGGTCTATACGTTTTCAGTACACACATACACACACACATATATATAGTGCTACAGTATATGTTTGTCTTCATAGCTGAACATTAAGAATTCAAGGTAAGTAAATAATATTTTTTATATCTTAACATAAAAATAACAGACTTTTTGAGCTTAATACCATATTCACAATAATATCCACGCAAGCACATATAACCCAAGGTATTTTGAAATGAAACCAGGATGTACTATCTTTTGAATTCCCTTTTTGGAAAATATGTTCATATTTATTACTCTGCGTCCTGGGCCAACTAAGTAGCAATGTGTTATGCAGCTGAGGAAAAATTTTATGTGTGATTTTAATCATCTTTTTCTGAGTGAAATTACTATTTTATACTTTTATCATCAAAAACCAGTTGTATTTTCAAATTTGGAACATGATTATTTCTGTAGAAAAGACACTTGAGGTTTTTGGCTTAAAATATAGAATATATTTTATTTGATAATCTATTAATTGTTAATACAGTAAACTGATTCATAGCATTTATTTATTTATGCGTTTATTTTTATTTTATTGTAATCATTCCATACAAAAAATAGGATTGAAAACAAATCAACCCAACCCCCACCCCGAGAAAGAGAGCATGGCCAACGGAGTAAAACTTAAAGCTGGTCAAAATACATAAATTGATGAGTTTAATAGGCGGATTAAAAAAAAAAAAAAAGAAATGCAAAGAGAATTATTTCCTCAGTGCTTTAAGAGTTTATTCTAAATTACTATTGATTAGAAGCTGCTAGGTTTTGAAAAAGTTCTGCACAGATCCTCTAACTGAGAATTTTATTTTTTCCAGTTTCAAATAGTATTAAACATCAGTTACCCACTGACTTAAAAGAGGAGAGTTGATTCTTCCAGTTTAGCAAAATAAGTCTGTGTGCCAATAGTGTAGTAAAGCCAATCACAGTTTGTTTGTCCTTCTCCGCTTTAAGCCCATCTGAAAGAACACCAAACACAGCTGCTAATGGGTTAGGAGGGATTGTGACACCAAGGCTGTCTGAAAGGCACTTCAAAATTTTTGTCCAAAATGATGTTAATTTTGTGCAGGCCCAAAACATGTGTACCCAGTGAGGCTAGAGATTGATTGTAGCGTTCACAGATTGGATCTTTCCGTGGAAACATTTTGGACAGTTTTAAGTGAGACAGATGTGCTCGATATATAATTTTAAGTTGAATAATTGTATGCTTTGCACATATGGAGCTTGAGTGAATTCTCTGCATTGTTACCTTCCACTCCTTTACTGATATGTTGAGTGATAGATCTTTTTCCCATTGTACTCTTGGATCTTTGAAAGGGATGGACTGTAAAATAATTTTATATATTGCAGAAATGTCGTCTGAGTCCTCCAAACTGAGCAATATTTTTTCCAGCATAGAGGAAGGTGCGAAATGAGGAAAATCGGGCAGGTTCTGTTTGACAAAGTTTCTAATTTGAAAATAGTGAAAGAAATGTGTTGCTGGAAAGATACATTTGGAATGTCATTGTTCATAGGATACAAAGATCTATATAAAGATCTATAATCAATTTAATCCCAAATATTTTTTCCAGATATTAAAAACTGCATATGTTTGCAAGGGTTGAAAAAGGTGGTTCTCATGTAGAGGTGCATTGGTTCCATATTCTGAGTGAGTGAAGCACAACTGGGTTACTAGTATATTGGCGATAACTTGCATTTATTGGGGCACAAAGCAGGGAATATAGAGAAGTACTGCAGGATTTTATTTCTATTGCGGACCAAGCCTGTGTATGTTCATCTATTTGTGTCCAGGTTTTTATAGCTTGTATGTTTGCTGCCCAGTAATAAAACTGAAAGTTGGGTAGAGCCATGCCACCTTCTGCCTTAGGTCTTTGTAGGGTCGCTCTTTGGATACATCCAAATAATTGAGGTTATGATTGAATCTAATTGCTTAAAAATTATTTATTGATGTATATTAGAATGTTTTGAAATAAAAAAGAAGCTTAGGAAAAATATTCATCTTAACAATGTTAATTCTTCCAGCTGGAATGAGATGAAGGGTTGATTCATAGCATTTAATGAATTCGACTTTATCCTAGGTTTACACCAGGATTTTACCAATCTTCCCAATTGCCATAAATGACCATACAGGACAGAAAAAATGAAAATGGTGTCAAGTTAATTGGCATCTTTGAATTGCCCAAGTCTTACGGTACTGTGTGTGTGTGTGTGTGTGTGTGTGTGTGTGTGTGTGTGTGAATGCTATTTTAAATTTTGCCATAGACTTACATCTGCTTCATTGTGCATTGCCACCATATGCTGATTTCTGACAGATTAAGCTTTGAGTCGAAACTGGAGTGAGCAGTATAAACAAGTAAGAAAATTTACACATAGCATAACATTCAGGTGAATTTGTAGACTTTGTTAGCAGGTTTGAAAGTTAGAGCACTTTTAAATTTTCTAGTCACTTCATCAAAGATTTTGTTTTATAAAATATTTTTGTAACAGTGAGTTATATTCAAAAATCACAGTCGGCCCTTTTCACATTATATACAAATGCACCTAAAAATGGAACAGTGATCATTATTAAATGTCATTGTTACATCTGTAATAACTTCAGTCACACAAGATTAATTAATATGAACACTTTTCTTCAAAGTAGTTTTTATATTTTCCCCACTGTATATGATAAAAAAATGTTTAAAAATTTGCTTTTTATTCAGCTCTTTGCTGTAACTAAGAATCTACCATAGTTTTAGTATGCTATTATCACAGAATTTTGATAGGTCACAGTCTCTTCTTGATCGCATGCCTTGAATGGAATAATAAATATTATATTTCAAACAATCTGAACTCCTGTTCTGCATTCCCTGGCTGCATCTGTATAATAATTTTAGCTTTAGGATAAGGTGCCATACTACATGCTTGAATCTTAAACATCACTTATGCGTGTCAATTTGATGTTTAAAAAGGGAGACCTTTTAGAGGCATTTTCTAAAATTAACTTATTTAAAAAGTAATGACCTACAGGCACTACAAGATACAGTAACATGTTAAATAACTGTATGATACATAGTAATAAAATATTTCTCCTGCAGCTACCACTGCTCATAACACAGTTCATATTGAAGACAGTAAGCATATGAAATCAAAATAAGTTTGCATACTATAATTACATCTGTTAACACTGCACTTGAGAGCTCCAAATAAATGGCATTGTTTAACTTGTAAAACTCATTTTAATGAGTAACCTTAAAAGTGGGTTTGGCCATTCAAGTTTTGAGCTCAGTAGAGTGCCGTTTTTCAGTTCTTTAACTTTTAGAAATGAATGTCATATTTATAGATTTCATTCATTACTTTTGTACTTTTTCACTCTTTGCATGATTTTACCATGATTATTTTTTTTAACTTTTTAATGTATAGGGTGGTCCATATCTAATTATGCAATTTTCATTACGCTATAACTTATTAAGTTTATTACATAGAAAATCACCCAAAAAATCCCAGACCATCGAGAAGTGTGCGAACTGATGACATGAAGAATCGTCTTCGGACCAACCTGGAATTGTCCCTGCATAAATCAAAGTCATCCAGACGATCTGGATCTGCATAGTTAGATCTGGACCACCCTGTATTTATATACAACTAGGGGGTTCCCCCCTGCTCGATTCGCTCACCATCCACTTCGCATCTCTGCTGCTCGCATTGTGAAGAGGGGGGCTGAACGCACCCCAAGGAGACACGGTCGCTTCTCTGAAACCCCTTTGTAAACGGTGATACAATGGGAAACAAATATTTTTTTTACCTCCTCTTTGCTTGATCTGCTGCTGGCTTACTACTGCTGCTGTGCCACGTGATCTGCATCTCGTGCGGCGCTTTGAACATTTAAAAGCCTGTACAGCAGCTGTCCTACTCTTTGTGTTTTATTTCCGGCCCCAGGCGTGGTTAAATCTCTTGGCACAAAGCCGTGTCTCGTGGGACGTGAGTTCTTGATATTTTTTAGTTTATAATTTAAAAACAGAATAAGAATCTGAAAATCTAACAACATCACATTAAAGCTCGATAAATTCTGAAAAGAATGATACCAAACATATATATGTAGGTTGTAACATAAGCCCGATTTAAAGCGTGACATAAAAACGTCACCGTTTCACTTTTAGGCTTGGGATTTTATATATAAAGTAGATAAGAAAAAGAGGTTAGGAACCACTGCGAGCCTCACAGTACTCTGAAATTAAAGCATAGAACAAATCATCATTAGAGATATGGCTGCTGCACAGGTGTTCAAAACTGTTCTCTGAGGCTGTTGTCCCATCAGGTGCATATCACACAACTCTCAGAATTTTTATTTTTCTGATTCTGCTGTGGCTTTGGGTCTACCAGACCTATTACTGTCAGAGCTTCCTCCAGTTTATAAGTTTATTTTGATTATTGAGGAAACTGAATTTACTGAAAGCTTGTCTTATCTCTAAAGGAAAGACATACACTTTTATGTGTTATCATGGTCTGTCTATATTCCTTTGTCAATTGCCTTTTTTCTTGCCACTATGATCGTAATATACAGAGTAGTATTGCCCAAGTAATGCTTCAGAGGTCATATCAAAACAATTTTTTCCAACACTACTTTTATAGAGACAGGATCTGTAAGTAATCAACAGAAGTTGGGACATCTGTAGGAACTGTTGGTTAACTTTCAAGACTTAGTTAACTTCCATTACTACAGAAAAGCTTTAAGCTGTTACCCCATTACTTGTTCCATGAAAAAGACCTTATAATTCTAAACTTGGCATTGTTCTGTGGTTTTTGGTAACCTCAACTTTCAGCTGAGATTCTGTCTGGCATGGATGCCACCAATTGGCAGATGTAGGCAACATCAATTTTCATTCACTCTTCCAACACCATATCGCACAGTTCAGCCAGATTGTTTGGATGGCTCCGTTGGCATTTTCACTCTTTGCTCCAAATAGTCCCACAGATTTTCTTTGGGATTTGAATCTGGGGATTTTGCTGAGTTGTGAAAAGGCTTCAGAATTTTCTTTGTGCCAGTTGTCATCTTGGAAGATTGGGATAGCCATTCTGTGTTCACTCTGGAGATGAAACACAAAAGATAACACATGGTTATCCTGAAGTCCAATGTAGCCCTTCCGGTTCAAGTTTGTCATCATCTCAGCCAAAGTACCCATTTCCTCGTAACTGAAACATCCCCCGAAGATCAAATAGTTGCTTCCTCCTATGGCCTTTTCCATGGTAATCCAGATATCCATGGCATACAGTTTCATTTTGAGTGTTCATTTGGAAATGTCCTGTTGTGGTCCTGCATTGACTTTTCACCACATTTTTGGCCTACTGGCACAGTGATTGGTGGCCATAATGCTTGACACACAGGAATGGTCCCTAACTGAAAGCAATGTGTTTTGATTGAAGTTCTGGTAACAATTAGCGGTTGACCACAATTTTTGTCACTGCAGGAAGACCCGTTGGAAAGCATGCTTTGACGCAATCACAAAGTCAGCAACTTCCTGTGCACTATGCCCTTAGGCACGACCAAAACGCAATAGTCCATTTTTGTCAATGTCTTGTGACCATTTTTCACAAAGAGTAACAGACACACATAGGATACCAGTACTCGTGCTCGTGCAGTTGTCGTGCTACAATCCCCATAATAGAAGACATAGCTGTTTGTAGTACAGAATACATATGGGGAGGGGGCCTGCTGCTGGCTTCTGAAATATGTATCACCTATTATATGGACAGTATATATACTATATACAGTATATATGTATTTATGCAAAGTGTAGGCAGCGAGTTGCATTTTACAGTATATGTTGGTGTAGTTTATGGCCCTCTAAAATAAAATAAAAAAAAGAATTATAATAGGCTGTGAACACCTTTTTAACAATTAAAGAAGCATAAAGCAAGGATGATCCATTTTAATGTGTTACTTTATTTTATTGATTTGAGGTGAAAATGATTCATTAGCAGAATGAAGAATAGTAGTTTGTATATTAACACCCAGTCAAATTAACACATCTTAAAAATACAGTATATGTTTTTTCATGAACAATAGTAAAAGGGAGAATTTGGATATGGAAATGGTACTTTTTGTAGTGTCAAAATGCATTTTTGTTTAAAAGTAAACTTTAGAATATATAATGTGTGGCGGAGGAACCTATTGCCTTTTTGGTATTAAATGTAGGCAATTTTATATTAAAAATAACAAAAGTCTGTTTTCACATTGTTTTATCAGTGTAAATTTTACACTGTTTTTTTACATCCCTGATTAATCCATGCTTTAATACTAAAAAGGATCCTTTTTTTTAAATCTTTTAAAATTTTAAATTACTAGTTCAAGTTTATTGTCAGGTGTACATAATACAATGAAATTTTTACTTGCATGTCGTCCACAGACTAGTGGCAATACTACAATACCAACGACAGATGATGAATGCAACACAAGCAGTGAATACACCATTGCATATCAGACAATGTTTAATAAGAAACAGTCAGGCAGGGATGAGAGGCTGTTGCTTGGCCTTATGAACTGTGAATAAAATCTGTCCCTGAAACTAGTGCTGTGAGTTTCAGTGGTCCTGTACTGTTTTCTGGAATGGAGGAAGGAGAAAAGAGACTGTGCAAGATGCATGTTACATACATCCTGAGCAGATGATAACTGGATACTGGTAGCATTTTGTACCGATTTCACTACTCTTTGTAGTTCTCCGAGGTCCTCCGAGTAAGGACTGTGCGCCAGGTGAGGACAGATTCCAGACAAATCCCATACAAACATGCACAGAAGCTAAGGCAAAACAATTTTTTCAAAAATAAATCTGTTTATTAAATATTTTCTGTTATCAGTCACTCATTGTCCAACCCGCTATATCCCAACACAGGGTCACGGGGGTCTGCTGGAGCCAATCCCAGCCAGCACAGGGTGCAAGAAAGGAACAAATCCCAGGCAGGGTGCCAGCCCACTGCAAGTTTCTGTTATATTTAAGCATATTTAACTCTCTTTTTATGTATTTTTTATATCTATACAATGTTACTACTGGGTTTACTCTGCTGATTCTAGGCAACTATTTGGGAAACGTCTGTGATCTTGACATTTATAACTTATGGCATGCTGCCATCTACTGTCTAATTATCTTTATTGCATTTGTACATACCAAATTAAATGTCTATATCTAATAACAAATATATAAATATAAATATATAAACCCTATATAAAAATATATTTATAAGATCTACATTGTATGCAATGAATTTAAAACTACATGTTAGTAAAAACATTTGAATTGTTGCCCTTGACTCACTTGTTCATTTGTAAGCATGGGGTGCAAGCATAGTCATGTTTTGTTTCTGTGTAAAACTCCTTTAGTATTGTGCCTTACTGGGACTGTTTCCATATGTCCCTTAAATGGTTATTTTCTTGTCCTTTATTCTTTGTTAATATTTTATAGCTAGATTGTAAATCTATCTATCTATCTATCTATCTATCTATCTATCTATCTATCTATC
>JANRMT010062806.1:63687694-63701054 GCA_026402145.1 Polypterus bichir lapradei | reverse complement strand
CTTTCTTTCTTTCTTTCTTTCTTTCTTTCTTTCTTTCTTTCTTTCTTGTATACATTCTGTTCTTACTTCTTCTTGTTCTCATTGAAGCATCTAAAATTAATGTGCTTAGTTACTGATGATAAGGTGATTTGTAGGCTCCCTAGGTTGGTTACCAAGGGAATTAGTTTCCTAGCCAAATTTTTTTTTTTTTGTACCCTTGGTTTAGGAATAAAAATGAATGTTGCATCCACATTGTTGAGTCCTCTTTAAGAGTGTTGTTATAAAATTATCATTATAATCTCTTAAAATGTCAGTGTAGCAAACTATTGAATTGATCAACATATTTGAGGTTGCCTTTATTTAAATTTTTAATAGCACATGCAGCCTTTCCAGGTAACTCATCATATTTAAACCACATATAGCAGCAGCTTAACAGTTGTACTTCTTTGGCCCAGCTCCAGTAAGTAAATAAGAGTCTGTGTTTTGAAACTCCTTGATAGTGGCAGCTGTTTAAGGGAGTCTACTACTTGGTTGTGTTGGTCAGGAGCTAAGCAAGCAAAACCAAGCCAAAGCACACTTTCAGTAATCCCTTCTCACTCTTGATACTAAAATTTAGGTTCTCCATATGTGCGAAATATAATTACAATTTACATTTGCAGAACATGGTCGCAGATTGCACTGGCATAACTACATGTCTGTTGTGCTTGAGCAGTGGCATTGCACTATACCAACAATTATATCAACTGGTTTACATTTCTAAATCTGTTTGATCACCCAGGTCCTGTTTTCACATTAGTATATGTAATTAATTACATTTCTAAGATTTTTGGCTTTTTTCTGACTTGTTGTCAATGTGTGTTTTTTTTTCATAATAAATATGGAACATTATTTTATGTCAGACAAAAGCAAAATCTTCCAAAGAATTATTGGACTATATTTGAAGTTTGTTTATTTTGAAAAAAAAAATGTATTGAAATTACATTGCATTATTTAAATAATAATTTAAAAATGCTACATTAATTTGGCAAGACTGTGATTTGCATAGGCAAGCCAGCAAAGGAATGGATTACTCGATTTAAGGTGCATAGTATATTTTTAAGACATTATTTAACTGGTAATAAATAAATATGTCATTGTTTATGGCAGTACAGATTTTAGAAATTATCATAGAATGCCATTGTACACCTTTGGTTGGTTTTGTTAAGTAATATTAATTACAAAATAACAGTTTATAACATGCATTTGTCACAACTCGTTTCAACTAGATAGGATTTGTCATTATATCCAATAAAGTATATTGCATGATATGGTGCAGTATATGCATCAAATATTAAGGGTAGTACTATTTGGTATTTGAAATTAAGAATACAGAGATTTATATGATGTTTAAGAAAGTTCTTGTACAGATAAAAATTCAAGGCAGCCTTTTCCCTAACTTTGCAAACAATCATGTCACCATATTTAGCAGTTTTGATCAAATTGATGCTATAGGCATCCATCCTATGTTCAGAATTTTATAAATAGCACAAACACAATGTTAATTATATAGTTAGTGGTTAATTTCAATGTATCATATAATATTATAATCTGTGGAGAAAATTTGTTTCAAACGTACCCAGAAAACTCAATTCCTGTGTTGACAGTAAGCCTTACATTTGACAGCTTTCTGTATAACTACCATTTAAAAGAACAGGTAAGTTTAGCTCCTTCTTGGCTTCCTTCCCCCTTGTTATAACTAATAGAACCCCAAAATTCCATTTAATGGACTAACATAGTGTCTCCTAAAGAGAAAAGTAAATAAGGCTAGATCTTTTCCTTATTACTTTATATTTTCCTTTGGCAAGTACTCCTTTTAAAATTACCTTTTTGGGTCGAGATCAGATATGGATGAACTTACCTTCATCTGGCAACATTTCACCCCAGAGACTCCTGGAAGGAATTTCATTTCCCATATGTCCACTCCTTAGGTCAGATAACAGGGATAGATGGACTTGAAATTAGTAACAACCTACCTTCTTTGAAGTGAGACCTTTCCTTTTTGCACTTCACTTTACAAGAGAGTTTTTGTCAAGGCACTGTTCTCTTATACTGGAGAATTAATGAGATTTTCTCATGACGATATGTTCAAAGTAAAAACAATTGAAATATCCTGATATATTTTGTAGCTTAGTGTGGTAGTCTTCAGTGTATTATGTAGTTCCAGCCCTCAATACTTTCCTCAATGGTGTATCAATCTTCTAATGTAGAAAATGAAATACAAATTAAATATGAACTGATTACCACACAAAAGGTATAAGTGCACACCATGGGATGACAATCCAGAAATAGTTAAAGTAGCTTCATTTTAAAGGTACAGTACACTAGGTTGAAATGGTAGAGACTGAAGGAGCCAACAGATGTTACTTTTGGGGTCCCACTGACTCCAGAAATAATTCCAGGCTAGCCTTGTAGTGGAATGTCCTAGAGAGCCGTACATAAGTGAAGACTGAAGGCATGAAGGGCATAGAGTTGAGAAGAGCACAAGAAGATATCAAAGGGATCCAACACCTCCACAGGTACTGTAGACACATTCAGGAAAACCAGGTAGCTTTGTTACGCTACCAGAGCTTTGTTAATAAAAATACACTTCATCCTGTTTCTAAGGACAGTGTCTCAAGGTTTAGGATCTGAGTGAGGTCATGCTAGCCTACAGTCTTCTGAAAACTGTTTGTCTGATTTCACTGTCTTTTGACTTATATTTCCAAGCTATTAAGGTCTTCAAAAATTTCTTATGTGTACAGTATAACATTTTATTTTGTCAGTACTACTTATAAAAGCACACAACTTTGTTTTAATTCTTAGAACCGTTGGTGTCTTCTGTGCATTTTGTACTGTCTCACATTTTAAAATTTTGCAAGAAAATTGTCATTTGCTCATTTTTTTCTTGGCACATTTGATTTTCTTTAGCCTCAGTCATCTTAATGCAAACTAGAGAACACTGCCTTTTAATTGATTCTTGGTGCTAAAAAAATCAAATGTATTCAACACAAGTTGTCAATTATTTTTTTCATATGGTTATATTTAATTACACCAGTATTACATGTGGTATTTTATGTACAGTACACTTAGTATAGGGCTGGGGTGCAGAACTGGCAGAAGTTTGCCAGACACTTTGCTTTTCAATCAGTATCTCAAAGATATACAGGTTGAGTAGTAAGCCCTAAATTGGGCAATTAAGAGTGTGAATGCATAAATGTATGTGAGTGCCGCCTGCAATGGACTGCCAAAGAGCCTGAGGCTGCCAACGTAGGATCCAGCATGTCATTACCAAACAAATAAGTGAGTTTAGAAATGTATGTTAAATTATGTATTATTTTCTAAGAAAACATTCTATCATAAATTAATTTTTAGAAGGTTTAATTTTATTTTTCTGTGTTTTTTTTACTTTGTAATTTATTGTGCTTTCCAGTTTAACACTCATATCTTTTGCTCTAAATTACATTATAGATCTGCATAGGACTGCTCAAAGTTTTCATAATGAAAGCAGCACTAACTCAATACGATGACTTAGGTTTGTTTTTGCTCATGCCTTAAAAGGAATTCTTGCTAAAAGATTGCTTACTAAAGATTTTTTTTTTCTGAACATGTATTAATAGTCTTGAAGCACTAGGTAATCAGCAAGTATTAACAGTTTCATCAAAACAAATTTGCAAACTCTGCAAGCAAAAATGTAATGCATGATTTCAGAATTACCATTAATTCATATTCACAAATTCAAGAATAAAATCACTTACTAAATGTTGTACTACTGGAAAAGAAATGTGTGGGTATTTAATCAGCTAGGTTGTTCTATGCATACTGGAAGACGTGTCCTATAGTCCTGGATCTATACAGCCTGTATCCATTGTAGTGCTCTCTTCTTAAAGCCTATGGACTGCAGAGATAATTAATTTTTTACCTGAGTTATTTATTCTACTGACAACACCTTGTGTTCCTGTTAGCTTTATGGGCCCTAATATGAGAGCCAAACCAAACGTAATGAGCATGTTAGAATTACCAAGACATGCCTGACAATACTGGAAAGTGTGGCAAGATAACAAGGACTTCTTCAGGTTCTTGGGTGTCTTCTCTCATCTCAGGCTGAAATAATTGTGCAGCTCTGATACCTCATGGATTTCACATCGTAGATTTTAAAACAGACTTGATCACTGGCTAAGTAAGGTCTGCATGTTCTACCCATATCTGTATGGGTTTCTTCTCAAAGTTTTCTTTCACATACTGAAAATCGAGCTAGTTTGGTTAACTAACGGCTCTAAATTAGCCCTGTGTGTGACTGAATTGGGGTGTGTGTGTGTGTTCTATGATGGACTGGCACCCTGTCCAGAGATGTTTTCTATCTTGCCACCAATACTGTTGGAATAACTTAAGGCCCCTTGAAACACTAAATTGGATGTAATACGTTTGAGAATGAATGTATATTATATATTTAAAAAGACCACTTCTGAGTATAGGTAGATATACATGAGTGTCTTCTGTAACAGCCTGCTGTCCCACCCAGAGTTTTGTCCTGCCTTGTGCCCAATTCTGCTAGGATACCCTCCATTTTCATGTGACCGAGTATTAGATAAAGAATGCTTCAACAATATAAGGATGGACAAGTGATGAGTGAATAAAAAGTAGAACTCGCCCAACAGACGTATAGATCATTACTATTAAGCAAGAGGAAAAATAGAAATTAGACTGAACAGCATGGTATGACTGATGAATTTGGTACCAGTGAAGAACTTTATGGTAGAATGAAATGAGATAACAATGAAGAATAAACTTGGGAGTTGATTGTGTTTAAAATGTTCTGCATTACTTTAGTGCTATTCAACTACCCAAAGAGTAACTTTCAATTTTGTATTCATGAAAATAATAATTTCTCTTAATCTCTTTTTACCCCATCCCTGGGGACAAATAAAGTCTGTCTGTCTGTTTATCATGTTGGTTGGACAAACGCTAATCAAAAAGACAGCTCACTCTGTTCATGTTTCCCTTGCTCTATCTGTAAAATTCAGACCTATCAAACCTGTTTAGTATAGGGCTACAGGGGGGCAGGAGCCTATCCTATCAGCACTGGATGCAAAACAGAAGCTGATTATGGATTGTGTGCTACAGGGCACATACACATAGGCCCATAGATACACTCACAGGATAACAGTCGTTCTTGCAAGGACACATTAAAGTCACTAATTAAGCTTGCAGACAAACACACATGTTGAGACAGAAGATACCTAGACAGCTATCCAGGCTTGGAACTCTTGCGCTGTGAGGCAACAGTACTAATCACTGTACCATCATGTGCGTTAAGTTTTTTAATGATTCTGCATATTGATTTGTTCGAGGGTGGCTATTAAATTCACAAGGGTGCTAGGGGTAAGAGCTGATGGGGGATGCTGTTGTGCCAATCAGTGCCTGACCATTCCACATAATTAATATAAATTTAGACAAAAACGTGAGATGACACAGTATAAACTACTGGCTATAAAAGTGAATATGCTGAAGTCATACAGTGTATTCTCTTGGGTCCAGCCAAACTTTCAAATGATATATTGTATGTTTGGCAAAATTATATTAGACTTAACCAAAAGACATAGACCAGTTTCAGAGCTTTGGTACCATTACATACCTTTTTTTTTTTTTTTTTTTTTTTAACAATCACAGAGGGCAGCACACACTGTAAATCGTGCGTTTCTGCACTTTGTAATGTGGTAGATTAAATATTGACCTACCAGCTTCACATATATTTTAGTCACTGAAAAATCAAACACCTCTAATATATTTGATATTTGAAAATAATAATATACTGGAGTTAAGCTACACAATAAAAATCTGATATGTAAACATAGGATATCAAATTTTAAATGGAAGAAAAAAAGACCATCCATAATAAGCAGAGGTGCTAAATTTTAGAGAAAAGCCACAGCTGCACATTCATGCCTGAAAAATGCCATCTCTCAGATTTCAAGACGCTGCACAGAAATTGAAATCCGTTTGAAATAAAAACCAACATTAAAGTTTATGGTGCAGCATAGATTTTTTTAATTGTAGGATCTTTTAAAAGTACTTTCTCAGAGTTATGAAATATTAACCTGTGCTGCTTTCACTAGAAAAAAAAACAAACCTTTTTTTTTTTGTTGTGGGTGGCCCAGTGCTGTCTTATAACAACTGATTTTTGTGTTTTATTTCTGGTGTGATATCGGTGTGTGTTCTCCTCAGTGTACATGCCTTTTTTCCTGAAGGTCCACTACTTTCCTTCCACATTACAACACTTAACATATTTGGTTGAGTGAGAACTTGACCAAGTGTACATGAGTGTACCCTGCCATGGACTGACTTTACATCCAGGCTCAGTCGTTGCTCCTATTGCCCCTGAGCCCCCTCTGGAAGATTGTAATTAAACAAGGTTCAGATAATTAATGAATGGATGAGATTAATACAAAATATGGACTTCTTTCAGTGATCTGAATAAAGGTATATACACTAAGTGAATTAATTATTGGATTGGAGAAAATTGTAGTCAAAATATTTATGGGCACATTTTATTCTGATAAAAGTTAAGAAATAAATGCCCATATTTTTTGATGTGTTATAGTATGTTAGGAGAACTCCATCTAGCATCCTTCCACATGCAAAATAATAAGAACAATAACATAACTGTACACATAGCCAAAAGTACCAACTTATCTCACATACAACAAACATCACACAGCATATGCATCTCAGATGACATGACTTCTACACTTTTCTAACTTTTAGTACCATAAATTGCTCTTCTCACTTCATCACTCACTCCTCTTTATGTTCTCTGATTCCGACCTTTTGTATTTACTGAGCCATTACTTCCATCACAGTTCCCCTTGCTGAGGCCATTAAACGCAAATCTAGCTTCAATAAGCTTTCAGACACACCCTGTACAAACCCGCAGTCACAAGCTCACAGTAGTGCCATACCTATAGGCAAGTGGCCTTTAAAACAAAAGATCTCCAATTGATCTTTCTGCTTTTTTTTTTCTCTTGGATAGCAAAGGTTCACATGCAGAGCAAGTGTAGACATGTTGACTACCTGCCAATCCTCCAGGAATTTTAAACCATCAAGGATGTGTTCAAAATCCTCTTTGGTTCTCTGATTCTCTCGCTCTTTCCCTCTGACCCCTTTGATGAATCTGTCTCTTCTTTAGAGTGGAAATCCATTCACAGTTTGTTATACAACAGAAACTCACAAAAAAGCTGTTCTTGTGTAAAGCAAATTATGAGTATTCGGGTTGCTAGTAAAGTAGATGGAAGAAGGAATTCAAAAATAAACATAAGAATTGTAATCGACGACCCCCAAAAAAAATCCCAAAGTGTCAGGTCCCTGAATTTGGTCCAGAAAAAGGTAAGAATGGAAACCAATTCAAAGCAATCTTTTCACCAATTGTAATTTTGCACACACAGATAACAACTCCACAGTAGTATGGCATGATTCAAATCAAATGCTGTATAGTTTTTTCATGTCAAACTAATAATGACTAGAAAAAAGGAAGCAGACCACCTCATAGGAATCAAACCACAAAGCATAAACCTGAAATTAAAACAGTCAGTATTGGTACCCTTTGCAAAACCAGAATTTTAAAATGTTCCGTCTTCAATAGAGGTGCCAAACTTGTTGCTTTCAGTCTGAGTACTGTATTTTTCACTGCTTGCACAAGATGACAGCAGTTTATATAGAGAAAACAGAATTGGTAAATGACACAGAGAAGTCAGAATGCACACGGGGTTGAAAGCAGGGAGACAACAATTAAATACCAAAGCTTGGTATGTGTAGTCAGAATTGTGGTTAAAAACAGCAGAAAATCATAAGCTATAAAGGATATAAATAAATACAGCCAAGGAGATACAACGAAACATTAACCCGAATCAGAGGACAAAAAAAAGATACAACTGCTAAAATCAAAAACTAACAATATGAAATTACACAGTTTTTTCTGTCAGCATTTTGATGAATCAGGTAAGCATGACGCCACATTTTTTAAAATGTTATGCCAGTGACATCATAACACACGACCTCTGGGAACTGTCTGTCAGCAACATGGCCTCACATCCTAGCAACCAAGTCTTCAATATGGCAGTGTCCATAGGGAAAACAAGATGCTGCTGGGAGAGAACGTGAATTGTTTTAACAAAAAACATAAGAAAGAAAAAGATGAATATAACCATTAGATACCTCTGCCTCAGAAACTCTGTAAACCATAAGAAAATATTTATTTGAGGCCAAGTAACAATAATAAAAGATAAAGATAAATAAAATAAAATAAAGGATAAATTTAGGAACCAGATTATGACAAATGAAGTGCACCAATGTACAACTAGTAGGGATCACTGAGTAATATCTGCATAAGTTACTTGAATAAGAAATTAACCTAGACTAAAGCAGGGGGAGAATAAAGACTGTTGAAAAATAATTCTGGGCAAGTATACAAGACTGAAAAATAACAGATACAGTAGGTGGTCAACCTACTTGGGGACTTTGGTTATTATTTTACACTGAAATGTCCTCAATAGGATTTCATCCAGCTACTCCACCAAACTATGGTAGCCTTTCTTAGATGTAGCTCTTCCCTTTATCTCTAAAACTGGTAAATATGGTAGGTGGCTGAAAAGATATAGGGATAATAGCATATAAGCAGCAAAGTTATAAATATTAAAGTGCTCTTCATAAAATTCTAAATCATCACAAGTAGGAGATGAGATTTAAATAACGTTTCCTGTTGTAAACTTAAGAATCCAAAATCCCTAGGAATGAGAATGACTGAGATTTATTCATATTATCTTACCTCAAACATCAGTAATAAATTGTTAAGTCGTTAGTACTGTTTTTCAATTGAAAACACCCTGAATGAATTCACTTCCACATCACACAAGAAATAATAATGAGGCAAAAAATTAAAGTTCTTGTATTTGTCTCTCCAGGTAAATTCAACACTTTGACACTGTTTATTCATAAAACACACATTTCAGCACAACTGCTTTAACACCTAAATAGTGAACAGCAAAAAAGGAAAATAGCTTCATTAATTTCTAAACGTGAAGAAAGGAACTTTCAAAACTGTACGTGCAAAATCTTCATCCATAATGCACACTATTTTACCGAGCTGGATGAGTTAGTTTTACAGACTAGGGCCAATTTGACCTATTTGGATAATGACAGAGAAACTATGGAGTTTATGGAAGATGGGCATTTGGAGGTGTTTCTGCAATAGATTGTTGTCTTGGTAAGAGAAGGCTTTTACATTCTTTCTGTTCCAAAAACTATTCACCCTTTGGAAGTTTTCACATTTTATTGAGATTAAAAAATGGAATCATAGTGGATTAATTTGGCTTTTTTGGCACTGATCAATAAAAAAGATCCTTTAATGTCAAAGTGAAAACAGATCTTTACAAAGTGTTCTAATTTAATTACAAATGTAAAACATAAAATAATTGATTACAAAAATATTAACCCCCATCAAGTTAGTAATTATTAGATGCCTCTTCTGCAGCAGTGACAGCCCTGAGTCTGTTTGCACAGGTCTGTTTTGATCAGATTTGCACGTGACACCATAATTGATCCATATTCTTCTATGCAAAACTACTCAAGCTAAGTCAGGTTGTATGGAGATCATTAGTGACCAACCTTTTTAAGTCCCGCCACAAATTCTCAGTTGGATTGAGATCTGGACAATGACACTGAGACTCCAGGACATTAACTTTGTAATTTTTAGGTTATTCCTGTGCAGCTTTGGCTTTATGCATGGGATTATTGTCAAATCATATTTCAAGGTGCAGGTTTTTTTTGCAGGCAGTTCCTACTCCCCAAGATTCCCCTGTATTTTGCTGCATTCATTTCCCCCTCTGCCCTGACAAACCTTCCAGAGCCTGCTTTAAAGAAGGTTTCCTACAGCATGGTGCTGCCATCACCATGCTTCAGAGTGAGGATGTTATGTTTTTGACAGTGTGTGGTGTTTAAACCTGGAGTTTAGTCTTATGGACCAAAAGCTCGATTTTTATCTCTTCAAACCACAGAACCTTCTTTCTGCTGACTTCAGAGTATCCCATGTGCCTTCTGGCAAATTCTCTATACTTTTTTTCAGTGGTTTTCCTTTTGCCTTTTCCCCATAAATCTGAAACTGGTGAAGCCCAAAGTTGACAGTTGTTGAATGTAAAACAATCTTAGCTACATAGCCAATCCAACTGCAACCGCTGCAGACTGTACCTCCTTCAGAGTTCTCCTGGTGGACTCCCTCACTAGTCTTCATGCACAATCGGTCAGTTAAGAGAACAGCCTGCTCTATGCAGATTTACATCTATGCCGTACTCTTTCCATTTCTTAATGATTGATTTAACTGGACTCCAAGGGATATTCAGCAAGTTGAATAATTTCTCCATCCCCTGACTTGTACTTTTCAATCAGCTTTTCATAGAGCTGCTTGGAGTGTTCTTTGGTCTCCATTGTGTAAGTTAGGCTACTATACTGACTCATTACAAGTTGGACCTTCCAGATGCATAGGTATTTATAATACAGTGAACACAAAAACTCCATGACTACAAACAGGTGATCTCCATTGAACTCGTTTTTTAAAAAAACAGGCTACACTACTGATGAATCAAGTGTGTTTCATTTCATTTCATTTTTTCAATCAATTATTTTGTCTTATATTTGTAATTAATTTGGACCACTTTGCAGAGATCTGTTTTCACTTTGAGATTCAAGTGTTTTTCTGTTGATCTTTGTCAAAATAGCTAAATTGAATCCACCATGTTGTATACAGTAGTATGCGGTGGGTTGGCGCCCTGCCCAAGGTTTCTTTCCTGCCTTGTGCCCTGTGTTGGCTGGGATTGGCTCCAGCAGAACCCCGTGACCCAGTAGTAGTAGCGGGTTGGATAATGGATGGATGGATGGATGGATGTTGTATAGTAATATAATATGAAAGCTTCCAAGGTGGGGTTGAATACATTTTATAGGCACAGCAGCAGTACTGCACTAGTGTGGCTATTACTGACTGTGAGCAGTTATTTTTTAAATGTTCTTCATGTTTATAAGCTGCCTCACAGCCAAAGCCTGCTGCATTAAAAAACTAAGACAATAAGGCAAACTGGGCCCCTTTAGCTCATTCATTTGTGCCACTGGGAAGCCAAATAACATACTGTATGTCACTGTTAACTTTAATCTTATTAATACTTATTTCGTAATTTGCTGATCTGAACTTACTTTTAGCCGTCTGTTTTTTCTGTAGCTCAGTATTAGTGGTGTAGTGTGTTTCCCAGGAATTTTAAATACAGTCCTTACTCTCAATGTTCTGTTCTTGAGACACTAGGTACTTAGGTACATAAAAATATAGTAGTGTGAAACACTTCTCAGTATACTCTTAATCAAATCCATTTTTCTCATGGGCAGCATGAAACTGCACAGATAACTGTTCATTTGATAATACCAATAAACTATAAATATACATTTCATAACTATAGTAAAGCCAATCTATTTGCTTCAAAGAGTTAACCTATTCTAGCTGCGTCATGCTCTGCGACTGAGTAAAAGGTAAATATATGCAAACAGAGCCTGGTATTTTTAGCCTGTACAACATTCTTTGACAGTGCTGGTCTTCTGGGCAATGCTCATGGGGAATTTGGGATTGACTACTTAGTTGTAGTAGTGTTAAAGCCACAAGTGGCCAATTACCTCTGTCAAGACAGAGATTTAGGTTCCACCTCCCTGTGTGGTAGTTGAACCTAGGATTTTGAGGGTCAGCAGCAGAGCTTTCATACTTCTGTGCATGTCACTCACTTCTAGCCTTGCCTTTTTTTCTATGAAAACTGTTTAAATTATAGACCATACTAATAAAAGGATCATATGTGTTTTCTTCTGAACAGGTTCTTTAAGGCTATTATGATAATTAAAAACATATGGTGCCTTCACTAGTCACAGAAAACCTACAGATGCAGGATTTGCTCACTGCAGACGTTCTTTTTTCTCTGTGATGCAACCTTAAGCTCTTGGGTTCAAACAGCAGTCATATTATTGTTGAAAAGCAAACAAACAAACTTGACACATGTGTATTCATCTTTTTTGTTCCTGACTTTACTGATTGAAAAATTAAAGCTAGCTTAAGTTCCTCAGATAGATATTCAGACTGATGGAAGTATTATTATGGTTGGCTGCCTCTCTTTGTGGGGGAGGAGAAGATGATGAAACGGTGAGATATTTCCATTTTTCTTAGCTAGCTAATGTAAGTGAATGCCTAGGCTCAAATCAAACAATAATTAGAAATATGCTACTGCAGCTCGGTTTTACAGTAAAACATGTTCATTTATTTATTGTGTCTTCATCTAATACATCATTTAGGCAGTATTATAGGTAAACATTTGTGGAGTTTTTCTGGCTTGCAGACATTATTAAGGGAAATCTTCTTTTCTTGTCCTCTGTTCTATCGTTTTACCCCTCAAATCATATTTTCATTTTCCACACCCCTGAAATGGATGAAAAGGATTTGCTAATTAATTATTTTTTGTACCTAGACAGCATTGTGGGTGGCCATTACTGTGTTACATCTCTATGATCTTGGTTTCAAATGCTGGGCTGGTTATTGTCTATGAGATGTTTTATTGCTATCCCCATATTCAGTCCTGTTTTCTTTAGTGCCCCTCCTTTTATTCCAACGATATGCCTGTTAGGTGAAGTGGTGATTATAAGGTTGCCTGGTACAGGTGATTGTTAGTATGTATGTGAGTATTTCCATAAATGGTTTCTGCCTTGTAGCTGATGTTGTTAGGAAAGGCTTGGGCACCGCACAACCTTTTAGTTTAACAAGCAATTTCGAAAAATGGATAGATGGACATTTGTAACCTATCAGATGAGCCTGGTATAAAATTTTTTAACCATGTGTTATCTATCTTATCATCTAGGCTTGTGATTGGACATTCACTAACAGTGGCCCACAGTGTAAATATACGTACATTAGTGATCTAATTAGTGTTCTGTTGGTCTATCTGTCTATTGTAGACAAAATTACTGGAAGCACAAAAGATGTTTATGATACCAAACAGTTTATTATCAATTTGTATAACATGGTAGCATCATGCCAATGCACTGTCAGTAGCGTTTATGAAAAATACTGTTTCGAATAATAAAGTTTCTTGGCCATCATTCTGTTTTGAGGTAGATGAAAACTCTTTATATTGAGAAGTGAGGGAGCATCAAGGTGGACTTTAGTTCATACTGTCTTTCAGGGTTTAACATTTTGCTGCTATGGGGAGAGCAGATGATATGTTAAAGTTATTTCTATCTATCTATCTATCTATCTATCTATCTATCTATCTATCTATCTATCTATCTATCTATCTAT
>JANRMT010062806.1:63666251-63678603 GCA_026402145.1 Polypterus bichir lapradei | reverse complement strand
AGAAAGAAAGAAAGAAAGAAAGAAAGAAAGAAAGAAAGAAAGAAAGAAAGAAAGAACTGCTTCACTACCATTTGAAACAATTTGCATATTTTTCTTATGGAAATTAAAAGCATTGAGACTCCTTAATAATAGGTGCCAATGCAATTCCTTTATGATTATGTTATATGCTATATTATATTATTTATTATTAATTAATCTATTGTCTATACTTTCAGATAAGTGCATAAAATAGGTTAAAAGTTTATTATTAACTCATCTAAAGGGTGTAAACAAATAATGATGAAAAACAAGGACTCTTTTTAGGTTTTTAAGTTCATAGGTATCTTTGTTAAAGCTTTGAAAGATATTTGAAATGAATCACTGTATTCCATTCTGCTAGTCTGTTTAATTCATTTCAGTTAAGAAGCAGTGGATACAATAAAACACGCAAAGGAAATGTCATACCAAAAGAGTCCAAACACAAATGGATATTTAGACATATAAATGCTTTTATTAAGTGTACAGTTACATTGAATACAAATTTGGCCAGTGCCAAGTTATTTTCCTGAAAGCACTGGTTATTATGAGTTGACAATTCATAGACTCTGATTGCTGAAGTCGTATTACAAAACATGATCTAGAGAAAAATGTCAAAATATTTACTGTATTATCAGTATTGTTTTGCACATTCCAGTTCACTGAGGATTCATGAAAGCTCTCCTTATTTCTATTGTTTCTTATACATCAAGAGCAGTATAATGGCACAAAACCTCTTTACGCTTATGTGTGTTACGTCAATCCAATTTCATTCAGCTGTCCAAACTGTAAACATTGATTAGGTTTCAATTAAGAAACTCCACTAAGCTTCTTGAAATTTCCTGCGCTAACGTGTTAGGTGCCATTGTGGTTACTGATGTGGCCTCACATCTCTAGGGTTTAAGGATTAATTACCTGCCCTGTCACTTTCTGTGTGGAGTTTGCATGAGGTTTCCTTCCTCAGTACACAAATGTGTGTGTTAAGCTAATTGCTGAGTCTCTATTGGCCTGGTATGAGTGAATGTGTCTTGCAGTGAATTGACACTCCATTCAGCATTAGTTTCTGCCTTACACTTGACAAAACTGAGGTTTTTCCTCCCAGTGACCCAGCCTGCCCCTCTTCAACATCCTGTGGTATCAAATGGTCCATACAGATATGAAAGTCACAGTAGCTGCATAATCATATGAAGGCGTGGTGCTGACTTTCTTTGTTGCCAAAGCACCCCAAAAACTGTTTTGGTTCCATGGCTAGGAGTAGAAGCAAGTTCACAGCATCCACTCGCTGGGAAACAGAGTTTCACTATCTAACCCATCAATGTATTAGTACTGCCCTCACAGTACACTAACAAAGCAGAGACAGACAGGAGATTGTTTCCATTTAGGGATTAAACCTAATAACAGTCACATTTTCAGTTATAAAGAATTGACTACTAAACATTTGTTTTAGTCAAAAATAAGTCTTAGCTTTGTAAGTCATAAATAAGTGAAATATTATTAGGAGGACTAAATATTTTGAAACTTAGACATTATTTTAAAAATTCTATAACCTACCAAAATTTCTGTCTTAACTACCTTAGTTCCATGTATAAGTCACTTTTTGCATTATTCATAAAGCTTTGCGATGTCAGCATATCAATGCTGAAGTTATACCAATGCCACATATGTGAATATCATTGTTTGGCTTTCAAAAGAAGACACAGACCCTAACAATATCTGAATGCACCAGGGTGCATGTAGTAGACAAAGAGCAGAATTATTTTTCAAGGATTACACACCAAATTCTTTGATGATTCGTGGATGCAAGGTCAACAACCAATTAAATACTGCTCATTTATTGTACAGTAGATAAGAAATGGTTAAAAGGCAACTTAAAAAAATAGGATGTGTGATTAGACCTTCAGTAGGCATAAGGTTTTCAAATAGAAAATGGTGATATAGGAAAGGGACAGGGCTGAGGATAGCCCAGACCAAGCAGAAGAAGTGCATACTGTGAGATATCAGGTAATGTTATCCCAGGCTACTAAATTGCAGATCACACTACAACTGTCTGGGCTGCTTGAGCCTCTTGAAGGATGGAAATGGTTAAAAGTGTGGTTGCATACCTTCTGGTTAATAGAGGGTGGCACACAGTTTACATGATTTAAGGGACCAGTCTCTCCTTTTTAAAGTAAGGACTCACCGAATTCAGTGGGTGACAAAATGGCAACAGTCCAGGAGTGGGACTTCTTACTGTATGTGGACACCTAAAAAACCTAGATGGAATGCATAGTGGTATTCTCTGTGGTGCCAGAGGGTACTATGATGTGTTGGTTGCGAGGCTTTGTAGACTGTCTTTTGATTTTGAACATAACTCTACCCTCATCAAAAGTGACACCATTTGGCTTTTTAAAACTGTTTTAAGTCATAAAGGCACTTGGGTCTACAATCAGGAAGTTGGTCAATGGCGAAATAGCAGAACGAAGATAATGTGAAAATGCAAGAGAGAGAAGAAGTGAAGGGAGTTTTCATTTGTACTACTGGAGAGATGAGTGACGCACCCCACCTGATAGAATGGGCTGTGGGTGGACCAGAAAGGTAGTAGTACTCATATTTTGCTTGTTTTGTTTGTAATTTATTACTATATACAATATATTCATCTTTTTTTGTAGTTTATATTTAATACTCACTCTTATTTTTTATTAATTTGGCCTCTTTTTTATCATTCTGCTTTAGGAGAATCACAACAGACCTCCCTGCTGTTGTACTGTATATGTGATTTGTATTGATCGATAGAGACAAACAGGGATATGAGACAGCTTATTAATTTCACTTTAAAATATAAGTGTATATAAATCTCAAATCTTGTTTCTATTTGTCTCTATTTATCAGCAAATATTTAATACAGAATAAAGGAAGTTTTAGAGAAACAAGTTCCTGTAATAGACTAGATTGCTTCCTGCTTTGGCTGTGACCAGGATTGGGGTATTTGTGCTTAACACCTTTTTTTATCTTCTAGCTAACTTATCCAGTTAAGGGTTGCAGGGAGAAGTTGCCAATCCAAGCACCACTGGGAGATAAAGGAATAAAGTAGAATTCCATTGCAGGGCATACTTATTCACATACCAGTAATCACTTCCAATGGACCTTTTTAGTATTGTCATTTAACTGAACCTACATGTCTTTTCTACTTAATGGCGAAAGAAAGGGCAGAACAGAATGTTTTTTTCTTAAGAGGTTGCACTCCTTCAATGTGGGTAGTGACATCTTTTACATATTCTACAACTCTGTGATAGCCTGTGAGATGTTTTTGTACTGTCCTGTGCTGGAGTGGTAACTTCACTTCAAGAGAAGCCCACCAAACCAACATGCTAGGTTAAAGGGAAGACTCTGTTATGGGGCGCCATATAGACCCACTGGAGGTAGTAGTGGAGGGGAGAATGAAAACAAAACTGATGGCCGTTATGAACAGTGTTGCACATCCTTTTTATGATACACATTTGTTAAGTTCTTTCAGCCAAAGAATTGCTACTTGTGTTCTTTTATACCAACAGCAATACATTTTTGCCATGCTTTGCCGTGACTATGACTGCATTTTTCATCTTTTAAAAGAATCAGAAGTTTTCTTCTTTCCTTTTTAGTAATTCTGGTGTGCATTTGAGCACGTTTGTTGTTTGTTGTAATACTCTTTCCAGTTCAACAAGAAATGGACTGATGTTTGTGGGATAGGAATAACATACCAGGAAAAGGTGCAAACAAGTAACTGAATGGAGTTAAGGGTACAGAAGAGAACACTCATAATCCAGCCCCACTACCATCTAACTATGAACATATCATTAAACGTTACAGCTTCAATCAAGTGAGTCTTTTTCACTGTGTTCTTCATTTTTGCTTACAGTTCAAATTCAAGTAAACATAGTGAATGTTACTCAACTTTTGTCAAAATCCCTTTTAACCATTCTGACTTTTTTGAGGCAGTCAATAGTGTTTAAAGTTTTAGTTTGTTGCATCAGAAAGGATTAAAAAAAGGCCGATGTCTCACATTGATTCCCTTATGTCTATTACAGAAGATATGATTAAAGACCCACTGCTTGTGTACTGATTCAGTACTTTTTTCTGTTTTCATCTTAATTTGGTCTCCCAGGCTAAATATAAGCAGGGCTACGGGCCCACAAGTGTCTCCTATTGTCCTTGAACATGTAGTGTACTGATTATCGGCTTTGCATTGCAAACACATTTTTCTTTCATGTCTGTAATTCTCACGGTCTCAGCGGTCTGGCTCCAGTACTCTCTAGTTCACCTTGTGACACTATATATTGTCTGTATATTTTGATCAGGTATTAATCCACCAATAGGTGACAGTTTCAATAGCTTCTTCCCAAGCACTTCTGTCTTATACAACATTTTAATAGCTGTTGTGAGTTTGCTCAGTTGAAATAAGTATGGGAAAGATTATACTAATTTCAAGTATATAATATTTCATGAAACTTAGTAAAAACCAATTAATTTCTTGAATTGGTCATTTCTTTTTATGGATGCTACAGTCCATTCTAGTAGCATTGGATGCAAAGCAAGAACAAACCCTGAAAAATGTATCGAAAGGATACACATTAAAGGAAACCTGTGCATATCAAAGAGACTTTCTTTAATACAACTGGAATTCGTTTCTTATTTTACATCAGCAAAAGCCTGTCTCCCCTACAATCTTCCTCTGTTCCACGCTAAAAAAAGTAAAACATTTTGCATAATTCTTCTTTTATGTCCATTTGTCCGCTTCAGAAATGTCTTTGTTTCCTTACACACTGATTCTAATTAAGTGGTAAGCACAACAGGTGCATTGTGAGTCACACATCTTTTGCCTTTCAGAATGCAGTGTTATTTTACATTGATGCAAGCCAAAAAGAACTTAGATGTAGTTACAGAGCAAATTGTATTGGTTCTGTAGATTTGAAAATGAGAAGCTTAGTCTATTCTGAATTATTATCTTTCCCAAAGATACATTTCTTGTTTTTGACAATTCCTTCAATTTGAAAGGTACTTGCTGGTCTGGTATGTTAAACATCTTTTTATAATGTTTTTCAAAAATACTTTTTTAAAAAATCCAAAAAACTGGAAAAGGAGAGGAAGCCAACTCGTGATGCTACACATTGATCCCTCAACACAGTTAACTCACAAGTTCGTTCCTGTTGCATTTCGTTTGCAACTCTTGTCTTCCACTTGGCATCAGGTATTCCTGTAAAATTAGGACTTTTTCCCTGTAGACATTCTCAGTTGTTATAAAATATTGGGCAGACTTATGTGAGGGCTATTCTCAAAGTAAATCAAAAATTTTAAAAGCAGTAACTGTCTGGTTATCTTCTAGCGGCAACAATTTTTAAATGCATTAACTATACATATGTGGCCACTTTATGAGGGGCATCTGCTCGATAAAGCACACAGCTTACTGCTCAAAACAGTTAATCAAATGGCATCAAGTTACTATATAACATGCAGACCTTGCCTAAAGGTTTAGGTGCTTTTTGGTGGAAAATTAGAATGCGAGCTAAGAGGCCAAGATGGTCTTATAGTTGGCAACAGACATGGCACTTCCTCTACCTCAGAACATTTGCTTTCCTCACATTTTCACTAATTTAAGACTTCTTTGAATTATGAGATAAACAAACAACCTCCAATTATTTGCACTTCTGTGGGTGAAAACATTTTAATTAGAGAGATCAGAAACTGTATTTGTTTATGCAAACAAAATAGCACCAAACACTCAAATAACAGCTCTTTACAAGAGTACTGTGCAGAATGTTATTGCTGAAAAGGCAACACATTGCACCTTGAAGCAGATAGGCTACAGTGGTAGAAGACCACACTGGGTTAGTTAAGAACAGAAAGGTGAGGCTACAGTGGGTACGTTTTCATTAGAAATGGATGATTGAAGATTCAAAAAAATGTTGCCTGGTCTACCAAATTTTGATTTCTGATGTGGCATGTAGAGGGTAGATTCAGAATCTGCCATAAACTGAAAAAATCTTTGGATCCACCCTGCCTTATGTCAGCTATACAAGTTGGTACTGATGGGGTAACAATTTAGACATTTTCTTGGCACACATTAAGCTTCTTAATACTAGCTGAATGTTGTTTGAAATATTAAGACTTTTTTTAGCATCTAGTTGAATCCATGTCTCAAAGAATTTGGGTTGTCCTAGAGGAAAAAGTGGGTTCTACCTGGTACTGGATACCCCTACATAATATTGTAGTCACTACGTGTGTACTGTTTACTGTTCTATTTAATGAATTCATATATAACGCTCTTCTCAAATATCATTCTCAGGACCCATGCATACATTCACTGATATATGTAGAATAGCCAAAAAAACACCATACAAAATATCTCTACATGTACTTATCCATCCTTTGACATAGCCACTGTGAGACGAGCTTCGGACACAGACAGACAACGTTTTCTCACCCAACACACACATTTAATTACAATATTTACAGTTATTCAGAGTGCACAACCCAGTGCTCCCAGCACCAATCCCCCAAAGTCCAGGCCTCTCTTTCCAGTGCCTTTTTTCAGGCCGCCTCCACACCTCTCCAACACAACTCTCGTCCACTTCCACCCGACTCCAGTCATCAAATGAAGGGAGGCGACCCCTTTTATAATCACCCGGATGTGCTCCAGGTGTTTCCCGGAAATCTTACATCGTCACGCCCCAGTGTGGCGGAAGTGCCGGCTGCATCCGCGGCAGCACTCCGGGTGTCCCTGATCTTCTTCCCCCCAGCACTTCCTGGTGTGGCGGAAGTGCTGAGGTCCAGGGCTCTCCAGGCACCGGGGCACCCCCTGGCGGTGACCACGGGCCCCCACAGGGTTAAGCTTCAAAGCTCTGTACCTGTGGTCCCCATAGCAACCAGGGTGGCTGCCCCCACGTGGTCTGAGATGGGTGCACGCCCTCTTCCGGTTCTCCAAGGCAACCCGGCTGGGTCGTCGCCACAGGCATCTGCCACACCACTTAATCCAGTTTATGATTGGGGACCTGTAATCATGTCACTTCATGCATATACCTAAATATTACTGAGTCAGTATAGCGTAAAACCAATAACAATAAAGAGAAAACAAAAACAGCTTTAGTAAACATTTAAGAGAAAATAAAATCCACAGCCCACAATCCTTTGAAAAGTTTGAAGTCAAAGCTTAACTGAGTAAGACCAGTAAAACTCTATTTTAGGATCTCTGAACTAACTGAATGATGATGGAAAGCCGAATGATGCAGATATAATGTTTTTATTGAATTTCTCCTGGTGGAATAAGGTAGAGATAATATGTTATTGGTGAACCTGAATGGGCACTATATTTAACTGAAGGCAAGAATGAGCGATGTCTGCTTTCAAACATCTGCACATATTGAAAATAACTTTATAAGTATGAAATAAACCATCTAAGAACAGTTCCTTATCACCTAACATCATTCTCAAACTCTGCATAATAGAAAGCTGTGGTAAATGGTTATCTCTGCTTGAAGCTCATTTGAAGGCAATATGTACTGTAGTGAGTGAGAAGGATAAATTTTTGTTTAAATGGCATTTTGCTAGTGAATGGTTACACAAGCAACCCATCACAGTGCATGTTTCTTTACTTAAGCCTCTGTATCAGTTCTCTACTTTAGATACTTATTACCTTTGTATACTATCTCATGAGCTTGTACAAGCTTGCTTCAATGGATACCCTACCAACTATCTTTATTTTACTTTTTTCCAAATTGCAAAATATACCTCCTCAATCATGCTGACTGTACAGGTCATTAAGAGGCTTCTTAAAAATTCAGCTCAGAAGCTGAGCATGCATGAAATATAGAAGTGAACCTCTAAGGATTTTTCCAGTGTTGGGTATCTTTATCCAAAAAAGACAACTCCATCTTACTTCCCTAGAGTCACATTTCAGAGTTGTAAATGACAGGATGAATAGGTTGTGTCAAGTACTTAATGAATACATCACCCACTAGCATAGTCAACCTCTATTGAGACCATTATCATCATCTGTACTTTGCCTGAAGGCAAGTTTACACTATCCACTTTCTTTGTTTCACTTTGTCTGTGGTTCTTCATTTGATGTGTGCATGTGTTTAAGTGTCTTCCTTTTATATCACTTAACGGTACTGTTCATGATCTTTTTCTGTATTCTTTCATTCTGAACCTGCTGTTGAACAGTTCTCTTGTAATACCTGTTACTCTGAGAATATTTCCGTGCCATTGCCTCTTTGGATTCAGGATAATACTGAAGTTTACTATTTGCAAGATATACAATAATGTTTTTATGTGGTCTTGCTATTTGATTCAGTCCATGTGTATATTACTGTGAAAAGTATACTTCATTCATTTATCAACACCCAGGTTTGTGGATTATATAATACCTCACTTCACATTGATTCTAGTAACTCCTAAAATGTGGGTGATTTTGAGCTTTTGGCATAGGTAATAAGAGTGTGGATGAGACAAAGTATTGCAGAGGAAAGAAATGGGCAACTACCGTAGCTAGGTAAAAAAGAATAATATTAGTAGAGGATTGAAATAATAGGCTGGCTAGAATAATAGCATTATCATTCATAAAGTCACCCACACTCTCACTGTTCCAATTTAGAATTGTCAGCCAATCTAATCTGTTTCTCGAGAGAAAGGAGGAAACCTGAAGTAATTAAACACTTTAACCCAGGGTACCCAGGAAAGAAAACCCAGAGTAATCACACTCTAACTCGGATTACCCAGGAAGAAAACTCAGAGTGATCACACTCAAACTCAGATGAACCAGGGAGAAAACCCGGAGTAATTGCTTGAAAATTTAGATTACCCAGGTAGGAGACCCAGAGTGAGTACATTAAAATTCGGATTACCCAGGGAGGAGACCCAGAGTAATCACACTCAAACTCAGATTACCCAGGGAGGAAACCCGGAGTAATTACATTAAAATTCAGATTACCCAGGGAGGATACCCGGAGTAATTACATTAAATTTCGGATTACCTAGGGAGGTAACCCAGAGTAATTACACTAAAATTCAGATTACCCAGGGAAGAAAACCCAGAATAATCACACTCAAACTCAGATTACCCAGAGAGGAAACCCGGAGTAATTGCATTAAAATTCATATTACCCAGGGACAAAACCCGGAGTGATTACATTAAAATTCAGATTACCCAGGGAGGATACCCGGAGTAATTACATTAAATTTCGGATTATCTAGGGAGGTAACCCAGAGTAATTACACTAAAATTCAGATTACCCAGGGAAGAAAACCCGGACTAATCACACTCAAACTCGGATCACCTGCAGAAAAAAAGCACACATGGACTAACTTGTATTCTATATAATGGGTTTTAATTTTGTTTTAAATTATAATAAGGGAACAAATACACCTCATTTTAGATGAATTCTGACTATTGTATAAATTTTTTTTCCCTAACATCATCTCAGGAAATGCCATACTATGGTGGCTCTCTTCTATTTTAATATGCTTTATTTTTAAAAGCAGCCATAAATCACATCTTTTACTTGCATTATGCTTTTCAAAAAATAATTATTATGAGCTCTGTTTAATAAGAGATAAGAATGGGCAAGCCTATGAAACAATACATGAAAGCATGTATTCATTTCATGTAATAATATGTATGTAGAACTTTTTCCAAAATTATTTAAAAAATAAAAAAACAATCAAAAAAGTTATAATAATTTATGATCACTTTTACTGAGTAATTGACCAGTATATGCATAATATCTCTTTTTACTGCTTCATTTCCATTTTAAAGCCTTAATTATATTTTTTAGTATTTGTTGTTATTATCTTTATTTCATGATTTCATGCTACTGTAATTTTTTTTTACATTATTTGTTGTTATTATCTTTATTTGACAATTTCATGGTACTGTTATTTTTTTTTACATTTCAAAATTATTTTGTAAAATAATTCATCTGACAGATATTTAATTGGTTTTGATATTATACCTCAATATTTTTGCCACAGAGTAAGTCAACCAATGAGTGCTTTAATATAAAAATAAAAATCTTGCATAGTGTTCATACATATAGGTGCCACATAAAATAAGGACTGCCCTGCATATCTGAAGCTTGACACTTGCAGAGCCATCTGCAACAATCTGCAAGGAATTTCCCATTGCTTTTATACTACTTGTATACTTTAAGAATCATATATGTTGGAACACATCTACATGGGGTGTACAAAATTTGCCTTATTTCTAAACACTTTCAGTCAGGCTTGCTGTCCACCAGCAGATGGTGACACTAACATTTCCAATGTAGCAGTGCTTACAGTCAAATAAGGTGTGAAAATCAGAGTTCAAACACAAATTTCTTTTAAAAGATAAATGCAATCTGGTTAATCAAACACTTTGCTTTTATTTGGTTTTGATTTTGTTTGCTCAGAGAGTTGGTTGGACTAGTGTGCTCCTTTGCTTTATTTTTCTCTACTAAAATACATTATCATTCAAATGCTTCTTCAAGAAAATCCAACAAAAAAAGGAAAGAGAGAAACTGACAGTGTTAAGTCCCAGATGAAAAAGTGGTAAAAAAGTTATGACTTCAAAGGTGTTTACTTTCCATGTTTTTTAATTTGTCTGGGCATATGCAGTTTATTTGCATTTCAAATACTTGCATTTAAAGCAGGTGGTTAAATGCCAAGATGAGAATTGATGGCAGTCACCCCTACAGCAAGTAGCATGGGATCTATATTGTGTTTTGACATTAAAACGAAATGGATAGCAGCTAAATAAACAGCAAGAAATACCACTTGATCTCCCTGTGCCTTAATGTACAGCATATACAGTTTACTCAGAGATACAGACACATGCACACTTACAGGCTGAGTTTACATCTCGCGTTGTTCACAAAAGCAGACAAGGTTACTCAGAGAAAGGTTGACATATTGAGGGTGCTGATCTACCTAATGCAGTCAATTTCATTACATACAGTATAAGTTCTTACTTTGGGCTCAGATTAAATGCAATAGTTATCAATCAGATATTAAAACTTAAAATTTATAAGACGGGAAAACAGCTGCTCATATATTTATGACTAGACCACTCTAAAATATTAAACTCATGTCATCACAGTTTGCCCCTACATCTGCAGCCATCTGGATTTTATTAAATATTACACAAAAAAATGCAGCTATTTACATTCGTTTATATCTGCAGCAGAAGAAGGAAAAACCTCAACATGATTAGATTCTAATTTGAGTGCCATTCAAGTGTGCCACACAAAAGAGAGAATATTTATAGAAGTCACCAAACAGCAGCCTTGCGTATGAATATACACTCAAGAAAACAGATAACACTCAGCCTTGCGAAATAACCTGGGAAGGCACAAAAGAAAAGCGGTTTGTTTAAAAAGCAGCTCAAATCGGGACAACGCATTTACAGTGGCAAGGAACCTGGTGTGCAGAAAATTTGGATTTGACCTATTTAAAAAAGAAAGCATTTACCATTCGGGTGGTGTCAAAATAAGGGGAAGCAATGAATTATATATGTATTCAAGGTAAAAAGCTTCTTAACTTATTAAAATTTAATCAAACAAATACATTTTTCCATGTTTTATTCGGTTCACAGGCATACATGTGCCGTCATTCTTTGTGCATTTTTTTCCTTTTTCTTGTCTGTTTAGAAATGGGGTGTGAGATATTTTGCAACACATGCATAACCCAAGTGAGAAGGAGTCAGTGACCTTAAAGCAAGTGCATGCACACATCCTGAACACCCGAATCACTGGCCCTAAATGCCCTCAGTGGGTCATTTCCAGGGCTATTATGGGTGTCTGCTCAGAGTACAGTATAATACTAAATATATTAAATATATAAACATACCCGCAGTGGTTCACCATTCAACCAGGTGTCTAATTTGTCAAACTGTACTCTGCTGATACCATGTGGTGGGGAAATGTGTTTTTTTTTTTGGAATGAAGATGGAGACATCTCTGATCTTTTTAGTAAATAAATAAAGTGAATTATACATTTTCCCTTTAACCAAAGAACCATGTGTATTACTTTATGTTTATTTAATGTCTTTCTAAACTGAGAGATTACTTTGAGATGCATGACAGAATGCAATGCTTTAAATTCTAGGAATGTTTTAGAGCCCAGTTGAATTGTTAATTCATAGTACTTTTTGCTGACTTGTCTTTAGAGTGAAACAAACGCACATTTTTATAACATTTTTAAGTCTGCGTAATATACAATATGTACTTGGTTTAAGAAGATAAAGCATGCCTTCATATAGTGCACTGGCCTGTACATAGGACACAGCTAATGTAGATCGATCTATCTATCTATCTATCTATCTATCTATCTATCTATCTATCTATCTATC
>JANRMT010062806.1:63642476-63658996 GCA_026402145.1 Polypterus bichir lapradei | reverse complement strand
TATCTATCTATCTATCTATCTATCTATCTATCTATCTATCTATCTATCTATCTATCTATCTATCATTTATATACCTGTATATTGTGTGTATATATATGTGTGTGTGTGTGTGTCAGTATTTTATTTATGCATTTTATAGATGGGCTGCTAAATACATGACATATCCACATCAGCTAAGTATTTCATTTAATATGTATGTCCTGGCAGCATCAGGCACAAAGCAGGACCTAGCTCTGAAAAGCATGCCAGTCGATTAAAAAGGTCCACTCAAGCAAAAGGTCCACACTTATATTTATAAAAGGTTAATCTAGAGTTACTCTTTAACTTAACAAGTAGCTTTGGAGATATGATAGAAGGCAGGGAAATGCAGCCACGGGTAAAACATGTAGACTTCACATTTAGAACAAATGAGTTTGGGGTTCAAACACAGTAGGTCTGGGTTTGTGAGGCAGCAGTGCTATTCAGTGTTCCACTGTATTGTCTGTCTCTATATATTTTCCTTCTTAATTTTGGGTCCATGGGAGGGAGCATGCTTAGATAGGGCTCCAGTTCATCACTGGGGATCAATGCTGCACATAGCCACAGTGACCGGCCCAATGATCAGCCACCAGCTAACCTAACATGCATGTCTTTGAGGTGTGTAGCCCTCAAGTACAATATCTGGAGAGCATGTCATGTCAGACACAGGGTGATCATGCAAACTTTATACAGATAATGACTTGGCTGGACTGAACCCAGATATTTAGAGGTTTGAGTAAAAGTGCTAACCAGTGCACTTTGGTTCAATACTGTGTAGAGAAGTTTAAGTGCAAAAGAAAGAGATCATGTCTATGTGTGTAACTCATTGCCAATAGTTTATTTTGCTTGGACACAAAGTATTCAAGAGAAAGAGCATACTGTATAATAAAAAGCTAAGAGTAATATGCTAAACTAAACATTTCTTCAAAGAACCCTGAAGTTACAAATGCAAAACGACCACATTACAAACATAAGTAATAAATATTTATTGTATGATTGAAGACTTTGTATATTTGTTTCTTTGGTTATTTATGTTTCTGCGTGTTCTTGCATCATGTTGTAATAATCACTCATAAAAAAATGCAACTTTTTTTTTCTGATTGTTCTATGATAATTTATTCTTTACAGATGGCTGTTGCCCCTACAGGCACTAGGAGATTTTTTATTTTTTTTCTTCTTGTATATTTATCTCAGAGAAAATAATAAAATAAAACAAAAACTGCTTTTTGACAGTAGATAATGCTAACTGATAGATTATCATATGCATAAATGCTTTCCAGAAATTTTGTAAAAGCTGCATAATGGAAATATTGCACAATGTCAGTTTAATGACTTCTGTGCGGAACAGAGGTATCTCTAATTGGCTTTACAACTTTTGTTTTTCTTTGTTGTTGTTTTATTTTTTCTTTCTGAGACAAAAGAATACATTCATGTTTATACAAAAGATAATGTATAATATTTGCTTTGACATCTTATGTTAAATTATTTCAAGTTTTAAAGGAGACGCATGTTTTATAAATAATTGGAAGTGGTTTATGGCAGCATTGAGGGTGGTGTGATTTTGATCTCTAAACAGTTGTTTCTTTTCATTTACTCAGACTGTTGCTGTAGGTAGAGACAATGTTAATACAATCATTTTTGGATTTTAGCCCCTGATTACATAAATCCAATCCGTTTCTTGGCTTCTCTCAAATGTACTAAATTTTATCTGCTATATCTTTACCTTTAAATGACATATTAAGTTGCAGTTATGAACATAGATAGCACAAAAATATTCAGTTCAATTCAATATTTTCTTATTAAATGTTCTGCTTATGAGCTCAGTATTCTATACAATAATTGCAAACATGGAATGAAACAAATGTATGTCGGGGTCCTTTAATTCTTTTTCTTTCTGTGTAATTCTTCAGAATGCAGCAGGTCACACAGAGTCCCCAGAGGGAATTACCAAATAGGCATTATGGGTGATTGTGTCAATGCATAACGTTTCAATCTGTTTAAAATATAACAGAATATCATCATTTTCATTCTCTTCACAATGAGATGCTTGTCCATGTTGCACATGTAGAGCATTTCTAAGATTCTTCACTTCATCAAGAATATTTAATGTATTGGAGGTAGTCACTGCAACTACAGTATGGGTGGAAATGACTAGTAAGATCTGGTGAAGATCACCCAATGGGCTCCATTTTTTGCCTAATAGTAGGAGTTGTGATTTCTTCATTGGTGGTCTTTTCATTGATAATTGAACTACTAATGATTTTATTGTGGATTTACCACTTTCTATCATATGCAGAAGACTAAATCTGTGCACTTTTTAGATGCTAGTCTGCCTCTTTCAGTACAAAAATATCAGCATGAATGAAAGAACATAAGAAATGTTCAGTATATATATTTAAAATTTGAATAGTATTTTAAAATTAATTTATTAAAGTAGCTCATGTTTGTTGTTAACAATTATAAAAGTTTGAGTTTTATAAATAAATACTTTTTCTAAAAAGTTGTGGCCAACTAATGTCCTCACCTTAGCAGGGTAATTACCCAAATTTAACATTAACGCATCCAGGGCCACATAAGAGGTATTTAGAATGAACACATTCTTGTGAAACCGCCTTATATTTAAAAACAATAAACACTCATTTGATGCATCTTTTTATTTCAGTGAAGAGTTATGGGTTGCCCAACCCCTACAGCAGCAATATTGGGCTCAGAGTAGAATCCATCAATTGAGTGAAACTACCAAACCTGAAATGAGATTCTGCCTTATCAGTTTGTTGTCTTTGTTGAGGTATATGAGCTACACATCTTCAAAGCAATGAATATCCTAATAAGGTTGATAAATGGCATAATAATATAATCTTTAAAGTTTTAAAGATATTGCACTCCAGTTCCTTAATTGTCCATTACAGGTGTCAATATGTGGATCCAAGAGGAGACACTTTTCTGAATCAAGTCATCTTATAAACTGTATTGTCCATTATTATCCAGAACACCCTGCATTTACAGTATGTGTCCATATTATGTGTGTTTTCAAGTTCACTGACCACCTCCTAATGAACGCAACCTTATACTGAGATAACAAAGGTACCCCTTGTCTTGGTCCTTGTTAACAGTGCCATTTGTGTCCATGCGCTATCCTTAATGACCATATGCAATTTAGTCTAAACATGCATTGCTCTTTGTTAGATAGGGAGAGCTGATGTGGCAAATTTACTTTCAAGTCACCATGTATTTACTGGAAATCCATCATAGTAAAGCATTTAAGGCCACTGAGCAGGCAGGCTATGGAATTTTTTTTTTCTTTCTCTCTTTTCCTAATCTAATTAATCTGCCCTTTATAATATGTCATTTGTGTATATTTTGTAAGTTGCTTCAACAACACAGAATGTAAGGCTTGGACTTAATTCAAATTAGAAACATATTGTTACATGCAGGACTGAAAAAAACAAAAAAAAAAAGATTCATTGCAAAATGGAAGTGATCTCAAAAGCAAAACAATAACTGACAAATCCGCGAGAGAGTTGGGTTTACTGATGAGAGATGGGCCGCTCTATTGTCTTTAAGCCCACAGTGGGTTGTTCATACTTTATTGTATAAACTTTTGAAAATAGGCTCTTAGTTTTATGCAAATAAAATTCATAGACTTGGTTTTACATCGTAACGTAGAACATTTTATTACATTTTAAGTGTTTGTAATTAGCAAATTAAGTTTTTACTATTATTGAACATTTGAAATACTTTTAACTTTAAATTACAGAATTTTGCATAAATGAAGCAGCAGCAGCAAGGTGTACATGTATGTTGTAACAAAGAAAATAGGACAAAGATAAAGGGTTGAAATACCACAGGTTGATAATGCCACAAAGACAAAATAGTTTTGGTCAGCGCACTGACCTTTCGGTAATGTCTTATGGAGACCCGAGCCATGAACTGACTGACTTCCGCTATCGTTTGTTCTTATATCTCCGAAAACCTAAGTGGTAGGACTGCCAAAGCGGGAGTGACTTCATGGTTACTCATGCTTTCTGTCTTCAGATCTGATGCCAAAAGACGGAAAGGCATAAATGAAAGCTGTACCCCATGACCCAGGGTAGAATTACATGCACACATGCAGTTTAGAAGCCCTGAAGATGCCTTCAATATATGTGTGTGTGTTTAACCAAAGCAGTTTAGCAATGTCCAGTAGTGTCTTGTAAAAATGACCACTGTACCACTTCTTAGTTGCTCAAACTGCAAAGACTGGTGCCTTTTATATAAATCCTTGGTACATGACACAATTATCCAGTGTGAAGGTAATGTGGAAGACTTGTCAGACTTGACTAAATGACGTACCCCTGAAGTAATCTGTTTTACAATAAATATTGGTAGTTAATGCTTTAGATTTTGTTTCATTCATGGACATAAGTCCAATTGTACAGTACGTTCATGGATTGTACTCTGGCACAGATTTTGCTGGTCAACATTACAGTTTTGAACAGTGGAATCATACACATTTTGCTCTTGAGTGATAAGCTAAGGATATCATACTTTTGTGTAATTTAAATTTGCCTGCACTAAGTTGATAATAAATATCTATAATTTCATGCTTTGAAGCATCTGGGAGATTTCTAAATCAAAGCAAGCATAAAGTTTGCCTTTCCCAGCCATTGTTAATGTAATAGCTTAGATCAGGGGTTCCCAAACGTTAAGCCAGAGCCCCCCCCAAAATGTTCTACCATATGGTCAGAGGCCCCACTATTATAAAGCCAATGCTGCTGAGCAGAGCATGATCTGGGATCTCGGTAACTGCTAACAGTAGTCACACAGCATAATTTTGTGTAATGGTAGACCTATTAATCAAAGTAACTACAGCAGACTATTGACACGTAGGTGATTAAATACTATGTGATCTCTCTAGGCCATGGGTTTTCAACCTTTTTTCTTGACTTAACACCTCCATGAATAAAATATTTTGAAGTACCATTTTTTTTCATTCTTAAATTGTAAAGTAAATTAAATTGTAAAGTTCTCTTACCAGGAACCCTAAAATGTGAAATTTTTTAACACCAGTCATCCTCCGTAATATTGAATTTAGGGTTTTTAACAAGTGATTACTAAGAATTTTTGTGTGGCTATGTATTTCTTTTAGTTTTTCTTTAGTTTTTTTAAATTATATTTTTTTACTGTAAGAATAGTACTGTGGTTTGATAAGGAATATAAATTATACAGAATAAAATTTCCATATTTTTAATTTAAAAAAATTATACTGTTACATTTGAATCCAGATCAAAAGAAGTAGAAAAATAAATTGCATATGAAAAAAAAAGAAAATAGTCAATTGTGAAGGTTCAGTGTCTTTGTGTTTTACAGAGTAAATATTGTCAATGTCGGGTTCCAGTTTTGAAAATTAAATGTGAAGCAAAGCTGGAAAAAAAAGAGATGAGAATGATCAGATGAATGTGTGGAGTTTCATTGAGTAAAAGGAAGGTGAATGATAAGTTATGAGAAATGCTGGTTGTAAAGGTGATATCTTTGGTGCTGAAGCGAATCAGACTAACAGACTAAGGTGATTTAAGCACATGAAGCAGAAGGCAAAAGATGACTGGATGGTGAGGTTCACCATGATGGAGATGGAGGGAATAAGGCCAAAAGGGAAGCTAACAAAGATGTGTTTGAAGGTGCTGTCAAATAATAAGAAAAGAATTTGTCTCCATGACTAAAAGTGGAGAATGGAGGAGAAAGATTGAGGGGCCAACCAGCTAGCTTTGCTCAATCCAGAAAATGTCTTTTAAACAGGTGATGAATGATGGATGAAGGACCCTTTCTTAAATTAGTGCCATTATGTGCATATCATACTTTATTTACTACTTGCTGTGTATAGTACATGCAGTACAGTTGTGCAATGGTGCTGATTGCTCCAGCTTCAAATGCCGTTCTCAGTTATTATCTGTGTATAATTTGCACATTTCACCCTGAGTCTGGCTGGGTTTTCCTTCTGGATACTCCAGTTTTCTTCCCACATCCCCAAAGTCACACATCTCATTTTCAGTGTTGATTCCAAATTGGCTCTTTGTCAGTGTGTGTGAGCAGGCAGCCTGTCCAGGACAGCTCTGTACATTAATGCTGTCAGGAAAGACTTTGGGACCTCATGAACCTGAAATGGATTAAGCGTTTTTGAGAATGTATGTTATGTATTTGAAGCCTCTCTGTCATGACCCAAAGAAGTTAAGTACCTAGAGTAACTTGAATGATTCAAACTGAAAATATTCACCTATTTTTATGTTTGTATAAAAGAGTGAGAAATACATTACAATTGTGGATCTGTGCTGGCTGGTATTCAGGTATTACCAAGAGTTATTCACTCAATATTAATATGATGTGTTAAAGCAATCTAAATAACAAATCTGTGCAGATGCTCAAGCAACAAAAAGCTGTTGTTATTTATTTTGGTTTATTTCACCACTTTCTACAGCAGCACATTTTGCAGCCTAAAGAATTCAAAGAGAAGCACATTGTTTTAATTGATTTTTATAGAATCCAGAATTTGAAAAGAAAAAAAAATGGATATGGATTATTAACAAGTGCTCATACTGTACAACAGCTGTACTTGGAGACCTGTATCCATTTTTTCCACTCAGTCTAATGGCAGAGAATTCTAGACAAATTGGTGTGCCATTCAAGCAAAGTAAATATTCTTCTTATCAAGACTTCGGCTACATGCCAGTGTGTAAAGCATATCCTAGCACAGTGTTCAGCTTAACACTGTCATATCACCATGGCAGGTTATTTTGAGAAGTGAAGAAGAGTCAGAATCCTTCAGTCAATGCATTCAGCTGTTTACTGAATTAACTTAGTCCAGTGTAGTGTTGTGTGAATGGGAAGTTGCTAAGAACAAGACCCAGACAATGTGCCAGTCTAACACAGTGCACACTCGTTCATATAGGCCAGTTAATAATTGTTAGTTTTTTGTTCTTTTTTAACTTGCTCATTGGCTGGGTAAAGCTATGATTGCAGCTAATATTGACATGCATTATTAGATTCATTCGGCAATTAGATTCTTTCCGGATGAATATAAAGTCACACACATTCAATTTAAAGCCATTCCACTTTGTAAACACCATTTTATCATGACAACACCAAAGGAGGACCAACATCAGGTGTGTGTTTGAGAGCTTTAGCAATAGCAAAGCTTGCACAAACCATATAGAGTCAGATTACACAACTTCTAGTCATGGAGTATGTTAGAATTGCCAACTGCAGTTCCTGATCTCATTAGCAGACCATGTCAATTAAATGACTGATGATCATTGCACATTTCACATTCATCACCCAGCTGCCTTTCTTCCAGCACAGTCATGTTCACCCCTTTTCTTGACAGCCAATAACATGTTGACTGACAGAGCTAATAGCTACTGTATGTTGAGTTCAGTTTCACTGTCTGTTCATTTTGTCTTTTTTCCATTTGGTTGTGGTGTGTAAACTAAAAGGCATCAGGCAGACAAGCTTCTCTTATTTTGGTAAGGTCCAAACTACCCACATTCCTTATTCCTCATTGCTACGTTAAATGCATTGTACTTCCAGATGAGCATTCATAGGTTGTTAGCTGTCATGTACACAGAGTCAGCCCTGATGACTAAAGTCAAAATCAAACAGGTCTGATTTTTTCGGAGCAGGTCACAGAGTAGCTGGAGTGAGTCATGGGGCATGTCACATTACAGGAACACACCACCAACTACCTCTGACTCACTATGACTGAAAAACACTGCTAAAGGTGAGTAATGTGACTTAGCCGTAAGGCACTGTCCATTTAACCCCAAGGTTGCCAATTGGTTTCTTATTTCCACATTACCGAGTGATTGTAGGCAAGTAACCTTAACCTGGCTTTGATACAAGTATAAATGAATGAACATACATCTTGTTTTAAGTCTCTGTGGATAAAGCAATAGACAACCGTAGAAATTCGTGCTTCTGTTATGGTATTCAACAAAATTTGGGTGATTTCAAAGTGTTTTCCAATAAGAATAACTGTGGTTTTGCTTAAAAAGGACAGTTTATCTTGAAATTCAAGTAATCCTTTTTAAAGACAGTGTATATTTATCCTTATTCAAAATCAATCACACAATAGTGCTGTGATATGATTACATTTGTGCAGCTTAGTTTAGATTCTAGTACAAAATAAAAAATAACCTAAGTATCAGAAAATTTGGTAGCAGAAGTGTTATTTTTATGACCAATACAAAATGGGAACACTAAATGCTGAGTGTAGGACTATTCATCATTTAAACTACCTCACTGTTTTGGTTGACACTTAAACAAAGGCGGTACGCGGGGTGAGTTGATGGGGCAATCACCTTAGGCAGGATTTCCGTGGAGTAGTAGTTTTTTTACTATTATAAAACTAATAATTCAAAAAATGAGAATTAAGTATGAACCTCAAGAATTACATAAACATCCAGTGTCATATTTACATACTTTTTTTAAAACTGTGAAAAATATTTATATTTTAAAAGTTTCAAATTTCGCATAATGAGCTTCCAAGAATCAAAATGACACATGCATATTACGAAGCTACAGGTCAGCGCATGATGTTGGCGCTCATGATTTTCACCTGCTGTACTTTGTATATACTGATTTTCCATCATGGAAAATGTTATTAATTTCTGGAATATCTTTAAGGTGTCAATCCCATGCAGAATGTCCAGTTTAATGTCTCTTAAGTTTGTTCCACATGTGTTCAGTTAAAAAGGGCACTACTATGAGGGGCCAAACAGGCCATAAATCATATATTTCTGTGTGTAATCTATTGGTTCACATGTGAACACTATTGGTTTATAAATATTTACTACTGGTTTGCATGCATACTTAATTGGTTTGCGTGCGTACAATACTGGTTTCATTCATATGAACTATACTGGTTCATGTCCGTATATTATCGGTTTGTGCGTGAACTATATCCGTTTGTACGTGCATACGACTGGTTTGCATATGAACTATAATGATTTGCGTGTGTATATCACTGGTTCCAATACGATTTGTTATTGGTTTGTGAGTGAACTGCATTGGTTTACGCTTGCATGTTATCGGTTTGCGTATGAACTATATTGGCTTGTGTTCTTTGTCGGTCTAACAATGGATTTGCGTATGTATTATATTGGTTTCATGCACGTTTTATACTGGTTTCATGTGGGTAACCTGTCGATTTTGCTCTTGAACTCTATTGGTTGTATGTGTGCACTATGTCGGTTTCGCGTATGAAACATATTGGTTATGCGTGCGCACCCTATCGCAACTCTGTGTATGAACTATATCAGTTCTGCGTGTGAACTATATTGGTTGTTCACGTGATCTTCAGAGGAAACGGGCGGGGCACGAAAAAGGAACTCAAGGGCCGGTCGAGTCATGGAGTGTAAAGAGATGTTTCTAGGAGACACATCTGCGTTTAAACGGCACTATATATTTTTTACGCACCATACGTTTGCGAAAGGACTTGGTGGTAATTATTACTATTTAACAGAATCTACCCTTGAGTCTGTAATGAACGCAAGGCTGAAGTTAGGTACATATTGGGCCGTCTTCTTATTCGGTCCCATCTACATGCTTGCAACCCGCAGCTGTACTTGTTCACACAGTATTTGCAAAACTGTTACTTATTCTAAAGGCAAAATATTCAACATTTACGATTGACGTCTTTATACAACATAACATTTAGTTACTACTAGTTAGATTTATTATGCCCAGCGACCCCGGGCATAGGGTAGGGCCATGGCAAGTCTTAACCTATTTCAGTATTAAAGGTTCAAGGAAGGAGGCACTTGGCACAGGGCACACACTCACATGTAGTACCAGGATTTGGACTTGACAGCCAGCCGAGCGCCAGTTCTTTGGACTGTCAAAGCCCTACAGATTCCATTTGGAAGGCACGAAAAACTGGGCCTGAAAGCCAATAAAACAATCAAGCCACCTATTGTTCACTGTACTACTCCTAGAGTCAAAAATAATGATTATATATTATTAAAGCAAATAGTATATAGAAAAGCATCCTGAACATACACAGTGTCATGTCTATTGGAATTCACAACTGAAATGTTGTACAAAATAATGTTAATTGCAGTAAGCACTGCATGTTTGTTTGTTTTTTTCTTCTTCAGACAGTAAAGAGTTAACTGACTTTGTCACACAAAACCACTGAGTGACATACCAGTCCTTGACTGTTATCTGCTTCCTTCAAATTAGGCCATTCAACTGAAGTCTATATGAGCTGACTCTTTCCCACAGACTTTGCCTTTAAAGTTTTATAATTACTCTTAAGAAGGTAATAGTGTAAAATTAATACTGTGCACTTTCACTCAGGGGAACAAAAGACCTTTATTATATGTTCTTGTCATTTTTTTTTTTTTTTTGTAGTACAGCACTCAACAATTGGTGTTTTCAGTAGACTGAACAGCATGTGCTAGTCCAAATTGCACTGAGTAGGCTGCTATCTCACCAATCAAACAAATCCCCAGTTTATTTTGTAAATGTACTTCCTTGCCCAGTTCTCAGTGCTGAATATGTCTGATTTCATGGTGTGCATTCTGCTCAAAGTTGGAAATGTCTTCTTTATTGGGAAAATCTTTCAATAAATCAATGTGAGTTTAAATGCATTTCCACTGTGACATCATTGACCTGATAAGAACTGCTAATCTCTTTTGAGGCTGTCTAAGCGCTTTGAACAAAATCTAGTTCACATCTATCAGTAAGGTTATTTGTCACTGGCTTACAATCACAGGTAGAGCTGGCTTTTGTATATTGGAAGCTGGCAACAGGGAATGGGCTCCTTATGAGTTGTTTTTTCCAAATACAGTACAGTTCATGATGGGCACCTCAGTGCTCTCCATTCTGAGTTAAGAGTCAGTGTTGCTATGGTCTCTACCTTTCAAATATTAACGTTTTTAATAACAGCATGCACAATACATGTAGCCAATGAATGGTAAGAAAAGAGAGATTGGAGAGGTTGGGAGCATGCACTGATAGCACGTCGCTCACCAAATGACAGACTATCTGGATTCGGACGCACGTGCAGTGGGTGGTTTTTTTTATGGTGGCTGGAGTGCCAATACTTCCACAAACCCCCAAGTTTTCCCACTAAGTAGGAGGACCTGCTTGCAGGGCTGTATGCAGATTAACGTCATACCCAGGGCGAAGCAAATGCAGATTAAGGGCCTTGCTCAATGGCCCAAAAGAGTGGACTCACTTCTGGCATTTACAGAATTCAAACCTGCAACCTTCCAAATACCATCGCGGATCCTAGGCCACTCCGCCCTAACAAAAAGACAAAAGACACAACATTATAATAAAGAAAATAAAATTTTATTCAAACAAGGATCACATGCTTTTCTATGAATAACAGAATGCATTTACCTATATAAAACTATGAGCTCTGTATTTTGTTAGTGACATTATAATATAGAACTACTCTATTTAGGTATTTTGTGCACTAACTCTAATCAGACCAGCAATGGCATACGACAGAACAGCTCTGGATGGAATGCCACCCGTGTCAGAGGTATGCAAACCGAACCCAGTTCGACATACATAATTAACAGAGGAATTTAGTGGATCAAACTTTAGATTATGTGACAAGATAAGAGCTCGTGGATGAAACCATCATCACCAGAGGACAGAAGTGGAATATCCACCAGACTGCAATTCCAATGTGAGACCGTAATGCTGTTCACTGCGTCACCAGGCTGCCTGTTTATTACTACCGGAAAGACACAATAAAGTGGGTGCAATGAATAATCAGCTTGTAAATAATATTTTGGATGTACAGTTTATTTATGTTGTGTGTTATAGAATATATCAGTTAGAGGTAGGAAAGACACATTTATCTTCTTATGCACTAGAGAATTATAATGATTTTATTAACCGTTTAAAATCTTAATTAACATTTTGATAGCACCTTCTTCTTGTATTGTTTTCTACTGCCTTGTGAATAAATGAGCAAAACTAATCTTAGCTGCTTACTGTATATTTCAAAGCTAAAAGCAAATGCAATGTACTGCAGCGATGTTGATTTTTTCATGGTTTGTGATCAATAATTCTTTAATTATTGTTTGATGGCTAAGCAAAATTAATTCTAAGCTTGCAATGGCACTGTATTATTAGTAGGATTAATTAAGTTAAGACGTTCATTGTGAAATAAGCTAATAAAAGTTATAACATCAAGCATTTTGTTTATCTCTAATGATCCTTAACAGAGCATCAGCTAGCAGTATATACAGTACTTTGCGTTGTGACAAGGTGGTGCCACAGGTTGGTTCCCTTCTGGACACCTTGACTGCAATGATGGAATGACCCGAATTCTTGCAGTGAAAAAATAGGCCTGTATATTGTTGATTTTATGTTGCCCTTCTTTGGACTGAGAAATTTTGATAATTCTTGCTCATTATTGCATGATGACATATGCATAGCCATTTGTCATTTGCTAATTTTTCATATATGTAAAATCTTACAAAATGTTCATGAAATGTTAAAAATGCATTTTTAATGTTGAATATCCTGAAATAGCATAACATTCTCAGGGCTGTTTAATCCACTGTAGGGTTGTAGGAGCCTATCAGAGCAGCACTGGGTGTAAGTAAGGCAGGCAAACAGCTATGGGCAGGGCACCAGCGTATCACAAAGCCTACTCACAGGATGCCAATTTGGAATCAACTCTCTAAGAAACATAGAGGTATAAGAGGAACACCAGAATACTCAGAAGAAAAAACACACAAACAGGGAGTACATGCAAAGATAGCTATGGTCCACTGTGCATATCTATAAAATTCTGCAGATCAGATGTCAGTTGCAGTGTCTTACCTTCAAGAATACAGTGCTACACAGGCACAATTTGAGGCATAAGCACAGGAAAACAATCTAAATCCTGAAAATTTCCAAAAGAGTAATGTTCTACACCATTCTGTGATTTCAAACCATTTCTGAACAGAACTGATTATTTCTGCATGTTAATCTTGGCCATAATTCACAATAAATTATGTACAATTTCTGCATTGTACTTTCACAATTATCCATTGCTTCTACACAAGACAATCAACTTTTTTCACCTTTTCAAACAAACTCAGTGTTTATCATTTGGACAACAAAAAAGGGAGCGGCATGGTTGCACAGTGGTAGCGCTGCTGCCTCGCAGTAAGAAGACCTGGGTTTCGCTTCCCGAGTCCTCCCTGCGTGGAGTTTGCATGTTCTCCCCGTGTCTGCGTGGGTTTCCTCTCACAGTCCAAAGACATGCAGGTTAGGTGTGTTGGCGATACTAAATTGTCTCGTGTGTGTGGGCTTGTGCCCTGCCCGGGGTTTGTTCCTGTGTAGGCTGGGATTGGGATTTTACTAAAAACATTGACAAAGTTCTCATTGCCTCAGAATGCTTCATCCCCAGATCTTCCCATAATCAGTTTCCACCCATTATGTGGAATAAAACTCCAGCTGTCTATCCGTCTTAATTTTCCCTGCATACCCCTGTTACTTGTTAAGCAATCTCTTAATCATTTTGTGTCACTTTTGAGAAAATGGATGATTTTGATTACCACATGAAACTGTTTATAATAGGACTGCATATCTCAGCTTATATAAAACCATAGGAATGTGTACTCCTTTTTGAATGTTATTTTAAACAAACCATTTTTTTATCTAATTGATTTTTATTTACATTTTTTCAAAGACTCATGTGTTACCCATATGACAATAAAAAACCTCTTAGGATTAAGTAACTTTAATTTTAATCATGCGGACCACCCTCTTTTTATGTGTTGAATAGGAAGATGACATTGTTAATTAAAAAAAAAAATCATAAAAATTATTTTTATTAGTCAGTCAGTCATTTCCCAACCCGCTACATCCTAACACAGGGATACAGGAGTCTGCTGGAGCCAATCCCAGCCAACACAGGGCGCAAGGTAGGAACAAATCCGGGGCAGGGCACACACCAACCACACATTAGGGACAATTTAGAATTGCCAGTGCACCTAACCTGCATGTCTTTGGACTGTGGGAGGAAACCAGAGCACCCAGAGGAAACCCACGCAGACATGGGGAGAACATGCAAACTCCATGCAGAGAGGATTCAGGGAGCGAACCCAGGTCTCCTTACTGTGAGGCAGCAGCGCTACCACTGTGCCACCATGCTCCCCTTATTTTTATTAGTAATATTATTATGAAACATCAAAGTCTACTATCATACTTCCTGGTAAAGTATGAGTGCTTCTTCTTCTGACAATCGCCTTGCTTTTGACTGTGGTGGTGGTGACATGTTTATAAAGTGTTCTTTATTATAATTTTGAAACCTAGATTTGTTGGATTATTTATATTTTCTTATTTTTGGATTAAACATAAGCTATAATATCTGTTAAAAGTGTCTGTATTGAAAGCACAGTCAGCATCTTAAATCTGGACAACTAGCTTCCTTAGTCATCTTCCCACCCATAGAGCAGAGAACAGGCAATCCGCCCAATGAGCTAATAAAAAATCCTTATTTTATTAGGATCATTTTTCAGTACAGGAGGCTTCTATCTCTCTTGGCAGGGCTTGGTTTTTGAGGATTGCTCAATCTTTATTTTAATGTGTAGTGTGTATGAGAGCAGTAACAATGTGAATGACATTTTATAAATGCATTACTTTTCAAGTAGTGGATCACACATTTAAATATACAGCATATAACTGTCAACCTACATCCCCATCTTCATCTTGGTGAAGAGATTTGTTTTGTTACTGAAATAACAGTATCTCAAGAACAAGTAGCAAAAGCAGGATGCTGTACAGGATTAGAGAGCTGAATCTCCAAGAAAAGGTAAGGAACTCGATAATCCTGATGCACCACAGAATGAAGACGGTGCAGTTCTAGATCAAGCCAAATAATTCAAGATGAATGATTCAACATTAGTAGAAATATGAAAAGTAAGCCAAGCCACAAAAAGAATAGTTAGCATGCAAACTAATGCAAATAAATCAAACTAAATGTCTACAATGTACAAAACGTAAACACATTTTTTAGATAATTCAGTAAAATACTTTTAACATATTTGCAATGGTATTTTAAAATTTTTAGAATCTTACTTTTAATAGATAGCAAGAACAAGACAGATCTATAACTTTTATGGTAGAGTGTGCTATTTTCAGGGATGGGAGAAAATCACTATCAGTGTTCCAGCCGCCACCCAGAGGTCATACTAAGCATACACAACCAGTCAAAAATAGCCTCAGTACTCCCAAATCTAGTGTAATGCTGCAATAAGACAAAAGCAGCTTTATCAAAATGTTTCTAGATAACAAGCCTACATCTGTAAACCTGTTTGCTTATGTGGTTTATTAAATACGGCAACGATCATATTCATTTGCTATGCATGTAAGCAGTACAAATCTTGTTATTATCCCACTGACTCTGCTACTACCAGTAACTTGCATGTCTCTTTCTTGTGTTTTTTCTCCTTTTCTTATTTGGGATTTTTATTTAATATGCATAGTAGTTTTTCACATTTGGTATCTATCATCCAGAAACTGTATTGAAAAAATATATATATTGTGACAGATAGGGAGTGCTATCGCTCCCTTGAACCCTTGTCTAAGACTCCAGACACCAAGTAAAAGTCCAAATGTTGACTTTATTAACACAGCACAGTGCACAAATCACCCTCTCCTCCACAATACTCATATAATAAACCAATAATCACTACAATAATACAATCCTCCACTCCCAGACGCGTTGCCCTCCTACCACACAGCTCAGCTCGCCGTCTGGGAGCTCCCACAATCCTTTTATAGTCCCTGACCCAGAAGTGTTCCAATCCCCAGTCCATGTGATCTTCTATCACTTCTAGGTCAGATCAAAAAGTCCTTTTTTTCACCCCGGAAGTACGTCACTTCTGCCGTCGCTCTGCCTATGACGCACTTCCGGGTTATTGGGCACATATGACTCTTTGCTCCTCCCTGCAGCTCCATCTTGCGGCCCCTGTGGTATCCAGCAGGGCTGTGGATGAAAATGACAATGATCAGTCAGTCTTTGCTTTATATGCCACATGTAGCATATATATATATATATACATATATATATATATATATATATTTTAATATACTGTATATATATATATATATATATATATAGTGTCACAAACTCCACACAGAGCCATAGCAAGGTTTGGGGCAGCCACCCGTATAATTGGTATCCTAGCTACAAAGTCGAAAAATGAATACAGCACTAATGTGCACAAAACTGAGTCCAAAACAGAACTGGAGGATTAGGGGAAAGGTGTAGGCTTTTAAAGGGGACGACAGGAAGTGAGGTCAAAGGGGTCAGGCTCACAATAGTCTTCAGCCATAGGCTCGAGCCCGAACGTGACATCAAAGTGGCCAGAGCGGCAAGGCCTTCCTCTGTAGGCTTGGACCCGGAAGTGACGTCAAGAGGGCCAGGTGAGGTCTCCTGTGAATAATGGTCTACAGAAAAGGGAGAAAAAGAGTCAGTGCACTCTGCCACATCCTGGTCTGGTTCGGAA
>JANRMT010062806.1:63628700-63642076 GCA_026402145.1 Polypterus bichir lapradei | reverse complement strand
GTGTAAGCTCATGCTGTAAAAAGCCCAGGGTCCTAGAAACTATTGAAGTCATCAGAAAAAAAATTGAAATGTAGAAGTGTTGGGAAATTGAAAGGAACTACTCCGGGCATCTCTCTCCTTGGAGGTTTCGTTTTGCTGATGTGCTTGCATCGCTTGTGCATTAGCAGTGGAAGGAAAAGTAAAGGGGATACCATTTTGCCAATTTGCTAGCCTCGCTTCTGTATTGGTGGCTAAGTGAGTTTCTGTTTCCTCGGAGATGGAGCCCTTACCCCGACTCCACCTGTCACTTCCGGGCTGGACAGACACATACTTCCACGCATAGACGTTTATATATAAGACTAGCTGTGTAAGCCCTTGCTGTAAAAAGCCCAGGGTCCTAGAAACTATTGAAATCATCAGATAAATAACTGAAATGTAGAGATGTCAGGTAATTGAAAGGAACTACTCTGGGTATCTCTCTCCTAGGATGGCTCGTTTTGCCAACATGCTTGCATTGCTTGTGCATTAGTGACGGGAGGAAAAGTAAAAGGGATACCGTTCTGTCGATGTTAGTGGCTAAGCAACTTTGTCTTTCTTCTAAGTTTTCGTTTTGCTGAGGGGTTGGCTTAGCTTGTGTTATTGGCGACTAAGTGAGTTTTCTGTTTCCTCGGAGGTGGAGCCCTTACCCCGACTCCACCTGTCATTTCCGGGCCGGACAAACGCACACACTTCCATGTGTAGACATTTATATATATATATATATATATACAGTATATAATCCAGTTTCTTCTCAAAGACATGTGGGTTATATCCACTGGTGATCTTAAATTTACCAAATGTAAGGTGGTGTTGGTTCAAATGGAAGTTATAGATGGATTAAACTTATACAGTACTTGACTTGTGACAGTGCTGCCAGAAAAGACAAAAGGAGATAGCAAGTTTGGCAATATGGGCTTCTAATTTCTAGCATGTTGTGCAACTCTTACATCAAAGAAAAAATGGACCCACTGTTATATGTATGTGCAAATAGTTATTAGTTGATTGTGTTTCTGTGAGTTTACGAATTATGGGAGGTAATTTCTCCAAGGGCAAGAAGCTAACGGTATGTTGACAGTCATAGGGTGGGATGTATAGTTTCTGTAGCACCAAATATCTTGAAACTTTGAGCTATATAGTTTCCTTTCATGTTCCCAATACAGATTGCTAGATGTTCTGGCAAAATGTCAAAACAGTGATTGTGTGTGAATGTTGCTGTATGCATAAGTGCCCTACAATGGAATGGTATTTTCTGGGGTCACAAGATGAATTAACATTTTATGAAACTGCTTGGTCCTAATCAAGCTTATTTTTTATCTTTTTCATGAACTGCTCTGCTCACCTTTCAAATATTTGATATCTCTTGCTGTATGTTTGACCTCAACGTTCTTCCTATGATTTTCCTTGGTGTCCTTGTGTGCCTTGTGACTGAGTCACCATAGCCAAACTGACCAGCCAGATTGCTCAGAGGGACCGGATGGACACACACACACACGAATAGTGCTAAATTAAATAGTAGATTGTTGTTTTGCCATTAAGTATGCACATTTGTGTCATAAGCATCTTACAATTGTATTCCTTGATCATAATGAACAAAGGTGTTGTGGTTTAGTTAACAAAAAACTTGGTAAATTGCAACTCCCTATGAATGTGGGAAAAAAACAGGTTCCTGCATGTGTTTTTCATTTTCCTTGTGGAAACTTCATGTGCTTACCTTTGACACTGTCAGGTGTGAAGTTTTACACTTAACTAATAAGAAAAACTAGACTTAAGGCAAGACTTGAAAAGCTAATCAGTGCTGCTTTATTGTTCTTCTTTGCATCCTCATTGCCCCCTGTGAGCTTCTGTTATGGACTAAACGCAAGGTGTTCAGTCACTCTGTTAAAGATGCCATCCCTCATTTTGAGTTTTCGCTTTTACAAAGTTTTCCATAAGATACATTTGTAGAAACAGTATGAGACCAAAAAATACCTCATATATCGCAAGACGGCAGAGTGTAGACAGTTGTAGTAAATTTTTTAGATAAACCTAAAACAATTTGATTGGGCTTTTCTTGGTAAGCAGCAAATTCTCTGTGTTAATGAAAATCAGCAGGGATGACCAGCAGGGAATACTCCATACGCCAAGGAAAACTCGGCCTTGGAAAGCTTTCCTTGTGGGTTCACATTATAAATTATTTTGAAATCCCGTTTCTTCCGCAATGCCCGTCTCACTGGTGTCAGGGTAGGCAACCTCACCCAATCCCCTGATCCACCTTCTGATGCAAGATTAGGAAATAAATTAGCTATGGATCAGATTCTGATTTGTTGCTAGCCAAATAAAATGGTGCAAAGTTAAGTCAAAAAAGTTAAAATTTACAATTATCCCATAGTCCATGGATTGAAATATTTTTAATGATTTGTCTCCTGACCAAAGATTACTAAACTTTGCTCTACCAAGATTTCTTTTTTCTTTTTGGTTGAATTTATATGTACATGTCTAGTCTTTCCTATACAGGCAACATGCTCCAAGAATTTTTAATCATAGGGTTTAACAAAGCGGAGGCCTAACGACAGTAAGATTATAAAGATTTTTTTTTTAATTTGATAAAATATTATATGAATACATGGTTTTGGCATTAGCACAGCATGAACACATTCTTTGAAAGAGAGAGAGAGAGATTGTGTGTGTGTGTCTGTGTCTGTTTGTGTGTGAGTGTGTGTGACAGAGAGACAGAGAATCAAGAAGCTGTACCGCCTCTTCATATGTTGACATTGCTTTTGTCACCACCATAGTTGATCCGCACAGAGGCAAAATGTGGGGCCACTGTGTAAATCTGTTTTTGTGAAATCTAGGCAGTTTAATTCACAAGCACATCTGCTTTTGTCAAAGAGAACGCTAATTACTTTTTACAGGTTAGAGCATATTTTGATTTAGTGGTTATTAAAAACCTGTATCCCCCATTCAGACGAGGACGTGAAACATTTCTAATGCCTGCCAACTCTGTCAGCTTAAATACGCTCTTAAAAACCTTAAAACATTTTGGCTTCCCCCTAATTGTTTGTGGTTAGTTTGTCTTAAAGGGGAACTTTTTTCATTTTCCAAATGTCTTATGATGCTGGATTTAAAAGAAACATAGAGTTATGAAAATTAAACCATAGAGCCACATCAAGAAATATACATTTTGTATAATGAGCTTATGCTGTACCAGGCAAGTCCTCTATTGTATTTATGCGGCATATCAGCAGAGAAAAGAACATAAATAATTACCGTAAAGTAGCACCTCTTGCAATATGATGAATTTTGATGAGTTCCTTAGAAATTTTATTGACAGTTTTAAAAAATATTACTACCTGGCAGGCTGTTTATTGTTTGAAAAGTCAATAGCTGACAATACTGTGACTGATTTAGATCTTTGGACCCAATCACGTAATTATTTCCTAAATTCATGCAACTGTTGAAAATAAAATGAACAAATAAATTATCGTTCAAACAGACCATTAAAGAACTATGTGTGTTCACTATAAGCAGAATGTGTGGACCATTTCATGGAGTATCAAGCGCTGCAGGCCCCCATAGTCTGGCAACACAGAAGGGCACCTGACAAGGCTATACCTTACTTTTCTCTCTTTCTTTGTTAAGCTTAATATATTTAGAAATTTGACCAAAATTGAAAGAGTTGTGTGGGCAGCCTAACGGTGCTCTGGGTTCAAATCCTGCACTTGCTTGCTGTGTATATGCAGTCTGTATGTCTATATAGTTTAACCCATATCTTATGATTTTTTTTCTTTTGTTCTCCAGTTTTCCTTCCAAAGATGTGTGTGTTTTTTGAATGATAATTCTGAAATATTCCTGTGTAAGTATGGGTTTGTGTGCAAGTGAGCTTTTTCCAGTGTGTGGTACTGCCCAATCCTGGCTGAGACTCTGAAGATGAATTTGATTCACTAAGTCTGAGAATCTTATGCTGAATTATGAAAGAGAAAGGGGGCACTGCTAGGTAATGTTTCTTACAATATATTTGGCCTTTTAAATACTTACTAAAAGATGTTCTGTCTAAAGCAAAAAATAATTTTTGTACATTGGAACACATGATGTCATAACAGTTAGCAATGCTCCCTTGTGGTCCCTGATTCTTAAAAAATATTTTGTGCTTGTCTCCCTGCAGTTACTCTGATTTTTTTATTATATTTTGGGATTGTCTTGAAATCTGTGTCGGTCTGGCCGCCCAACTTTAGCACAGTCTGTTTATCTACACATTCCTTGTGTGGTTAAGTGAAACTTTCCTAATTAGTCTTACATAATAAGTTTAATGATGGACATTGTGTTGGGACAATACATCCTTAGAATGATGCCAGCTCACATACGGTGTATTAATTGAACACTTATTTTCCATCTTCTGAAAGGTATTTCTTATTTTTATGTTTGGTGGGATGCTCTTTTATCTCATTGAAGCAAGACCATAAAAAGTTATCCAAAGGCAAGCATTTTATTCAGGACATCTATACAGTAAAATATATGTATAGGCCTCTTGCCTTAGTGAAGTATTACATTAATTTCTTTAAGTCCCTTCAGTAGTCTAATGTTATGTAGATTTTGATATACTGATTGATGAAAATATGTTAGAGATTCTACTACTATAGAGAAAGAATTAAGTAGTTAGGGGTTTCAACCCCTGTCTGCTGTATTGGCACCAAGAGCAGCCAAGGGGAAGAAATTGTGCCGTAGGACCATGGGGAGTCTGGCATCCAGCTTTTGCAGTGATGCATCATAGAGTGCTTCTCGTTTACATTTTGTATATGATGTGCATATAACTAGGAGATAACAAAGAGTGGCTTTAGACCAGTTTGACCTTCAGGACAAATGAGGATAGTTAATGTGTGGAGTTTTCTTACGAGACGGAGAAGGAAAGAGAGTTTTCACCTAGGAGACAGAAAGTAACATGTCAGAGTAAAGCCCCCTTCACAATAACACTTCAGCCTGGTTGTATTCTACTTCTTTTACAATCCAGGTTACAGCCTACTTTGGAAGAGGATTAACTGAGATTGACACTTACTCACTTCTGGATGTGGGTTAACCCTTCCTTTTTCGTAGCATCTATCACTAAATGTCAGGGACACGACACACAGTTATAAAGACACCACTTAGCACATGAGTCATACTTCACAATAAGAGAAATAATTAACAAGTTTTCAATTAATTATTCATCAATCCATTTTCCAAACATGGATTTCACTACAAAGTATTGCTGAAAGATACTTAATAATACAAGTTTCAAAAGCCAAGAGAAATATTATAATAGGTAAATATTTTTAAATATATTTGCGTTATTACCTGAAAACACATAATGCTGCTCAGCCTGCCATCATTTCCATGCAGCATGGAAGTGCACATCGCCTCGAGGTTTTTTTTATAAGCTTTTTATAAGTTGAGAATCTCCCATTAGCACTTTTCAATTTAAATATTACAGTTTAAGTTTGAGGCAGCAGGGGATTTCACAGTGCTTTCTATGTGCTGATAGAATCATCGTCAGTCAGGCATGTAACCCTTCTGAAGAGTTTAAGAAGTGAGCCAAGTAGATAGATAGATAGATAGATAGATAGATAGATAGATAGATAGATAGATAGATAGATAGATAACATTACTAAGCACAAAGGAAATTGCATTAAGTTGTAGCAGCGATGATAAGTCAAAGAACCTTGTGACATAAAAAGTACATGTCAATATAAAGTGCAAGTAACTAAATAATTGCTTTTAGACAGTAAGCGATCAAAATCACCCTGGCAGTAAGTGGACTCATTATAGAGTGTAATGGCTGCTGGTCTGTTGCTGAAGGTGCTCCTGACTTTGACCAGCATGGTAACCAGAGGGTGTTTGTCATGCAATGGCCAGTATTTTATTATTTGTCCCTTATATGGATAAAGAAGCAGCCTAAAATTTAAATAGAGACAGCATTACAGTACAGTATTAAATGTTCTCTTATTGTACATAATACTTAATTTAGAATACCCAATTTTACATTGTACATAATTTAAATCCTTGACTCTGTATAGTATTGTGATAGTAAGACATTATATTTCAGTAGATCGATGTTTTGTTTACAGCTTCTTTTTATTTCAAGTAAAATCAAAACAGGTTTCATAAATAACCTTGGAAGTGAAAAACAAAATTCAAAATTAAAAGACATTCAGAAATCATAAAATGTACAAATGTTAACAGTTTAGCACATAGTAAACCACTGTTGAAATAGATTAGATGGCAATTTCAAACATTTTAAGTTCCTTAAGTTCTCTAGTTCCTGAGCCTATTATTTCCATTGTGCCTTCTAATAATCATTTACAAATAAATTAAATAAGATTACCATAGAGCTAGTCTTGAATGCTGTCTATGTAGAGTCTGAACATTCACCCCGTGGCCATGTGGGTTTGGCTATGGACTGTTTGTTTAATTGGAAGCTCTAGCTTGACATGTGTGTGAGTGTGTGCCACTTAACATTCCTTCATGAGCCCAGCACTGTCAGGACAGGCAATGCTCTCCATGATCCTGAACTTCATAAGCAGGTTAAAAGATGGATGAATCGATTAATTAACACACAGTAAGCTGAATGGTACTCTGAATAAGTAGACAGAATAGTAGATTATTCTGTAAATTATGGGAGCTTCATGTTCCTGTCCAGTGAGGAATTAGGGAGCTGCTGTAGATGTAAGCCCACCAGTTTGGTACTGGAGCGAGAATGACATAGACATGCCAAAATGACTTCATATTGTTTATTTGTAAACAATATGGCTTCCATACAATAATTAATATCAGATCATATTCTTAGAACCTTCTACTCATACCCCACTGAGATTGAAACATGGCTTTAAACACATGAGAGGCCTTTTTGGCTAAAGGGAAGTGGAATTCCTGTGGCCCGGATGGTTAGGTGAAGTCTCATCAATGAGGTTGAGTGGTCATTGAATTGTAACAGGCTAATACCAAAGACTTTGCTACATCCTTTCCAATTTATATTCCCCAGTGAAGGGCATCTTGTTTCTTACAACATTGTAGCTATGTTTAAGTATGAATCCTATCTGGGATCAGATGTTGACACTTGCATTCACAATTTGACCCAAACTTGTCATCACCTTTGCTAAAAGTAAACTTCTGGAGCCTGGTATCTCAGGTATCTGTGGGGGCCATGTCATGGTTGCTAAATAAAAGGCAAACACATTAAACACTTCCTTGTTTGCACCAACTGTTTTATCTTCAGAACTACCTGGGCTGACCACTAATGCTATTGTTCTACAATAATATATTATGGAATCTGAACAATTGTCATGTGTGTTTCAAGAGTGTATTTGCCTTTTACAATCCAGGTTACAGCCTACTTTGGAAGAGGATTAACTGAGATTGACACTTACTCACTTCTGGATGTGGGTTAACCCTTCCTTTTTCATAGCATCTATCACTAAATGTCAGGGACACGAAACACAGTTATAAAGTTATCTTCACAAAAATACATTTCTAAATGTAGACTTTCCATCAATAAATATAATGTATAAAACAATATGAAGGATATCTCAAGGATGGCCCACTGCATTTGGATTCTGGCTCCATTCCTGCAACTATGTTCTCCCCGTGCTTCCTTGCATAATTCAAAGACATGCCTTTACAAATATCGATGGAGATTAGTGTGCGTTGGTATGTTCATGAGTATGTCTCATGATGGACTTTACTCTTGTCTTAGACACCATTTTTTTACTGACTAAAAAATGCAAGTAGATGTAGCACTCATTTTTGCAGAATAAAGAGGCACAAGTAACTGTACATGCTTGAAAGTAGCATGCAGTCGAAATATGTCTTTTAGAGGCAGTTACCTGCTCAGCCCCGTGGTAAGGAAGCTGAGCCATGAGAACAGAATGCAGAGCATTGCCCCATTATACATCGCTGTCAGCACATGCTGTGTTGGGAGTACATAGCAAAATGTGCAGACAAGAGAAGAGCCATTGGGGTAGGAAAGAAAACAAATCTGAATATGTTTTGTTACAGTCACTAATCCAAATAGATGTCAAAATACAAGAAGAATGTCAAAATACAAAAAGGTACGCAAACAGGACTCATAAACTCCAAAACACTAGGTAAAAACAAAAACTGAAGGCCGGCAAAAGGTCAAAGACACAAAATCCATGAACATAGACATACTAGACATTTAAGTGGAGTGAAGAAGTAGAGCCTATTTTTATTTGCATTGTTCCTCCCATCATGTAGCTGTAGCCTTCTTATTATTGCTAATTAACAGAGTTGGGTCCAAGAAACAGGGACAAAACCCAGACCCAATCCTAACATGCTTTCATTTTGCTTTTTTATACCCACTATGTAACTTCATAAAGTATTTAAAGGAATATTTCACCCAAAAATGATACTTTTTTATATGCTACTTGCCCCATGTAGTTTGTATCGATGGCCAAGAATTTTTTTTTTTTTATGCCATGCGCACACCATTTTCGTTTACAAGAGTATTTTCCGGAATTCGTTTATTTAGTGATATATTAGTAAAAATCCATAGGTTTGGGACATTGTGAGCACTGAAATGGATGACTTGTTATGTGGATTGTGCTGCTCATGGACTTTTTAAAATTGTTTGCTGTTGTCCAGTGTTGGTCACCATAGACCCTTATTGTATCAGAAACTAAATAAACTACTTCTGAAAAACACTTTTGTAAGTGAAAATGGTATGTGCATGGGATTAAAACTTTTTTTTACCCATCACTACAGACTAGGTTGGGGTAGGTAACATATTAAAAAAAATCATTTTTGGATGTAATGTTTCTTTAGGCTTTATAACTCACACTCATAAATACAAATAATCCTAGTTGGTATACCTAGGAGCATCAGGAATATGGCATATCTAGGTAGAAGCACATTTCAGAGACAGCATGCACCCACACACACACCCACACACTCACTTACACAGGGCAAATTAAGATTCATTAGTCAGCCTTACATGCATGTCTTTGGGATGCGGGAAGAAAACTAGAAACTAGAAAAGTACATGGAGGGGTGGGGGAACCAAGAAAACGTAACACAGGCAGAACCCAGACGCTGTATCTGTGAGACAGTAACACCAATCTTTGCATCCCACTGTTTATCCTTTATACTGTCTCTAGTAACTTAACTTTCTCTCCTGTTTTATTTATGCACCCATATATTTTTATCTCTGTGAAGATTTTGGGAGACAAATGTACGTCATCCCAGAAAGGGTAATCTCATCCAGGTTCCATAACTAAACATACCACATGATCATTCAGGTATTAGTGAAACACATTTGGCTTATTGGAGGATTTGCATGTCATTTAATGGTGATCTGCTCAGTAACTGGATGGAACTGCATGATTGACATCAAAGCTGCCCAATCTGTGCTTATGAGGTGGAGTGTAGTTAAAATACAGTGGAAGCATCAAAGAGGGAATCAAAGAAGGTTAGCAATTTAAATTAGTGGCAAATCAGGAAAGATCAAACGTGACTATGAATTTATGCATTCATATGTTGACCTCTTCATGCTGCACTTTCAAAGTCTGTCTCCAACCAGCGCTGCTTTTCTTAAGTCGCCAGCTACGCATCACGTCTGCCAAGTTCAGCATCTGGTCTGTTTAGGACTCTGTTTACAAAGAAAGCAAACAACCATTGCATTTTTATATACAGTACATGTGGAGAGGGTGGGGGCTGGAGGGTGAGATTTATTCAAAAGTAAATTTAAAGCAAAATCCTCTGTGTCACTTAATACTAAATCGTGAGTTGAGCCTCTTTCTCCTAGTTTGAGTCTGCTCACCTGTGCTGCATTACTTATAGCCACTGTTTTTTTTTTTTCTTTTTTTTTTCTTTGTTCCTCTTCTCCATTGATGTGGATGAAATGACTGCCTCCATCAATATTGTTAAGCATACATCTGGCACAATAAGGTTAACGCGTCTGTAGCCGTGTCTCATGGAATTCAAGAGATGTCACTCCTGCCTAAGGAAGGGACCGATAATACATCTGCACTTTGTGTCGGTGGCACCTCTCTGTCATGTGCCTTTTGTCACCGGACAGCAGCTCTTGTCATCTCACTGTGAGGCCAAACGTGAAACATGGATAGCACCAGCATCCCATGAAGTGAAATGTCATGTCAGAGTTTATCCCCGGTGTCTGTTAAATCAGTAGGCTTAATCTTGATAAGCAGCAGTCTCACCACTGAAGTGACTGCCATGCCTGCTTCCTTTAGTGCATTCCTGCAGGACTGAGTAATGTGTGATATAATTTGAAACGTATTCTCTGACAAAAAGCCATAAATTAATGCTGAAAACAAACCCTAGAAGATTATTTCTTCATCCAATAGAAAAAAATTGAAAATAAAGTCACTGCAGAGCTTGTAAATTTAGGGATCTGGTATCAGTGCTCAACAAAGTGCTTTTAGTTCTCTGAACGGCAGATAACCTACAGCTAATAAATAGACTCGGATTACTCATGTGCTTGATCAAGCTGATTTATTTATGTTATGCTGTCACCAAACCAAGCTGTTCCTTTCCAACATTTAGGGTAATAATCTGAAAGCTCTACCAGATAGGGACACTTGCTCATTTTTAACACGTATCAATTGCCTTTATGGAGTTACTTACTGTTTCCAGTTAAAAATAGGTAAGATATGTCTTTCTGCACATAAAATTATGGTCAGTGTTGATGAAATAGGCTCCAGCTTTGGCAGTCCACTAATTGAATTAAACATGTTAAGACAGTGTCCCTAAGAGCTGGAACTGAACTAAACAAATTTGAAAATAAAGGTGTAGACAGTGGCTTTATAGATGATATAACTCCTCCAACTGGGATAAACAGAGAATGAAAAAGAGATGTGGAACAGCCAGGTATCCCATTTAATGCAAATAAATGAAAGTGAAATTAAAAGGTTCAAAAAAATGAAAATATCACATACAGTGCGTTTTCCATCTGAAATATGGTCTTCTCTGGCATGGAGTCTTGTGTTCTAAGCAACTGTGGTCCTATGGGGTTATGCAGGAAGTGACATCACAGCCCATTCCTGGACTTGTTTTCTGGTCTGCAGGGATGACAGTAGAGGTTCTTAGTGATTGGTTTTGACCCAAAACTGCGGATGGTTGTCTTACCTCTGCTGCCCAAGCTCTCCCATGTAAATATTGGATTATCATTTTCCCTACCATCTTCCACCATGTTAATTTCAAGCCATTTTTGGAGAGCTTCTTTCTCCATCCATTCTCCTCAAGATTCACCTCAAAAAGTATCAGTTAATTTGTGATGAGTCTAAATAAGACCGGCATGAGTGACTAGGGTGTGTGCATGAGAGTGCCCTACGATGGTGTGGCACGTTGCCATTCACCTGATGTGGCTGGGTTTGGCTCCATTCCACCCATCATCCTTGAAACAGACAAAACTTGTTTTGTACCCTTTGCTGACCTTCTTGTGTGTGTCGTAGTTTAAAAACGTAGTTGTACAGAGAGCTAATGAAAGGTTAGGAGGTTACTCGAGTATAACGGTATTTCATGGTGACTGATTTGGCATGGCTCAAGGAATTGCTTTGTCAATGTATAAATTATTATCTGCCCTTTATTCAAAACTGTGCTGTACATTTTAAAGCCTTTCTTTAGTACCTGCCAGCAATAATACGTTGAAAAAAATACTGGCATACATTGTGTACTGAACCACGAATATTAAAAGGTTTATTTATATTCATAAACCAAGGGTGTGCATGTGGGTTTTTTAAAGTTTACAAAGTTGAAATATTTGAATTCACCCTGTGGCAAATGGGCATGTTTTATTCCTGTCTATTGCCCATTGCAGTTGGCATGAGCTCCACTTTTACCCCACTGGGATGCATAAGCCATCAGTTGAGGGAGGAACCCTTACTTTTAAAGAAACCAGTAAATATCTTTAACTTGAATTCACACAAAGTGGCATGGAAATCTATTTATAGTAGTAGGCTATCTTTTCAGTTCCAGTAGAGACTTTAGGCTTTCCTTTGATTTCTGTGATGCTATTGACCTAGGAGTGTCACATTAGCACTGTAGCTAGTGGGTACGCTGATTCACTTCTCTCATATTCCAAAGACACGTTTGTTAGGGTTAGCTGATGAGTCTAAATAGGACCAGTGTGAGTGGCTAGGGTGTGTACATGAGAGTTCCCTGGGATGGACTGAAACTTAGTCATGCCTCTGATGTGGCTGGTTTTTGGCTCCATCCTCCCATCATCCTAAGTAAGTTTTAATATGCTGTATATGTATGTCTGAAATGGATCATTTGTCTGTAAGAAGTTACTGACCTCCTGAAAAAGTTCATATGAACATGCTTATTTTTGCATTGTATTCTAATAAATCTTAGTTCAGTTCAATTTATTGACTTTATTCCTTACATTACAACATACTGTACAACATTGTAGAAACATTTAAAAAATCATTAAACGCCATGATGTGTAATGTTTGAGGACTGAAAAAAACAGCTGAGCATCTTTCATTTTAAAATGGAGGGAAAAATGCAATGTGGTTAGCATTTTTAGGGATATCCAGAAAAAAAGGTTACAAGTGCCCTGGAGGGTGCAGGGAATTTTTTTTTTTTTCGAAGGTTGGCATACCTGCGTGTAGGGGGGTCCTAACGGTCAAAATAAGCCCGGGACCACGTCAGTCAGTTGTGAAAAGTCATCACAGCAAGCGAGTTCGTCAACCTGTGCTGAGGCCGTTTGCTCCACCTACCGCCGATGCGAGATTCGTTCAGTCATCAAGTTCCTCACTTTGCGTCGCGAATCTGCGGCCGAGATCCATCGTCAGCTTGTGGAAGAATTGTGAAAGAATTCCTGGGTGGGAAACGTTTTTCCAACGATGAGGAGGTGAAGGAGACAGTGGAGAAGTGGCTTTCGGAGGTGGAGCGGAGCGTATTCGACGAGGGTATAAAAAAGCTGGTGCCCAGGCTGAAGAAGTGCATCGAAGTTGACGGCAATTATGTTGAGAAATAAACACATATTTTGGAACATACCCTGTAAATTTGGTTGAAATATATTCATTTTTCGATTATTAACAGCTGTTGTAACCTTTTTTTCTGGATATCCCTCGTACCTACTTTGGCTTCTAAATGACAAGGATGTAAACATTACTAAGCATACATTCCTTGCAAGAAAATATCTTGTGTCAAACTTTTTTCTCCATGGTTACATTTTGAAGTAAGGAAGCAATCTCTGGGTTATCCTGCATATAAGATTATATGAGTTACTAATACTCTTAGTTGTACTTTAAGCTTTAGCATTTACTTTTAACCTGCTAACTTTAGATAAGCTTGGTGGCACAGAGGTTGGTGTTGGTGCTTTAGATAGATAGATAGATAGATAGATAGATAGATAGATAGATAGATAG
>JANRMT010062806.1:63602569-63628690 GCA_026402145.1 Polypterus bichir lapradei | reverse complement strand
ATAGATAGATAGATAGATAGATAGATAGATAGATAGATAGATAGATACTTTATTAATTCCAAGGGGAAATTCACAATTTATAGCATATGAATGCATAGCATAGCCTATATGGAGTTAGCGTGCATTTTTTCTCTGTGCAGTTTTATCCCGGTTGGGTTATGAAAATGAATGTCTAAATTCATCAAGTATGAATGTGCTCTGCAATGGTCTGGCATTCCAACCATAGTGATTTGTTCCTAATGCTTTCAGAACAGACTCTGGATCTCCTTGACCCAATAACAGAGTGAATTTGAAAAATGAGTATGGATTAGTAAATTACTGTTTATCTTCATAAATTAATGGCACTTTTTCTAGCCTGATACACTCTGCCCTCTACTATAAACTTTCTTTCCTCCCACCATTCGAATGACAAGTCTTCCAGCTCCAGTTCAGAATTAACTCTCCTACATAGGATATTATAACCTAATCTAGACATTGAACATGGAGGTAGCCTGCCTTGTTATTCTTACCCCAGGACAATGTCATTTTTAGAACTCTGTCCCCAAATAATGCATGTGTGAATAAGTATTAATAAGTGCTTGTAGGTGCACGTATTCCTTGTGGCTGGCATCCGGTTTTGGTATGGTTTCCCTTTTATCCACAATACTGCCTGGTTAGGCTCTAGCATTCTTCCATTTAATCACTGGGATTGTGATATGGATGGATATGTGAACTCACTTTCAGACATAAATAGTACTTAACTAGTCTACTGCTCCATAATTGCACCATACTTTCTACTGGAAATTAGGGAGAAGTGTATTTAAATAGCTTTGGGAACATGAAGCAAACTACTGAGTCAGGTAGTTGAGCTGGAAAGATGTAAAATGTAAAAGAGATATTGGGAGAACTCTCAGCTAACTACAAAAATTGGATGGGTTGAATGGTCTCTAGGCTTCTTTTTGAGTAGTCCTTCCATTTTGTCATTCATACATATATTCTAGAACCATTAATCCATTTCAAGATAACCGGGGTCAGAGCCCAACCTTGCAGCAATGGGTGCAGGATAGGAAACATCCATGGACTGGATGGTAGTCTTCTGCATGGGCCACTTATGCACACACCTACAGTGGGCTAATTCGGAATCACTAATTAATCTCACCAGTACATTTTTGGGATGTGGGGAAAAAAAAAACAGAGTGTCCAGAGGATAATCGTGAAGACCAACAGGGAGAACATACCAACATGACACAGACAACAGTCAGGTGCAGGATTGGAAACCAAGATATTTGAATCCATGAAGTGGTAGGGAAAATCTATGCTTCACCCGCTATTCTGTCAGGTTCAACAAGTATATATATAGTATAAAGAATAATGTATGCTAATAAAGTATGATTACTTTTGCATACCTCGCCTTTTTTAAAAATGACCTAAATAAAGAGAATTCAACTTTAAATCTTCCTTTACTGTTACTAATAGACTGTAAACAAACAAAAAGATACAGTTTGCTTTAAAAGCGACTTTCCTCCGGAGTGGAATCATTTTATTCTACTGTGTTGTGAAATATCTACAGTTACAGTAGTTTAGTTTTATCGATTGTGTTTAATCAGTAAGTGGGCTTTCAACAATAAAGAGCTCCCATCTGTGACAAGCTTGCTATAAAATCTTTCCCAGTCCCTTGCAACTTCCATGCGTACGATGTTTTAAATCTCCATAGCTTTCATGGTATTTAACATTCAAGAAAAGAAGCCTTTTTCTCTTTTAACTGAATTTGCTGTAATGTTCATTCACCACATGTGCTATGAAGTACAGAGACAGCCATATTCCACATCACCGGGACCACAAGATGGCACTAAGTGGTAAAAAAAAAGAAAAGAAAATGAAATAAAACAAAACCATGGAATATTTTTAAAATATGTCTGATTCATCTATTCTCTTGATCATTAATAATACTGAAATATTAACCAAGAAAATTTTCCTATTATAATTATCCTGTTAGTCAATTCCCTGGATCCCAGGAGAAGGTTGTAATGGAAGATTTTAAATTAGTAGGATATGACAGCGCATCAGGCTTGTGGAAATGCTTTTATAATTTACATAATCATTTCTGTTTTTCTTCAAACTTTTGTATTATTGTGATTCTAAAATGTATTTTACTGTGATTCGTAGATATTTAATGCTTAAGTCAGTTCTTTAATCTATGTTTTTTCTGATTACAGAGTACAGCATGTAATAAGGAAAATTAAGCAGCCCAAATGTAGATCTTTAACAGTGATTTTACAACATTAACTTGAAAATCTTGAAACAGAATTATGTTATCTTAATTGAGATCCAATCCCTGTAAGTAGCAGATGTTATGCTGAGAACATTAAATCAATAGGGAATGGAGGGGGGGGGGGGGGGCGGGGCCAAGCAGGTGAAAGCACTTTAAAAAAGTATCCAGGTGGCTGAGAGTTTCTGTCTACTGAGGTAAACTTCATCTTAGAGGATCAAGGACGGAGATGTAGTGGTAGTTCAGATCAACCTGATACCCACTTTCTGATGGCAGCAGTTCATAAAACATCAAATCACAGCCTCTGAGCTCAAACAGAAGAACTACTCACTTGCTATGGATATCACCTGCAATGATCATCATTTAGCAAGGTCACCTTAACTGAGCTTTCTGTTTGACTATAATGAAGCACATTCTGAGGAATCTCACATATTTCATATTATTCTGTGACTGCTTAATTATTCCATATTGCAGAACACCCACTATGACTGGCACTTTTCTGTTTGCTATCTTTTTTATCTCAAGAGATACAGGTGTAAGAGAGTAATGTCTTTTGAGACCAGACATATGCCCTCGGTATCATCTATAATAACGGCTTATTAAATGAGAAGTACATACTGTATATAGTGATAAATGGCGCGTCTGATTTCCTGTTTGTTTATTCTTTGTATAGAAATGGATTGGAATATGGTGCATGCTGACCTGGTAGATGGAACAGATGACATCTGGTAGGAATCTAATAGCCATCCAGAACCACGTGGCTCTGATATGCTGTCTACATTGACTGCTATATCATTGCACAGTTGTGTAATTTTAAAGGGGAAAAATATTTTGTTAAAATTGTACAAACACCAAAATGTCCTGTGACTCCCATACATCATCTAGTTCATTCCTTAATTTTTATGCATAAAAATTCATTAAGAGATCTGTAATCCACTGCTATCCCATCTTGTATTGCTTTGGTGTTATGTTGTTAGGACAGGTCTCAGCTTCCCATTAATGGCTCCAAAAATGCAAGGATGGATGGCATTCAAAATTTCACTGGAAAATTAGCCATGCATTCTTATAGTAGATGCCATAAAGCTTTAACACAGTCTTGGCTGGCATGTACTGTAAAGAAGTTACAGAAATTGAGCTGAGTTTTGTATATTTCTATATCAGCTGCATTACTGATGAATTGTAATGACATTTTCATTTCTGATATCTCACCTTAGCTGTGAAAGATGCTAATACAGCCTATTGGCTCTATTCATTTTGTCGCATCACTTGACACTTTCAGTACTTGTGTGGTGACTGCTGTGCCAGAGCCTTCAGCTATGTGATATAAGCATTGTTATTTTGCTTCGATGCTTTCTAATTTTTTGCAATACCTTGTCTACTAGAATGCTATGGACACTTTACAGGCAGTGGACTGGTTGATCAGTTTAATTGCAACTTTTTTGTATCTACACTTTTTATGCATTTCTTACCCAACTCAATTTATTATTTGTTTTCAAATTGGGTTTTAGTAAGGTAGGAAGATTCTAATTACTCAACTTTTATCATTTATCATATCAATTATAACATAAAACGATAATTCCATTGGATCCAACTTTGCTTTTCTCGTCATCTTTAAGCATCACCAATGTAGATTTAACATTTCAGGGTCACAAAGTACAGACTGGAAACTTACTTGACAAATTACCTTATAGGCAGTATGATGAACGTGCCAAGGCCAAGGAATATAAACCATAAGTTTGCTGGTTTATTTTCTCCCTGACTCTTGGTATGACACTGAGCAAGTTAACCTGCATGTGCTCCAATTGTAAAAAAAACATATTTAAGCAATTTCAGTGAATATTGTGTTTGTATCTTACCGTACATAAAGTTGTCCACCAAATAATAATATATAATAATAATTATACTTGGTGAAAGTCCATTTGGCATGTAGTTGGTGTAACTGCTCTCAAACATGAACAAAAATGGAGTTTCTAATATGTCCTTCTGTAAGTCATCGCATCGTATCACATCCATCCATCCATCATCCAACCCACTATAAACTGCAGGGTCACGGGGGTCTGCTGGAGCCAATCCCAGCCAACACAGGGCACAAGGCAGGAAACAAACCCCGTGCAGGGCGCCAGCCCACTGCAGTCATATCACATTGTAAGGTCCATTCCATCACCTGAACGGTAATATTCTTAGTCCATTCTAATCCAATTCAGGCCCACAGAAGGAAGGAGCCCATCCTGATTGCACAGGGTACAAAGCAAGAAGCGCCTTGAATAGGCTGTCAGTCCTCCAAAGGGTCCACTCATTCACAGAAGCGCAGTCATACTCACACAGGGCCAGTTTGGAGCTGCCTGTTATCTTAACCAGCTTGTCTTTAGAGATGTCTGAGGAAAACTGGGATACCAACGGAAAACTCACACAGACATGGGGACGTTGGAATTACACTGCATATGTGTTGTATGTATGTATAATAAGCCTACTATACCATTCTATGAGAATCAGGGAACCTTTCAAGGAATACTAAAAATCAAAGATACAGATATTCATAGAAATACACTTAAGTTTGTTAGGAGAAATTATACCAAACTTTCTTTCCTTTGCACATATTATTTTGTTTTCCGTCACTAATGAACCTCATGAGAGATCATTTGACATTGGTTGGTGTGTGCTGGTGTTTGGTGTAGGGAAGTATGAGTTCACGCTGCCTCCAACCCTGAAATGGAGTCAAAGCGGGTCAGGATGGCTGGGATCCTGCAGATGTACTTTTCACATGGCCAGCTTTGCATGCCAGACTGAAGTCTAAAACGTTTAGCCTAAAATAATAATGGTTAGAAAAAAGGTAAACATGCCACCTTATTTTTGCGCAGACAGTGACAGGTGTGCTGAATTTTTCCATTTAAGTGCAAAAAAGATTACGCAATAGGAAAAGGTGAATATTCTGATGTGCTTAATTCCAACTGTATATGCAAAAGATAATCAATGAAATGCTAATTTTCAATATGTTGCTTATTTGAGTAATAACCGCCACCTTACATATTCCTGTACGGTTGCTTAGAGTTTTTTGATCTAGGGTAAACTTTGTCAGCAGTTCACAACGTCTTGCATTAAAAAGTTTAGATTTGCACATTTGTTTTTAAAACTATGATGCATAGTTTTGTAGGAATGAGAAAATTGATGATTAATTCTCGCACTTAATTAACAAACGGTGACTTGAACAGAGTTCATATAGCACAAAAGCTTTTCATTTTCTTCTCCACTTAATAAATGTGATGAATTCACAGCTCAGGTGGGCTTTTTCATGCTTTTAAAAATAATTACAAAACAAGTGAAGGTTTGCTTCAGTCGATTTCTTAAGTCGATCTTTAGTGTTACATTGCATGGTCTTAGAGTCACTTACTTTACTCTGTTGTATCGCCGGGATAACAAAACCCAGACCTTTATCATTTCATTATCCTTTAAATCACAGGTAAGGTGTTTGTGCGAATAAACAGGCACAAGGTGGAATGGCGAAAATAAATAAATGAAAAGTGTAAAAGAAAAGGGGGGAAAAAAAACTGCTGTTTGTTAGTTGAAATATATAACCTGCATCAATAATGTGAATAAGGGATTTTTTTTGTAAATCTCTTAAACAGCCTTGGTTTGACCTTGTTAATGCAGGAGCACTTTAGTAATCTGTGCCTAATGATTTTTTACATTAAACCACAGCTTGTGTTGGGCCCTTGTGTGTCACAGTAATTTAAGATGCAGTCATTTTGCACATTCCAATCCCATTATGTTACATTGTTACTGAATAAAGACTGGTATTATGTTCCTCCTATAAAGGGCAGAAGTGGCCTGAATTTTATCTGCTGAACGAATCAATCTGGATTATGTCAGCTGAAAAGAATTGCCGACTGCAGTCGCCAACAGATGGGGGGATATTTTAAAAATGTATCTGTTGGTTCTGAATATATCAGCTAAGATAATACCTTGTGGTGACTGAAATGTATTTTTTTCTTTTATTTTTATACAGCTTGTACTAATTATCATTTCAGCAGAAAGTATTAGGAGATCAAATGGAAATCGAATGCCATTTCCTACCATTAATGCAGTGTTTTATTTAAGCTGTCATGACAGGCTGTCTAGGCTGTGGGAAAAAGACTGAACAAATAATGAGTAAAGGTTTAAGAGGAGACGAGGCGGGGTTTGGCAAGGGAGGTGAACTATTCATTAGCAATTCGAAAAGAATGATTGAAGTAACTTCTTCAACTAGAGGGCACAGTCACTAAAGAGATGCCGTCTTCCTTTTTGGTAAATGGAAGTATGTGTCAGGGTTGTAAGGTCAAGCTGAGCAAATCAAAACTGTCTAGTTTTGAGTATAAATTAAGCTCTCTGCCTAGGTGATTATTCAAGACTTTTCAAGGCTCACATACACAAAAAATTGCATTATTAATGCTGTGCTTGTCTATCAGATGAGTGACATGCACAAACATTCATGCATGCTTGCCTTAAAATTTATCACCACCTTATAATTAAAAGTTATCTCTACTGGCGATTTTCAGATGAAAAACAGAAATCTAATTAACAGATTTTAAAAGCTGCAGAAATATCCGGACTATATTGCGTCAAAATGGAACAAATAAAGATATCGTCATTTTTAATTATTAGTCTATCATCTGCAAATCCCTGTTCCATACAAAAATACTTTGCAATTTATAATTATATCACAGGTTCCATGGCCAAGTTATCATGACTTTCAAATCTACTAAAATCTATTTGCTGCCTAATTATTTCATTGGAGATCTTTTTCTAGAACACCTTGAAAATAATCATAAAACGTTTCTAAATCAAACACGATTTCTGTTCATTTTTCTTATTTCCTGAATTTACCTTTACAGAGTTATAGGAAACTGAACCTCATCACGGCATCTGTGGCACAACTGTGGGCAGTTTAGATTTGTCAGTTAACCCAGCATGCATATCTTTAGGGTGAAAAAAGCAAACCCATAGGGACACACTGAAAATGGCCGTATTCTTGACAGACGGCGACTGAGCGACAGTAGAACTAGGGTTCTTGTACCAATAATGTAGAAACCTACCCTGTGGACTACACAAGCTGCCTTTTTATTGTTTTAAACCAAAAATGAATTGTTGCTAATAATTAGTACTTTATATTAATTTTAGAATATTGTTTGGATTTATATTTTATTGTGTGTAATGCTTCTGGATTATACCAATTGTATCCCAGATTTGTGTAGTGGCTTCTTTGTGGAGTTTATATGGTCTGCCTTTGTCTATGTAGGTTTCCTTTAGGGGCTTTGCTGTCCATTCGCAGTCGCAAGGCTTACACTATAGGTTGACTGAGGGCAGTGAATTTCTCAAGTATGCCATTGAGTGTATGTGTTTGATTCCTCATTTTGGGTAAGTTGCTGATTTATCCTCCTACTCTGCTAAAACTGGCACCCCACTAGCCTGGACAGAACTGAATGGATGGCATAATATTTTAACAATGTTAAGAAGTGAACCTGCTGCATTGACTTCTTTATTGAAGATACAGCTCTCTGGTAAACACAAGTGAATATAGCACCTTAAGTCAGCAGGTAACCCTTTTTCCATTCTGTACATTGATTAGTACATTATATTATTTTCGAGTCCAGGACGGTACATTGGGCATGCAGCTAAACCATTGTGGTGATTACATAGGTGAATAAAAATTAATATATACTAGTTTTTAGTAATTCTAGCTTTAAATACATTATTATTATTATTATTATTATTATTATTATTATTATTATTATTATATGAGTTAGCTCATTTATACTGATTTTCTGGTAGAAAGGAAAATTGTGTGGATAAATGAATAGTTAGAGCTTATCATATATGCATAGATATAATTTTGTTTATTACTGAGGAGGTAAATTGGGTTGTATATCAGTTGCTTAAAAGAAACTATATTGAATAATGACTGACTGTTTTTTAGTTGTCAGAGAAGCCTTTGTTACAAGAAAATGACACAGTGCTATGGGACTATTCTGTTTATGAATATATTTTACAGTATGTGTATATATTGTGTAAATATCAAATAACTGTTGTTTAAGTGGAAAGGAGGTTAATAATTAGCCTAGACAAACTTCTAAAGTTGGAAAAAAATAACAGGACGATACAAGACAAAATAATCAATACACGTAATAGAATACAAATTATGTTATGGAATTTGGGTTATTGATTATTTTATTTAAATCAATAATTCAATTTTTCAAAGGCATATTAATTTTGATTTGTTGGACTAAACACCAAAACACATATCAGTAATAACAAGCAGATGTCAATTAAATTATTAAACAGGAGATTAATATTTTAAGAAATGCTGAGATGAACAGGGTGTATTCATTACTTTATTTGAATTAGTAATAAGTGCATTTAGAATGATCTAGTCCATGTAAAAATTGCAAGTATACAATTACTTGTGCTAAAAATAACTTTCCTTAGAAGCGCAATATTCATTTTCCCCAAAATTGAGCTAAATAGCCTCATTCGATTATTTATTTTCAGTAACTAACTTTTGCTATTTTGCAAATCCTATATAGAACATACTGTATCTGGTTATGCTATACCAGTAAAACATTTTCAGTATTGAGGTACCTCAGGAAAAGTTAAGCATTAGCTCAAGTGCTCCATTTGGGTTTGTACCCTTTATCGATAATTTATTTTACTTTATTTTCTTCCAAGATTTTGATTTAGCTTGTAAAAGATTGCAAACAGAGCATTGCATACTTTTTTAGACATAAGAAATAGAAATCCTGGTTTGTAATATGCTGAATAAGGGTAAGAGCAAACCCAGCAAGAAAACATTACAAAAACAACTGGTAAGGATATTGCATGTTCGTTTGTTCGTTTGTTCGTTTGTTCATTCTTTCTTTCTTTCTTTCTTTCTTTCTTTCTTTCTTTCTTTCTTTCAGATAACATTGCTCTGCTATGCAATCTTAATGCCTGTATTATACAATATAAGACAGCACAAATCATGGATTGTTGGCCCAGCAGTTTCACAGCCCTTTCTCTCCATGTTCACATATTTGTAGAGGCCAATACACTGCTAACATTGGTGTAATTTGTAAATATGTAATTAACCAAAGGCATTTAAGTCAATATTCACTGAATTGATGTCTGAAGCATACAATAAAATTTTCCAAAACCCTGCCCACTGTGAGTATCACAAGCTGACATGCTGGCCTACTTCAGTATGTATTTTATGCCCCATTCCGATGTCCTCTTTGGCCATTGAACCCAATTGCATGTGGCTTTAATTAAACTGATTCCTGCATCATCTATTTCAAAATCTTTCAACTGAATGTTTTGCATCTCACAACTTGGCCACTGTGGTCATTTGTAGCTTCCCTTCTGTTGCTTTTATTTTCCTACAGAAATTAATCCAGATTGAGCCCTGCCTCGGTTTCAGAATTTATTGCATGACAAGTCCAGTTCATAATTTAAGTGTGCTAAAAATGATTGATGAAATATGGTTAATGGCATGACTGGCACTACAGTGTGTGTGTTATGTTACAATCCTGCCTCGTATTAGTAGTATTATTAATGTTAGTATTGTCATGTGTACAGAATACAGCGAAATTCTTACTTGCAACATGTCACCTTGTTTGAATATCACTTTGCCCTTCTTGGCATTTGATATGTTAGTTACATTTATGCATTTATGTTAAGTTAAGAGTTAGTGTCAAATTCTTTTGGGGGGGGGGGTGGGTAAATGAATAAAGGAGCAAAAAGGACACAGAAAAGCATTGGAAAATGCAGGATTAAATGAAATAAAAGAAGTTTATGTGACTGGTATACAAAGTTTTGTGCATGCTCACCTGTCCTTGCCCTTTGTCATGCCATGCCCTTGAAGGTTTCATTTGTAATACCCTTGGCCACATGTCCCATGCAAGTTGCTCCCTGGGTTCATCTACTGCAGTGTTCTTATTTTATAATACATGGCAGTCAACTGAATCCATTTTGTGCATCTGCTTGGCATTTTGACCATGTCTTCACATACCCTGTTTATCAACCTCATTAGTTGAGTTCAGCTTTTTAAAAATAACAGCTTCTCTTGCTGTCTCAAGCATGGCGGAGTCCTCTGTTTTAAAGAATAATCGTGGGTACTAAAGAGGAAACACAGACCTGGGCATGCCACAATATGGCACTCCTGCATTGTTCAAACACATTGTTATGGTGCGTGTGTGTCTGTGCTTCTGCCCAGCTCCAGGGTCCTGTGTACAAATCCCACACTTGTTCGTGGTCTATGTGAAGCCCATGTGAATTTTCTTTAGTATACTTTGCTTTAACTCACACACTTCAAAGAAATACAATTTAGATTGGTTAATAACTCTAAATTGCTCCGGTTCTGGGTAAGTGCTTAAATGTACCAGGGATGGTTCCCACCATGCACCCGGAGTTGTCAGGTTAGGCTTCAGCTCCCACTAACCCTAAAGAGGGAAAGTAGGTTAGAAAATGCAAAAATGAGGGATGATTGGTACTTGCATTGGCATGGCATCCTGCCAGATGTGCATTACATCTTGCTCAGACCCTTTTACAATAATTGTAGCAGAGGAAGGCAGCTTGGCACCATCTAGTGGAGTTATTCAGATGCTAACAAGTCAGATTTGCACCTGTCCTCATGCACTTACATATGGATCTGGAAGGTTACTGAAAGAAAGACAAAATTATGCTTTTAGATGTCAGCTAACACTATTAAGAGGTTTTATACACTGTAAACTGTATTTAAAATACCTGCCTTACTCATAATGCTGACAATATTGCAATAAGATGAATTAGGAAATGGATGAATGATAACACCTTTTAACAATAATACTTCAACAAAACTTTGCAAATATCATTTTCTGAATTTTTGTTAATTTATTAAATACAATGGTGGACTGCTATCCCAGGACCGGTCCCTGCTATGCACCAAAAGCTGCCAGGATAGACAGATGGATTAAGCAGGATTGGTAAATAGAAGGCTAAAGTTCTCTATTTTAGAATTTTAAAAATGGCAATTTACCAATGAGTATTTGGGCAAAGTCTTGGTTGAGTACAGGATGGTTTACATACAATGCATCCGGAAAGTATTCACAGCGCATCACTTTTTCCACATTTTGTTATGTTACAGCCTTATACCAAAATGGATTAAATTCATTTTTTTCCTCAGAATTCTACACACAACACCCCATAATGACAACGTAAAAAAAGTTTACTTGAGATTTTTGCAAATTTATTAAAAATAAAAAAAACTCACATGTACATAAGTATTCACAGCCTTTGCCATGAAGCTCAAAATTGAGCTCAGGTGCATCCTGTTTCCCCTGATCATCCTTGAGATGTTTCTGCAGCTTAACTAAAGTCCACCTGTGGTAAATTCAGTTGATTGGACATGATTTGGAAAGGCACTCACCTGTCTATATAAGGTCCCACAGTTGACAGTTCATGCCAGAGCACAAACCAAGCATGAAGTCAAAGGAATTGTCTGTAGACCTCCGAGACAGGATTGTCTCGAGGCACAAATCTGGGGAAGGTTACAGAAAAATTTCTGCTGCATTGAAGGTCCCAATGAGCACAGTGGCCTCCATCATCCGTAAGTGGAAAAAGTTCGAAACCACCAGGATTCTTCCTAGAGCTGGCTGGCCATCTAAACTGAGCGATCGGGGGAGAAGGGCCTTAGTCAGGTAGGTGACCAAGATCCCGAAGGTCACTCTGTCAGAGCTCCAGAGGTCCTCTCTAGAGAGAGGAGATCCTTCCAGAAGGACAACCATCTCTGCAGCAATCCACCAATCAGGCCTGTATGGTAGAGTGGCCAGACGGAAGCCACTCCTTAGTAAAAGGCACATGGCAGCCCACCTGGAGTTTGCCAAAAGGCACCTGAAGGACTCTCAGATCATGAGAAACAAAATTCTCTGGTCTGATGAGACAAAAATTGAACTCTTTGGTGTGAATCCCATGGAGGAAACCAGGCACCGCTCATCACCAGGCCAATACCATACCTACAGTGAAGCATGGTGGTGGCAGCATCATGCTGTGGGGATGTTTTTCAGTGGCAGGAACTGGGAGACTAGTCAGGATAAAGGGAAAGATGACTGCAGCAATGTACAGAGACATCCTGGATGAAAACCTGCTCCAGAGCGCTCTTGACCTCAGACTGGGGCGACGGTTCATCTTTCAGCAGGACAACGACCCTAAGCACACAGCCAAGATATCAAAAGAGTGGCTTCAGTACAACTCTGTGAATGTCCTTGAGTGGCCCAGCCAGAGCCCAGACTTGAATCCGATTGAACATCTCTGGAGAGATCTTAAAATGGCTGTGCACCGACGCTTCCCATCCAACCTGATGGAGCTTAAGAGGTGCTGCAAAGAGGAATGGGCGAACCTGGCCAAGGATAGGTGTGCCAAGCTTGTGGCATCATATTCAAAAAGACTTGAGGCTGTAACTGCTGCCAAAGGTGCATCGACAAAGTATTAAGCAAAGGCTGTGAATACTTATGTACATGTGATTTCTCAGTTTTTTTTTATTTTTAATAAATTTGCAAAAACCTCAAGTAACCTTTTTTCACATTGTCATTATGGGGTGTTATGTGTAGAATTCTGAAGGAAAAAATGAATTTAATTAATTTTGGAATAAGGATGTAACATAACAAAATGTGGAAAAAGTGATGCGCTGTGAATACTTTCCGGATGCACTGTACTTGATATTCAGTGGTCAGTTTTATGTTTGCCCAGCTTTCAGTTTATCAAAAAATTATGAAACTGTTACAATTAATTATTGGAGATTGATGCTTGTAGCACACGAAATAATGGAGACCACCCTCCCAATGGTACCAATGTGGTTTTCCACAAGTTGTGCATTCAGAACTCTTTCCCCTGGATTGGATTGTCGGCAGTTTAAAAGAAATTGTAGCACAAACCACAACACACATTAAGCTGCAAACTTCATCAAAAACATTCAGCAAGTCTGGCTTTTGTGAAATCTGCTTTGAGGGAAATTTCTTTCCCTCTTTGTGAATTGGGGCCGTGGTATTCATAAACATCCTGTATTCATTAGAAATACTTCTAAAAATATGTTTTAAGTGCACTTCCCTGTGCTCATTTAATGCACACTGGCCTCTGTTAATATTTACACATGTAAATACTCATTCAAGACATATAACGCATTTTCTATGGCCAAAGAAAACATGCTTTCCTTAACCCTCTCCCGGAAATTTCTTCCAAACACTGAATAATCTAAAAATATTGTACTTTGTTTAGACACATGTAACAAAAAATATATACACTCAGAGAACAATTGTGCTGATTCGTTATATCCTCAGATGTGCATATATTTTTAGCACAGGTCTCCCTTCATCTCTTTATAAGATTATATTCTCAAACCCACTGAATCAAATTCTTATCATGGTTGGAAGCCTATCCTGGCAGCATGGAGCACAAGGCAGGAATTAGACAGTCCAATGTATAACACACAGTCACGTAGGGCCAATTTAAAGTGACCAGTTAACCTAAGACACATGACTATGGGCTGTGGGAGTGTCGCAAGGAAAACCACAGATGCATTAAGAACAGGTAAGCCCCTCATAAACAGTTCTCCAGCCAAGATATGGAGCTTTGCCCATCCACTTCTTATAATACTCAATATTAAGATGTACTTCACTTTTTGTGCTCTTTTTAAAATTTTGTGTTGCATTGCTTGTTTATTTTTAAGCTCTAATCACTCTGTTTTATTGTATGTATAACTAGCCGTCCCCCCCGGCTCCCTACTACTGACATTACACATTCTCCTCCCCTCTGCCCGCAGCCTCTGTCTTGGATTAGTGAGAATATATTGCTCCTGAATGTGAACTATGATTCTTAGCACGATGAGAGAAGTCGCAAAATCAACCGAAATCTTCAAGCATATTCTAGAAAAAAAGCCCAGTTTAAATCTGTTAAGTACTGTGGTTCTCTCGTTCGCTAGCTAAGCAGAGGCAAGTTATGCCCCAAGGCTGGCACATTAGTGAGGAGGGCCCCGCCCTTCTCCCCTCAGCCCGCTGCATCTCTCTCGGATTTGCACAAATAAATTGGTAACGCAAGCAAACTATGATACTTAGCACGATGGTCACAAACTCATCTGGATTGTTCAAGCAAATTAGAGAAAAAAAAACAGATCTAAATCCGTTAAGTAGTCCTCTCGGGAAAAGCCTATAGACATACAGACAGATATTGGTTTTTATATATACAGAGATGATGTTCTGGAAAAGACATCAGTTTTATAAAAAAAATGATCACAAAAAATGGATAAAGGTGTTTCTTAAAAAAAAAAAAAAAAAGTATAATTACAGTTTAGCATAACATACCAGCAAGCTAAATAATTCAGATCAGCCACGGTAATATTGTTTGTTGTTTTCAGGGCTGTCGATTGCAGAGTCATGACCGCAATGTTTCATGGCACTAAATGTGGAAAAACACCTCTGAAAAAGTCCACATATTCAGGGTACCACTAGGCCATTAGAACTCACTTGCCAATCAACACTCACTTAAACCAAAATCAAAAGAACTGAATTCCACCTGCCTTTGATACACACCAACAATTAGTATTTAGGGTTTTTATTATTATTATTATTATTATTATTATTATTATTATTATTATCAATGTGACTCCCTAGAAGGAAACACAAAGTTAACTTTTCTTTCATGCATACTGCACTTGAATATCTTCCGTCATTTTCATCGCACCGAGAGTGTTGCAGCGAGTGTTTCCCGTTCTCACCTGCGCAGCTCCTTATTATACAGGAGTATCTTATGAACGTTTGAGTTCACACATTGCTGTGAATTGTAAATTGATACAGAACTTGTGCTGAGTTAAGAATCCCTGTGTGACTGCTGTGCCCTGTTTTTTATATACACATCTGACTTATAATAATAATAATTCTTTGCATTTATGAAGCGCTTTTCTCACTACTCATAGCGCTCTGCAATTGCAGGTTAAGGGCCTTGCTCAAGGGCCCAACAGAGCAGAGTCCCTTTTTTTGGCATTTATGAAGAATGGTGTAGCAAATGAGGCTGCACAAAGAACCAGGGGATCACAGGAAATAAACAATAAAAATAGGAATATGCTGCTAAAAGAGTCATTTTACATTTTAAAGTTCAACAATTTTAAAATAATACCGAAGGCAGCACTTTGAGCTACATTGTTTGTATGAAAACGTGCTATATAAATACATTTGTTGTTGTTGTTGTTGAAGGTTATTAAAAGAAGCATCTCATTTTTCTCTTTCGTTGTTTATTGTATTTTAATATTCTCCATAATCAGTTGGCACAGTGGTTAGTAGAATTCCAGACACTTATGAAGTCTGCATGTTCTGCCCATGCCCACTTTGTGCCCTCTAGGATATTCATGTCTGTTTGCTGATGTCGACTGCCATCCTGTCCAAGCAAGCGCTAGTAACATAGGCTTGATTGTGGAACCAGTGAAAGTAGTATTGTTTATAAATGTATTTTTCATACCCAATGATAATGAAGCTTCCATTTTTATAAACCCAAGCTGAAGGTCATTGCAGTAAAAAAATATATAAGTTCAGTCAGGGCCAGAGTGTGATACTGAAATATATAAAGAAGTTCACACAATGGATAATGAACTCAATCCTGGAATCCTATGTTTCTGTAGTATCTTTCTTGTCTTGCCAACATGGTGCCTAAAAGCTACTATGTGTAAGGAGCTTGTCTGACCAAGACTTCCCTCCACACACCCAACGACATATGTGCTAAATCACAAAGAGGAACATATAAACAACCAAACTTGGGATTTGAACCTAGGATGCTGGATCCATAAGGTGTCAGTGCTGCCCAGTGCATCATTGTGCCACCCATATGTGTGTGTGTGTGAGGTGTTTTGTGAAATACGTGCATTTGTATAAGAAGCAGTGGTTTCCAGAATAGTTCAGCAAAATGTTTTACTCAAGAAAATTTACAGCTAGAATGAGTTTGTGGTTATGCAGAGTACAGCCAGCAGATGGCTGAAGTGAGGCCAATGAAAGTCATGGTGGGGTCTTATTCAGTGCTAATGGGTAATTTCGATCCACTCAGTGTAGTAGAACAAGAAGAATAAGAAACTCATCCATTTTCTGTATTTCAGGGCAAAACAAGAAAAACCGTACTGAATAAGCGGTTACATAGTAAAAAAAGAAAGCATTCAGAAAGCAGCATGTCATGTAATGCTGATTGTAGAAAATTGTGCATGAGATGTTAGTATCCTAGTGTGCTATTTGGTTGTGCAGTTCTACACCTTTTCTAATGCAGACCTAAGTTAAAATACTTTCTAGCATTTTCTGATTTAAAACAAAAACAAAAGTCTTTAAAAAGCAAGACAGTCTTGGTGCAGGCTGCAAGTACACTTATATCACCCAAGTCACCATCAGAGGGCGCCCAAAGCACATAAATGTTTACTTCAGGCAGAATTTCAGCATTCAATCCCCGGCTTAACATTACATATTTTACAAAGTATACCTTTAAAAACAGAACTGGGAATACAGCCTAACACTGAATATATGAGTGTCTCGAGTGCCAGACAGCTGCACTGGTGCCAAAATGGACTGCTTTTCATGATCATATTAGAAAATAATTCTCTTTCATTTTCAAAAGAGAGAAGCAAGTGTAGGGTGTAAAGAAAGCACCTCTGCAGAATATCATTTTAGTGACCTAAAGGTTATATATAATATAAATATTTAAACATGTCATATCGCATCATAAACACAAAGAACAGGCATTTTGTTAATATTGTATACATTGTTTCACAAAGGCGGCATTTTGTGTGCATCCATTCAGCACAAGTGAGTCTTGTATTAGTATTTACGCACATACCCGCTTGGCCAACAAGCAATTTTAACCTTTTCAAAAATTCATACATACTGTGGTGCAACATTTGTTGCCCATCTGATGGCAATGCACCCTGTGGTATTTTCATCTTGTTTCTATTTAACTCTTGGAAGGCTGTAGTTTATATGCATGACATCAGACTGAGACAGGAGTCACAGACTAAGCTTATTTACATGTGAATTTATAAATATGGACATAAGAAATGTTGACCTCAAGAGGAAGAGAAGTAGCACAAAATCTGCTTACTGTAAATATATCCCTATAAAAGAAAGAAAGAAAGAAGTTATGGAACCTTAGAGTGAAGTAAGAAATGTCAGTTTTTTCCAATATATAATCCTTAAATTAATGATCATTTAACATGAAATTATTGGCAGTAAAGTGTGTGAATCCTTTGTAGGCATACATAAGCAATACTGGAAAGAGAAATCCTTAACCACACAGAAAAGTGACAAGTCCATAGGCAGAGTCCCTTGTGATGGGATATATAGTGTAAGATGTAATCAAATTAGTTTCAGTCCGGAAATCTTAGTTAATGATCAGTAAAATGCAAATATGGACTTTCATCTCTTTCATTTTGAATATCTATAAAAAAAAATGATAAACCTGGGCAATGATGCCTCATTACCTCCTCTAGCATTGTTTCCAAATGGTAAACTAGTTTGACATTTAATATTTTTGAATTTTACCACTTGTATTTGGCAAGGTGTAACATAGCTTTGAAAGATTGACAGAAACCAATCACATACATATTGAGGCATCTGTAAATGATCATTACATTAAATGTACAGTTATTTTTTATTAAAGCTTGCTATTTAGCTTGTAGTACCACCCGGTGGTCACTTTTGAGAATGCTGCCATCCCTGAAATGTATTATTTGCAAATTAAATATTGGCAGGTGAAATGTCCGAAAGAAATGAAAGAGGCATGAGATGCATTAATATTAGGAGAATACAACAGTATGTTATTAAAGATTTCTCTGTAAAGTGCTACAGTAAGTGGGAAGTAGCAGGGTATGTGTTGTGTCATTTGGTCCAGTCACTTTTAATTCTCTGAGTTATACTAAAAAGCACAGAATAATACCAGAATACTGAACACTATCTTCTTCTTCTCCTTCTTTCAGCTGCTCCCTTTAGGGGTTGCCACAGCAGATCATCTTCTTCCATATCTTTCTGTCCTCTGCATCTTGTTCTGTTACACCTATCACCTGCATGTCCTCTCTCACCACATGCATAAACCTTCGCTTAGGCCTTCCTCTTTTCCTCTTCCCTGGCAGCTCTATCCTTAGCATCCTTCTCCCAATATACCTAGCATCTCTCCTCTGCACATGTCCAAACAAACGCAATCTTGCCTCTCTGACTTTGTCTCCCAACTGTCCAATTTGAGCTGACCCTCTAATGTACTCATTTCTAATTCTATCCATCCTCATCACACCCATTTCAAATCTTAGCATCTTTAACTCTGCTACCTTCAGCTCTGTCTCCTGCTTTCTGATCAGTGCCACCATCTCCAACCCGTATAACATAGCTGGTCTCATTACCATCCAGTAGACCTTCCTTTTCACTCTTGCTGATATCCGTCTGTCACAAATTAATCCTGACACTCTTCTCCACCCATTCCACCCTGCCTGCACTCTCTTTTTCACTTCTCTTCCACAATCCCCATCACTCTGTACTGTTGATCCCAAGTATTTAAACTCATCCACCTTCGCCAACTCTACTCCCTGCATCCTCACCATTCCACTGACCTCCCTCTCATTTACACATATGTATTCTGTCTTGTTCCTACTGACCTTCATTCCTCTTCTCTCTAGAGCATATCTCCACCTCTCCAGGGTCTCCTCAACCTGCTCCCTACTATCGCTACAGATCACAATGTCATCAGCAAACATCATAGTCCACGGGGACTTCTGTCTAATCTTGTCTGCCAACCTGTCCATCACTATTGCAAATAAGAAAGGGCTCAGAGCCGATCCCTGATGTAATCTCACCTCCAACTTGAATGCATCTGTCACTTCTACCGCAGACCTCAGCACTGTCACACTTCCCTTGTACATATCCTGTACAACTCTTACGTACTTCTCTGCCACTCCCGACTTCCTCATACAATACCACAGCTCCTGCTTTCTCCAGGTCCACAAAGACGCAATGCAACTCCTTCTGGCCTTCTCTTAACTTCTCCATAAACATCCTCAGAGCAAACATTGCATCTGTGGTGCTCTTTCTTGGCATGAAACTATACTGCTGCTCACTAATCATCACCTCACATTTTAACCTAGCTTTCACTACATTTTCCCCTAACTTCATGCTGTGGCTCATCAATTTTATTCCCCTGTAGTTACTGCAGTCCTGCACATCCCCCTTATTCTTAAATATCGGCACCAGTACACTTCTTCTCCACTCCTCAGGCATCCTCTCACTTTCCAAGATTGTATTAAACAATCTGGTTAAAAACTCCACAGCCATCTCTCCACTGCCATCTCTCCTAAACACCTCCATGCTTCCATAGGTATGTCATCTGTTGTTCCTTTCCATTCTTAATCCTCTTCATAGCTGTCTTTACTTCCTCCTTGCTAATCCGTTGCACTTCCTGATTCACTATCTCCACATCATCCAACCTCTTCTCTCTCTCGTTCTCTTCATTCATCAGCCTCTCAAAGTACTCTTTCCATCTGCTCAACACACTTTTCTCGCTTGTGAGTACGTTTCCATCTTTATCCTTTATCACCCTAACCTGCTGCACATCTTTCCCAGCTCAGTCCCTCTGTCTAGCCAATCGGTTTCTCCCTTCTTAGTGTCCAACCTCTCATACATCTCATCATACGCCTTTTCTTTAGCCTTTGCAACCTCTCTCTTCACCTTGTGCCTTATCTCCTTGTACTCTTGCCTACTTTCTGCATCTCTTTGACTATCCCACTTCTTCTTTGCCATTCTCTTCCTCTGTATACTCTCCTGTATTTCCTTATTCCGCCACCAGGTTTCCTTTTCCTCCTTCCTCTTTCCAGATGTCAGACCAAGCACCTTTCTTGCTGTTACCCTTACTACGTCTGCTGTAGTTTCCCAGCTGTCTGGTAATTCTTTATTGCCACCCAGTGCCTGTCGCACCTCCTCCCTAAACTCAACCTTGCAGTCTTACTTTTTCAACTTCCACCATTTGATCCTTGGCTCTGCCCTCACTCTCTTCCTCTTCTTGATCTCCAACATCACCCTACAGACCACCATCCTATGCTGCTTAACTAAACGTTCCCCTGCCACCACTTTGCAGTCTTCAATCTCCTTCAGATCAACTCTTCTGCATAGGATGTAATCTACCTGTGTGTATCTTCCTCCATTCTTGCACGTAGCCCTATGTTCCTCCCTCTTCTTAAAATATGTATTCACCACAGCCATGTCTTTATCCTTTTGGCAAAATCCACTATCCTCTGACCTTCTTCGTTCTTCTCCTTGACACCATACCTACCCATCACCTCCTCGTCTCCACTGTTCCCTTCAGCAACATGCCCATTGAAATCCGCTCCAATCACCACTTTCTGTCCCTTGGGTACACGGTTCATCACTTCATCCAACTCACTCCAAAAATCTTCTTTCTCATCCATTGCACACCCAACCTGTGGGGCATATGCACTAACAACATTCATCATCACACGTCCAATTTCTAGCTTCATAATCATTACTCTTCCTGACACTCTTTTCATCTCCAAAACACTCTTAAACCTACTGTTCCTTCAGAATAACCACTACTCCATTTCTCCTCCCATCCACACCATGGTAGAACAATTTGAATCCACCTCCGATCCACCTGACCATACTCCCCTTCCATGTAGTCTCTTGCATGCACAATATATCAACCTTCCTTCTTTCCATCATATTTGCTAACTCTCTCCCCTTACCAGTCATACTGCCAACATTCAAAGTTCCTACCCTCAGTAAAACTTTCTTTACTTTCCTCCTCTCCTCCTGCCTCTGGACACATCTCCCCCCTCTTCTTCTTCTTCTTCTTTGGCCAACAGTAGCCCAATTTCTGCCAGCACCCTGTTGGCTAACAGTACTGGTGGCAGTCGTTGTTAACCTGGGGCTTGACCAATCCGGTACAGAAATTTGTATTGTTGTCCGCATATTGATTTGGCAAAATTTTACATCGGATGCCCTTCCTGACGTAACCCTCCCCGTTTACCTGGGCTTGGGACCGGCACGAAGAAGCACACTGGTTTGTGCATCCCCTGTGGCTGGATTAGTACTGAACACTATCTACATTATGAATAATACTGAATAATACTGAACACTATCTACATTATGAATATACAGTAAATACAAAATGTATTTTTAACAAGACGTTCTTGCGTGTACCACATTTTTATAGACCTTGCATTAAATGCAAAATGTTTGATAATGTCCAAGCAACAATTGGGGCAGCATGGTAATGCTACGGTTTCTGATTCTTGTGTCTGAATCCTGACCAGGTCACCGTCAGTGTGGGGTGTGCACATTTTCCCCATATCAATTTTCTTCACTATCCCCAAAGTCATGTTAGTTAAGCTGATTGACAACTTTAAACTGTTATGGTGTGAGCGTGTAAATAAAAGTATACTTTATGCTGGACTGGTGCCCCCAGAATTCATATTTCAATAAAGTGGTTCCTGAAAATCAATGGGTGGAAACTCTGTTCAAAAGGAGAGATTCGTTCCATTCTTAGTTTGTTTTTTCCATTATTACTTGCTCTTTTTGTTATTATTTCTGGATTATTAAGTGGTATTCCTAACATTGATTACATTTCCTGGCTCTCTGAGACATACACACTTACATTAAAATATAGTCTGTGTTTTAAGACACGACTTTGTTTTGTTGTGCCTCTCATCGTGGTCTTTCTTTTATTTATTAAAAAAAATTCTTTTGCAGTGGGTCATCCTCCTACCCATCATTATATTGACCTGTTCTTTCTGCAGCGGGCCCACTGCTTGAAAAATCTTGGATCTCTCAATTTTGCTTTGATTATCAAGGAAGTGAGCAAAGCAAAAGATCAGTAGCAGTAGTAGCTACTCTTATCTCACTGATGACTCCTCTCAAGGGCAAAAGAAGACAGGCTGCCTCATAATTTAATGAATTATTTAAGCATTAGGCATAATATTTAAAATCATTTGTTCTGCTAATAAAAGCTATGTTCTTGCTTAGCTAATTAACTAGTTTTACTGTCAAGAATGCTTATTTTGTGTGAACACTGCCCTCTTGAGGTTTCTGACAGCAAAATTCTATCCACATGTGCACTTTAGCACAAGGCTGTTAAAACTAAAGTGACATAGTGTGTATTCTTCACATACCTCACTGATACTGAAAGTATATTTGTCTATGTGGAGACCTCATGTTTTTCCTGTGTTGTCTTGTATTTCCTCTGGGTTTGCTGGTTGCCCTGTGTGTGTTAGGTTAGTTGCAGAATCAGTCTCATACAGTACCTCAAGTTTCCTACATTGACATCCTGGCCCAGTCACTGCCTTTACGGAATTTGCATTTTGTTCCTGTAATTGGTGGCAGTTTCATTCAGTTTTTCCATTTAACATCTAAAAGACATGCATATTGTGTTTATTATACCTCAAGATTTAAGATTTCTTTATTTGTCCCATACACATTTATACACGTACAGCATGTAGTGAAATGTCAACCTGGTTCACTACTCAGATTATGCAAAACAGAGTAAAAAAATAAAAAAGTTTGAAGGCGTGTAAGGCATCCTAATTTGGGGTGTTCATAAGAAATGTAATGATTGACTTCTTGAGGTAGAAGAACATAATAAATAAGAGTTGTGTCAAATATTTAAAATGTTAAAACTTGGGCTTCAATTTAAATGTTTAAGTCTAAATATTGTCAATTATAATAGAAATTCCTCTTTGTTCAACCTCTGACAGAGGTCCATAGAGGACTCAATCCCTAGTAAAAGATCAAAAATAATAAATTGTCTAAAACGATGCCCCACATGCTTATGTTTGGAATATGCCACTTTTCACCTTCTGATAGTGGCACTTACAGGGCGAGAACCAACATTAATTGAATCAAATATCAAAAATATTATTATATTCATGATCAGCAAACTTAAAATAGCTTAAAACGACACTCCTTATACTTATATTACCTAGCCCTACTTTTTCAAAGATTTGTGAAAAGGAGTAACTTCAAACCCAACTATACCATTAGTGTGAACCCCTGGGGTCAGTTAATGTCGCATGCACAACTTCAAGTCCTTCTGATCATTTTTGTCAAAGACAACTACTGTATTGGTTTGCTTTTTATCATAAGAATATAGTTTCCTGCACAAAATATGATCCAAAAATGGCCTAAAAATTAGGGGTTTTCAGGTCTCTGAGGCTAACAATTGAGGAAAATCCCAAAAAACTGAAATGATTTTAAAGCATTCATAAGTAATTCTTGTGAACACAGTGTAGAAACATATAAAAGCAAGTAAGACTAAAGAGAACATCTAAATGTTAAATATGATATGGTTAAATAGAGACAACTTCAATTTTAAATATAAACTAACAATATACAAGGTGTAACACTGAATGGCAAAATGGCATAATTTGTCATTTTATTATATTACTAACTGTCCCCTGCAGCTCCACCCGCGTAGTAATGAAACAGGACAAATTTTAAAAATCAGTAAACAAACAGGTATCACTAGCTAAGCGGAGGCAAGTTACGCTCCAACACGTGGCCAGAGGTAGACCGACTCGAACGGAGGTTGGTGCATGAGTGAGGATGACCCAGCCCAGCTCCACACTCCTGACGTCACGCTTCCCCCTTTCTTTGGCCCACAGCTGCTGTTTCGGATTAGCATGAATAAATTGGTACCGCAAGCGAACTATGATACTTAACACGATGAGAGGCAAAATCTACTGGGATGTTCAAGCAAATTATAGAAAAATACCCATTAAGTAGTTCTCTCATGAAAAGTGAACAGACATACAGACAGAGAGACGTTGGATATATACAGTATATAGAATTGGCATAATATGTATGCATAGAACCGTTATGCAAAGCGAAGGCAAAAAAATGTCAAATATGAAGCAGGAATGTGATCAAATGAGGTCATTGTGTAGGTAATGTCCAAAAGATGTCCTGAATGAGAAGCCATATGGCCTGAGGATATGAGCTGCTCCTGAGCCTCTCTGTTGAGGCCGTAAGACTGCAGCACCTTTTGTTCGATTTCTATAAGCAGAGTAGTCCATTAATGGAGTGGGGAGAGTCCTTGATGATTTAGGGTGCTCTTGCCCTACACTGGTGGGTTTAAATGATCTGCAATGAGGGGAGAGCATATCTTATGATGCACTCAGCTGTTTGTACCACCTTCTGAGGGGCTTTGCAGTTTTGGGCAGAGGAGATGCTAAACCAGGATGTGATATTCATTGTTAAGATGCTTTGCACACTGCCTGTGTAGAAAGTTTTTAGGATTGCTGGGGAGGCACTAAATTTTCCCATTTGCTCTAGATGACATAGACACTGCCTTGCATTTTTGACCTGAACTTGGATATTCTGAGTCCATATCAGGACCACAAAGATATGAAGTTGCTCACACTTTCCACTGTAGTTCCTTTGATATGGACTGGTGCGAAGGCCTGCTGCTGCTTCCTGCTGAAATCTACAACCAGCTTCTTAGTTTTGCTGACGTTCACTTGAAGACAGTTCGCCAGGTTCTCCACCTCATCCAGATAGACCATCTCATCACTGTCAGACATGTGACCTATTACGAACTGTGTCATCAGCAAACTTCACAATGCAGTTGGCGTTATGTGTGGCCACATAGGTGTAAATCAGGGAGTGAATATGCTACTATGGACAAACGCCCCATCTAGGGCTGGTTCTGCCCTTGGACCTAATGTTGGTGGGACAGGTATCATCAACCCTGATACCAAAATGAAGTATGTAAATTCTGCAACTAAATGGCTGGTTAGACTGCTTTAGTGATTCATGCATCTGTTGCTCCTAGGGACTTAGTAATCCTGCTGAGTTGTTTTGCTGAGTGAACTATGTTGTCTTGTCAATCAGATTTTTTGCAAAGATAAATCTTAGCAAAGTAGGAAGTAATCAGACAAATTCTAGTAATTTTACATTCATGAGAGTGGAAGAAAACATCTTTGATCATGATGCAGCACTATCAACTGAACAATTCAGCTTCATGGGTAAAGTACAGACTAGCACTCGATTTGTCCATTGGCAGCCAAATATCTTTTTTTTTTTATTCAAATTGCAAAATGAACACAAAATGAGAGGTAAAGGGTCTGGAGAATTCCTCGTTTAGTGCTATGTAGACTAGAAAGCTGATAAAAAGGGAAAGAATTCCTGCACTTCAGCTTCACTGGTCTGTGTCCCTCACTCTCAGGTCATAATTAATGCCATTTTGGCAGTCCTTCATGGCTATGTACCCAAGATACTGGGAAGGGTGTAGCTATCAGTGTATTGGAGGAGGGAGCTTGACCAAGACCTTAAACTTTGGCCAACATCTCCAATCCCTTCCTACCTCCACCCAGCTAATAAGCTTATTTGTTGCATTAAACATTTGGTCAACTCTCTTACATGCTAAAGCAATGTCCACTGAGTCACAAGGCATTGTTTTTTTTCGCTATAGGTTATGAGTACTTTTTGTCATTTCTTATGGAAAGATAGAAAGACATACGGATATTTATTAATTACAAATATGAATGACACCATTCAACAGATAGATCATAATTCTGTTAAATAATTTATTGACTGAAAGTACTTAGTGTGTCACAGAGAGGATGTGCAGCAACTTTTATTTTCATTTTCTCCTCCACCACTACTTCCCTGGAGACCAGAGTGTAACCCATAACTGAGTCTACCTTCTTAATCAGTTTGTTGATTCAGTGGGCCTCTCATGAAGTGATGTCACCAGCCCAGCACACTACGGTTTAGAAAATCGCACTGGCCATCACAGAGTTATAGGAAGTGTAAAAGACGTCACTGCCCCAAGGATAGATAGATAGATAGATAGATAGATAGATAGATAGATAGATAGAT
>JANRMT010062806.1:63570520-63601520 GCA_026402145.1 Polypterus bichir lapradei | reverse complement strand
TAGATAGATAGATAGATAGATAGATAGATAGATAGATAGATAGATAGATAGATAGATAGATAGATAGATCCTGTCCCTTTTTGAGAAGCAAGGCATGAACAACCCTGAATGACATGTCTGTACATCACAGGACACACTCACACACACTGGGCCAATTCAGAGATGCTAATTGACTTAACACACATTTTAGGGCAATAGATGCAGAACAAAATGAGACAATCAGGGAGGATAAATAAACTCCTCTAAGACAGTGACTGAGTTAGAAACTAAACCCAGGTCTCTGGAACTGGTGTCAACCATTCCACTCCATGCCATCCTAGAAATAAGATAAAAATATTAACAGAAACAGAGCAACCAGAAGAGAAGAATTAAAAAAGAGTGTTGTGTTTGCTAGACTATAGCTTTTTTCTTATTCCAAGGACTTTGCTATAATTAGTAGTGTGTATTCAGTACAGTACAGTGCAGCACTAATTCTTGCTTAGACGTATTACCTGTATTGTGTGTGATCTCTCTTTCTTTAATAGATCAGTGCCCTTGATATAAAGCATATTTAAAATTACCCTAATAAATGAAAAACACAATAAAATGTGTTGACAGACTGGCCATACCTTTAAGGATTTTACTATAATCAAGAAATAGCTCTTTTTGTTTTGTTAAGTTTTTTTGTAAAGCTTTGATAAATGCAAAATACGGTAAAAGCTGTAACTTCACAATGTTTGCATGATTCACCTGCTAGATATGTTACATGATAAGAAACATTAGGTTTAATCTCCATTTCTTTTTTAAACTATAGTTCATCCATGGTTAAGAGAGGAGGAACTGCCTAGAGATCAGCCTCAAGAATGTAACATAGATGTTCTGAAAGAAAATTAAGAGGATTGACTTAAGAAGTACTGCAGTATTGAGAAATGGAAGAAAAGTAGCATCTTGGAACATGATGTTCATCTCGAGGAATCTCCTCTTGTGATGGAATGAACTGTTTTTTTTTTTTTTTTTTTTTGAGAAAGCAAAAGAAAAATAATCAGACACTTCATCCTTCATGGCTGAATGTGATAGCGATACAGCAAAAGACTGTAATCAATACTTAAAGCTGCAGTGTCCCAGTCTTGTGCGCAGCTCCACTGAAAGTTCATTATCTTCCTTCATTAGGATGCTGATGTTCAGTCAGTAGCTCTTAAAGGAGTTTGGCAACCTGGACATGTTTGGTTTTATTTAAGCACGCCATGAAGCAGCATTTTTGCCAAATTGAAGCATGTTCCCATACAGTAAACTTTCTATAAAAATGTGGTGATCAATTTGGCTATTTCTTGTCATTTCCATTTCCTCACAATAAAAGTCGTTGCAAGCAAATTACTGATAGTGCTGGCTGTCACAGGCACTATATAAGTAAGACTTATTGTGTCATTTTGTATTCCTGTTGCCTAACTCCAGCTGGAGTTAAGACCCAAGTGCATAAACAATCACAGTTAAACAGAAGACTTAGTTTTCTAATACTTTGCATATTCACTGTAAAGCTGCTTCCATAGACATGAATGTATCCAGACGGTTTTGGTTGCCTCTCTATTCATATATTTTGTATTGAAGGCTGTTGTTTTCTTAAGAGTCTTTAAAGACAGTATCTCTCACAAATAATTTTTTTTCTGAACACTTTTGTAATATACATAAAATCCAAATTTCTTTAAATACTCAGCAGATAGTATATGGCTTGAGCTTATGAACAAGCTCAGAATAGTTTATAATGGGTAAAGGACACTGCAGCTTTAAAATGTTAAGCTTGTTGTTCTGCCAGTTTTGGAAAATGTTGGCTATTGCACAAAATTTGGATAATCTTCCTTATTAAAAATGACATATATAAAAAAAATAAATGAAACTCATCCATATGCATATAGTGAGAGCCAAGAAAAGGCAACTGAAATATCTCAAAAAAAGGCACCCACACTTTTGATCGGTTCTTGCTAATTCATTTAACGGTGCTCCTAGGCTAAGGACTGACTTTCTCAGTGACAGAGAAAGATTGATGTTGATTTAATTCTGGTACAGCTTTTTTTCTTTGTTTTATGAAAATTAGTAAAAAAAAAAAAAAATCACCATGGTGTCTTCTTTGATATTTTGGTCACCTTGTCAACGGGTTGTTTTGAATATGTCATCTTTACTGAATAGGCATGGCCTTTTGTGTGTCATCATTCTTTGTTTTGTCGCTTTCTCCTTTTGTATTACGATTCAAGTCACTTAGTATAATTTGTGATTTAGACTTTTCACAGACATATATGAGAATGCTGTCTCCCAATGCCATTATTTTGCAGCCCTTTACCATATACAGTATGAATTTTTAGATTTCCTAACTTTTTAAATTCAATAATAGGAATGATATAGAAAGCAAAGGTTATTCATTTTATACATTTTTGTGTAAATTGTATCTAGGTTATTTTATAGAAAACTCATATGTTATATGACTATTAATTTATTAATTAACAGTTGCAACTCCGTTGTAAAAGCAGATTCCATCCGGTAGTTTTAAAGGCTGCTTATCGTGTTAAAGTCTTTTTAGGTTTGCACACTTCCCCAGTTGTCTCTTATTTATATACTGTTTATCAGACATTTATTACTTATAGTCAAACACTGACGCAAAAGTCGCAATAAATATAAGAAAACCCTCACTCTAGACATGTGCCTTGGCCTTGAACTACAAAAATGCATGGGCCTTCTGTCCGAGAGTCAGAGTACTAAGATGAACAAGCAGAGAGTTTGCCACCATTCCACAACCACCTCCAGTTCTATCTGCCATCATCTTCAATTTCCAAAGAATCAGCGGAAATTCAAAATCAGACGTCATATCTAAAGGTATTTCAAACTAATGTGTATAGTGTTTGTACAATGTTCAGCTTATATTTGTCTGTATATACCTAAATATTTGCTTTAATCATCCTTGCAGCGTTCATTGTCATAGCATGCCCTGGAGCTATAACTGTTAAAGCTAAAGCAATATGAGCACAATATGTTGTCTAAAATTGTAAGATTGCTGTTTATGTGCAAATTTTAACCCCAAGGCCAGGTCAAGTGTAGCTATTGCAGATCCAGACGACCTCATCTTAAGTCTGTAACACTGTCCCCATTTTATCTTCAAGATAGGTATACATTTTATCATGGAAGGGTCCTAGGGTGACCCCAGTTGTCACTTTTAGACTGTTTATTACATAGTCTTGAACAGAGTGTCCTAAATCCCCTCATACATTTACATTCAACAGCCTGTCACAAATATGCAGCAGTAATTTGCATTTCCCATTATGATCACTGTCAGGATTGGCTGCTACTATGGCTGAATACTTCCTACCTTTTCTTATATGTATGCCCCCAGATGGCAAGATAGAATACCCATACAAGCAGGAGATAAAGTTAACATTGTTCTTAATGCATTATAGAATAATATTCTCTAACTTAAATCTTCTATTGTGCCTAAAACAGAAGCAAAGTTAATTGAGTGTGACGAATTACCAACACAACTTGGATAGACAGCTGCTCTTCTTCCTAGGAGTCTAAGCACCCAGTTTGCCTAGATCGTCAGGTCGCTACTTGTAGTAAGCTGATTAGTTTCTGATTTGGCATGGTCACTGGATGACATGATGGCGAGAGAAATAACTTGAGCTTTTATGTTACTGAATTAATGCCACACTTGTGCTTCCCTGATGCATCTCTTGAACGTATGGGACGTCGTAGAGTTGGATCCAGCTACCCTCTCATATTCAGGCCTTGTGCTTGTTGACTAATCCTGGCTAGGCACGGCTTATGTCTTTAAATCTTCTACCAACTCACCGTTAGCTGCTGATCTGGCATAAGTAACCTGTGCCGAAGGTGAGTCTAGTAAAGATATTTTTAACATAAGGATGGATCTTTGCTTGTCTGCCTCCAAAATGCTTTCTCTGCATGCAACAGCTTTGCAGACCTGGTAACATAGACAATGATCTCCTTTATCGCTGTTATGGGGTCTAATGTGTAGAAGTGTTTTTGGGACGTGGTTTTTCTTTTTGAGACTACAGTGCAAGACATTTTACTAAAATATGTTCTGAGTTTTAAATTTCAAGTCATGTACTTCATTCATTAAATTGTTTTGTCTCAGCCATTACTGATCCCACCAGCTTACCTCAAAATGGAGCTTAGCTTCATAGTAATAACTTCAGAATCCAAATAAACTACAAAATTAAAAGTGCAATATTCTTATTGGTTAATTGAAATCTTTTAGTCAGAAACGTTAGTGTACAATACAGCTTCCACATTGTTCGGTGCCATAGCATCTCTGCTGAAGCACTTGCTTTTTTGATGACTTTCACTTAAAATAAATAAGCCCTACTTCCTACACTTATTTAATGGCTTAAGTACTGAATTGGTGGTAGTAACATCTGGGCCAAGCAACAGACTGTGGAGCAAATCTAAATATACTGACAGCAAATACCACCACACTGGCTGCACAGCCAGCTCAATCCAGTTACCCCCGAATTTTGTTCTGTTCTGCATGAGAATGGCAAATCAGAAACTTACCGTGGTTTGTTTCTCATTTAAACACAAAGAAATGAAACCTATCTTAGTCAGTTAAAATTGATGAAACTGTTAAATTTACATTATCTTTATATATTACAGATTTGGCAGGTGGAGGTTAGTGCATGTGCCTTATTGATCCAGCATCCTGGGTTTAAGTCCAGTGTCTTCTCGTTGTCTGTGTGGAGTTTGCATGTTCTCACCAAATCTCCATGGGTGCTTTTCTTCAGAAACTGAGATTTTTCTCCCACCTTTCCAAACACTATGATTCTAAAGTCATATTTGTATGTTTTTGGGTTTTAATGGCTCAGAAGGTGCAGTTAGCACCTGACAGCTTTTCAGTAGCTAACGCAATTTTTTTTTTTTTTTCACAAGCGTATTTAGTTGTGTTTTAATTACAACTAATGAAAACGCCATTGATTTGCTTCTAAACCACTGCTTTACTTCTGCGTAAACCAACACTGCTAATTTTCCTAGCTGATTACTCACTGATTAAGATTTCAGACTTTTTTAGCTTTCATTGTCATTTTTCTATCCATATGCAATTCCTTTATGATTTATTATTCCCATGGGTGATCAGTCAATGCAGTAGCACTTAGATTCAGACTTCTTTCTATGATTATTCTGCAATGTGTCACTTTTGGGTGAAGTGCATGGCAATGTGTTAAACATAGACTTTCCTTGAGTTTAAAAATTGCTCTTGGTTTGCAGACTTTTTCTGGTAAAAAAAAAATGTGTTTCTTTGAGCAGGCACCATAACTACTGATTTGCCATTTTTGTCGAAAATGTGGCTGCGTCACTCATCAGACTGATGCATAACACTGTACACATGTACAAGTTAAAGGGACATTGGCCTGCTTAACCACATCTCAAGACACTCTGTGGGAAATGGCTACTTGTACATATCCCTGAAAATAAGTACTGTACATTACTGACACCTTTATAGTCAAGCAGCAACAAGACGTTAACAGAAAAGGCATAATAAAATATGAATTTGATTCAAATCACTCTGAAAGAAAATCAAATAAAACCCATATATATTTTAAAAATATAATGCATTACAATAAACAGAAAGTAGGATTTCAACGTCATATAGCAGATTTGCTGCAAACTTGTATGTAAAGAGTAGCAGATCTTTTTTTGTTATTTCCGTGCTTATGTTACAGACCATAATATTTTGCGTTTTACACCTTCAAAGAGAATGGCCATTTTAATAACACATAATCTTTAAAGATCAACAGCTCTCATCCTCCATTATCAAAACCACCATGGGTTCAGGGTTGTAGGGACCATAGGCTCTCCTGACAGTACTTAATACAGAGCAAAAAGCAACCCTGAAAAGGACACATAAATAACATGCCACAATCAGATCCATTTGAGAAAGACCCTGTGTTTAAAGTCGGCTGGCATTTCCCCGTTCATGCCTTATGAGTACCAGTAGTCGATGTATATTGACTGGTGAGTACCATAATTTCGGACCACATTAACAACTCTTACTTATAACAAAAATATGCCCATTTGCTCTTCCAAGGAGAAGAGCTCTCCCGCTTTTTGATATAAATTGTGCATATCACTGCACTTTTGGATCCCTGAGGGGATAACCTACCCCACCATTATTCACCGCACATAAAAAGGAGATACGGCAGTTTTTTTCTCACTTCAGGCACTGGGTAAAATTATTATTACCAGAGGACTAAAATTACAGAGGTCATTTGGTAATAATTACTTTACTGCAACTCCTGGTGTAAACTAATCCCATTGGAATAGAGCCTAATATGCACAGTAAGTTCTAAAGTTATAACGTTCTATATTATATATCAGTAAGTAACAGAATCTGTTTTAACAACTAACACCATATTATTTGTTAAAGCAGGAGATCTGTTTGATATCAAAATTAATTTAAATCAATCCCACATAAATTGCTCAGTAGGTGCAAAATAATAAGTTTCGTAGAGTTATGATGTTGGATTTGATAACTGAAAGGGACGGTCATGCACAAAAAGTGCAAGTAGGACTATAAAGATGTTTGAATGACAACTGATAGTAATTCCTCTTTGATTATTATCAACTGTCTGCAAACACATATATTTTGCGATTAACTACAAAAAAAAATTGGGAGTGGTCTCCCCTAGACTTTCTCATATACTCAGATATAGGAATGGATAATAGAGGAGTAAACAGCAAGACAATACTTATATTTTTATATTATGTACATTAAAGAACCATCAACCACAAATCTAATCAGATTAATACTATATTGAAGGATTATTATAAAAGTAAAGTTGAATAAATTGGACACTGTAGCTGCATGAATAATAATAATAATAATGTGGTAAAGTACCACTTCCAGTTAGTGGAAATAGCCCAAAAGTTGATAGAAATATATGTTTTGTACTTAATACTTGTATGCAAAATTTGGTTGACCTAAGTGAAAGCGTACTCAAGTCATGATGTTTACATACACACACGCACAGACAGACAGAGACACAGACATAATTCCAAAAATGGTATTTTCGGACTCAGGGAGGTCTAAAACATCGAGATTCATCGAAATAGAGTTTTTGGAGGATTCCAGTACTTTTCCCATACTTCGTATACGAGAAAGTCAGGTAGGTCTAAAACATCGAGATTCATCAAAATCTCGACATCAAATATTTGGACGATTACAATTCTTTTCATATACTGTACTTCATATATGAGAAAGTAATGAAGCATTACGTAGTAGCAATTACAAAAATATTTTGCCGTACTTTTATGTTCAGAGCAAGAAGCGTAAGGGCGTATACATCATGACAATCATACCATTTGAAATGAATGCACATAAACATTTGTTTAACTCTCTAAATATCTCTTCCTAAAAAAGACAGTCTAGCGGACCTAGCATCCCAAGTATGAATTCTGAGGTGAGTAGCTGTCTATGTGAAGTTTGCCCATTTTCCCTGGCACTTTCGTCTCCTACTATCTTCCCAAACATGTGCCAGAACTGGCAAGATGTGGATGTGTGCCCTGTGATAGACTGGTGCTCTGTAAAGGGCATTTGTCTGCACGGTGTGGATTAAGCTGTGTGCTCCTATGATACCAAACTGAACTAAGTGGGTATGTTGTGTTACTGTATATACTTCCTAAATCTTCATACACTCAACAGATACCCATTGGCCTATTCCCCGGAGGCTGATGAACACCAATTATTCAGTTCAGTTGCATGAGAAAGTGGTCCATATAAGAGCATTATGATAGCGTCCTTCATTTCTCAGCAGGCTAAATTTTCCAGTTGCATTTGATAATTTTCATACAAGCATCTCCCTACACCTTTTGCGGATTCCAACAAAAACACAAGATAACTATATGCTACATACTGTACACTATAACTATACACTACATACTGTATAGATTGAATTACACATTATTTCCATTAGGGTTTCCTTTTTTCCATATTTTTACCCTGGAAGTTTGAGCTGCTAACCTTCTCAGAGAGCCAAATCACTAAGGATTGCTGAACAATCAATGATTTGAACATGACATACCGTTCATTAAATGTGGATCTCATGTCTAGCTGTGCTTGGACAAAAAGCCCGTTAGCTGTCATTTTTTGAGGCATCTTAATATCTGATTTGACCGTGACATAGTCTCTGTTTAGCTATAGCTATACACACAAACATTACTTAAATTATAAAGCAGAAATGAGAGGCTACTAGAGTTAGAAACATAAAAAGAATCCAAATCAATTAAGAGTGAGCACTTCAACACTCTAAACGAGTTTTATATTTCAAAGAAACATTTTGGAGAATGATTGCATGATTACTTCACAGCAGAATGCTTATTCCCAAAGGCTCCAGAGTGGAAAATGAACCTGAAGGGTGTATTTTTTTTCTTGGCTTTCATCTAGCTGAGCATATATATATATATATATATATATATATATATATATATATGTGGTAGCTCCACTTCTAAGACTGGGGAACAAATAGTATTTTTTTTTTTTTTTGCAATTTTTAGTAGAGGCATTGTTTGTTATTCCACTTACAAGGTAGCACAAGAATCTAATTCCAATTAGCAATGTACCTACAGTTTGTAGCACTTCCTTCCAAAGTAGTCTGCAGCACAAATTTCCACACTCTGCTTATTTCACGGAAGAAAGAAGCTTAAAGAGGGACACAAAGTGCTAACTGTTGAGTATTGTAATGTTCATTGTTTGTTGATAAGTAGAACTGTAAATGTTCAACAAGCTGGATGTCAAAACAATGTGTATGTGATGAGTACAATTCTTATATGACAGCCGTATACTTGAGTCCTCAAAACATTATTAACAGTGGAAATATAGAATATAAAAACTCAGTGGATCTTTTTATTTAACTCTGCTTGCTAAAGTCATTGAATCAAGGTTCATGGCTCCAAAAAGGACATTTCTGTGTGCTAATGTAAAAGTCCTTAACTAATCTGTATACTAATATGATGCATACAAACTCCAGAGATTTTAATATTCTATATTAAATCCAGAAATCCAAACTTAAAAGAAAGGTTTTGTTTTTTTGGTATTTGTACTGCCTGTTAAATCAACTGCATTAATATTTTTTAATGCATTGTATTAACGCATTATTGTCCAGTAGACGAGGGTTTGACCCCTCGATGAGTAGTTTGCCATATGATGAACTCATTGTGTGCCCAGTTCAGAAATGTTCTGTTTGTATATTTATAAGGCATTGTCCAATATTGATTTGTTACCTGTAGATTTCTGTGTGAACCTGGCTCTTTTAGACTTCAGCAAACTAAATTTAAACATTCCAATATTAACTTGCTCATATTTATTTGGTTAAACTGTATAATATGTGGCGGTATTTAAAATGTTATTAAATATGACAAAAAAAACGATGACTTGTGTCGTTGTGTGTTTGTTTCCTTCCCTGTGCCTCTGAAGCTGAGGTCTTGGTCCCTTCCCCTAAAATAAGAGAGCGTCTCTCTGGAACTGCAAGTGGAGCAGCTGCCCCAAGTGATGGAGGGTTCAGTTCACAAGGGAGATCAGAGCGTGTTGAGAAACTGACCTGAGTATTGACAAGTAGCAGAACTACTGCGGCCATCATAACATGCCATGATGTTAAAATGAGAGCTAACTTTACCACTGCGGTTTACCACTGACTGTAACTGCACTATCTTTACCTGTGATCAGAAGCTTTGGACAGGAAATGAATAAAATTTGATTGTGGTTACATCCTTTCAAAATGAAGCTCATTCTGTATGACCTCTGAGCATGTGAGAACTACAGTAGTGAAGAATTCACTTTTCTATGAGGAATACTGGAAGGGCTAAATGAATACTCTACCAAAAAAATTACATTTTTTATGTGTTACTAACCTAATGCAATTTGTAGTGATAACAGAGATAATAAAGTTATGCAATACTGTAATATGCATCTATAGTAACCAATACAACAGCAAATAATATCAAAAAAGTCCATGAAAAAATGTCGCGTTACTTGTATCATATAAGCCACATGTCAAATCATCCAGTCATATGCTCATAACAACCCAAAATATTGTTAAATATGCCACTTCTGGAAAACACGCTCATAAGCAAAACTGAAGCATGATAAAACATGAACGAGCATTTGCAGGGTTGACCTGCCTGAAATTGTGACATTTACTGTATATTCATTGCAAGGTAAACCACCATTGGAGTGCCTTAGAATCATTTACTGGCAGTCTGTGAAGCTGCACGGATGAATTGACCTTCTGCTTTTTGTAGCATCTCATATATGCACAAGTACAAGGCATATTATTTTCCTAATAATGTTTTTTTTACTCATTTTTCTTTAACTTTTAATCTTCAGTTTCATATGTCTCTGTAGTGATGTGAAATCTCAAAACAAAGCAAAATGGGAGAGTGGCCACCTAAAAGGGCCATCAAAGCAGGGCAACAACCTGACCAGCCTTTCTGAGGTGCCTCATTCCACATCCAGCTTGTCTCACCACTGCTAGCTACAGGCATCTAGCTTGGCAGGTCCCAACCAAAGGAAGCAGGGAAAAAAGCCCCACAAGGAGGAAGATGACTGTAAACCCCCAGCTTATGCAGAAAAGGATAACAAATAATTGCTATAAATAAAGGATTTATTAGAACAAAATAGAAGAATAAGACCAAAGGTCTTCAAAAGATTAAAAATAGGCAAAAGGAGTTGCCAATAATTTAGTCCTACAGCAAACAGGTCCAAAACCACAATCCAAAAGAGACAACCTGGAGCAGAAGCAAATAATCAAGAAATTAAAAATCTCTTCATTGAAAATCCAGCAAAAATAGTAATACTCACAAACCCCGTCACAAACTTATTATCGTCTAACCCAGAAAAATTAAAAGTATTTCAACTACAGTTTTTCACAACATTTCAAATAAAGCCAGTCCCCGGGTTACGTACGAGATAGGGACTGTAGGTTTGTACTTAAGTTGAATTTGTATGTAAGTTGGAACGGGTACATTATTTTAATAAATGCTATTGTTGACCGACTGTAACCAAGTGCTCTGCCAATGAATGATGGAGCGTCACATCTCTCTCTGACCTTTTTGTTATTTCTACTTTATTTTCAATGGTGATGGTTGTTCTCTTCTTTACTGTATCACCAGCACTTGCATCAGATTTGTGTTTCAGAGACATTCTTGAAGGGTGAAGACAAAAGATTAAGATGAGCTTTTCTGCACAGCACTGTCCACGCTATCACAGCAGGAAGGCACCCGTCGTCAACACGTCTGATGTACTGGCAAGAGACAACTTCCTGCTATGTCTGTAACAATACAAGCAGGCTTGCTATTGAGAATGAATGGGGGCAGTGAGGGGCGATTCACCATTCACCCACCTGACAGTCACCTCCACTACAGTATGCTGCCTGCAGCGTCCACCCAACAAAAACGAACAAGGTGCGGCCAAAGGCGGGTAGTGATCGCCCACCACCGCTCCCATTCAACAGGCAGCCACCCGAGGCACACTACAATGCTACCCCCTGCCGCCCCGTTCACCCTCACGGCCTCCGTTCAGCCACAACCAGGTCACCGCTTGCAGCATTACCAGCCACCCACCGAGAACGAACGGGGCAGCCTTGTGTGGTGGGTGGGCAGTGAAACTGCTTGCCGCCGGGAGCTGCCTGAGGGAATTTACACTGCACAACCAGCAAAATCACCCTCCTCCAGCAGTTACTGAGGCGCATGCGTCGTAGCTGCAGCCTGTTCGTAAGTCGAAGGTCGGATGTCTGTAACCTGGGGACTATCTGTATCGACATACAATGTATCTGGTAAAATTAAGTAAAAAAGCAAACTATCCATTTTTATAAAACTTTACCTGATGATTATTGTTTTCATGACCAACACTGACAAACATTGCACAGCGTTAAAACATTTTTTGCTGAATATCATTCAAACGATATTCTGGCTACATAAAAGGTAACCAGGCTTGGATTAAATGAAAACTGTTTGTCATCCTACAAGGGTTTTTGACTTCAGCTTAAGTGTTTCACACATACATTCATATAATTAACAAAGTATTGTAAATAACCTGATTAGAATTTGCATTTGTTACACAGTAACCCAAAAGTTCCCAACCTTTATGTTATACAGCCCACATTAACCAACATTAGAGATTGTGGACGCTGGCCCGGACACAGACAGACGGACATCGTTGTTGCACCCAACACACTGTTTATTTACAACAGTTCACGTGCACTACAAACCCCAGTGCCTCCAGCACCGATTTCCCCAATATCCAGGCCTCACAGTCTCTGTGCCTTTCTCCTGGCCGCCTCCAGTCCTCTCTCCAGCTCCGTCCTCTTCCACCCAACTTCCGCCATCGACTGAAGGAAGGCGGCCCCTTAAATAGGAACCCGGATGGGCTCCAGCTGCTTCCCGGCATTCCTCTGTAGCCACGCCCCAGTGTGGTGGAAGTGCCAGCTGTGCACCCGGAAGCAGTCCGGGTGTCCCCGGTCGTCTTCCCCCCAGCACTTCCTGGTGTGGCGGAAGTGCTGGGCTCCAGGGATATTCAGGCACCGGGGCGCCGCCTGGCGGTGGCCACGGGTCCCTACAGGGCTGGGCTTCTAAGCCCTTTACCCATGGCCCCCAACATAACCAGGGCAGACGCCCCCTCGCGGTCTGGAGGAGGTCCAAGCCCTTCTCCGGTCCTCCTGGGCGTCCCGGCTGGGCTCCAGCCCCGGCCGGATGCCACAAGATTTTGATTTCCAGTTGTAGATAGATAGATAGATAGATAGATAGAACTTTATTTAGCTTTTTTACAGAAGCTCTTTAAATAAATAAATATAATATATGCAAACACACTATGGTCTGAACACAAACCAGAATGACTAAAAAAGGAAGAAAACTTAAAAAGAAACAAAACTTCTGACTTGGCTGTCATAGTCCTAGTGAGGCATTATGCAGGAGTGTCGCTGCTAGTATAAAGGAGCCCCCATAGTGTTCTTGACACACTTCTGTTGAATGATTTGTTAGCTAAAAGTCCTCAGTGTTAGAGCGTCAGAGAGAGGATGTGCAGCATTGTTCATAATGGCACTCATTTTTGTTTTCATTCTTTCCTACGCTGCAACCACCAGAGGGTCCAGAGTGCATCCTATAACTGAACTTGCCCTTTTAATTAGCTTGTTAATTTGGTGGGCTTCTCTTGAAGTGATGTTACCAGCCCAGCACACCACAATGTAGAAAACTGTACTGCTCATCACAGATTTATAGAAGATGTGTAGGATGCCACTTCCCACTTGAAAGGAATGCAGTCTCCTAAGGACTAAGAGCCTGCTCTGCCTTTTCTTATATAGTTTCTCTGTGTTCTGAGACCAGCCCAACATGTCATTAATGTGGAGCCCCCCAAGTACTTGTAGAAGTGCTCCACTGCTACATCCACTCCCTGAATAGTTTCTGGACCTAGAGACTCTTTGGTGTGGTAGTGAGAAGTCAAGCAAAATGACACCATTTATTGGCTAACTAAAAAGATTACAATATGCATTTGATGTTTTAATAATTTAATAATAATTTAATAATTTGGTGTGGTAACAATCCAACCATACTAGACCTGGAGTATTATGGAATAAGGTGGTTCTCTGACATCAGTAAGTGAAAATACTAAAAAGTCAATCACTTCAATATAAATAACATAATAATTATAATATTTTAATTTTCATTTCTTTAAAATATGTTTAAAGAATAAAATGGAAGCCTTCCCTGTGTTAGAAACATGGTAGCCCAGAGCTTGAAAATCTCCATTGATTTGTTTTCCTTTTGTAAGATTCCAGTAGTCGTCCAACGAGTTACTTCTTCTTCTTTCGGCTGCTCCCGTTAGGGGTCGCCACAGCGGATCTTGGTTTTCCGTATTATCCTGTGCTCTGCATCTTGCTCTGTTACACTCATCACCTGCACAACAGGACCCACTAATCAGAAAGCAAGCCATTTTTGACTTATAGCTGTTAAAAAAATGTCAACATTGCTTAACCTGATCTAAAAAAGAGGCATTTTTGGAAGCTTCTCACTGACTAAACATTTTAACGAATCCAAAGAATTAATATGAAACTAACAGCAAAAGACCAACCCCAGAAAAATAGGAAGGCATCTTTCTATTGTGCTTTATCTATTTTTTTGCATTCTTTTCAATTGGAATTCTTTACACACCTTTGCATGTGATAACTGAAATGTGCCACATGAAACACAGTAATTAGACGTGACAGGAATACTTATTGATCTGTACGGAATGTAGATCGATGGCGCTTCCTGCTGTAATAATACACTCTTCAATGCCGTTCACTGTTTACAACTGCTCGTCTTGTTTCTGTCAGCTCAGCTACACACTTCATAACACAGTTTGATTTTCTTCTGTTTTGGTCAACTCATTCTCTACACAAATTATTTGCTTCAGGCGATGGTTTACCATTTGGCTGATGAATTTTCTCTATATGGTATCCAGATATTTGAGTGATTGATGTAGTCAGCTTCTAGCAATAATCTTCATTTTTGGCAGCAGCCTTGGCTAACAGAGTGGAAATCAGCATACTTAAGAGCCCTTTTCTTGATTGTAGTTGTTGGAGTTTTTGGTTGAAGAAAGTTAGAAATGGGCAGTGAAAGCAGTACATCACTTTGGATTCTCATGCTAACATTCTTGTTAAGTGCCAGGCCATAACATTACGGAGGAAGAATAGTTGGAACATTTTACGGACCAGCATGATGAGTGCTACAACTATTAGTTATAGTCATCTCGGTGTTGTCTTTAATGTATTGGAAGCTGTGAAACATGCAGAGTTACAGTACAAGACAGGGACAATGTGGTGTCATTTAAGGCAGTGGTCCCCAACTTTTTTGACACCAAGGACCACTTTACTAGAAGCAAATTTTTCCAGGGACCAGTGGGGAGGGGGGATTCAGGGCGGGTTCATAGGGCAGTTTTATACACAATTTACATTACATTTCTATTATTATTAAGTTATAATTTAGTAATAGAAATTATACAGCTTACCATAATGCAGAATCAGTGGGAGCCCTGAGCTTGTTTTCCTGCAACCAGACGATCCCATTTGGGGACGATGGAAGACAGTGACACGCAAAGTGTGTTGCTTATGTTCAGTCTACTCCGTAATCTCGTTTTGTTTGCTGTCACGGCAGAAAACGCTGCCTTACAAAGATACTGTAGGATGTTGGAAAAGGAAGGAGACTTTACAGTGCTTTTGTGGCAACCTCATGATATTTCGACTTGACTTGAATCCAAAACATATGGAGATTTGAAGTTGTCTCAAAACATACTTTTAAGGCCACCATCATTTGCAGCCTCAAGCAGTTGATCCTCTTCAAGCACAGACAAAGTAGATTCACCAAGCTTATTCACAAATGGGTCACAGATCCATTCCTTCCCATTTCAGGCCCTGGCTTGGTATCTTTAACAACCTCTGCTAACGTTTGAAACATATCAAAAAATCCCAATGTTCACTCATCAGCCCCATAAATTAAGTTTGGCTTTGAATACAGCCACTTTATCTGCCAACTTGAACAACGGGTATCTTCTGCCTCTGCCCCACTTGCTGCTGCTCCACTGCTGCCTCAGATTTTCCTCCTCAGGCTCTTCCAGCCTGGCTGGAAACTGAGCCTGCAGAGTGGGTAAAGGAGGGGTGCCCAATAGTGCCTGTTCATATTGTGAGGTTTCTGTGTAACGTCATGCTGAAGTGCGTCCCAAAGCGTGATTGCTTCGCAGTAGAGCTGTGAGCCTGCTGTTGCCCCGGCAACAGATAAACAGTCTTAAACAGACGTGATGATCGCACTTCGGGACGCTCTTCAGCGTGTTGTTCCGTTGATGGAGGTCCCAAGAGAGTTTAGAAACCTCACATTTTTTTGAATGAGTGCCACATTAATAGGAATGTTTCTTAAACAAGCATCACTGAACCACATTAAAACTGTCTTCAAATGCAGCACTTCGCATACGTTTGCAACCTGAGATTTTTCTTCTTTTTTGCATATAACAAAGACATATGCATTGCATTTGTCATTCTTACAGATTGCATATCACAAACATTAACACTGTTTTTGTTTTTTCCTGTCTGCTGTTTCTATAGGAGGGTGACAATGAGTTAAATTCCAATGGATGTTTTTCAAATGTTGATGAAAAATAAGTAAAAGGTATCACTGAAAACCACCGAAAACAAAAACAGCAAAAAAAAAAAAAATATGAGGAAAGTTCAAAGAAAGAAATTTTTTTTACAATGTTTCTGTCTGGGGATCATTGTACAAATGTGCACAACTGAGCTGCAACCACATATCTAACTGCTCTGCGGATGATTCATTCAAGCATTTCAAGGTCACTTCGTTGTAATGAAGGTAGTATCTGCTGAATGTACTTTGTAGTAACGAGATTTCTGTAAACTCGTGTCATATGGGGAAACTGTCAGGACCATAAAAATACGTTGTTGTAATACTCTCTCCCCTTGGTCTCTCTCTCCGCCGCTGCAAAGCCCCACTGCCTAGCGTTCCGAAAAGTGTCCTCAGTGAAGGGGCAGCCATTTTGCTCACACTGAGCCCTTCACTGAGTCTCCATTACCCTCAGTTCTCTCGCGGCACGGCTGTCAGACGGCAGGCCGCGAACCGGGGGTTGGGGACCCCCGATTTAAGGATTTCATTTTAGCTTCCTTAACTGTGGATCAAAAAACAAATGGAATGATACCTCCAGAAGTATAGAACTGCAGGATGGTTTTATATTTTAAAGCCATTATTACATTCAAGTCTTAATTAACTGTGCAACTTTTATAATTTTGCCAGACAATTTTCCATATATTTTGTCACACTGTTTGGTATAGTTTTGGGAAAGATAACTTCTTCAGGCCCATGTAAAAGCTAGCCCGGCCACAGACAGACACGACAACACACAAATATATACAACTATTTACAGTTCACAGTCCGCTCCTGCCACGCAAACTCCATCCGTCTTCCACCCAACTCCGGCTCCCTGATTGGAGTGAGGCGGCCCCTTTTATCTCGTCCCGGATGTGCTCCAGGTGCCTGATGATGTACTTCCGGCAGCAGTCCCCAGTGTGGCGGAAGTGCTGCCCTTGCACCCGGAAGCACTCCGGGCCTAAACCATCCCTGGTCTGTCAGCACTTCCTGGTGTCCCGGAAGTGCTGTCCCCCAGGGAGCAAGGACCGGCCAAGTGCCCAGGGAAAAGAAGCGCTGCTCTCTCGGTTCCTCCTTCCTCCAGGCATCCCGGCGGGGCAGGGTTCCTGGCCATCTTTCACACCCACTAAATTCAAATCAGGATCACAGGGAGCTTGAACATAACATGGCAGCACTGGGCACCAACCATGGGCAGGGTGCCAGTCAAATAAGAAGCACCAATTAACCCAACATGTAAAGCTACATGAACACAGGGAGAATAAACAAACGCAGACCACAACAAGTGTGAGGTTCAAACCCAGACCACTGGCAACCACTTGTGCTAAGGGATGCATTTCTATAATACAAATGCAAATAAAATAAGCAACATGCAAATATTCAAAGTGTTGTAAAAGACATGAAATGATCATTATGGGCCCTAACTTTGCATACCAGCACTCATTCTGTCGTGGATGGGGTAACGGCCTGACACAGGACACTCTCATGCATACACCCAAGCTCACTGACATTGGGCCCATTTTGAGGGTCCTCTCAATCTAACATCATGCCTGTAGAATGTCAGTGGTAACCAGAGACATTAGGGAAACTCTACATGAACTTGATGGAAGATACAAATTCCACACATTGAATCAGAGTAGGATCTAAGAAATGAGAGGGAGCGCCACTACACCACTGTGATGTGATAAGTATACATTTGTATTCAGAAATGTGCTAATGCTATTTGGATTTTATTAGAATTCAAATGTCTACATCACAAATATTTTCGTTTCATCTTTGATTTGCTCAATGAAGAAAAATAAAGTGTTTTCATCACAATTCCCAGTTCTGCTGGCATTACTATAAAATGGATGAATGAATGCGCAGGCAGAAGGACAGATGATAGCATTGCCAAAATGCACCAGTAATTGTAGGACATCGTGCTGAAGAAAACTGAAAACTTTTTTGTATCATGGAAGATGCAATGTTGCAAAATTAAAGCCTGTTGCACATTACACGAATTCTAGTCAGAAGGGATATCAGACTGATCTGGTCACCTGAGCTTGTCAGATTATGTGACAAATTAGCCGACTCAATGACAACTTTCCAGCACAAACTTTGCATTTCTAAAGTACCACAAGCTCATCCCTTTAGCCTGAGTAAGCCAATGCTGTATGATTGCATTCCGGGTTTGGTGAGTTAGCCGCAACCTTGGCTTTTTTTCTCTCTTTTTTCCATTCTGCCGTGGTACATAAAACACGAGTCATCAAACAGACAAGATTCTGTTCTGTTTGCGAGAACCAAAACACCCACGTTCCTTATTGTTTGTAGCCGTATTATATGCATTGTACTTCTGTTCATTGGTTCTCAACTCTCGCAAATGCAAGACCACCTCCAGGGCGATTCGCTGGGTATGTCAGACGACAAGATTCATGGTAAGAGGAGCATGCTGCAACTGCCTCGCTAAGTGACTTGCTAAGACTGTGTCAATGAAGTCGGCCATTTTCTAACCTACTCCAACTGGCAGGGAAAAACCTGGGGGTTGGTGGCAGAACTGGCACTCCAGCCACCATAAAAAACCTCACACTGTACCACTCCATCTGAACTAGTGTGGTGCTCAGGTGTCACCCATTGCATGGCTGCACTCCGGGCCCCAATCTGGGATCCTGATTTGGTTTGTCATGTGGTGGGTGCAGCGTGTGCTCTTAACCTCTCTCTCTCTTAGTCCTGAACAGGTTTGCAGGGGTCTGCTGGTGCCTATCCCAGCTAGCATAGCGTGCTAAGCAGTAACAAACCCTGGAGAGGGCACCAGCCTATCGTAGGGCAAACACACACACAGACACACACATACCCCAACCACACACTAGGGCCACACTAGTATTAACAATTCACCTACCCTGCATGTCTTTGGATGGTGGGAGGAAACCAGAGCACAGGAAGAACATACAGACTCCATGCAGGGAGGACCCGGGACGTGAAATCTGATCTCCTTACTACAATACAGCAACCTTTCCACTGCATCACTGTGCCACCCCTAACGAAATCAGTCATTGTCCAACCTGCTATATCCTAACTACAGGGTCACGTGGGTCTGCTGGAGCCAATCCCAGCCAACACAGGGCGCAAGGCAGAAACAAACCCCAGGCAGGGCACCAGCCCACCGCAGCCTAATGAAGTCCATCCATCCATGCATTTTCCAACCCGTTGAATCCGAACACAGGGTCACGGGGGTCTGCTGGAGCCAATCCCAGCCAACACAGGGCGCAAGGCAGGAACAAACCCTAAGCAGGGCGCCAGCCCACCGCAGTGTAATGAAGTCTAAAACTGAAAATCTCTGGAAAACTCATGTAATGTGACAAGGTGTCTGATTCCTTATAAACTTTCTTTTCAGCTGTCTTTCAATGGCTTCTATGTTTCTTTTCCATTTAGTGTTATATAGTTAGGCAGAAGGAAAAACAAAAGACAAGGAAAAAGATGTGTCTCTTCTACCAAATGCTGCTTCAAAAAATTAGATTACAGAAGGGTTCCCAGAAAATAAATCTGTAAAAACCAACATTTTGTGACTGATGGCTGCATATGGTGTTTTTGTGACGGGGAAACACTTTAAGTCCCTGTGTCATGCTGTGCTACTTTTCGTTTACAAAATCTTAGAAGTGGTGGGCAGCTACAGTGGCCGACTGTAACCGCCAGTCATGGAGTGTAACTTCCACAGTGACTCAGTCAGTGCACTTTTTGAGTCGCCACAACAAAGTCAAACAGGTTCGATTTTTGTCTTGCATTGTAGGGGAGAGCTGTTGTGTGTGTGAGAGCTGCCAGCCCTTCATACAATATATTCAGTGTCGCAAGGTAAGAAGAATAGGAGGTGTTTTAGACCTCCCAGACTGGTCTGTCTGTCTTTTGCTAGTCCTACCTCAATAGCAAACTGAAAAAGACGGGCTGAACATACAGTACTTTAGCTGGCAATCACCCAACCACTGCTGCCATCGGGCACCATGTTACTTGGCCATCAATATAAGGCAAGCTCACAATACTTTCATAGCACAACAGTAGATTTCAGACTTTGCGGAAAATCGTAAAGGTGTGTAAGTTCATCGTTCCCAATAATTCTTATTCATGTAATCTGACACTCTCAGGGCAACATGAAGTGTGGCATGAAGTCATGCGGTGTGAGGCCGGCCTGAGCAGTATCATTTCATTTTAAAATCGCAGTCTACCCAGTTTAACTGGATTTTTACCTCACGTATTTTTAAAGATCACAACTTTTTACATCTCTAATGCATAATATTAAAGCAATAACTTTATGATTTGTATTTATTAAGTTATTTTATTGCGTAAAGCTATTCATTACTGAATATTTTATCACAACTATTATTAATTACTAATGGTAGATATTATTTTTAACCTTTGCATCTTAAACATACATTACAACAGTTTGATAAAGTAATGATTGGTTTCTATTAAAAATAGTATTAACCAGTGTCTATTATTAGTAATTTTCTTCATTTGAACTCTTACACTTGTACACTTTTTACTGCTTTATTCATTATTTTCTGTTAACACTAATATTGTACATTATTTACTTTTTATTAACAGGGAAATTTTAATATTAACAGAAATCACAAAATTTAATGGGATTTTTAATGATGGACACTTTAATGTAAAACCATTGACTAAAAAGTAGATTACCATCCATCATCCAACCCGCTATATCCTAACTACAGGGTCACAGGGGTCTGCTGGAGCCAATCCCAGCCAACACAGGGTGCAAGACAGGAAACAAATCCTGGGCAGGGCACACACTAGGGACAATTTAGGATCGCCAATGCACTTAACCTGCATGTCTTTGGACTGTGGGAGGAAACCCACACAGACACGGGGAGAACGTGCAAACTCCACGCAGGGAGGACCCAGGAAGCGAACCCAGGTCTCCTAACTGCGAGGCAGCAGCGCTACCCACTGTGCCACCCAGATTACCATCCTTTGATTATTAATAGTTCTACCATATGCTTAAACTAGAATTTTCTATGCTTTCTGAATACTTTGTTATGAGTTCATTTTCTGCAGAAGAAATGTCAGCTTTTTTTACTCTCAGTATGTTTCTTGTATTTTGTTGCATGGGTGGTGGTGCAGAGGTTGCCTCACACGGCTAGGAGATGGGAGCTCAAATCCTGGCCTGGTTAATGCTTGTTTTTTTCCCCCATTTGTGTGGGTTTTCTCTGGGTACCATGATTTCCTCCCAGAGCTCAAAAATGTTGCTTTTAAGGCAATTTTATATTCTTGTGAGTTGCAGTGAACTAGCACATTGTAAAGTAACACAACTCCAAAAGATCGTCTCTCAGTCTTGGCCCAATCTGGACCTGTTTCAAATTTTGTACGTTTCCTCCATATCTGGGCGGTTGCTCTTTCTAGCTACCCAGGTGTTCCTCCTACACACCAAGAATGTGCGCTTTAGGTTAATTGACTCCAAATTTGTCGAGTATGACTGAGGGTGGACAATTAGGAAGCGTGCCTGTGTTGCCCTTACACCTTATCAATAACAGAATCCCACCTTATACTTGATGCTGATAGAGCAGGAGCCCCCATAGCAGGTTTGAAAATGCCTTTATGGATGGATTTTATTATATTGTAAGTGACTTTCATTTTGTTCTAGATGGGTTTTTGCCTAATGTCTATGAATAATGTTTATTTCTGGCAGGTTACTCTCTGACTCCCTGTAGTGCTTATTTTATTAATATTTTTACAGGTAAAATAGAAATTCATTTACTAACACTGTTACTTTTATCATTAACTTTATGTTAATGAATATATTGAACAGTAGTGTTTACTCCTGATGTTATAATTATAGCATATTAGTAATGGCAATTTATTCCAAACTAGTACAATCTTTTAACTAATAATACTCCAATGATAATGCAGATTTTCTGAATAGTTCATATTTTTATTGATAGTTTTTTTATGTTTTTTTCAGCATACTGTATATAAAAATTTTCTAACACTTGTGGAGACCGGCCCGGACACAGACAGGTGGACATGTTAAACTCACCCCACACACGTTTATTAACAGAGTCCATATTTACAAAAGTGCTCAAAACCCCAAAAGTCCCCCAAAGTCCTGGCCACTCAATTCACAGTGCCTTTCACTTCAGGCCACCTCCTTGCCTCTCCTCCAAGACCTTCTCTTCTCCTCCCGACTCCAGCCGTTGTCTGATGGGAGGTGGCCCCTTTTATAATCCCCCCGGATGTGCTCCAGGTGTTTTCCGGCAACCTCCCACCAACACGCCGCAGTGTGGCGGAAGTGCCGGCTGCATCCCCATAAGCACTCCGGGTGTCCCTGCTCTTCTTCCCCCTCAGCAGAAGTGTTGAGGTCCAGGGTCTCCAAGGCATTGGGGCGCCCCCCCCTGGCGGTGACCATAAGCCCCTACAGGGTGGAGCTTCAAAGCTCTGTACCCGAGGCCCCCAAAGGTACCAGGGTGGTCGCCCCCACATGGTCTGGGGAAGGTGCAAGCCCTCCTCCGGTCCTCCTGAGCGTCCCGGCCGGGTCGCCACCCCAGCCATGTCTGACACACTTCAATTTAAGTTCTGCAAAAATGTGTCTATTACTTATTCACTATTATGTAGCACAACCTCAGCATAGATTTCGTGTGGTATTAATAACATTTACAAAGCATCAGTAAAGATGTTATTCATCTGGGCAATATGGACTAGTAAAATAATTTCACTTGGTCAGAAGTGAGACATTCCTGTATTTTGATGTGGTATAGTTGGTCTGTGGCTCAGAAAAAGATTTTTAAATAAATAAATAGTTGAATGGCCGGCTCGATCTCCATGGGTGTGTTTGCTCATGCAGCTGCAGGGGGTTGGTGGAGTAACTGGGGGGAGATGCTCCTGCACGTGAGAGTGCCGTCTGTCTGAGTTACTTTATCGGCTTCCAGCGGTGTGTGATTGAGACATGATGATCCTTGCACATATATATATGAGGGGGAGTCAAGCTAAAGCTAGAAAATGGGATTTATTAGAAAATGGAACAAACCTTAACAAAACTGATAAAGTCATTTCTCAATGTAGTCTCCAACCTTCTCAATGCACTTGCACCACCTGCCTGGTAGTCATCATCAAGCCTTTCCGTGAGAACCCTAAATCCAAAGAGGACTGTTTCATTTATGTTAGGTAGAATGCCCAGTGGGGACTGGGCGGTCTCATGGTCTGGAATCCCTACAGATTTTATTTTTTTTCTCCAGCCGTCTGGAGTTTTTATTTTGTTTTTTCTGTCCCCCCTGGCCATTGGACCTTACTCTTATTCGATGTTAATTAATGCTGATTTATTTTGTTTTCATATTGTGTTTATTTTTCTATTCTTTATTATGTAAAGCACTTTGAGCTACTGTTTGTATGAATACGTATGTGCTATATAAATAAATGTTGTTGTTGTTGTAGTGCCTGGATTCCAGCAGAATAAAAGGTTTTGTCTTGTCCTCGCAATTACTTGTGCACCACTTCACATTGTCATCTGTCTTGAATCGACAACCACCCAGATGTTTTTTTAACGGTCCAAAAAGGTGGAAATCACACTACAGGACCAAATCTGGTGAATAAGGAGGATGTGGCAATACCTCAAACTTCAGTTTCTCCAGACAAGCCTTGATGTTCTTAGCAGTGTGAGAGTGGGTGGGCATTGTCTTGCAGCAGATGGACTCCTCGAGACAGCAGTCCCTGCCGCTTGGATCAAATAGCAGGCTTCACATTGGTCTCCAGCAAGTCACAGTAACTTGCACTAGTGATTATAGTACCCCACAGCATGTAGTGTTCCACAATAACTCGGGTGCACGAGTCGTTGCAAGGACAAGACAAACCTTTTATTCTGCTGGAATCCAGGCACTTTCAGGCAGGTGGCGCAAGTACATTGAGAAGGGTGGAGACTACATTGAGAAATGAAAGTAGCAGTTTTGTTAAGGTTTGTTCCATTTTCTAATAAATCCTCATTTACTAAATTTAGCTGGACCCCCCTTCGTATATATATGTGCAAGAGATCATAGGAGAACATCGGTGAACAGGTATTGCCTTTCCCACTCACCCTCATATATAGGATTTTTTTTTGTCAAATACTCTGGTTTTCCCCCCAACATCTCAAAGAGTATATAAAATACTGTATATACTCATATATTCAGTAAGTGTTTATTTTATATATATATTTTATCACTCTTTAATTTAATATTGTTTTTTATCAGTATACTGCTGCTGGAGTATGTGAATTTCCTCTTGGGATTAATAAAGTATCTATCTATCTATCTATCTATCTATCTATCTATCTATCTATCTATCTATCTATTTACTTTTGCAGTCTGAAACAAAAAAACTTAAGATCTTAGCCAATCAATCTCAGACTATAAATCTGAAAAACAGAAGGAACACCCTTCATGCTAGCAGAGCAAGAGGTGCTCGTGGCAGTGCATGAAGAGTATATATATATATATATAATTTCAATCAATGGAAAATCTGTATGATTTGGAAGTACAGTATAATTAACTGCATATGTTTAAGTCTTAGTTTCCTGGTTTGAGTACCTGTAACCACTGAAGTGGATATACTTCAATGAATGAGCTTTAAAAAGTAAACATGTGTATATAGGCAACAAAAATTTTCATTTGCAAATATATATTTGCATAAATATATGTATACATTTTTAATGTTTTGGTTTATTATTTTTTTAATTCTGCCAGCATGACATAATAAATAAAAAAGAGGAAATATTTGCTAAACTGTGACCCATTTTAAAAAAGTAGGAATTCAGCCCTGTCCTTTTTGTGGGCGCCTGCATTAGGAGTGAAGGACACTACGATGGTTGTGCTTATGCTAATAGTGAGACGCAGTTCAAGTGTGCCAGTGGCTGTAACTGTACAGATGGTGACCCCTCGCTGAACCTGGACACGTGCTGGTTTGTTCAGCTGTGTTTAATTTAAATGCACAGAAGAGGCTGTTCCTGCAATTCAGAGAAATGGCCACTAGAGGGAGAGAGAGACCACCTTAAAGCGCTCCAAAGGCGGTTGTGTTGATCAGACGCTCTTAAAAGTGTTGCGTGTTAAATGCATTTTTAGAACACCACGGCAATCTCGGCTTTGATTTCAATACAAAACTGTGAGCTTTTTTTTCCCCCTTCCTTTGTTGTTTATTGTGTTCATATTACAATTAGTCACACATAGTGCATAGGCTAGAGGACTTTCATGTATAAATTCTTAATTTGTATTCATGTTATCTGTTAATTTACCATTAGAAGATGAGATTATTTTACTTCTACCTATGGGGATAAATCTGCTTGAAGGATTTATTTTTAAAACTTGTGCAGATCATTTTAAATTGGTGATGACAAGTGAGACGCATCCTTTTGCCTAGGTGCTTGTGCTATTCCTGCAGTTGTTCCACCAAGTTACACACCTTTCAGTCCCATTTTTTCTATATAACATAAATAAGACTGGTCCCAAAAACGAATGGCTGTGTTTCTGTCCTCATTTCATCTATTTTTATAGATAAATGATTCTGAACTCAAACTTTCCATCATACATGTTAACTAAACAGATTACAAGTGCAAGCTTTCGAGGCAGCTAAGGTCCCTTCATTAGCCAATAAAAGTTGTCATTTCTCCTGTATCAGTCTATGGCTAACATGGTACAACACTCTACTGCTACATCATACATATTGTAATCTCTAGGAAAGGAAAAAAAAAGCACCAAGATAAATGTCTTTAAGCCTGCCTTGATCCTAATATTTTACCTGTGTGGAGTTTGACAGTGGGCACAAGCACTAGTCCACAATATTTCCTTCCATCAGACGGGTTCGGATTAAGCCAGTGTTCAGAGAAGCCACTCCATCCTTAGCTAACATGCTCAGCAATACCTCAGAACTCAGTCAGCAATTTCCTGCTTCCAACAACACGCTAAATGAAATCCCGTCAACATGTATGACAGTCAACTGTGTCCCAAGGAGCACCTAAAGCCCTGGTAGAACTCAGCTGCATCAACAACAATGCTGTAACATTGTGCTTCTAAAGAAGCTCCCCAGCTTTAAGTTAGGAGGCACCACAGCACTTCCGACAGTATTCCTATCTCTGATTAGCACAGAGAGATGAACCAGGGCCACCAGCAGAACCTCTACACCTCATCAACATATCTAGAAAAATCTTAGCAATACAAACACATCCTGATGATCTCGTCAGTATAGCCAAAAGCACCCTAGGTACTAAACTGGCACTAGCAATACTTCAGCACCCCATTAGGATCATCAGTAGACTCCCAGCACTGTATCATATGGCCTACGTCCCATGAATGAGGCGTAGGACCATAGACAGAACCTGCGAATTGGATCAGCACAGTTAGAATCACTAAAGTACCAAACAGCCATCACCAACAGCACTTCCACACTCCACCTCTACACGTCATGGGCAAAGTCAGGTGCACCCCAATACTAGATCTGTAGTGCTTTAACACTCAATTGGGATAATCAGCATAATCCTAGCAAATCTACTTACATCTCTAGCAGCACCTTCAGCTCCCATCATAGCCTCAAGCACCCCAGCACTACGCCTGCATCCCTAACAGCACCTCCATACTCATTCATTACAGAAAGACGTGTCCCTCCCAGCAGGCCCGCCGCCAGAAATATTTGGGCCCCAGACAACTGGATACGTGTGGGCCCCTCTGCCTTCCTCTGGGTCCCCACATGCCAAAACCTTCAAATACGTATACAAAATGATCGAAATGTAGTTTATCCGACAGCGACAATGCTGCATTTATGAATACCATACTTGATGAGTTAAGCCTTCTCGCACATCAAAGTTTGACTGCGAGAAGGAAAGCCAGTGCTAACGGAAGCTCGTAGCAGAATTGAAACAATACATTAATGAGATAGGCCTATGTATTATCTAACGTGTAACGGTACAATTATACCAATGCAATGAATAGGAGTAACATCTGAACATTTTAATATATACTAACGGTTAGGATTATCTACATGGTGTGCAATCAGTATGGTAACTTGCTGTATCAAACTTCAAAGTTTTCAAAAAATCCGGGTGATCCAGAATCTTTAGTGATACACACAAAACCAATGCACACTCGTCACTGCTTTAAAAGCAACAATAAACACCCAAGCGAATGAATTATAAAACTACGGAGATGGACTTCTGCTACACCATACACGTCAACATCCACGATAGTGCACAACAATATCGCTGTTGTCTGAGACAGAACAGCACCCGTGTGTGTGAAACGGAAGTATTCAATTACAGCGGCGAAGTCAATCCATTATCCACATACCCTGTACAACAAACATACTACTCACCGTCAAGCTCAAGGACGTCGGCGTCGGCTCTCCTTTGTCTTTGAGAAGCGTGCCGCTGCCGGCCCCCTTCACACGACACGAGCATGATATCTACTTGCGTGGAGCGTGCGGCTATTAAAACACTCACTTGTGTTGTTGTAAGTGAAATGATTTAACTTTTCTATTACATGTAACTTGAATAATTGTCCGAATATATATCTACGCTCACAACATCAGCATAAAAAAAATCAAGCGTGAAGGGGCCCCCTTCTGTTAGGGCCCCGGACCAGAGTCCCGTTTGTCCCCCCCTGACGGCGGGCCTGCTCCCAGTGCTAAACCTTCACTGCATCAGGCTCATGGTTTGAATCCCAACACTCCATCTACATCTCTACTAGCAATCGGACCCTCCATTAAAATGATCTGAAGCACCCGACACTGAATCTTCATTGCTAATAGTACTTCCACACCCAAATATCAGGGTCACAGGCACCTTAATTCTACATATGCTTGGCTAGCTGCACCTTCACTGCCCATCAGGCTCATCGGGAGCACCGCAGTACTACATCAACATTACTGACGGCTCCTCCACACCCCATCAGCATGGTGAGGGGCACCCCAATGCTAAACCGATAGTGCCATCTCACGGTCAGAAAGGGATCTTTAAGTATAAGGCTTGCAAGCTTAAGACTTGACATCAATTCCAGTAGTTGCCAAATGATTTGAGAGTGCTGCCCCTTTTTGCCACTTTTTTTAATCATACATAAAAATGGATAAGAAAACCCTCTAAATCTCCGTTTAATGAAGGCAGCAGAGAGTGGGGTTGTCTCTTCACCAGATCACACCCACCGTATTTTAGTCATGAAAACTGACAATAAAATCTGCAATTCCTATGCAGTGGCATGCCTTTGTGCATCATCGCCTGGGCTTCTGTATCATTCCCCATTTTGGATGACTGGTAAGCGGTGGGGCTGAGCTTCCTTTTGTGCTCCTGTTAGCCCTGCTGAGATAATTGAAGATTGCGAAGGTAAGAAAGAGCCCTAGCCATCATTTGCTGTCTGTCAGGTATCAGTACTCGGGCCTGTGTGTCATCTGTCACCATTGAAGCACTCTGTCATCTTTCCTCAGCCTTCAGCCTTTTTCTCATCATGTTCATTATCTTGTGCTCAATACAACCCCCTGTCTAACCCCCTCCAGCACCACCCAAACAGCGCCCCCTCCCCCCCTCCCCTTGTAAAAGCATCTTTGTGCGACTCTCAGGCTTTGGATTATGAATCAATGATCATGTGGTGTAAGAGAGATAGATGGCTTTTAGCTCCATCTTGTCTCCTCTAATTGTAAAATATTAGTTACATTAGACTCTGGTTTTTGATTAATGGAACTTATTTGGTGCGGCCTCTTCCCAGCCCTCCCCCTTCAAAGTCCTCCACTGACTTTTGAGAATTGAGTGATTTCACTTAAAGCAGACAAATAGGCCCTTCAGCATGGAGATAGCTGAGCTGGAAGATTGCAGAGGCACAAACATGCTGTGCTGCTTGACTCCGAGACTCAGGCACGCGAGCGAGCGAGCGAGCGAGCGAGTGAGCAAGAGAAAGAAAGAAAGAAAGAAAGAAAGAAAGAAAGAACCAATAACCTTACTTATCAAATGTCTTAGTAAGACTGCCTAGTGTGTGTGATTTTTTAACAGGTCTCACACTTGAAAAAGGCTACAAAATTAGCATTTTAAAATGAAGGTCTATTGGAATTTTAGTTAAAACATTTGAATTTACAAACACATCTTTAGTTGTTTGGTGACAGACAATAGGGAAATAACGAGGAGGGGCAGAGATAAGGTGAAAACAAGAGATGATACTTGTCTATAAACCATACAATTCCTTCCTTCATATATTTACTTTTATGGAACAGGTTGAGTTTACCGTGATCAGGAACCACTTGAATTTCAGTGGAATCCAATTGATCGCCCAGAATTTGTATTTTCATCACAGTTCTCATCAGGCGTATAAACAGAAGGTGGTGGGTGATTACTTAGGAGAAGGGGCCGTAGCGTGTCCCAGCGCAGAGGATGACTACGGTAGCATGGAATGGGCTGCGACCCCGACTGTGTGATGTTAACAATAAAAGCAAAAAAGGGGCTCAGAGTTTATAACTGATACCATTTCAATTTGGAAGTTAATGTGGACTCACATTTCCAATATGAGGTCTTTATAGGTTAATACAAAACATTTTTTCCTAGAGACCTTTTAAAATGAAGTTTATTTGCTTGATAAAGGTGAACATACACCTTTTTTTTTTTTTGGTAGTTTAATACAGCGAGATTTTATTTGATGGGATACTTGTATCGGCATGAAAAATATTCTCAACTCACTTTTGGTACATTGTGATTTCACATAAAATAATACCACGTTTATCAGTCTCTACTGACAGATCAGCACAATATGTACTCCAGGGGAGCTCAGTTGTGTTAAAAGATGAACCATCATGAACATTCTGTCCTTAGACCAACACTCCAGCAACAGACAAAACTCCCGAAGGTCCCACTGGATTGACTTGTCAAAAGGCATTTGTCGATAGATGGATAGTACAGCATGGCTAACAAAAAAAAACCGAAAAGATTAGTTACAAGTAATAATCACAACTATGAGAATGGAAAGATGGAGTTTTTATTTTTGCAGTCGAGCTTGGCACAAACACATGCTTTTAACAGTAATCATTATGGAAAACTGGAACTCCCAAAGGTGTGTAGTGCTGTACTGCATTTCAATTTGGGAACAAACTGGTTATTTTCAATTTTTAACCAATACGTATTATGCGTTCTTGCCACAACGTGAATAACATTTATGTGTCTACCAAGAATTAATCTGTTCTACACTTATATTATGTGCTATAGCAAATTCAAAATAAAAAATAATATAACTGATATGTGGACAAAAGTAATTCAATTAGTTCTTTATTTTCTTTTGAAGCAATGACCGCATTTTTTCATTACTGACTTCTTTAAACCCTACTTCCATATTGGAATTAATTCCGAAACTGTATAAGTCAGTCTAATTTGTTGTCACACTTTGTTTCAAAGGGATGACAATCTTTTATTCTGATCATGTGTTTCTTTTACCTTGCGCATCTTTAAATCACCCAATTTTTCTGTTTTCTAATCCGGCTTAGTCAACTTTTTAGGTTGGGGTGAATGACGACTGTCGCAGCCGCAAAGTAATCTACCACACCGGGTGAACTTAAAACTTTTCAACCCTATTAAACTCCATGTCTTTGGAATACAAGGGCACAACTAAAGTACCTGTAAAAGAAAATCATGTGGTCAAAGGATACTAATACAGCAGTAATGTCTAATTGATAATCTATTCCCAAATTCAAAGCCCTTGAATATATTTTATACCATAATGCACCTCTGAGATTTTTTCAGTTTTGGTGTTTCATACTCATTTAGTTAAATCCATGTAACATTATGTACACTTTATAAATGTCACACATGCAGTACACAAAGGCTTCTTTCCTAACCATTACATTAGATAGATAGATAGATAGATAGATAGATAGATAGATAGATAGATAG
>JANRMT010062806.1:63508829-63563959 GCA_026402145.1 Polypterus bichir lapradei | reverse complement strand
AGACAGGCAGACAGTTCAGACAGACAGATAGATAGATAGATAGATAGATAGATAGATAGATAGATAGATAGATAGATAGATAGATAGAACTTTATTTGTCCCGGGGGAAATTTGGCTTTTTATAGAAGCTCTTTAAATAAATAAATACATAATTGGGTAGATAAGTAAGTAAATACATAAACACTTTGCTCTGATCACACACCAGAATGACTGTAAAGCAAGAAATATGTCAGTGCTAACCACTGTGCCGCCCATTATTAATCCAACTCCACTGTTGGTTGGACTACACTATATTCACATCTATGGCATCGCACAACTGCCAGAGTTCACGTGGCTAAAACTGTAGAAATATCAGGATCCATGTCAATTCTCCCTCAAACCCCGGCATTGTGTTCCTGTGTCAACTCCACTGTGTCCTTTAACAGAGGATGCCCTTTTCATGATCATTTTATTGTCTGCTGAAACCTGGCAGCCTCGCAACAGTTAAACCAAAATAATGCACAGGACGGAAATTATACAGACTAACTGCCTTTTTTTTCCCCCTACAGCTTTTTCCTCTTATTCCGAAGATAGAATTACTATTTGTAAGCATCTGAAAGTCATTAGTGGCTTTGCAGTCTGTCAGGTGCCAGCACACAAAAAAGTGCTGAAACCAAGCGGGTTCTTGTGCACAGTGCTGGGAATTTGTCATGTGCTGATGAGCAGTTATAATAATATATGAGCAAATCACAAGCATTCTGCAAATTAATCACATTTTTCCCCCTCTCTCTCTCTCTCTCTCTCTCTCGCTCTCTCGCTCACTGCCATGTCTCGGGGAGAGTGGCTTTTGCCGGCAGACGTAGGTAAAGTTCTTTTGCTCACAGATGGTAGCGCTGGCATCAGATGGAATTTATATAAGAATAATTCTGATTCACTGCCAAACTTGCACTGCTTGTGAAACACCAGGGGGAAACAGTTAGAAAGTATTCGAGTGTGCTTTTGAAATTTTGCTTTGCTGCTTTTTCTTTATTTGGGGGTGGGTATGTTAGACTTAAGAGAACAGGAGGCGAGGTGTGGGGTATGGGGACGTTTGTTGATGGGTGGGAGTAGAAAGATGAGAAGAGGTGGTGGCTAGTGGGGGGAACTTCAGAGTTTCCTTTTGCGTTTGTTGTTTTAGCCTTGAGGCCTGGAAACCGCACTCCGCCACGCCACTGGCAAAATCCAACGCGTCTTTTTTTTTTTTTTTTTCTCTCTCTCTCTCTCTAAATGTGAGCTGAAAGAATGCTTCACAGCTGTTGAGACTGCTGGCGGGGAGTGAAGGAGCCACATGACTTCTTGTCCTTTCTCTTCTTTACAAGGCATGGAGGAGGGAGGGTTTAAAAGGTTGTTGCACTACAAGCTGTAGGGGTAGCGGGCTCTTTGAGGAAGGAATGCTGTGTTATTCCAGTGCTGCTGGCCTCTGATCTCAGCGCATCAGGCCTTCGGGGGTTAATTAGGCAGCTGGGATAATGCCAGTGAAAATGAAAATGGGGTGAATAATTAATTTTTCCTGTTAATTTAATTTTTTTTTTTGGAGTTTGAATGCCACTAAGTAGCTCCTTTTCCCTAGGAAAATGCTGCTTTTTATTTCAAATTCAAAATGTTCCTTTTTTTTTTCATAATGATCACGGGTTCACACGAAGCCAGAATACTAATAATGTCGAAGCACCTAAATGCTTGGGGTGGCAGTGATGCGAACGCGACGTACAGTACAAATGAAATGGATTTAGGTGGCACTTTAAAACAAAATGCCAAGGATTGATGCCTTTTCTTGAAAGAAGAAGAAAAAAAGCCTTTTTTTGAAGCTGAGAGATATGTTTCTTTTGTGCTGGAGTGAAACGATAAAAGAAAATATGGAGCATCAGCCGCATTATCCAACAGAGTAATGCTGGCGTGTTTTGTATAATGCGAGACTCTGCCCATTTGTTTTAGTTTATGTGACGGCAATGAAGTAAGTGGATTAGACGGAAACTTTAGCATGCTTCATTGCAGCTGGTTGAAGACATCTGTCATTCCTAAGCCATACATATAGAAGCATGCCAAGAACACAGAGCTCAATCTGACACCTTTCATTTGGGAGAGGCTTTTTACAGAGCATGGCAGCAACAAACAACAGTGGCAAAATCACGTCTGCGTTGCCTTTTCACAAATTAACAACGGTTTAATCCTGATTATGAAAATGCAAGAAAACAAAAGACCTTCTTTGCACATATATAATGTCACTGCTGATCTACAGCATGCCCAGCTACACTAAAATCCAACTGGAAAAGTTGATATTCCAAAGAGATCTTATCCGTCTGCCTTTATGTTGAATGAAAACACAATTTTCACACTTTTAAGTCACAATCACACACAAGCCACCCAAACTAATTTGTGGGTTTGAAATCATTATTCAGCAGGCTTTAAAATGAACGCAGATTTTTTTTTGATGTAGCATGCGATATTCTCCATCAATTTTCTAAACAACATTTCATCCAATTTCCATCGGCACTGGGCATAAAGCAAGATCCAGTTCAGGACTGAGCACAAGTACGTCACAGGGCACGCTCCTCATAATGTTTTCACAAACCCGCTTAATCCAAATCTCAGGAGCACTCGGCACAAAGTAAGATCCATTTCAGGATGGAGAACGGATACATCACAGTGTACACTCATCACATACGCTCCTGAACTTACTGCTAACATAAGATAACATCATCAGACCTAGTTCTGGGTTTGGAGCCTATCCTGGCAACATCAGGCACAAGGCAGGGCCTACACACACTCATAAGTAGCCAGTTTATAATCACCAATTAAAGTAGCAGGTCCATCTGAGATCCGCAGAGAAGCAGAAGAACCCAGGGGGAAAAGAATGCAATGTCACTCATACAAAATTACACATCTCTGGGAATCGAGAGGAAAACCCAAATCCTAGAAGAATAACCGAAAGCCAAATGAGGACATACAAACTCCGTACTGTTGACGGCTGGGCTGGTTTTCAAAGAGAATCTCCCGGATCTGTGGGGCAACACACTAACCACTGCACCACCACACTGCCCTGATATTTGTACAGATAGCTCTCCCCACATTATTATTTATATAGAAAATGCATAATTATTAACCAATGCACAACCACGCTTCCTTCATACTTAAATAGATAGATAGATACATAATAATTAACCACTGTACCTGCATGTCTTCCCCATACTTGTGCAGACAGGTGCATATACCATCTTTAACCACTGTACCGCTATGCTGCCTTCATATTTATATGACCAGATACACAGGAATGAATCCATTCGTCACAAAGCTGTCCTCATATTTGTACAGACTGATAGGTACACAAACATTAACCACTGTACCTGTACTCTTTCCCCATATTTGTACAGACAGATACAGACACAGTCATTAACTACCGTACTACCTCACTGCCACCCTTGCTGCCACAGATACATACACCATCAATGACCACTGTACCACTATGCTGCCTCCATATTTATACACTCAGATATCCAGTCATTAATCTTATATCACAAAGCTGCCCCCATATTTCCACAGACAGATGTATCCATAACCATTAACTACTGTACTACCTTTCTGCCAGTCCATCTATACATACAGATACACAATCAACTGTACCAGCAGGCCGCACTCATATCTGTACAGATACAACACCATTATTAACCACTGTACCACTATGCTACCTCCATATTTATATGACCAGATACACAGGAATTAATCCATTCATCACGACGCTGCTCTCATATTTGTATAGACTGATAGGTACGCAAGCATTAACCACTGTACCTGTATTCTGTCCTCATAGTTGTGCAGACAGATACAACAACAACAACATTTATTTATATAGCTCATTTTCATACAAAAAGTAGCTCAAAGTGCTTTACATAATGAAAAAAAGAAAAATAAAAGACAAAATAAATTAAAATAATACAACATTAGTTAACATAGAAAAGGAGTAAGGTCCGATGGCCAGGGTGGACAGAAAAAACAGAAAAAAAAACTCCAGACGGCTGGAGAAAAAAAATAAAATCTGCAGGGGTTCCAGGCCACGGGACCGCCCAGTCCCCTCTGGGCATTCTACCTAACATAAATGAAATAGTCCTCTTTGTAGTTAGGGTTGTCACGGAGTCACTTGATGTTGATGGTCATACAGACTTTTGGCTTTTAATCCATCCATGATTGTTGGAACATCACGGTGCTTTGAGTAGATGGTGGTGCCGGAAAAGGAAACAGAAGAGAGAGTAGAGGTTAGTACAGATTTTAGAGCCACCATGAATAGTTATTATAATGAGTTGGATATACAGAGTATCAGGATTTTGATTACAGTGAAGTTATGAGAAGGCCATGTTAAAGTAATGTGTTTTCAGCAGTTGCTCCACCGTATTAGCCTGGTGATTTCCTATTGGCAGGCTATTCCAGATTTTAGGTGCATAACAGCAGAAGGCCGCCTCACCACTTCTTTTAAGTTTTGCTTTTGGAATTGTAAGGAGACACTCATTTGAGGATCTAAGGTTACGATTTGGAATATAACGTGTCAGACACTCCGATATATAAGAAGGGGCGAGATTATTTAAGGCTTAATAAACCATAAGCAGAATTTTAAAGTCAATTCTGAATGACACAGGTAACCAGTGTAGTGACATCAGAACTGGAGAAATGTGCTCGGATTTTCTTTTCCTAGTTAGGATTCTAGCAGCTGCATTCTGCACTCGTTGCAAACGATTTATGTCTTTTTTGGGTAGTCCTGAGAGGAGTGCGTTACAGTAATCTTGTCGACTGAAAACAAACGCGTGAATTCATTTCTCAGCATCTTTCAATGATATAAGAGGTCTAACTTTTGCTATGTTTCTTAAGTGAAAAAATGCTGTCCTAGTGGTCTGATGAATATGCGATTTAAAATTCAGGTTACAGTCAACAATTACCCCTAAGTTTTTTACTTCCGTCTTAACTTTTAATCCTAATGCATCAAGTTTATTTCTGATAACCTCATTGTATCCATTATTGCCAATCACTAAGATTTCAGTTTTCTCTTTATTTAACTTGAGAAAGTTACTATTCATCCATTCTGAGATACAAGTCAGACATTGTGTTAGTGATGCATACACAAGCTTTAAGTACTGTGCTCTCTTGCTGCCACACTGTTTATATACACAAATACACAGTTAACTGTACCTTCAAGATGGCCCCATATTTCTACAGACAGATAGGTACACAATCATTAACTACTGTATCTACATGCTGGCCCCATATTTGTAAAGACAGATACATATACCATCAATGACCACTGTACCACTATGCTGCCTCCATATTTATATGACCAGATACACAGGAATTAATCCATTCGTCACAAAGCTGCCCTCATATTTGTACAGACTGATAGGTACACAAATATTAACCACTGTACCTGTAGTCTTCCCCCATATTTGTACAGACAGATACAGACACAGTCATTAACGACTGTACTACCTCACTGCCACCCTTGCTGCCACAGATACATACACCATCAATGATCACTGTACCACTATGCTGCCTCCATATTTATACACTCAGATATCCAGTCATTATTCATACATCACAAAGCTGTCCCTATATTTCTACAGATAGATGCATCCACAACCAGTATCCACTGTATTACTTTACTGCCAACCTGGTTATACACACAGATACACAATCAACTCTACCAGCATGCTGCACTCATAACTGTACAGACAGAGAGAAACACCATCAATAACCTCTGTACCAGTATGCTGCCTCAGTATTTATACACCCGGATACACAGTCATTAATCCACTAATCCAAAGCTGCCCCCATATTTGTAAACAGCGATAGGTACACAATCATGAACCACTCTACCTGGATCGTCCCCACCTAGAGACACTATCATTAATCACTATACCACCACGCTGCCCCCATATTTAGGCACACAGGTACACAGTCAATAATCACAGCCTTACAATGCTGCACTCATGTTTGTACAGACAGATACAGGAGGTACACAATCATGAACCACTGTACCTGCATGTTGCCCCCATATTTGTACATACCGATATGTGCAGTCGTTAACCACTGTTCCACAATGCTGCCTCAGTATTTTTACAAACAGATACACAATCATTGACCACTGTTTCACACCGCTGCCCCATATCTGTATATATAGACCAATAAATTCACAAACTTTAACCACTTCATCATAATGCTGCCCTTATATTTATGATATGACTGTTTACAAACATTAACCATTGTGTCTCTATGCTTCTCCAGTTGTTATACACACAGATACACAGTTATTAATCACTGTGTCACAATGCTGTACCCATATCTGTACAGATAGATAAGCACACCATCATTAACTACTGCACCAGTATGCTGCCCTCGTATTTGTACAGAGAGCTACACAATCATTACCCACTGTGCTACCATGCTGTCTCCATATTTATACAAGCACATACACATTCACTGATCATTGTATCACAACGCTGCCCCGTACCTGTACAGACAGATAAATTTTACAATCTTTAACCAGTGCATCATAATGCTCCCTCATATTTATATAAATAATTCACAAAAATGAACTATTGTGTCACTATGCTTCCATAATTGATAATGGATATGGATAAATGATCACTAACATCTGCACCTCCATGCTGCACTATATATTAAATTACAGGTATGTATGAAGCAGCCCAAGGAGACTAAAAAAGAACTGAATTCAATTAAAAATAAAAGTTAGAATGTGTACCGCTCACCATCCTGCTCATCTTGGTGAGAGTTGAGTAGAGCTCTGTTGTTCAAAACGAGAGTGCAGTCCATTGCAATTTGTCCTTCAAAGCATTTCTGATATCAGAGAACCTCAGAGAACTTCACAGCACGAAACACATTCTTGAAGGCCTCCCACCTCAGGCCGGTACCCAGGGTGCAGGGGTCACTGTGCCAAAGAGCCCACGTTTATAGTGAGTTATCACATTGTACTTTCATAGGTTATTTCAAAGTTGCCATAAAGTGCTTCACAATTTATCTTTGCTTTAAAGATGTTTTGTTGCACCAGATATCTTCACTTAATGTTTTAACGTCTTCCTCAAACAGAAGCTCCCCAACAATACCACCCCCCTCTCCCCTCCCCCAATTCTATCTTATTATGTTCATTTACATTAAAAAAAGATTACTGGCTTCAAAAACATTTCTGTTTTAATACTTTTATAAATCATAGCCAAATTATTCTACAAGAAATGCCAATATGTCCTGCTCATAAGCTGCTAATATATTCTAGATATGCTGTCTGCAAATGAGAAAGTTTTGATTACACATGGGGCATACACATATGGCTTATCTTCTATAGTGCTTATGTATTCAAAAACATTTTTTAAATATAGATTTCTATTAGTCTTCTTCCCACATATAAAAAATGTGTTAATGTAATTGGTGGCTCTAAATAGCCCATTATGAGCAAGTAGGGGTGTGCATGAGTGTGGTCTGCAGTGGCCCAGCTCCCCTTCCAGGTTAGTTCCTGCGTGTGAGATCTGTAACTGATTCGGCTCCCTATGCAGGCGCTGGTCCTGCTTGCACCCAGGGCTGCCATAATAAGGTCCTAGGCCCTGCAACCCTGGACTGGACTAAGCCATTTCAGTCATGCATGGATGGAGGGCTGAATACCTTCTGAATTATGATAGTATTATGAGTTGCTCACATTATTTAGTTTTTTTTGTTATTTTAAATGCATTAGACATGAAAACAGAAGGTAACAAAGCCTTGTCATGATCAATGTTTTTTTGACATGTAGAGTTCATATTCATTTTTTATGTCTGCTTATTAATGACAGTTACAAAAATGCACATCTGTCATGGAGGTTAATACATAAATAATTTACATAATGCATCAACATTGGGCCTATTTGCCGGAATGCTGGCACACAGTTTCAGACTCCTAGGTTCAAATTCTTCCACTGCCTCTGTCTCTTTGGAGTTTGCATAGTCCCCCATGTCCATGCAGATGTTGTCCAGGTACTTTGGTTTCCTTCCAAATCCTAAAGACCAGTAAGCTGGCTTCTCTAAATTGGCGCAGTATGTTAGTGTGTATGCAATAGTGCCCTATAATGAACGGGCACCTTACAATAAGATATTGTTCTTACCAGGCTCTTTAACAGCCTTACTTCAAGTATGTTTTTGGAATAAAAGAGCATTAAAGGGGCAGATGCTTAAAAAGATTTTTATCCTGTGAATTTCATTATCAATTCAAACAAACACCAAAGACTTTATTTGTCACTCATATTCAGAAATAAGTTTTGAATAAAGTGATCACAAAAACATTTTAATGTAAATGTCTTTTTTTCACATAAGAATTTGATTGATTTTAAACACCAACTAATGTCTCTTTGGTTCAGCCTACTGTGTCTCAGTTCCTGAGCCCTAGTCTTATCTCTGTCCACATAAAACCCACAAATCTCACCAGTGATACCATCACAGTTGGTATAATTGCTATGTTTCTTCTCTCATACAACCAAAGACACCCAGATGGTGTTAAGTCTCTTTTCTAAAATCACCTGGTATGAGTGTGAGTGTGAGAAAGTGTGGGCAAACGTGCCTACTGACGGGCTAGCTCCTCATCCACAGATGAAACCTGCTATGAAAGCTACAGTAAAGTTGGATTAGTGTGGCTAATGGATGGATGGAAATTGCTGGACAGCTCCACGCCTCATACACCTGGTATGCCAATACAGATTAAATAAGAATGTAGATTTTTTCTAATGTCCCATTTCATATTTTTGACAAAGTCAGATCCAAATAACTCATTAACTACAGCCTACATAACCATACATTTAATGTTAAATAATTGTTTTAATTAGCAGACTCAAATTATGATTTACAACTGAATGGCTACTTTTAATTAGCTGATAAAGTTAATTTATTAATCATCCTATGACTTGGATTATTATTTATGTTACGAAATACAACCAATTAGCCTGAATGTTTTGGACAGCAGCAAATAATTTAATGTCAATGGCAGCCCTTGTATGGTTTAGAATATAATGATTGTAGATTTCATTAGAGACTGTTTTAAAACACCAAAGAATGGCTTGATGAAAGAGGTTTAGACTGATGGATGGATGGATCTTCTTTACTTCCTTTTAGATTTCTCTTTGCAGTTACAATACAATTTATGTCTCCACAGCAGCAATCTGTTCCCTGGACTTCTTTCTATTAGCACCAGTGTTGCTGAAGACTGAGTTTGCTCTTTCTATGCTGTAGGATTCAATTGTTGAATTTTGCGTCTTTTAATTTTTTTTATTATTTTAAAGATTGAGAATTTGGTCTGTATATTACATTTTGGAGATTTACTTCCACAGTCATGTTTTAGTGGCATTTAGGTTTTATCAATATTTACATATACACTCACCTAAAGGATTATTAGAAACACCATACTAATACGGTGTTTGACCCCCTTTCGCCTTCAGAACTGCTTTAATTCTACGTGGCATTGATTCAACAAGGTGCTGAAAGCATTCTTTAGAAATGTTGGCCCATATTGATAGGATAGCATCTTGCAGTTGATGGAGATTTGTGGGATGCACATCCAGGTCACGAAGCTCCCGTTCCACCACATCCCAAAGATGCTCTATTGGGTTGAGATCTGGTGACTGTGGGGGCCATTTTAGTACAGTGAACTCATTGTCATGTTCAAGAAACCAATTTGAAATGATTCGAGCTTTGTGACATGGTGCATTATCCTGCTGGAAGTAGCCATCAGAGGATGGGTACATGGTGGTCATGAAGGGATGGACATGGTCAGAAACAAGGCTCAGGTAGCCCGTGGCATTTAAATGATGCCCAATTGGCACTAAGGGGCCTAAAGTGTGCCAAGAAAACATCCCCCACACCATTACACCACCACCACCAGCCTGCACAGTGGTAACAAGGCATGATGGATCCATGTTCTCATTCTGTTTACGCCAAATTCTGACTCTACCATTTGAATGTCTCAACAAAAATCGAGACTCATCAGACCAGGCAACATTTTTCCAGTCTTCAACTGTCCAATTTTGGTGAGCTTGTGCAAATTGTAGCCTCTTTTTCCTATTTGTAGTGGAGATGAGTGGTACCCGGTGGGGTCTTCTGCTGTTGTAGCCCATCCGCCTCAAGGTTGTGCGTGTTGTGGCTTCACAAATGCTTTGCTGCATACCTCGGTTGTAACGAGTGGTTATTTCAGTCAAAGTTGCTCTTCTATCAGCTTGAATCAGTCGGCCCATTCTCCTCTGACCTCTAGCATCAACAACGCATTTTCGCTCACAGAACTACCACATACTGGATGTTTTTCCCTTTTCACACCATTCTTTGTGAACCCTAGAAATGGTTGTGCGTGAAAATCCCAGTAACTGAGCAGATTGTGAAATACTCAGACCGGCCCGTCTGGCACCAACAACCATGCCACACTCACAATTGCTTAAATCACCTTTCTTTCCCATTCTGACATTCAGTTTGCAGTTCAGGAGATTGTCTTGACCAGGACCACACCCCTAAATGCATTGAAGCAACTGCCATGTGATTGGTTGATTAGATAATTGCATTAATGAGAAATTGAACAGGTGTTCCTAATAATCCTTTAGGTGAGTGTAGGTGGTATGTTTTTAGCAGAAATACAACCTTAATTGTTAGTTTTATATTTTTTTAGAAATTGGATAATCTATATATATAAAAGCCAAATACCACTGACTCACTCATCACAAAATCTTTGGAAGGTAGGTTACCCTTGGCCCATAGGTGCTCGCTAAGAAACTGTTTTAAAAATTTTGTGGTCCAAGTGCAAAATTTCTTATACTTTTTTAGACCCATTTTTATGTCTGTAGTCTTTTCACGAGAGAACTAATTAACGGATTTAGATCGGGTTTTTTTCTATAATTTGCTTGAACATTCCGTTGATTTTGCGACTCTCTCATCACGCTAAGTACCATAGTTCACTTGCTGTACCGATTTATTAGCGTGAATCCGAGACAGACTCTTTGGGCTGTGGGGGGGGGTTAGGGGTTGGGGCCCTCCTCACTCAGGCGTCTGCCTCGGGGCGTAACCTTAACTCCGCTTAGTTAGCGAACGAGAGAACTACTTAACGGATTTGGATCTTTTTTTTCTATACAGTAATTTGCTTGAACATACCGGTTGATTTTGCAACTTCTCTCATTGCGCTAAGAATCATAGTTCGCTTGCAGGAGCAATATATTCACGCAAATCTGAGACAGAGGCTGCGGGCCAAGGGAAGGGGGAAGAGGGACGTCAGGAGTAGAGAGCTGGGTGGGGTCCTCCTCACTGTCCTGTTTCACTAATATGCAGGCGAAGCCCTGGGGGATGGCTAGTAGTACATACCTGAATGAGTATCATTTTGAATAATACCTGATGAGAATTATGCAGAGACCTGTTTCAATGTACAGAGGGCATTTTTTTATTAGCTTACCATATTTGAACCCACCTTGACAGCTTTAAGTAGCTCTAGAATTTGGATTGCAGAGTCTTAATTCAAAACAATAGATACAAAAAAATGAATGGATCAAGTGAAGACTTTACATTACGTTGACAGTATGAGAAAGGTTTTCAACAATTTTGTCATCAATATTAAGAATTAGAATAGGCTCCCTAGTGTGATTTTTATTCTTCTATTTATTGTTATTATTTTTGTGCTGACATATGGTCCTAATAAACTTTAAAGATATTGCATTTATTAACATTTTTATATACAAACATATGTCACTATTTAGTTTATTGCAAAGAGTGTTACACAAGAAGGAAAAACACTTTCTGCATTTTAATGCCTGCAAAGCACATCTCCATCTAGTAGCGGGGTTCAGAGTCTAGTTACAGCCGCAGTTAACGTTTTCTCTGCTTACAGCAATGTTCCATTTGTTTTTCACATCATCGCTGCAATATTTTAATGTAGTTATTATGTGACCATGCTGTAAGAAAACCCATAAGAATATAGTGTATTGTCAGCGTCAAATGAGCTCTTATAGTGTCAAAGTAACACTTACAGGGCACATATGGAAAGAGTGGCAAATAAAAAGTGTTGAGTATCAAAAGTGAACTTCGTTTACTGCCATCCAGCAATGGAAAAAGGAAGAAAGGAAACAATGGGATTCTTCTCTCTGGTCACACCGGTGTTTTCTTGTCATTTTGCTGTATTTTCATGGCAGCCTGCAGACTGGTAGGTCATTAAAGGTGGGCTCAGAGAAATTCTTCCCAGTTGGTGTGCTCAACACTAGAAATCTCTAAATCCAGTCCAGCGTTTCTTTCAAAACTGTCTCTGTAAGTGTTGTGTCAACCTTTCTTCGCATGTGACACATCCTAAAGATGTGTTTATTTTTTTCTCCCTGTATATTTTTGATGATCTACTGCTTGTAAACTATGCTCTTCAAATTCGACTGTTAATTCATAACGTAACATTCTCAAACCCACTTAGTTCAGTTCAGGGTAACAGTCAGCAGACTCTGTTCTGGCAGTTACAAGCCTCATACAGGCATCAGTGCATCTCAGGGCTCACATACTCACATACTTTACTATCACTTGTACTTGGGCCAATTTAGAATCAATACTTAACCTAACCTGCACATCTTTGGGGATGGAAAAACAGAGTACTTGGAGGAAACCCACATAGACATGAGGTGGATGTACAAGCTCACCAAAGACAACAACTAGGCTCAGAGGTCAAAGCCTGGACTCTGGATCTGTAAAGCCAGAAGTGCTGACCACTGTGCTACCATGCTATCCACAGTTAATTCATACTATTTGGTTAACTATTAAAATTATCTGATGAAATTTCATTCACAAGCAATTCATTTGCTTTGAGCAACACATGTTAATATTTTGGCCTGTGGCTGTCTCAAACATGGCGTATATTTACCTTTACATTTACATTTATTCACTTAGCAGATTCTTTTATCTGAAGTAACTTAAAATGAGGTCAACATAATCAAATTTAATAATCAGTCTGGAGGACTATATAGGAACATGCATTACAGGACAGGGTCACAAAAATGTCCATCTTGAGTGAAAAGGTTTAAACCAAACAGCAACAGAAGACTAATTGCTATTATTTTAGCTGTTAAGAACCTTACATCAAACTATTAGCAATTAGAAAGATATACACAGAAAAAGAGAATATTTAAAAGCTTCTTAAACACTCTGAGGGAATTTGCAATTCAGATGGAGGTGGCTCATTCCACCCAGCTAGGAGCTACTCATGAAAAAGAGTCTGCATTGAGGTCTGATGCCATGGAAAAGGGGTGTCACCAGATAAAGTTCACTAGCAGAACTGAGTGGGTGAGAGGGAGCATAGCAACCTATTAGTGCCTCCAGATTACAAGGGTGCTGATCAATTGACTACTCTGTAAGCAAGCAACAAAGATTTAAAAATAATGCATGCTGTTACAGGGAGTCAAGTGTATCAGCCTGAAAAGAGAAGTCACATATGCCCGCTTGGCTGGTTGAATACAAGACATGCCACTGCAGTTTGAATCATCAAGTAGCACACGCAGGTACTCCTGAGAGAGCTGCAGTAGTCCAGACATGACAAGACCAACACCCAAACCAGTAGCCGTGCTGTGTACCCAGTAAGATGTTGTACAGCATGAATCAGAATGAAGGAGAGACAGCTGCAGTGTGGTCAATGAAGGACAGATGTTCATCGATCATCACCCCAAGGTTGCATACTGACTTGGTGGATGTTAATATAAATGAGCCAAGCTAAAAATAGATTAAATGACTGGGATTACAAGTAGGTCTGTCTTTGCCAAGCTGAGCTGATGGTTGTGGTCCTTCAGTAAGATATCCTGAGGTTGTAGCTGAGACAATGTGATCCTCTGGACATACATCTGCCTATTATCAGCATAGCATTGATATGAGAATCCAATGGACTGGTAGATAGATGGAGTGACCCTAGCGAGATGATGTACAGAGAGAAGAGGAGAGAGCTCAGCACTGATCCTTGGGACACTCCCATGCTTGCCTGATGCAACACAGACATTTCTTCTCAACAATGACACACAATATTAGCATCCTAAGAATTAGGATTCATACCATCTGAGAGAAGTCCTAGTGACAGAGTGGCAAAGAGGGTGGCAAGGAAGATCTGATAGTTAACTATGTCAAATCAAGTAGGATGAGGACGGGTGACATGTTAGTAGTTCTAGTCAGCCAAAATGTGTTGACAGCAGTTAGCAGAAGTCTCACTGATTAGGATCGGTCAATCTGTTCTGTAGGAGGAAAGAAGAGACTGGTTAAAGACAGCATGTTCAAGTACTTTGGATAAAAAGAAGAGGATAGAGAGACTGGCTGGTCGGTATGTCTGTTAGTATATGTCAGTCAGTTGGTATGGTTCCTTCAAGTTGAAACAAAACATTTATACTGTATCTAATCTAATTTAAAACTCGCGGGTATCTGTTAAGGTATATACAGTATTGTTTCATCAGATGAAATGCCTAATACAATACAATACAACAGAATACAATTTATTTTTGTGTAGCCCAAAATCACACAAGAAGTGCCGCAATGGACTTTAACAGGCCCTGCCTCTTGACAGCCCCCCAGCCTTGTAGGGGAAAAATAGAAGAAATCTCGGGAAAGGCAATTCAAAGAGAGACACCTTTCCAGGTAGGTTGGGTGTGCAGTAGGTGTCAAACAAAGGGGGCAAAAACAACACAATACACAGAACAAAACACAAGTAAACCTCAATACAGTATAACAGTAAAATAAAAATATTACAAGCCCAGGGCAGAATTTAACAGTCGATGATATCACATAATATGATTTGGATTTGTTTAGAGTCCTGGAGACCTCAGCCATCAAGCTGCCTCACTCTATTGGCCATTCCACAGCTGAGTCAGCGCTGGGCCAGCCAATCCGATGAAAGGACGACCCCACGATTCCTGCAATCCTCTATCAGGCAAAACAACTTAGCAGTAGGGCAGTGGCACCAAGTGCTACGTTAGAGTATCGAGAAGAGAAACAGAATAGGTGAGGGTTAGTAGCAAATTATAACTATCATGTTACTTATGCTTTAGTGCTAATGACTGACAACAGAGATGCAGTCTCTACAGTTAATCAGCAGCTCTAGTCAGGATATGCTAAACTGAAGTAGTGAGTCTTCAGCCGGGATTTGAAAATCCCAAGAAGTGGAAGGGTAGGGGAAGTCAGCCTCTTTAGAGCACAGCTTCACCCGGAACGCTAGTCGGCAGCTCCCCTGGATGGCAGTGGTGCCCCAGAATTCCACAGGGCACTTGGAGCTCTTTATATCAAGCTGTGGGTGCCACCAGGGGTTGCTGTAAGAATGGAGGAGCCATGTGGCATGGGGTTTACGCCTAACCCGGAAGTTGTTCCGGACTATGTGGACAGAAGAAGCACTTCCGGGTTGGACACTATAAAAAGACTTGCTAGCCTCACAGCGATGAGCCAGAGTCAGGAGGTGGAGTGGAGACAGGCAGAAAGAAAGAAAGAAAGAAAGAAAGAAAGAAAGAAAGAAAGAAAGAAAGAAAGAAAGTGTGTATTATATTAGTTGGTGCTTGTGCACTGTGCTGTGAAGTGGGGAGCAAGAAAAAACACTTCCCCACTTAAATAAAACGTATGCTATTGGGAAAGACTTGTGTCTCAGCCTGTCTGTGTCAGGGGTTTGGAAAGTGGTACACCCCCTGGTGGTCCACAACTGTCATACTAAAAGTCATGCAAACTTCCCCCAAGCATTAATAGATAGGTATAGCTGAATTCATTTACTCATGTTATACATTGAATTATGATCTAGTGTATATTTTATTCTGCATCTTTTAGACATGAGTGAGTGGCACAGTCATTAATCCCTACTGACTCAGCTTTCCAGAGATATAAAGCTGAACTCTGGGCACTGTCTCTATGGTGTATGAATGTTCTCCCAGTGCATGGTGGACTTATTTTTGTTTTTTTGTTTTTTTTTTTGGTTGTCTGATTTTTCCCCATATTCCAAGGCAAAAGTGGCGGCTCTTCCCAGTCCGCACAGAGTATCAACCCAAGTTCAAGTCCAGTTGATCCCATAGGTATGATCCGTGCATGAAACACAGTCTAAACAAAGAAAATTCAGTTATGCTTTAGTAATGTAATTGTGCATTTGTGTTCCAAATAATCTCAATCATTGCTAGCTCTTACCTTTTACCCAGTGCTGGTGAGGTAAGAAAGGGTGGACTAGAAACATAGATGGACAGATGTATCTCTTAATCAGGTCTGTTGGCAATTCATTCATCCATTCACTGAGTTTGTTTAATTCATTTCTAGGCTCTTATGCAGGTGGCACCTGTGCTTGCAGCACTATTTACAAGGCAGTAACCAATTTTGAATCTTGGGTAGTCCACCACAGTACCTCTTCATGCGCTCACTCACTGTTATTAGGCCAATTTAGAGACCAGCCTAATATACTCGCCTTTTAGATGTAGGAGAAAACATTGGGCACACACTGAAAAAAACGAATTAAAACTTGCAAAATGTTCATACACAATATGACTAATAACAAAATTGTGGGCTAATAGGTGTGTTGGATAGCAGACTGTGTTAGGAAAGACCAAAGGTGCAAATGGCACCATATTCTGCAGTTTTTTTTGCAGCTATTCCCCATGACTGTGGTGTCTCCTGCTTTTAACCCTTGGTCTATGTTAGGGGTAATGGATTTATGAAAGACTTGGAGATTTTTGCCATAGTGCTCAATTTGTTATGTTTTAAAATCTTTTCACTCACTGATCAGCAGCCAGATCACGGATAATTTCTGATTAAAATTGACAAACAAGCCTTGTGTCTGGCTCGTCTGTGTTCAGCACAAACTGTTTGCTTCTAAATTCAGACAATATAAAAAGGCCTAGGACTGAACGTCTCTGCCCTGATTACTTCAAACTTTATAAATTCCCAGACCTACTTTTTAATGTCTGTTTTATCCTGAATTGAGTTGGTAATCCACTCTATCCCCCACCTCCCACCTTGATTTAATGTGCCTCATTGTTGTGCGTGATTAATCAGGTCATGGATAAGTGAGATTTTACTATACTGTTTAATAAAGGGTAGGCTATATCAGGAGTAAAGAATGTATTGAAAACAGAGTGATTTAATGAAAGTTTTGATAAGACTGTGCATTGCTTGTCTGAAAATAAACTCCAAGCACCATCTGCAGTTCTGGTTATTAAATTACAACAGAAGACACAACTGTGTTTGTGGCTGTCCAAAGAACAATGAGGCACACCCGTGGAGAGAGCGGACTGTCCTACCTGGGCAGGCTAAATTCAGTGTCACGTTTGATGACTTCTAGTCGGAGGGGATATCAAACAATGGAAACTGCAGTTGCTGATCTCCTTACCAGGGGTTGACAAATTACTGTAGATAACTCTGCAATGACTTTCCAACACAGTTTCTCATTAACAAACTACCATGAGCCCGTCCCTTATTCTGACAACCAATAATGTTTTGCTTGACAGTGCAGTACTGCTATTGTACGAATGCTTTCTAGGTACAGCAAGTTCAGCAGATATGTCTGCCCATTTTTCTTTTCGTTTTTCCATTCTGACATGGTTTGTAAAACATGAGACGCCAGACAGATAAACTTCTCTTCTGTCCAAAACACCCACTTTCCTTATTCCTTGTAGCTGCCTTATGTGCATTGTACTTATGGCTCAGAACTTATTGGTTTTCAATTCTCACACACACAGAGCCTGTCCCATTTGATTTTGTCGAGCAGAGTCGCAGACTGGTTGGAGTCGTTGGTATGTCAGACTTCGTGACAAAGACTCGGGAGCATGCTGAAACTTCCTCAGACTCAGTGAGATTGTATCCTTGACGTTTGTCATTCAAAAAGTTGTGTAATGTGACAATGCAATAGGGCATTTCAGGCTTATCTTTATTGAGCACGGACACCTTTACTGGTAACCTCATCAATGACTATAAAATCTCCAAAGACATTCCCAAAAGGAATCCCCCAAATATTGTTTAGCCGAACAATGATGCAGTACACACATCTGAGGACAGACAGTAACGAAGAAGGGTACTAAAAGCAGAGGCCAGGACGCAAAAAGGTAACGAGAGTCTGGAGTAAACTGCCTTGTCATGAAATGAAAACAGATACCCTGCTGTCCTCTGAGAATTTAGTATCAGCCTGGATAGTGGTTTATAGAAGCATATAAAGACTGGAAAAATCATTTCTATAAATATTAGAAGATGGTTTTCCTAGCTAAAAGAGAACCACCATGGAAAAGGCTTATGTTAAGCATGCACTCTGGAATGCTGGTCATTCCTCCTTTGAACCCACACACAGTATTTTGGCTTGCCTTGAGTGTTTCTAGGCACATATTGTGAATGGCTTGAACCAAACGTGCTGAGGCATTGTTCCATCTCACAGTGCACTCAGCTAATTTGAGATCTGTGATGAAATCTGGAAACCCACAGAAACTCGATGTTGACATGAGGAGAGAAAGCAAACTCCACTTAGGTTCTGCCCATCTCAGGATCTGAACAAAGGCCAGATATATTGCAGCAGAGATTTTTGTCACTCTAATCCATTTAGTGTAAGTATTCTCATGAAGAATAAAACTTTATTGCAACTACCTTCTGAAATATTCCCACTCCATATGCAGCTGTAGATGACTTGCCTTTGAGGAGCTTGTAATGAGGGAGTAGCCATGCTGTTCTGGCTAATAAAAGCATAGGATACAGGGAAGCTTCTAGGTGTAGTTCTTGTCTGGTGCTCCTCTTCCAAATGGAGATCGGCCCCTGATATGGAAGCATTTTTGAGGGGATCAGCAAATCAGTTTTACAAAGGAACTATGTGTGTGGAAAGAGTGTTTAGTAAGGGCACATTATGGGTAAATGCGGAAGGCAACCAGGGGGTTCAGAGGTTTAAATCTGCAAAGGAAGGCTCTTTGGGGCATAGCTTATTTGTTTTTCCTTTTGCTTTGTACTTGTAATTAATTCTTATCAGAACACTTCCCTGTGTAGCGGTCAATAGTGTAGAATGTACAATAACACCTTTTACACAGCTTTAGATATTTTGTAATTTCCTTATTCAGTAATTAAGAAAATTAAACACTGTAATGAAAGAAATTATTACATTATGAAAATGGAAATCATTCAAATTATTGAATCTCTGGAACATGAAGGTTTTTATTTTGCACATTTTTTGATTTCTTTACATTTTTAGGTTATAATTACATGTTATCATTATTTTATTAACATTTTTACACAGTCAATTTGTATCTTGATTTGACTCATGGGCACTGCCGTGTTGATATTTTCAAGTCTCTTTGTTGTTGTTGGTAATGGCTACAACACTGCAACCAGAAGATGCAATATATGACATTATAAACCTGATTCTATTTAAGATGGTGGCAACATATCATCAGTATCTAAGTTTCTGGATCTTTAAATCCCTTGTGTGTTAAGGTAGCATTTCTCAACCTTTAAGTATTTGCGACCCGAGTTTTCATAACAGTTTTAATTGCGCCCCCCCTAACGTTTTTTTTTAAAGGAGTCCACTAATACCAATTTGTTCTTTTTTAATTAATGATATATCATAGATGCATATTTTATTATACCTACTTAACTTCTATCGTCCTTTTTCTAACTCTATATTTATTTTTCTATTATCAGAATGTAGTTTAAGTTAATTTGTTTTGGTTTCAATAGATGTATTTTTCATATTTTTGATTCTTGTTTTCTTTTTTTCACATCTTCGCGCCCCCCTATTTGTTACTTCGTGCCCCCCTGAGGGCCCTGCCCCACAGTTTGAGAACCACTGTGTTAAGGTATCAAGCTTAAGTCATTTCCAGCATCGGTTATATATCTTGGTGTTTGGTTTACGTATTTTTCTGGATTTGAGTATAGCACATTTTGATTTTTTTTTTCCACTGACCTCTTGATTTTTGTTGTAATTATTCCCAATTTTGCTTCAGTTAGCCATGGCAGAACAAAAACAAAAAGCAGCAAAACAAAATCAGTATACTATAACCTAAACCTCAGAATGGGCAGTACTATGGCACAGTGGTTAGCACTGTCATCTTCGCGGTTCGTGTCCAGGAGTTTCATTCTTGCCCTCATTATTATCACATTGTTTATATGTTCTTCCGTGTCTGCGTAAACCACTTCTCAGTGCTCCAGTTTTCCATTACACTCCAAAGACATAAAAGCTTGGATGAATAGACGTTATGCGGTTTGTGGGACTGGCATCCCATCCATGACTGGATTATGCCTTACATTGTATTCTGCATAGAAAAGAGCGAGCTCTCCATGATCATACAATGGAAAAATCAGGTTCAACAATGGATCTGTAGGCAAATTTCTAAGTTATTACAATTCTTGTAGTGAGGCTTTGTGTTTACTTGTTTAAAGCCCTTGTGGGATGACATTCCAGCTATTGTATGTCTCCTTTCACTTTTAATCATATTCCTTATATGGTGGGTCTCTTCCCTGTGATAAAAACAGAACATGTTGCTCACATACCCCGTCACCAAATGTTACATGAAAAGAAGACTGTTAAGACAAATAGGAAATTTATTTATCTTCAAGGATAAGATGTTATGATTTCTCACAGCTTCAGAACCCATACTGAGCGTTTTTTTATCTCAAGGATCAAAGTGTGAAGAGTTGACCTCTGTTGAAATAAACGCTCAATGCACACAGTGGAGCGACAATGAGCATCTTCTAACAGTACAGTTCAATTCTTAAAATATCATCCAATTTTCTCACAAGGAGTAGCCAACTTCATGCACTTGCCACAAATGGCATGAAAATGCATATCTGCAAAACGAAAGGTAATTACAGAGAAAAGAGAGCACGTCTATTATATGTAGTACTGAGAAGATGGCACTGAGGAGGTTGTGCACTTGGCTGTGCAGTTATATGTTCTGCAGCAGTAGTGATACAATAGCAGAGTAAAGTTTAATGGAACCTTGCTACACTTTGTCCATCTATCTATTCTGTGACATGCATACATGCTCTTGCACATCCACACCCGTACTCACTTATACCGGGCCAATTTAAGGGTCTCATTTACATAACAGGCACATTTTTCAGTTGGAGGAAAAGAAAAATCCACTAGGAGATTATGCAAATGCAAGCAGACAGTGACCAGGATTTGAACCCAGTCTCCTGGAGCTCTGAGGCACCACAGTCTACGCGTCACCAGCTGTGAGAATATGAGCTTCTTTATTTAGTTAAATTTCTTTCATGTTTAAGATATGACTTCAAGGAAAGTCCAGTAGAAGTGTAAAATGTTAATTTTTTTACATATCCATACATAAATTAATTTGGACTATCTACCCAAAGGCCCTTTCATTATTCCTCTATATTTAGACTTCTGTGTTTTACCATTTGGACTTTTTCTCTCATTTTCTATATGGGTTTCATACTTAACATATCATTTTTTACTAATCTAAGGAGTAGTGTTGATGGACAAAGAAAATGTGTGTCTTCTTTCTAATACCACCTTCCAATATCACTCATCTTTGCTAGGCACCTTTCTGTGTCTTCTTGCCTGTAAATTAATGGTCATATTCTGCTCTCTTTTTTGAGTATGTGGATAGGCAAACAAGAGGTGTTAGGTTATATATCATATTCTGCTGAGAACAAGTTAAGGGAGGTTATGCTTAAACTAAATAATGTTCTAGCGGGGCCTCACCTACAGTTTATGGTCTCCAGAAACTCCAGAGAAGAGCAACTAGGCTGATCCAGGGACTGAGAGGTATGAGCCATAAGGATTAATTGAAAGAGGGGGACCTTTTCAGTTTAAGCAAACAGAGACCAGGAGGTGACATGATCGAGTGTTTAAAATTATTAAAGGAATTAGTACAATGGATGCCAACTGTTACTGTAAAATGAATTCTACAACAAAACCTACTAAGGGCAGATTTCGCACAAATATTAGAAGGTTTTTCTTCAAACAAAGAACCACTAACAAATAGAATAAATTAGCAAGTAGTGGGGTGGGGAGTAGGATCCTCAGATCTTGATATTATTTTAGACAGTCCAGGTGAAGACAATGACAGGGTTGTTGACCTGAATGACCAGTTCTCACCACAATTGTTCTAATATTCAGACGAGTCTACAGGTGGTATGAACCTGAGGGAGTCACCAGGCATGCCTTGGGAAGTTTAACACTTGCTCAGCTCAGTTAAGGAATCTCTCATGGTCTGAGCATACAGAGGGTGGACACTGCAGTGCTTGTCAGTGAGCTGCTATTGACTTACCTGCAATCACAAGATCGAATGTTAGTATAGCGTGGCACTCCAACAATCTCAAATAATATATTGTGTAAAAGTAATAATGAAAGACGAGCACTTTTAAGATGTCGTCAAAACTGTTCCACTTCAAGCTCTGCTAAATTCTACATAGTTTACCATATTATTTCTTTTCACCTGTTCCTTTCTGTACACTGATTAAAACATTCAATTCATTGCACATCCCATGTAAATGTGCAGCTTGTAAAAATCAATGGTGTATGTAATAAGTTAAAGTACACCACAATTCAGTGTACAGTATATTGCTTCTGATCTACGATCCCCCGAAATGTTGTGACTGTGCAAGATTAAAGATCAAAACATTACATTCCATTTTGATTGAAGCTACTTTTTTACAGCATGTGCTACAGGGTGAAATTATATTTATATCCCAAATTTACATTATTTCTACTAATTACCTGTTTGAGTTTCAAATAATACAGTTTCCTATAAAGCTGTGTTTTCCAATGACCGTCGAGAAAAGCCAAGGTCAGTAGCTAAGAAGAGCGAGAACTGATCTGCAGCACAAATGTTTTACAATTGTATGTATGTAGCATGGTCAAGACTAGGGAGCTACAGTGTATTAATAATATTAGACCCTGGTAAAAAAATAACACATATACACAGAAAAGTACTCAGTTACAGATGCATCCAGTTAACTGCACTATAATCGAGGGCCATTGTCCTAGAAAATTCCCAGAGCAAAGCTGGGTAACACAGCTAGTATGCAATAAGGCATGTCTGTTTGTTCTGCATTTCTTCTTATCTTATGGTCTTCCAATGCCCAGGGCTACCATATTTGGATTTGCTTCTTTGAAGCCATGAAACTGATGGATTGGATGCACAGCCACATTTTGTACCAAATATCACTGGCTTTTGTAAACTTGTAACTATTTAATATTTTAACATTACAGATGTTAAAAATCTACTATCACTATAGCTTGTTCCTGAACATCACATTTCTTTATTTATTTATTTTTTCCCACAGGAAAGACATGGCTGATAATTAAAAAGTGTTTGACTATTGTACAGTGTGTTCATAGGAATAAATTAGTTCTTCCCCTGTATCTGTTATAAATGTTTTTTTCCTGTCACTCTGACCCTAATAATTATATTTTATTTGTGAAGAATCACAAATGGATTTATTTTATACCTCATATTCTTTGTACAGTGACAATACAAATGAATTTATCTCATTTTCACCGTCCACTTGGCAGTAAAGCTGGTTTGTTGGGATATGCTCATTCTCTTAAGTACAAAATGGGGTAAAGGTTTAACTTCTTACAAATAAGTGCAGGAAATTAAGCCACCCATGAAGAAACTGCCTTATTGTGTGGGTTTGGTTGACTTATCTTAAATTTCAATTCACTAAAACATTTAAAACCTAAAACATGTCTTAGGCTCATTTTTGTACTGTATCTTAGTTTGAATCTTGGACATTTTTTTTACATACAGCATATTAAATGCAACAATAGAGACATTAGTCAGGAATTGTAATAAATCATAATGAAAACATGTTATTGTCAAATTTGCTTTTAGTTAGTTGATACAAATTCATTATCATAATGGTGGCAGGCAGCAGCTCCAGTGGCCCAGGTTCAGCCTGTGGTCTAGAAAGGTTACAAATTCTCCCATGATCTCTGTGGGCTTCCTCAAGGTACTCTAATGATGACCCAAAGGCATAAATGTTAAGTTAACTGGAGACTTTAAAATGGGACGACATTAATGTGGGAAAGACTATGTGAGAGGGTGTTTTCTAACCTTGGTTTTGGCTTTGCACTCTTATGATCTGGTAACATGAAAGTGAGTTTTGAATTGGGAATTGATATAGGGAATTCATATAATGTTAGCGAAAAAGGAAATAAAACGATCCAAAGTTTTATTGAATCAAATACCTTTACCTGACCCCAGCTGCACTTGGTATTCAGAAAGGAATCAACTCTGAGCAGGGGATCCATCTCAAGCAGGACCGGCTCTACCATTTAGGCTAACTAGGCGCTCAGCTGGGTGACAAAATTTAGGGCTGGATGTTTTTGAATTCAGCAAAGACCCTGAAATGTGAACACTCCAACTACACAACTGTCTGACTTCCATTAGCCCTGTTATAATGTAGCAAGCATGGAGACTGAAGAGACAGTCACACACACACACACAAACACACCACGCAGTACATGCAGGTTTGAGCGCTCCGACAGCACCCAATATTTCTTGTTTAACATCATAACAGAACAAGCAGATCACAAAACTTCCCCTGCTGTTAGCGGCCATGGAAAGTGCCACCCAAAACAACAAATGCACTGCACATAGACGTCACTGGGCCATTCTCCGGTGTATGTATTTATCATACATTTATTTAATTATTTCTTTATTTATTTATTTCAATGACACCACATGTAACATGAAATGCACCCTAAAATAAAAATGGTTACCTTTACCGGTCAAAGATGAGAGAGTGAGCTCTGTCATGTACTGTGTTTTGATTGGTGAATTATAAGTAGAATGACTTAAATCTTTTGCCATCATAGTGGCACATTTATATCAGACACTCCAGATGTGGACTCTTGAGAGGATAACAAATTCCAAATTTCTTGGATTATAGTATACCTGTCCATATTTTCCACCAAAATGCACACATTCACAACTTTGGTCGGGTGGTTTGCTTGCCTTGGGGAAAAAGTTCAAGTTAAGCAGCTTTTAATTCAGGAAGCTCTGATAGTATCACCCTCTCAAGAGTCTGAATCGGAAGTGTCTGCTGTGTGTGGCCCTTGATAGCTGAAAGATCTACAGTACATCCACTCAATAGAAGATTTAACAGTCAAAAAAATAGAACTTGCTGAAGTCCGTCCTCTGAACTTTGACGAGTATAAGGCGCATTTCATGTTGTGTGTGTGGTGGCACTGAAATAACTAAATGAAGAATTACTAAATAAATGCATAAAGAATATTTAATTTAATATTTTACTTAAAAAATAAGTGTTATTATTTATGCTTGTTTTGTCTTGGAAGAGTAATATATTAGTCTACTTTCCCCTTTTGTATTATTAATGTGTAGCCTGTGTCAGAATGCCTCAAATCTCACAGGCTTACCACTATTTATAAGGTATTGTACCATATAACTTTCCCCCACCTTCCCTTCTATATTTATAACCTCAGGCTATTAGGTGTAGTAAAAGACAAGCAGGAGTTAAGTTACACTTTAAATAATGTATTATTGATAATATTCATAAATAATGACAATTAGCAAAGTACAAGTGAATATTGGCAACCATACAACCTGATGAATGTTGATGTGTAGTTTCAGGCAGCACACAGACTTGTTAGTTACTTAAAATATGTAATTTTTGTTCAGCTTTCTTCAGAACAGGCCGCATGCCTGTCTCAATATGGCAATGGTGTGACGGAGAGATGCTTCTTCATGATGATGTTTGTAAGAGAGATAGGAAGGGGTAAAGCAACTGAATTTATAGATTCTCTGTCCAAACCCAATAACCAATAGTGCGTCATGGTACTTAACAGCTTCAGGCAACTTTAGATCAACAGAATTCTGGTGTGACACAATGGTTTCACACGTGTCCCCAATACCATTTGTTAAGGTGAAGATGCCAGATAGGTAGTTGGCCTCCATGCAGGGGTTGACTGAGAGAGTCCTGCAGAGAATCACTGGCCAAACTGGTTTTTGGCACTTCCCCCGACCCTGTCATAAAATTACAAAAGACTCAGTCCTAAAAAGGAGGGGAGGGTTCTTACCCATCAAACCATTGCTGTTCTTATCAATAATATAACACTAACATCTGAGTTACAAATAAAGACATACAAAATATTTATCAACTTTTATACAAAATTTCACACCACAACAATGCTTGCATTTAATTTTCCATCCATTATCCAACCCGGTATATCCTAACACGGGGGTCTACTGGAGCCAATCCCAGCCAGCACAGGGCAGGAACAAATCCCAGGCAGGGTGCCAGCCCACCGCAGGGCACACACACCAAGCACAATTTAGGATCGCCAATGCACCTAACCTGCATGTCTTTGGGAGGAAACCCCCGCTGACACGGGGAGAACATGCAAACTCCACACAGGGAGTACCCGGAAAGCGAACCCGGGTCTCCTAACTGCGAGGCAGCAGCTCTACCACTGCGCCACCGTGCCACCCGCATTTAATTTTTTAATTATTTATTTATTGTCACATATTACAATACATATACTTGAGGAGAGGAATGAACAAGACAGAATACGTATGTGTGAGTAAGGGGGTGGTCAGAGGAATGGTGAGGATGCAGGGAGTAGAGTTGGTGATGGTGGGTAAGTTTAAATACTTGGGATCAACAGTACAGAGTAATGGTGATTGTGGAAGAGAGGTGAAAAAGAGAGTGCAGGGTGGAATGGGTGGAGAAGAGTGTCAGGAGTGATTTGTGAAAGACGGTTATCAGCCAGAGTGAAAGGGAAGGTCTACAGAACGGTAGTGAGACCAGCTATGTTATATGGGTTGGAGACGGTGGCACTGACCAACAAACAGGAGACAGAGCTGGAGGTGGCAGAACTGAAGATGCTAAGATTTGCATTGGGAGTGACAAGGATGGACAGGGTTAGAAATGAGGACATCAGATGGTCGGCTCAGGTAGGACGGTTGGGAGACAAAGTCAGAGAGACGCGATTGCTTTGGTTTGGACATGTGCAGAGGAGAGAGGAATGCTGAGTATATTGAGAGAAGGATGTTAAGGATAGAACTGCCAGGCAAGATGAAAAGAGGAAGGCCTAAGAGAAGGTTTATGGATGTGGTGAGAGAGGACATGCAGGTGATTGGTGTAACAAAACAAGATGCAGAGGACAGAAAGATATGGAAGTAGATGATCCGCTGTTGCAACCCCTAACGGGAGCAGCAGAAAGAAGAAGAAGAAGATCACAATACATTTACTTATCGGCATATGTATTATCTTAAATATTCCTTCATACATTAAACATATTAAAAGATGTCCCATAGATAGCATCATCTATCTGGACCCAGTTTTGAAGAGAGCTTGTCACTGGTTTTACTTTAGCCTTTTCAACAGAAACATTTTAAGAAAGGAAAAAACCTCATCTGCCATCCCCTTCCTTTTGGTTTCTCTGCTCCTGCCTGTCCACGTTACTATTCCGACTGCATGCCATGAAGTATAATAAATAGGTGGCCGTCCTAACTGCAGTAGGCATCTTTGTTGACTGCCAGCTTTTGCTAATATAATTGTGATATCAGTTACACTTTGGATGTTTAAAGCCCACTTAGTTTTTATTTGCTCTTCCACATTACCATGAACATTCCCAAAAACTGTACTTTAAAAATATATACTATATACTACTTTTAACAAAAGAGTACATCCTTTTGCTAATGATAACAATAAATAAATATAATGTAGTAAATAACACACAATAAACACTGTAAAGTCTCTTTACAAAACGTCTCTACGAAGATGCTAAGAAGATTTTACGCATTTAAATATTTAACTACAACTGAAATTGCTGCTGTGCAGCTGTTTTGGCGAGTAATTGTTTTATAAATCATTTTCGTGTAATACTAATTTTAAAAAAAAATATTTGCATATTATTTTTCGATTGTAATGTTCTCATGGGCAGAGCTATAAATGTCTAATTAATAAATAAATGCATTTCCTTTAAAAAATAACTATCTTCTTTGTGTGTTGCAAAGAGCACATTTCTCTAAATCATCAAGGGATTCCTCTCTAAAAGTAGACACTCTGGCTATAAGTCAGGCTACGGCTGCCAGGACACGAAAGAGGTACAAACTGAAGTCGTGGGCCTACTTTATCAGTGTGGGCTTGTTTTTGTCTGGTAATTGATTAGCGAGTCTCACTTGGTTGTTTGTGTTTTGTCATTTGCAGGTCACAGGCCTTTCCAGTGCCGGTATTGCCCATATAGTGCCTCTCAGAAGGGGAATCTGAAAACCCACGTTTTGTGTGTGCATCGCATGCCGTTTGACAACAGCCAGTATCCAGACCGCCGCTTCAAGAGATCCAGGGTGGATTCGGACACCTCCGTACATTCAGAAGATGCCAAGGCGATGACACCAGGGAGCTCCGGAGAGCACACACCAGAAGCCAGCCGTGTGCAAGAGTGACCGCCATTTAGCAGCAAAGTACAGGGCTTGCCACAACTCTGCAACTTTGTCACATATGCATTCAAGGGTGGCAGGCTCTGAGCAGTGGATGGGGCAGGGGGGTGCTGAATTGTATTCCGAGTGACAGTTGTGTGTACACCCAGGGTCCCAATTTAACAAACTGGGGAGGGGCAAAGAGTGGGGTGGTGGGAATGAAAGGGGTGGGTTAATGAACTATATCAAGGAGTATCCCTGAAAACAGTCAGACTGAAGGATATTTTCTCAGAAGTGGTTATTTCTAATTGTTAAAAAAAAGAAGGCATCAAATCTTTACAGTAATTTTTCTCCTGAAGGTAATGCTTGTGCCAGAAACAAGAGAAAATGAAAAACAAAATGCGATTGTACTATAGAACAATTTAACAATGTCTTGATGTCCGAGAGGCTGTGTCTTCAGTGTTAAAAACACCTTTATAACATGACACCAGCTTCTGTCATTCGGCTCGCTTAGTAATGAGCTGCGCTGGTAGACAGCAATGGTGCCAGTCAGACTGGAGCTGTCATTGCAGAAAAAAATCAATTCCGGTGGTGTCGCAACTGCACTAAAGAGGAAACCCTAGCTGGCCCTCCGGCAAGGGTCAGTAGTGACCTGCATTGAAGGGGACTGCGATTCTACATTCTCCATCTTATTTAATTCACAGACAAAATAATTGGGTATTAAAATAAACCACAAATCTGTAACGGAAATCCGTGCAGCTTTATATATATGTATACAGATTATATATTTCACTAGGTGGTCCATTTGCAGTATTGAGAAGGAAGGATTGTTAGGTTTAATTCTTCCTCTCATATAATGATGGTGTTGAAACAAAAAGTACAGTAGAGTGTGTGCTGTTCTTAAAGATGTGGTAGGATTGTACATACGCATTGTATAGTGTTGGGACAGGCCAGACATGGCTGGTGGGATGGGGCGCTAGTAAGAAGCAAGATGTTTCGTTTAGAGCTAAGAGTTTTACTCTCTGTTAGCAACTGGAGAATTTTGTTTCCCCCAAAACCATGCCGCTTTTTCTGTTTGTTAGTTGTTAGAGGTAAAAAAAACAAAAAGACACGGAGTGGGACAAACTTCCAAGATTAGGCTCTTATGAAGAAGCCCATCTGAAGGGAAAAAAAAAATAAAGATTAATGTTTCCTGTCTCTGTGTCTCTAATCGAAACTACTAGTGTGTTAGCTAATTCTTCTTTGTTTTTGTAAAACATAAATTTGTTATATTTTTTACAAATTTTAGCTTTTGTACAATTTGGATTTCCAAATTTATGTTCACGTTCATATAGGAAACGTTTCACGCGGATATAAAAAAGAAGCAAACAAGAAAGAAAAAAACAGCATTTACATTTTGGTTTCCTTTTCTTTGTTTTATTTTTTATTTTTTTGGGGTTGTCATTTTTTTAAATGTTGCCTCCTGTGAAATCCACATGGAAAAAAAAAAAGCTGTTTATAAATAGATTATACAGTGTATTATCGGACTTCCTTTTGTTATGGGAAAAGAAAGCATAATTATAAAGGGAGGGAAAAAATGACGGTGCTTATTATTGTGACAGTAGAAAAGTATTAATGTCTTCGGATTTAAAAAAACACATTCAGACTTTAAAATAAAAGTTGGTATCTTCCCATGCAGGCTGGGAGCACACACTAAAACCCTGGGCCTTAAACCGTTCTGATCTGCCTAAAGCAGTTTACAGAAATTTACTAAACTGCAATCAGTGTAAATATAATGCTTAGAGTTACCCTGAGAGTGAAGGAAAAAAAAAAAAAGAAAATCTCAGGCTAATAAGGAAAGAAATGAAAAGTTTGCATATGCTGGCTATAGCAAATACATGGATAGCTAAATAAGAAGGATATCATCCGTGCAAAGTTACCGTTTATATGAGGTTGCCTTGTAATTAGGACCCACGTGGCATAAAGCAAGCTGCTTTTTGTTATTTTTTTTTCTAGTATAGTTCTCACTGCCTTACTTAAATCGAGTTGATAAACTAAATGCAACTGTTTCTAAGAGCCCGATCAAGGGATCGCAATGTTATTAAAGTACTTTATGACCGTAGTAAGCTTTAGGATTTTAACTGCACTACCGTGTTTGGTGACAGTCAGTCGCTTGCTTTGTTTGTGTGTGTGTGTGTGTGTGTGTGCGCGCGCCGCCTTCAGTATCTTCAGCCTCAAAAAGAAAAGAAAAAAAAGCAAAAAAAATAAATAAAATAAATAAAAAACTAAAAAAAATAAAGAAAAAAATGACATTCCATTTCTCGCACTTTTTGAGCTCTTTCAGTATTCCTCTGTGTCTTTTGAGCATTTTCAGATATGACAGGCAATAATTCTGTTTGTGACACTGGAAACATTTCCTGTCCTTTGTGAAGTGTTTGTTGACTCCATTTGGTCCGGTGCTACTCACCTTACTCCACCCCTCTCCCCCTCCCCTCTCCTCCCCCCTCACCAAACATTAAAAAGCAAACGCTTTTTTTCCTGAATATTTGTAACTCATGATACAAACAAGTGACAGCCGCAGTGATGCATTGTCAGATTCTGAATATCATCATGCCTCTCAAAATCTAAACATGTCAACTTTTTTCTCTGTAACTTCTGTAGTCTGTGATACTGGTCAGCATACTGTCTACATTCCTACATGAAGAACATTTCTATCTTGAAGGATATCTGAGAACAGTAGAGTAGAGGATTTTGTTGCAATGCTTATATCAAGTAGATAACTTTGTATTTAAGAAATATTCTTGGTCATTATTTATTATTATACATCTGTTGACAGAAATTTTATTCTGGTATAGAGGTATTAAAAGTTGTTTTTTTTTTTTGTTTGTTTTGTTTTTTTTTTCAGCAATGATTGTTTTCTTTCCGCTGTTAGAAGTTAAAATGTCTTTGAAGCAGTACAGTTTTATCCAGTGTTTTACGCAATAAAACCTCTACCTCTGAAAAAAAAAGTGATTGCCTTGGATGTCTTCTCTTTAAATATGTGTTTAAAGGTTAAATTACAAAGCTAAAAATAATACAAAGAGGAAAAATGTCCTTCATCAGACTGGCACTGCAAGCCACCCAAAATCCATGGTGTGACAGACGTAAAAATGAATGCTGGAAAGGAATAAAACTGCATCCATCATCTAATATGAGAGAAACAATTCAGTTCATCAAGGTGTGGATAGGAAGAAAAATTAATTATTTAAGACGGTAAGCTGAACTGAGAAAAAAAAAAAACTCACTGTGACAAATTAAAGAAATTGTCAAAGGTAAAGTAAGCTGAACTAAGTTTAGTTAAAATGTCGATGAAACTGAACATGATTTGTGTTTAGTGCATGAATAAAACTGCATCCACCCCCATGTGTGACTTAAACGAAATCCCGCTCTACAAACCACATCTAGAGGTGGGCATGACTAAAAATGAATTAATTTAAGACAATAAGTCAAATTGGGTGTGTAAGTGAGACTAAATTCAGTTTAACAAATTAATAAAACTGGATCTAGCTGCAATTGTGAGCTGCTGGGCTGGCTACTTTGAGCAGCTGTTTAAAGCTGATCCTCCAGCTAGAATGTTGGATATCTCTGAGCCCACGGTACTTGAGGCTGATCCTCCAATTAGCTGTGAACCACCCAGTCTCACTGAGTTTGCACAGGTGGTGAACCAGCTGAGGGTAGGGAAGGCTGCAGGGATCTGTGGTATCCGGGGTGAACTTCTCCAGGCTGATGGTAAGGCTGTCCTCTTTGCATTGCAAGCAATCTTTGCTTCTATTTGGGAGACTGGTGTCATCCCAATTGACTTAAAAAAGGAAGGATGATCACCTGGATTGCAGCAACTACAGAGGGATAACACTCCTCTCCTTGCTAGGGTCATCCCCAATTGGATCCATGATCACTTGCTCATCTACCAACAACTGGAGCAGTCTGGTATCACACCTAAGAAGTCTACTATGACAGCACCCTGGCACTGAGGGTTCTCATGGAGTACAAATGTGAATATCGGCAGAGTTTCTTTGCAGCCTTTGTCAATTTTTGTAAAGTGTTTGATTCAGTTGATCGCGCTGCCCTGTGGGACAACCTGAGACTTTGTGGGATCCCGCCAAAGTTGTTGGATATCATGGCCAGCATGAACACTGGTACTGATCTGCTGTGCAGAGTGGAGGCAGAACCTCTGCAGTTTCCCCGGTAGATTCTGGGGTTTGTCAGAGACGTGTTCTTGCTCATTCTCAGTTCAATGCATGCATGGACTGGGCCGGGTCATGGGGTCCAGAGGCTTTGGAGCATCTGTTGGTGATGAACGATTCACTAATCTTGACTTTGCTGACAATGCCATGATCTTCACAGAGTCAATGGAGGCTCTGATCGGGGCGCTCGAGAGACTGAGTGAGGAGTCTGGGTGTCTGGGCTTGCAAGTGTCCTGGATAAAAACCAAGATCCAGGCCTTTAATGACCTCTTGGGCACGGCCATCAGCAGTGTGTCTGTCTGCGGAGAGAGTGTCGACCTTGTCGAGAGGTTTACTTACCTAAGCAGAGACATTCATGTCTCTGGTGATTCTTCCAATGAAGTCAGTAGATGGATTGGGAGTGCATGAGGTTGCTGGAAAGGGGTGTGTGGAGCTCCCGATATCTTTGGAAAAGGACAAAGTTCCAAGTCTTTAGAATCCTGGTGCTTCCTATTTTGCTATATGGTTGCAAGACATGGACGCTATCCAGTGACCTGAGACAAAGACAGGACTCCTTTAGTACTCTGTCTCTCTTCGGAGAATCCTTGGGTACCACTGGTTTGCTCATGGAGTCCCAAATGAGGCACATTAGCTGCATTGTGAAGGAGCATCACTTATGGAACTGCGGCCATGTGGCAGGATTCTTCGAGGGTGACCTGGCTCGCAGGATCCTCACTGAGGACCAGGCCAAGAGGGTGACCAAGTAACACCTGGCTGTGGCAGATAGATGGTCATTTCCGGAGGGTTGGACTTGAATGCCTGTCAGCCTGAGGGGTTGCCAACTGGGTTAATGAACTGTTTTGTCGTGTAATGGTTGCGGCAATGTGCTGTACCAGTTCATGCTCCCCAACCTGACTAGTGTAACTAAATCAAAATTTTGTTAAAAATAATTGAAACTGAACGTGATTTGTGTTTGGCACATGAATAAAACCGCATCCTCCCCTTTGTGTGAATAAAACTGAATCCAGTTCAGCAAATCACATCTAGATGTGGACAAAATTAATTTATTCAAGATAAAAAGCTGAACTGGGTATGTGAGTGAGACTAAGTTAATTTTAACAAATTAGTGAAACTTTGTCCAGCTCTAAATCAAAATTTTGTTAAATACAGGAAACCGAAGATGCTTTCGATTCAGCACATTAATAAAAGTGCATCCAGCATTGAGTGAATCCAGTGTAAGAAGCTTGGAAAATGTGTCCAGCCCTGGATGTAACTACAACTGAATTAATTTAAGATAATCAGCCGAGCTGGGTGGGTAAGCGAGACTAAATTCACTTTAACAAATTAATAAAATAAGCTCTACGTGTGACTAAATCCAAATTTGGTTAAAGAATTATTGAAATTGAATGTGAGTTGTGTTTAGCACATGAGTAAAACTGCATTCTACCCTGTGTGTGAATAAAACCGAATCCAGCTCATCAAATGAGTGAAATCACATCTATTTGTGGACATTACTCAAAATGAGTTCATTCAAAACAATAAACCAGACTGGGTATGTGAGTGAGAGATTAATAAATCTGTCCTGCTCTAAGTGTGACTGAATCAAAATTTACTTAAATAAATGAAACCAAAGGTGATGGATAAAATGAATGAAAGTGCATCCAGCTTTGAGTGAATTCAATGTAAGACACTCATGGAAATGTGTCCAGCCCTGGATGTGACTAAAACTGAATTCATTTGAAAGAGTTGCTCAAATCAAACAGAGTTTCAAAAACTGAACAAGTCTGCTTTTAGTCCCATGTATGTATGTGAAACTAAATTTATTTTAATAAACAAATAAGTCTACAATCATCAGAATTAAACTGAATAAAGTTAAACACTTGGATTAATGTAGGATGGTAAATGGCTTTAACGTCTCCAAACTGCTGTGGTCCCCGGCCGGGGCAGGGCTTGTGCCTCCTCCAGACCGTGAGGGGGCGTCCGTCCTGGTTATATTGGGGGCCTCGGGTACAGGGCTTGAGAGCGGACCAGTTAACATCGAAAGGACGGGCATGGAACCTGCGGTGGAGGACCCAAGCAGGCAAGTCGTGGGCTGTCGGAAGGGGGGGAGAGCACTGCCGGTATAGAGACCGACAGGACGCTCGGGGTGAGTGTCCTGGCAGTGCTTCTGGCCCTCCCTGATGAGCAATGGAGCCGACGTCGTTCGGGACCTGCCCTCCTGGAATGGGCCGCTCCGCGGGAGGGCTCCCCGCCGGGAGGCCGATGGTGACCCAGCTGGTGGGGACGGCGGGGGCGAGAGCGGCGCAGACCAGAGGGGCGTGTTGGCGCCGGAGGGGGTGCCGAAGACAGATGTCCCAGGGTGCCGTGTTGGACCCTGGGGGCAGAGTAGGACCCTCTCAGGGGACGTGCTGCCCTTTCGGGAAATGCCGCTCGGACCCACGTGTCTTCGCTAGCGGTGGGGCACTGTGGTCCTGAGGGCTTGTGCCTCCTCCAGACCGTGAGGGGCATCCGTCCTGGTTATATTGGGGGCCTCGGGTACAGGGCTTGGAAGCCCAGCCCTGTAGGGACCCGTGGCCACCGCCAGGCGGCGCCCCGATGCCGGAACATCTCGTGTGGTCCCCGGCCGGGACGCCCAGGAGGACCAGAGGAGGGCTTGTGCCTCCTCCAGACTGCAAGGGGGGAAGACTTAATGTGGCGCCCGGAGAGCTGCCAGGAGGACAGCCGGCACTCCCGCCACGCTGGGGCGTGGCCAAGGAGGGAATGCCGGGAGCATTATATAAAGGGCCGCCTCCCTTCAGTTGAGAGTGGAACTCGGGTGGAAGTGGACGGAGCTGGAATGAGGACTGGAGGCGGCCAGGAGGAAAAGAGGCACAGGACTGTGTGGCCTGGACAGTGGGGGAATCGGTGCAAGAGGCACTGGGGTTGTGAGTGCACGTTATTTGTAAATAGTATTGTGAATAAACGGTGTGTGGTGGAGCCAACGATGTCCGTCTGTCTGTGTCCGGGGCCAAGTTCACACTGCTTAAACCAATTCAGGATTATGGGATTTTAGGGAAGAAGCTGCCCTGCCACAACAGGACAAATGGCATGAATTAGCCCTGGACACGATGCCATTCCATAGCAGGGCCCACTCACAAACATCCACATAGCAATCATTTTGCCACTGCCAGCCGTTCTAACCTGCATGTGTTTGGGAACGTAGTAGGAAAACCTTACAGACACACAGGGAATGTGCAAACACCTTGCAAACTACCACTGGGAGCGGAATATGAACTCAGGGCACTGGATTTGTGCACCACAATGCCCCCCACAAGTGTTAATTCAAAGATGTTCATTTTAACAAATTAACAAAACTACTTCCAGGCTGTTGTTAAATAATCTGAGATCAATCCAGCCATTAAAATAATCTACATTGAGATCATTGGTTGTGACAAAAAATGAATAAAATGAAAAAAATCAATCAGTATCCAGCCCTGGCCCAGTATCCAGCCTTTAAGAAACCCACTCCTGGATATGACTAAAACTGAAATAAACTGAACAAATGAGTGCAATTTTCACTATTTACAATGTGTGATTGATCAGAAATTAGTGCTAACAAATGAGTGAAACTGTGTGGGCAATTCAAGTAATTCAGTGAAACTGCTCTAAGCCCAGCGTGTGGCAGAAATTGAATTCAGTTCAATAAATGAGTGAAACCTTCAGTCAGCCCAGCGGGTGATTCAAACTGAGTGCAGCTCCTGCATTAAGTCCGACTGGTGACTGAAAAGCAGCATAACTCAGTCAAAGGAGATCATCTGCGAGTAGCCCTGGCTACTGACTGGTGGTGGGGGAAATTCATGTACAGTAAATGACATAAACGGCTTCCTGCACTCCCTTATGAGGACTCAAAGTGAATGGAATTGAACACCTAGCTCTAGTCCCGGGTGCAGTTCTGGGCAATGAGCACGACTGAAAGTGAACTCACTTCAGATCAGAAAATGAAACTGCACAAAATCCTGCTGAAAGGCAAACTTCAACAGAGCCATGCCGTGAAATATAGCCTCGGTATTTAACATTTCTAGTTTTATCAGTACTTTAAATAGATTCCTTGAACAAAAAAATACTTAAAAAAGTTAAATGAGATCTCTTGACATAAGGACATCAAATTTTCAAAGTACAAGCCTTAAAAATATATGGACTGGCTAAGAGTGGTAAAGTCAGTAAAGCAAAAAATCAACATACGTCACCTAAAACTGTCCAGGCTGCTTCAGCTAAGAGGTTTCATTTTAAGGATCCACTTTTGCAGCCTTTTTGCAACTTTTGTTTTCCTTTGTGAGGAGAAAGCCCTCAAGAGTCAATAATTAGGTTTTATTTCCCACGGCACCTTCTCTAGCAGTCATCCTCGTGTCGCCCCATTACATTGCCAATGCTTCAGTCTTCCACTTCTAGTTCTGTTTTTATAAGGAGCTACCTAAGCTGAGCTCTTGAAAGTCCTCTGTATTACCAGATCTGCACTGGTGTGTCTCATATCCCAGTGCAATCTCATATAAATGGTCACAGGGAAGGATGAAGTTCAAAACTTTCAGTGGTTTACACCTAAGTGCATGCACAGTTTCAACACACACAGATGCTTTTTTATTAAGTGTGAATATAAGAATTCTGTGGTATTCTATGTGCATGAACTGAACTTTGACAGCTGCTGAGCAAACTCAGAAATCCACAATAATCAAAAGGAAAATCTGGAATAAATATGATCTTAGTTATCTGAATCTGTTAAATTCAAGCAGCTATCCTGCAAACTATGTATACTGTTCACGCATCAATATTTTTAACAAAAGCACTTAATTATCATATGCCATTCTTCAATATTTATACTTCATCACTTTGAATGTCTTGGTCTAAACCTGTGCCTTCTTCTAACAAATTATCTAGTTTTACTTATGATACCTTATGCCTTTATGTACATAAAGGCACGTACACTGTAAAGTAAAGATTTGTAGGGACCTCAACTGTAAGGATGCAGAACTGGAAGCACCGTTGGAATCATAGGTCTTACAACTACCCCAGACTACAAAAAGGACATTGCAGTGCTGGAAAAAGTCCAGAGAGACAGAGAGAGAGAGAGCAGTTAGGAGCCCGCGCTGATACAGCACAATGCCACACCCGCCACAGGACAAACCTCCTCAGGATCCCCAGATTAGAACCTGAGTGCGGCCATGCAACGGGTGACACCTCAGTAGCACACTAGTTCGGATGGGATGGAATAGTGTGAGATTTTTATGGTGGCTGGAGTGCCAATCCTGCCACCAACCCCCAAGTTTTCCCTGCAGGCTGGAGGGCCTTCTTGCAAGGCTGCGTGCAGGTTAACGTCATACCCAGGACAGAGCAATTGCAGTTTAAGGGCCTTTTTTCAAGACCCCAATGAAGTAGAGTAACTTTTGGCATTTACAGGATTTGAACCGGCAACCTTCCAATTGTCAGTGCAGATCCCTAGCCTCAGTTAAGAGGAAAGATTAAAAGAGCTGACCCTGAGGGTAAGCAAAAGAAGATTGAGAGGAGACATGATTGAAGTGTTTATGAAGGGAAATAGTACAGTGGATTGAGACTGTTACTGTAAAATGAGTTCATCAAGATCACAGGAACACAGCTGGAAACTTGTTAAGGGTAAATTTCGCACAGACATTAGGAAGTTTCTCTTTACACAGAGAACTACAGACACATGGAATAAGTTACCAAATTGTGTGGTAGACAATAGGATTTTGGGGACCTTCAAAACTCGATCTTACTTTAGAAGAATTACGTGGATGGGACCGGCAAGCTTTGTTGTAATGAATGGCCTTTTCTCATCTAGATTGTTCTAATCTACAGTAGATGTAACCTAATGTACTCCTAGGGTACAAGTGCAGAGAAATATTAAAAGCCTTCTAAGCGGGTAAATGACAGAGTGGAAAGCCAATTAGCATATATTATAAATGGTTTCATGCCACCTTGTGTGATGGACTGGTGACCTGAGGATGGACTGGCCCTTTGACAGACTACTGGACTACAGAGCTGTAACAACGCATGGAGCCAATAAGGTGACCTGAAAGTTCTTTGAGATGCTGCTGACTCAGGAGATAATTCCTGAGCATTTTGCAATAGTCATTTCTGGTAGGGTTAAACCAAAAGACAGGACTTGTGTTGACTAAGGCTTACCTGGTCCAGAAAAAAGAGAAAAGGGTGGACGAAGCTAGTAGGAGGAACAGTTAAGGTAGGCAAGTGTGTCAGCCACCCTATTGCAAAGATAAGATGACCTACTGATTAGTAAAGCCCAGTAAGGTTTATTGATTTCTCATCCATTCTATTGTTTGGAGTACCTGTTCACTTTTGCGCTTTGTTTTGTCATAATCTTCTTCTTTTGGCTGCTCCCATTAGGTGTTGCCACAGCGGATCATCTTGTTCAATATCTTTCTGTCCTCTGCATCTTGTTCTGTTACACTTTTCACCTTCATGTCCTCTCTCACCACATCCATAAACCTCCTCTTAAGCCTTCCTCTTTTTCTCTTCCCTGGCAGCTCTATTCTTAGCATCCTTTTTCCAATATACCCAGCATCGCTCCTCTGCACATGTCCAAACCAATGCAATCTCGCCTCTCTGATTTTGTCTCCAAAATGTCCAACCTGAGCTGACCCTCTAATGTACTCGTACTTGTCACACCCAATGCAAATCTTAGTATGTTTATCTCTGCCACCTCCAGCTCTGTCTCCTGCTTTCTGGTCAGTGCCATCGTCTCCAACCCATATGATATAGCTGGTCTCACTACCATCCTGTAGACCTTCCCTTTCACTCTTGCTGATACCCGTCTGTCACAAATTAATCCTGACACTCTTCTCCACCCAGTCCACCCTGCCTGCACTCTCTTTTTCAATTTTCTTCCACAATTCCCGTTACTCTGTACTGTTGATCCCAAGTATTTAAACTCATCCACCTTTGCCAACTGTACTCCCTGCATCTTCACCATTCCACTGACCTCCCTCTCATTTACACAGATGTATTCTGTCTTGTTCCTACTGACCTTCATTCCCATCTTCTCGAGAGCATATCTCCACCTCTCCAGGGTCTCCTCAACCTGCTCTCTTCTATTGTTACAGATCACAATGTCATCAGCAAACATCATAGTCTATGGAGACTCCTGTCTGATCTCGTCTGTCAACCTGTCCATCACCATTGCAAATAAGAAAGGGATCAGAGCCGATCCCTGATGTAATATCACTTCCACCTTGAATGCATCTGTCACTCCCACCGCAGACCTCACCACGGTCACACTTCCCTCGTACATATCCTGTATAACTCTTACATACTTCCTCATACAATACCACAACTCCTCTCGAGGCACCCTGTCATATGCTTTCTCCAGGTCCACAAAGATGCAATGCAACTCCTTCTGGCCTTCTCTAAACTTCTCCATCAACATCCTCAGAGCAAACATTGCATCTGTGGTGCTCTTTCCTGGCATGAAACCATACTGTTGCTCACTAAACATCACCTCCCTTCTTAACCTAGCTTCCATTATTCTTTCCCATAACTTCATGCTATGGCTCATCAATTTTATCCCCCTGTAGTTACTACAGCTCTGCACACCCCCCTTATTCTTAAAAATCGGCACAAGTACACTTCTTCAGTTTGTTTTGTCATAATAAACCACTGAGTATTACTTGATTTGGCCTCCTTGGCTTCATTTATAGTCTACACAAGAGTATCCCCTTCTGAATCACAACACACATACACACACAAATACACACATTCTCAATCAATTAAAGTTTCTGAAAGGTGGATATTACTATTAAAACTGGAACTGAAGTTGAAACTTTTGTTAATATAAAAGCCAAAATCATGACAATCATGGCAAAATTATACCAGAAATGGTTGAATATTCACTTCTCTGATAATGCATTTTGTGCTGCCTCTTTTTCCTTTGACTCCAGAATAAAATTGTCTTGTAATTGCAGAAGTATTCAAGCTCAGTCCTTCTTTGGTAAATCCACCAGTTTTCAATGGGATTGGAATCCTGACTCTAACTAATATTTTCTAAGACAGGGGTTCTCAACGTCGGTCCTGGGGACCCCCTGTGGCTGCAGGTTTTTGTTCCAACCAGCTTCTGTTTTTAATTGAACTCCTGGGCGAATTAAGTGAACTGATATTTCCCAAGTTCTGTGTTTAAGGAACAATATATTAATTAGAAAACTAAGTTTGCTAAAAAAAAAAATATTAAAATGTACCAAGCAGTTATATACTGTAGGAATAATGTATTGTTTTTCTTTTTAACAGTATTTTCAATTTGATTTTAATTCTACTTTTTTAGGTGTTCTAATTGTTTAATTAATCCATTATTTACTAATTAGTGGGTCTGACTCTAAAGTAGGGTGGCACGGTGGCGCAGTGGTAGTGCTGCTGCCTCGCAGTTAGGTGACCCAGGTTTGCTTCCCGGGTCCTCCCTGCATGGTGTTTGCATGTTTTCCCCCTGTCTGCGTGGGTTTCCTCCGGGCACTCCGGTTTCCTCCCACAGTCCAAAGACATGCAGGTTAGGTGGACTGGCGATTCTAAATTGTCCCTAGTGTGTGTCCTGCGGTGGGTTGGCACCCTGCCCGGGATTGGTTCCTGCCCTGTGTTGGCTGGGATTGGCTCCAGCAGACCCCTGTGTTCGGATTCAGCGGGTTGGAAAATGAATGGATGAACTCTAAAGTAGCTGCAGCCTTTGATTATTCAGTGTTGTTTGCCTGGGTGTCTACTCTGCTCGTTTTAAGTTGTCATTATTAAGATACAATGAAGGGGGAAAAACTGCACAGAGAAAGGGTGAAATATAATGAAATCAAGAAAAGAGAGTTAAGCATTTAAATCCATGGTAAAAGCAGAAATATTTCTAAATGTCTTATAAATGTAAAAATCATGCTGCTGTGCTTTTCTGAATGTAGAATAAAAGAAAAAAAATACCAGCTAATTAAATGAGATCAGTGCTATCAGGTGTTGTCACTGATTAGGAATCTGGTTGGAACAAAAACCTGCAGCCACAGGGGGTCCCCAGGATCGACATTGAGAACCCCTGTTCTAAGACATTGATTTTTCTTTTATTTTCCATACCCTTATTGGTTTTGCCATGTGCTTGGGATGATTGTCATGGTGAAAGGTAAAATTCTTCTTCAGATTTCTGGCAAAGGGAAGCAAATTTCATACCAAGATATCGTAAGAAACTACGGCTATTCACTTTGTCCTTTCTCCTAAGCAGATCCCTCTTCAATGCTAAAAAGAGGCAGCCCATGGCATGGCATGGCACCGTGTTTCATTTGGTGATAAGCCATGCTGCCTTTTCCTCAGACTTTTTGGGACTAAGGCCTAAAATGATTGGTCAAAGCTATATAGTCCCAATTCCCACTATATATAAGTGCTCAAGTATTTAACTTTACAGATTCAGAAGATACAAGAGAATGAAAATGACCTGGTAATGCATGTACTCAAGTCAAGCTAAAGTCAAAACTGAAAGTCAAGCCGATCTGTCAAAAAGTTGATAACATTAACCAGAACTCAAAGACCAAAAAATCAGAGCTAGAAATTCTTAAACCAGGAAGTCAACTACAAAAAGACTTTAATTCACACATAATACCCAGAGTTATCTGCAGTCTCAGCTAGCCATAGTCTAGAAATGCCCAATCCAACCTTTATACAGCCGCTCTGATTATGTCTCATGTGTCACATCTTCAGGGGCATCCTGAGTAGGCTTGCTATGCAAACAACCATTTGCTCTGAAATGTTACTCCCCAAACAAAAATGGTGGTGCGGTATAAGAATAAAATTTTTTTACTTTATTAATTTATACAGAAACCAAAAACTAATGTAATTTTTAGAATTCATGAGTTCCAAAACCCATATTTATAGACTCACACTTTGTGAACGTTTATCCAGGAAAACTCACAAAAGTCACCAAAACCTGTGGAATACAATATTAGCCAATTATATACTTATAAAAAATAATTTCATTTACTTAAGTTACAAGATATTATTAAACATGATATAATATATGACTTGTCTGCATTTTATATTTTATATTAAAATTTCAATAAAAATATGCATTTTTACAAACACATTTTCTTACGTACAGTATGCATGTTCGGGTGTCCCCAGACAAGCTGGACTGAGGTAAGCAATACTACTCTGGAACAAGAGGGGGCACTGTCGCTAACATTATCCTGCCCTTTCTCCCCAGCCCAGAGAAGACGCTCAGTGCCAGCACTTCTTTACAGCAGAGTAAGCCCTGACCACTCTAGTCAATCTGCTATATAAAGTAACAGCACAAAATGGTGCCGTCTTTATGTTAACCAGGACCTGAGTCCATTAAGAGCTAGAGACACTTACAATGGAGAGCATGAGAAAAGCCAGTGTGACTGACCTTACGTCAGTGTCTTTTCAATTGTGTGTGTTTTTTTTTTGGTTTGATTAAATGGGGGTTACTGTGCTTCCAACTGCTTCCTTGCCATGAGCCATAACTGTAATAAAACTAATTGAATTTATTTAAGTTTTAGCCTATAAATTTTTCCATCTATAATTGTGACTCTAAAGTGGTCTTCTGTGAATGCCCGGATGAGTATAGTTGGGTGCCCTTTTCCTGGCATTTCATTGAGATGATTCCTGCTGAGACAGGCTGCAGCTCATTCAACACTGAACTGGATCAGAAGGTTCATTGATTGATGAATGGATAAATGTTCTCTTGTGGTTAATTATGTAAATATACAAAAAAATTATTAGATTACACCTTTGAAAACAACAGTTAAGATTATATTTGTATTTATTCATTGATAAAATAAAGATTTGACTGTGTCAAATTATACTATGACACAAATATTGCTGTTTGTGATGATGTTCTAAAAAAAGTGTTTTCATTGTACCTAAAGAGCAACAAGTGTAAAGATCAACACTGACAATATAGTATTGGGCATAATCTAATCTTGCTGGGCAAGGCAGTTCAAAGAGAGACCCCTTTCCAGGTAGGTTGGGCGTGCAGTAGGTGTCAAAAGAAGGGGGTCAATACAATACAATAAACAGAACAGAAAAAATCCTTAATACAGCATAAAAATAAAAATTTTAGAAGTACGGAGCAGAATTTAACAGTAGATGATATCACATAATAAGATTTGGATATTTCTAGAGTCCTGGAGACCTCATCCATCAAGCTGCCTCCCCCATTTGGCCATTTCACGGCTAAAACAGTGCTGGGCCAGCCAATCCGATGAAAGGACCCCTCTTTCCCATGATTTCTGCGATCCTCCATCAGGGATGACTTTACCTTAGGCAGGCAAACTACTTGGCAGGTGAGTCATGGCACCAATTGCCACATTTGAGTACCGAGAACAGAAACAGAATAGGTGAGGGTTAGTATTCAATTATAACTATCATTTTACTTATGTTTTAGTGCTAATGACTAACAACAAAGATGCAGTCTGTACAGTTAATCAGCAGCTCTAGTCAGGATATGCTAAACTGAAGTAGTGAGTCTTCAGCTGGGATTTAAAGGCTGAGACCGAAGGGGCATCTCTTATAGAAGCGGGAAAACCATTCCACAGTTTAGGGGCCCTGTAACTAAAAGCTCGACCTACCACTGTTATTTTATTAATCCTTGGAATCATAAGCAGACCGGCATCTTGAGATCTTAATGTGCGCTCAGGTTTGTACAGTAAGTCATGATAAGTTTAGACAAGTAAGTCAGACCTTGACCATTTAATGCTCTATATGTTAAAAGGAGGATTTTAAAATCTGCCCTAAACTTAACCGGGAGCCAGTGTATGGATTTAAGAACTGGAGTTATGTGTTCATATTTTCTTGTTCTTGTAATAATTCTTGCAGTTGTATTCTGGATTAACTGGAGGCTTTATAGAGAACAGTTTGAACAGCCAGTGAACACCGCATTGCAGTAATCAATCCTACTAGAGATAAATGCATGAATTAATTTCTCAGAATCCTGTTTATTTAGAAAGCGTCTTAATTTCTTAACATTTTTAAGATGGAAGAAACATGTTTTGGACAACTTTGTAATATGTGCTTTAAATGACATGCTAGAATCAAAGATAACTCCTAGATTGCGGGCTGATTCAGTAAAATTAATTGGGATTCCAACTGAGTTAAATGATGACAAAATATTGTTGTGATCAACGTCATTCCCTCCAACAATTAACATCTCTGTTTTATCTGTATTTAAAGACAAGTAGTTATCATTCATCCACTCCTTTAATTCGCTAACACAACTAATTAAAGACAACATCGGAGAAACTTCATTTGATTTAAATGAAAGGTATAACTGGGTGTCATCTGCATACGAGTGAAAATTAACATTATGTTTCCTAATGAGAGATCCCAGTGGAAGCATGTAAAGTGAAAACAGTAAAGGTCCCAGTACTGAGCCCTGCGGGACACCATATTGAACTTCTGTGTATAATTATGGAGTACTGTCAGCACATTTCTGTACATATTGGAATCGATTTGATAAATAAGAACTAAACCAAGCGAACACGGGGCCTGTAAGCCCAACATCGTTTTCTAGCCTGTGCAGTAAAATAAAATGGTCAATGGTGTCAAATGCTGCACTTAAGTCTAACAACATAATTACAGTGGAGTTTCCTTCATCAGAGGATATCAGAATGTCATTTATGCTAGTTAATAGCGTCAAAATCCTGCACTGCAGTTTCTCCAGTCCGTTCATTTTAAACCACCACCGGAGTTTAAGGACGAGAGTAAAAGATACTGAACAAAAGACTTGATGCTGAGTGAAACCAGAAAGCTAAAATTGCTGTTATCCTTTCCGGAGCTCAGTAGAACAAAGTAATTGAAGCTTAATGGTTAATTTGCAAGTTGTAATGAGTGCTGTGACAACAGAGACAGACAGACACACACATGTAGACCACCACAGCTACTGGACTCCACACGTTTGAGAGGTGCCTCTGTCTGTTACAAAATCCTTCTGTCATTTTAACTATTGCATCAGTATATGACATAATAGCAGCAAATAGAGTTTAGGTGAGCATTGTGGTCTATGGATATACAACATGTTAAAATTCTATTTTGTCATGGCATGTTTGCATTTATATTTAGACAGTAATGTTAAATTTCTTTAGCTACCCGTTTAGTTGTGCAGTCAGAAGGTGAATGCTGTGCAGCCTTGTCCTTGCTTCATTGGTGTCGTAAGGCAGATGTGTTGATTTGATTGCTATGAGTACTGAACTCTACATCTCTTGTGGCTCTTCATTATCACCTCTCTCAACTCACGGCACACCATTTTGTACTTCAAACTTTCTCAAGCATAGCTCCCAATTTTTTCAAGCTTATGTCGACTCCTGCACCATCGTCATATAACGCTGCACAACAGAAAGCACACACACAGCATGTGTAGCAACATATCAATCACGTTTACCATTCGTCCATAGATGTCTTCAAATGCCATTGTATAATTTGATGCCACAGTAAGGTTTTTCTCTTGTATCGGGGTATGTTCATTTATAAACCATGCAATGTGCTCCCTAAAGATGCAATAATAATATTTCTTTGCATTTATATAGCGCTTTTCTCACTACTCAAAGCGCTCAGCAATTGCAGGTTAAGGGCCTTGCTTAAGGGCCCAACAGAGCAGACTCCCTTTTGGCATTTGAACCGGCAACCTTCCGATTGTCAGTGCAGATCCCTAGCCTCAGAGCCACCACTCCGCCTAAACACACATTTACTTGACTAGTAGGGTTTTGTTAGGAGACTTTTCAACTGTAGATGGTTCATCATAAATAGAAGCTTGCTGTCTGTCGGACCAGGTTAACAAGAGTACCACTGGTGTTCGCAGTTCAAAATCATCGCCACATCCTGAGGCGTTGGATTGGTTTAGAAACGTGACACTCAGTGAGCCGTCTAATTGTTCCCACCCTGGTTTAAGCGCAGTTCACTCATGGTTGTCTCCAGATGTTTATATGTTAGCGAGACTAATCAGAAACAAATAATTTTATGTGCATACGTGAAGTGCGCACAGCAGGCATGCATTAAATCAGTTTATGAATTTAATCAATTTAAGTTTAAGCAAGTATAGTTGGAACCTTAGTTGTTCACTACACCCTCCCTCGGATTCATAAACATGAGTAAGGAAGAGAAGATGTGATATTAGAAGAAGTAAGGAATAAGCAATAGATCAGAAATCCTAACCACCTCCCTGGAAATGAAGGGAGTAAATTAAGCAGTAATGGACTTTATGGAATGGCTGAGATTAAGACATCTCCTAGAAGCATTATTAAGTCTGGCAATGCATAGCTCCAGGTGGATTAAATTAAGCGATGAGAGACGCCAGTGCTGTGCACTCACTAATTCTAGAGACATTCAGCCCTATACAAATTCAACTGCCAGGGAACCCAACAGAAAGACCCTTTTTCTGGAAGTAATTAAAACCAATGGCGGAGCCCTTTGCTAAAAGAAGGATGTGTGAGAGGAAATGAATCCTGAGGGTAAGAAGAGTGCAAAGCAAGTGGAAAACTGCAGGCCAGGAAGAAGATGTGTCCCAGAACATGTGTACAAATGTGCCGGGAACAGGGATGACAGAAAGAATCAGGGACAAGGCCCATCTCTCAGCGCTGCGGATCTAATCTGTGTGTGAAGTAATTGTTTTGAGTTTTTGGAAGATAAGTGTGCTTGATGTATGGCGCTGAGGCTCATGTAACATTATTGGCTTGTTGGCAGGAGTTTGTGAAGTTTGAAACCACGAATAAAAAAGGAAAAATATAAGCAAATCAAACATAAATGTCGAATTAAACATTATTTATATTTTAAAGTTTTTTGATACCTAAATGTCACATGTGCCATCCATTCAATTTGGGATGACAGGGGATAAAGGGTCTCGCAACAGCCCTGGCGACAAGCCTGGAAGCAACTCCGCACAGATATGCTCATTCCTCATACACTGATGCTGTGCTTCATTTACTTCAGACTTCGGATGTCAGAGCTGAGAATGACATCACACCTGAGTTGTCAGCGTATGGATACATACAGGAAAACCTTTGTTGTGTGTATGACTGATTTAATGAAACACAAATAGACAGAGGGGCTACTGTAATAAGCAGTATAATAATACAGCTTTCACTAAATTTTGCAGTGTACATTATCATTTTGGACTTATGTTGTGGCAAGTGGCTGGGGCTGCTACCCAGCTGGGACGCCCAGGAGGACCAGAAGAGGGCTTGTGCCTCCTTCAGACCATGAGGGGGCAACCGTCCTGGTGGCTTTGGGGACCATGGATACAGAGCTTTGAAGCTCAACCCTGTAGAGGCCCATGGTCAGCGCCAGGGGGTGCCCCAATGCCTTTGGAGCCTTGGATCTCAGCACTTTCGCCACACCCGGAAGTGGTGGGGGGAAGACGATATGGAGACACCCGGTGTGTTTCCGGTTGCACAGCTGGCACTTCCGCCACACTGGGGAGTGCCGGCGGAAGATTGTCGGGAGGCACCTGGGGCACATCCGGGTGACTATAAAAGGGGCCGCCTCCCTCTGTTCATTGGATGGAATCGGGAGAGAAGGAGAGAAGATCTTGGAGGAAGCAAGGAGGCGGCCTGAAGAGAGTGAGGCATATGGTTATTGGCCTGGACTTTTGGGGACTATGGTGGTTGTGGTGCACTTATAATTGTAAATAATGTATAATAAACGTGTTGTGGGTGAGTTGAACTTGTCCACCTGTCTATGTCCGGGTCATATTCCACAATGTCATGACCTAAAGTTGGGCAAGCAGGAAATCTGACTTAAGGGGGCATTCCAGTTGAAAATTCCAACTAGGAACTTGAAAATTCCGACTTCTCACTTCAAATGGATTGCAGTATTCTTTTCATAAAGCGATTCAGATATATTTTAAAAGCTTTTCATTTTAAGGGAAAAAGCACAAATGAGGAAAAGCTGTTAGTATAATCCTATATACTGAATAAAAGCCTTTAAAAACTTCTCAGAGTGTCCAATCTGCAACACAAATGCAAGCTTTATTTTGTCAATTCTGTGCCAGTGCACCACAGCAATCACTGTCAAGCTGCAGCCCTTTAGGAATTACCTGCAGCATTATTACTAGTGGAAAAGTCTGAAAATGCATCCATTTGTACTTTTTCCATTTGCACCCTTCGTAAATGTAAGTTGTTAGGGAATTCTGATCATCTAAGAAAGATGGAAATTAAATTTGTGTTTTGATGCATCAACAAGAATATCCTGCCTGCACACAAAGCCATGTACCAATTTCATAAAGCTGTGATGGAGGCCCTTTGTTCGGCACCAAGAGCTCATTCTCTGTCACCTTATGCTTATCAGGATTACAGCTGCAGAACAGAGGGGTGCTGAAGGGTTGGGGGACATTTTGGAACAATAAGATGAGGGGGGAAAAACAGTTTTTTAAATGTTCCCAGTGTGAGCAGTTTTACTGTTAATGCAGAAATACAGTTCTAGGCATGTTTAATGGGTTTTATTTTTATTATACTATACTGAATAATTAACTCTGAGGCAAAGTGTCACATAGATTTATCTTTTAATTAAAATAGCATGGTTCACGCATATTTGAGTGGTAGTCCAAATAAATGCAATATAGAAATTTATGTTTTGTTTATCTGGCAGTTAATTATCAAGAGATTGTTCTCGATTGCTGCTATGCTTTATTCTTTTCTTTTCTTTTTTTTTAGAAAGTTTTGAAGGTCTGTGTCACAAACAATAAACCTTTACTGTGAAAATATGTATTTTTTGATGATTATCAAAGAAAAGATTATTATAAACGACTGTGGCATTTCTTCAATAAAAAATAGTTAAGCAATATGCTATCCATAAGAAGGTGTCTGTGTATTGGGTTGACATTTCATTAAACTAATATCTACAGATATTAATATGTTTCAAACTGGCTCCATTTTCAAAAAAGTTTCTAGTTTTTCTCATTTACCTTTTCCACCAGTATTATGTGAAATGTTGTAACAAACATAAAAAAGTCATTATATGCAGTATAGCATATTGACAAATCTACTATATAATAAAACACTAAGGTCTTTGTGCATGTCCACTCCCTCAGAGCAATCTGATTGGTAGTTTGGCTTTGGTGATGCAATCGAAAGAGGAAGTGTAAGTGTGAGACATACATGGAGGAGTAAAAGCGTAGGAGGCACCCTGAGAGTTGTCTTTAAAGGCAGGAAGTATAAGAGCAATCAGGACTACACCTCACACCAAGTAAGGAAAATAACTTGAAAAAGTTGGCCGCCTAGACTCTTTATATAGGAAGTTATGCCTTTTGGGATATTACACTTTGCTCTAGAGCTGACGCGCTTACCACATTGACATCAGTCTTTACTGAAATCAGACTGCAGAATGAAGGGTTCTTTTGAGAGCAAATCCACAGCTATACTTTATTCTGGAATGGATTGCCCATGGCAAGTCAAAATCAGCATAGGGTTAGTTTCACAATAAAGAACAGATCCATAACTGCTGCCTAATCTTGTGAAAATACCCATTGGCATCTGTCTCTGGCAAGAAAATTATCACACTATTTACAGTATATACAGTATATATATATATATATGTCGGCCGCCATATTGAACTTTCCAACGTCACTAATTCTCCAACTTCCCGTGTAGGTAGAAGGCTGACCCGATCTTCACGAAATTTGGCAGGCGGCTTCCCTACGCTAACCGAAACCGATGTATGTACTTATTTCGGTGGTATGACGCCACTGTCGGCCACCATATTGAACTTTCCAACGTCACTAATTCTCCAACTTCCCATGTAGGTAGAAGGCTGAAATTTGGCAGGCTCATTCCTTACAGCTTACTTACAAAAGTTAAGCAGGTTTCATTTTGAAATTCTACATGTAACGGTCATAATGGTTGACAACATCCGCCATGTTGAACTTTCTTATTTATGGCCCAATCTTCACGAAATTTGGTAGGCAGCTTCCCTGCGCTAACCGAAACCACGTACTTATTTCGGTGGTATGACTCCACTGTCGGCCACCATATTGAACTTTCCAACGGTCTTTGTTACTTATGGGTCCATCTTCAAGAAATTTGGTATGCGGGTTCCCAACGCTAACTGAATCCTACTTACATACATATATAGGTCCATAGCCTGCAGCTCGGTCACCATGTGAGGCGGCGTTGGGTCCCCCATCCCCACGCCTCCCACGTGGTTCCAGTCTCTACATTCGCTTCTTTGCTTTGCCACGGGATTCACGTCTCCCTGCTGATAACTACAGCCTTTTTATTTAATCCACGGCTTCTCCACTGTTCTATTGTTCATTTATTACGATTATAGTTATTGTGTAGGTATTTTAGAATTCCTTTACATTGTTCTGGTACCCATTTCCTTTATCGTTCAAACCGTACCCCCATTAATATGTCTATCAAGGTGATCACCATTGTTTAAAGAACTGTCAGTTACCGAGTGGTTTCCATGCCCGGAGATGCCGCCTGCCTTTTCCATTCTCTTTGTTACATATTGCACGGCCATATCAGGCTCACTCTTGATATCTGGAGGAACATTGTGTCTTATGTATTGAATGACAGGGACAGGTTCAAGGTGTGGACTGATGACGGTACAGGAGATAATTATACTACACAGGAGCACTATAAGAGTGAAATGCTTAAGCCCTTCACCTATGGTTCAGCATGTGAGTTGATGGCTGCCGCTGAATTGTTCGGTTGTCACTTTCAAGTGTACCGAAATGGCCAAATATTTTATACCTTTGGACAACCGCCAATGCCTCTTAAACATCTTAGATTCACAGGTGACGATTTCAGTAGTGGACATTTTCTTCTTAATAAAAATTTTAAGGCAGTACTTCGCCACTGCGAAGCGCGGGTATTTTGCTAGTATCTCGTATATATAATAGTGATGTGTGAGTCACTGTCCCGCACCTGAGAGAAGACACTAAGTCGAATGGCTTCAAGAAAACCAACTTTATTCCATTCAGAAACAGGAACAATGAGGGTATTTATTCAAATGGGATAAATAGATAGCAATATTAAAAATCCTCGGGTACTGTTTAGAACAGTAAATTAACAAATGGAAATTCAGATCTACAGTGCAAAATACCAACAGATATTAACAGTACAGACTTTATAAACTTCTTCAATGAGAAAATTAAAAATATAAGATCCCAGATCTCAGCATCACAGTACAAACCAAATACTCGCTTAGCAGACCCTGTCTCACATTGCATTCAGCACTTTAGTAATTTTAATCCTGTAACTGAGCAGGAAGTCTTAACGTTAATTTCTAAAATGAAACCCACTACTTGTTCCCTAGATCCAGTGCCAACAAAACTAGTAAAAAGTGCCATGGATGTTCTTGCAGCGCCTATTCTAAACATTATCAATAGTTCATTATTGCATGGCACAGTACCTGAAGCACTAAAAGTGTCAGCCATTAAACCATTACTTAAAAAGTCAGACCTAGACACATACTTAATAATTACAGGTCTATTTCAAATTTAACCTTTCTCTCTAAATTACTAGAAAAAGTAGTTGCCAATCAGCTTCAGTCACACCTTACGCATTACAATTTATAAGAAACTAGCAAAATACCCGCGCTTCGCAGCGGAGAAGTAGTGTGTTAAAGAAGCAATGAAAAAGAAAAGGAAACATTTTGAAAATAACGTAACATGATTGTCAATGTAATTGTTTTGTCACTGTTGTGAGTGATGAGTGTTGCTGTCATATATAAATATATATATATATATTTACACACACACACACATAAACATATATATATACATATCTATACATATACACATATATATACACACACACATATATACATACATATATATATCTACATATATACACATACATATACATACACACATACATACATACATACACACACACATATACACACAAATACATATATATATACACATACACACACACATATATAAACATATATATACATATACATACATATCTACATATATACACACACAGCTATTTCGTATCAGTGCAAGACGCTCCTTGTTAAAATGGATAACTCCCGCTCTTACGTGCAAGTCTGCGTGGATATTATGAACTATCGTATTTGTTCAAGTTCTATTTAAATTTTAAATAGAAGGAATTTTTATTTAGTCGACAGAAATATCTTTGGTAGGAATGGTAAAAACAGACAGGAATATTATTCCTGAATAAATCAACTCAAACCTTAAACAACTTATAATATTTTGCTCTCCATAAAAATATATCCTGTCTAAATTATACAAGTTAGAAATAAAGTAAACGTTAAAAGAAGAAACATTCAAATTTCTTTACTCTTATGTAATTTTATATAAAAAATAAACTTAGATTTTAAATATCCCAAAAGATTTTGCTCTGCATAAAAATATATCCTGTCAAAATTATACAAATTCAAATATGAACATGGTGCATAACAAAACCTGGAAATATAAATAAAATGTGTTCCTTTCAGCAATAACAAATCAAATCATTCAGTTGTCTTTGCTCATATGTCATTTTAGAGCTGGACGCCTGGCATCTTTTTTTGGCAACAAGTTCGTTTATGTTTGGTGTGAGGTTCTGTGTTGTGGAGATTCTCAGGATGGATTGCAGGTGCTCATCAGTGAGGCGACTCCTGTGTGCTGTTTTGTTAGTCTTTATCACTGAGAAGAGCTTCTCACACAGATATGTGCTACCAAACATGCACAAGGTTCGAGCCGCATGTAGACGGACTTTTTTTGTTCTTCAAAGTCACCAACGCGCCGTGCGCTCAGTTTATCAGCAAAGTGTGTATTTGGGAACACCGTAGTGACGACTTGGTTCAACATTACTTGGCAATAGGGAAAGTTGCACTGGTGCATTTGTGTCTCCCATAAAAGCAGCTTCACTTGAAATCACTTTGTGATTGTGCACGGGTAAAAACGTCCGCTGAAGTGTCAGATTCTTATTTAATTCTTCTGCTTTCTGTATGTTCTGCATTGCATTCAGGTCTTTCAGGTTACCCTGATGTTTTGTCTCATAGTGCCGTCTTAGATTAAATTCTGTAATTACAGCCACATTAGCTCCACAAATGAGACACACGGGTTTAACGGCAATGTCAGTAAACATATACTCAGCCTCCCATCGGTTTTTAAAGGCTCTATTTTCAGAATCAACTTTTCTCTTAAGCATCGTGTGGGCTAGCTTCGCAATAACTTGCAAGCTAGACTTGATTAACGCGGTAAGTGTTCGGTAAGGCTTCTGAAGCGCTGCATTATGGGATCTGTAGTTTATTGTGTTACCAGCGCTTCATATACCCGGGCCATTAATAACAATAATACAGTATATAAAATGATCTCGCGGGCCGGATATAATTACACGCCGGGCCGGATGTGGCCCGTGGCCCTTGAGTTTGAGACATATGGACTAAATAGAACTTGAAAAGATATATTTTTTCGTACATCGAGCCCGCGTGCTAATGTGGTTTTGCCTGCATGCCTCAATAAGTGACCCTCCCCTCGCTCTTACTTTTTTACCGTTCATCTAATGAATACACTGAGTATGGCTTTACCAAAACAATCATTGATTGCGAATAAAGTATTCATTATTCGAGTATGTAGATCTGGGTATATATATACACGTTTCTTACTGCATCAATAAACAGCTCATCTTCTTCTTTATCTGAGACCTGACACACTGCATGCACGGGTTTTTTTTTTTTTTTACACTGTCTTCCTTTAGCGGGACATTCACTTTTTCCACCGTGTGCTTTGTTTCTGCAGTAGCTGCACTTATTACATACTTATCTTGTATGTATCAGACGCTTCATATTTTTTTGCTGCCTTTTCAATTGTGTAATTCGGTTTTTGTTCAGCTCTCTTCGGAACTCTTGCTTTTTGTATGTGCACTGCGTCAGTTCACGTGAGCCGCTCGGTGTACAGGCATCGAAGGTTCCCAGCTGTGCTGTTGCCATGTCGTGCTATGTCCATGGCTGTATCTAATGCTACCGAAGTCCCGGTACTTAAAACTTTCTCTCGCAGTTTCGCTGAGTTTGTGCCAAACACCACCCTGACCATCTCATCTTCCTCTGCATAAGCACAGTCCTTCACCCGTGAATATTCACCCGTGGCAGTGTTTCTATTGGATTGCCGCTGACGGACGGCCTTATATGGGCAGGCACTAAATTACAAACGCCAGCAGCAGCCTGTCTATGAACTTAATTTAAAGTGTAGGTTTACACTGTGCTTTGTTTCCGAAGTAGCAGAACTCATGAATATGGTTGTATATTTCACTCGCTCGCTTCTTATTGTTTCGCTGCCTTCTCAATTATATAATGCATGTTTTCTAAAGTGCTTTTTGGGCCTCTTCCTGGTTTTCTACGTACTGCGTGATTACGTAGGAGGCGTGATGATGTCAGACGAATCTCCGCCCCCACGGGTTTCAAGCTCATCTCCATTACAGTAAATGGAGAAAAACAGCTTCCAGTTATGACCATTACGCGTAGAATTTCGAAATGAAACCTGCCCAACTTTTGTAAGGAAGCTGTAAGGAATAAGCCTGCCAAATTTCAGCCTTCTACCTACACGGGAAGTTGGAGAATTAGTGATGAGTCAGTGAGTGAGTGAGTGAGTGAGTGAGTGAGTGAGTGAGTGAGTGAGT
>JANRMT010062806.1:63487598-63508819 GCA_026402145.1 Polypterus bichir lapradei | reverse complement strand
AGTGAGTGAGTGAGTGAGTGAGTGAGTGAGTGAGTGAGTGAGTGAGTGAGTGAGGGCTTTGCCGTTTATTAGTATAGATTCCAGTCTGGTTTGCGCACTGGTCATAGTACAGAAACTGTACAAATGCGGGTTGTAAATGACATTCTGATGTCCTCTGATGAAGGAAACTCCACTGTAATTATGCTGTTAGACTTAAGTACAGCATTTGACAACATTGACCATTCGATTTTACTGCACAGGCTAGAAAATGATGTTGGACTTACAGGCACCGTGCTCACTTGGTTTAGTTCTTATTTATCAAATTGATTCCAATATGTACAGAAATGTGCTGACAGTACCCCATCATTATACAGTAATCCCTCGCTATATCGCGCTTCGACTTTCGCGGCTTCACTCTATCGCGGATTTTATATGAAAGCATAACTAAATATATAACGCGGATTTTTCGCTACTTCGCGGGTTCTGCGGACAATGTGTCTTTTTACTTCCTGTATATGCTTCCTCAGTTGGTTTGCCCAGTTGATTTCATACAAGGGACGTTATTGGCGGATGGCTGAGAAGCTAACCAATCAGAGCAGGCAGTTAAGTTCTCCTGACTGAGAAGCTAACCAATCAGAGCACGCAGTTGAGTTCCTGCGTGCTGAATGCAGTGTTAAGCAGGAAGTCTCGTCTCACTCATTCAGCATCAACGTGTTTCGCTGTGTAAAGAGTTGTGCTCTTTTGTGTTTATCTTTGTGCATAGTCAAGCCCTTCATTATGGCTCCAAAACAATCTGCTACTGCTTCAGGGGCCGTGCCCAAGCGCAAGAAGAAGATGTTAACGATTGCCGAAAAGGTAAACGTTTTGGATTTGTTGAAGGCTACGATTCTTTTTATTTAAAAAGTAGGAAAGGAATATAAGATCTACGGCCGCAGTGTCCTTTTAACCAGGGTGCAAAACGAGTTGTAAGTGGATGTAATAAGGCAGTAGTCTGGATGGAATCTGCTTTAGGGATTTGGATTGAAGACTGCCAGAAGAACAACAACGGCAGTGCTACACAATCGCCTGAAGTGGCTCCTTTACAAGGGCTGTAACGCTCTCCTTTGTTGTGCAGTAAAATTAAACTCATTGTTATCGGACAAGTCATCGTGTCATTGTTGGTGAGTAACCATAATTAATTTTCTTCTTACAGTGCTTAGTACATGTACGTACGTTTAGTGTCACTGTACACACATTTACTGTATACTATTTTTCTTGCATTGTATGTATTTATTGCTGGTGGCCTGTCTATCGTAATGGCTGTAACATATGTGATATCGGAGACACTCAATATCTTTAAAATAATATTTAGGTTTTACTGTATATAAACAGTGTGTTTATATACATAATTTCAATGAATCTTACCTAATATCTAAGAGAATACAAAGGGATTATGCTGTATAACTCTGTGGGGAATATTTATAAACAGTGTGGGAGAGTTTATAAGGGCTTAAAATATATAAAAATAACCATACAAACATATGGTTTCTACTTCGCGGATTTTCACCTATCGCGGGGGGGTCTGGAACGCAACCCCCGCGATCGAGGAGGGATTACTGTACACAGAAGTTCAATAGGGTGTCCCGCAGGGCTCTGAACTGGGACCTTTACTGTTTTCACTTTACATGCTTCCACTGCGATCTATCATTAGGAAACATAATGTTAATTTTCACTCGTTTGCAGATGACACACAGGTATACCTTTCATTTAGATCAAATGAGGTTTCTCCGATGTTGTCTTTAATTGGTTGTGTTTGTGAGTTAAAGGAGTGGATGGATGAGAACTACTTGTCTTTAAACACAGACAAAACAGAGATGTTAATTGTTGGAGGGAATGACGTTGATCACAACAATGTTTTGTCATCATTTAACTCAGTTGGAATCACCATTAATTTCACCGAATCATCCCGAAATCTCGGAGTTCTCTTTGACTCTAGTATGTCATTTAAAGCACATACTGTATTACAAAGTTGTCCAAATCATGTTTCTTCCATCTTAAAAATGTTAGGAAATTGAGGCACTTTCTAAATAAACAGGATACTGAGAAATTAATTCATGCATTTATTTCTAGTAGGATTGACTACTGCAATGCAGTGTTCACTGGATGTTCAAACTGTTCTTTATACAGCATCCAGTTAATCCAAAATGCTGCTGCAAGAATTATTAAAAGAACAAGAAAATACAATCACATAACTCCAGTTCTTAAATCCTTGCACTGGCTCCCGGTTAAGTTTAGGGCAGATTTCAAAATCCTCCTTTTAACATATTGTGAGGGACGCCCAGCAATTCAGTCTGGACAGGACGTCCCTCAACTGGAAAAAACGGCCTTTACAGGACACTACATCCCCCAGAACGCTAGATGGCAGCTCCCCTGGATAGAAATGGCTCCTCGGATTCCCGCAGGGCAGCATGGGACATGGAGTCCGTCTCTTCGGCCCTGTTGGGTGCTGTGGGTGCTGCCAGGGGGAGCTCACCAAGAACCTGGGGACTTTTATGATTACACCACCCTGGAAGTACTTTGGGGTCACGAGGATGGAAGCCCGCAGTACTTCCGAGGCACTTGATGAAGGAAGATGTGAAGTTGACCTGAAGAAAAAATGCTTCCGGGTCATAGACTTTAAAAGGACTGTGGGAAAACCCAGCAGACCGAGCTGGAGTTGAGTGGTAGAGTACAGAGCTGCTAGGAGTGGAGGATTGTATTGATTATTGTTATTATTGTATTGATCAGAATAATTGTGGATTATGGTGGTTTGGACACAGTATTTGAAAAATATTGTTATTAAAATCTTCTTGTGCTTTTACATGTGTGTCTGGGACGTCTGTCTGATGGGTTCAACGGGGCAACAGCACCTCTAGTGTCCACATTTGGTGTAGTCGGCAGGATTCTGGCCGTCTTTTGGTCAGAAAACCTTTTTAAAATGAGCGTGGACCAAACCCCCAGACAGCGACACACGAAACCGCCAACCCCATTTCGTCCATTCGTTATGGGGAAAAAGAAGATGATAAAACCGACTGAGACTGAGGAGAAAAGTCTGGTGCCAGACAGCCCCTGCGTCCATGAGGAGCAGCAGAGTGACACCGTCAGATGGGAGGACATTTTTCTGGGTGCCGATAACAAAGATGAGGTATGTGCCGGGGAAGAGATTAACAACATCTTTAAAATAACCCATTTTGTTCCCTGCTCATACCTCATAAACGGCGTGCACCCGGAGGTCGTAATTCAAACGGCAAGCCTTGCCAGAGACGGTTGTGCATTAGCCGAGGGGAACCCGGAAGACTTCTGCATGACCTCGGACAGCCACGAACACGTGACCAGTCTGGATGCATAATGGGAAGAAGGTCAGTGTTGCTCTATAGGTGAGGTTGTCGTCTCCCCGACAGAATCGCGCTCCCTGAAGTGGAAGGGGGAGTCGAGCAAAGCAACGCCAGCCACAAATAAAGAGGGCCAAGATATGACTGAACGATCCCCCGCTAAAATAGAAAAGGTGAATCGCAGTCAACCGGTAGTGGCAACCCGGGCCTCTAACATGGAATACTCCAAATCCCAAAAAGCCGTGCGAGACCCAACGGCGCAGGTGCAAGAGAAGCCTGTTGGGTCGCAGCTGGAGGCCGAGTGTGCCTCCAGCTGATCAGGAGAAAGACTTTAATGTACAGGACCTCAAAAAATTAATAGAACCTGTCTTAAGCTTCTTACAGATCGTCACATCATTTAAAAACGTAATCGAGGAATTGGGAGCGACGGCGGAGGCACCTCTGAGACAAGTGGAGGAATATTTACGGCGCAATGGACAGAGACTCCCACAGAGGTCTGATTTGCCGGTACAGGTGAGCATATCTGGGATCGTAAATGAAGTTAGAACGCAGATCACACGGGCAGCGCGAGTTACCAGTATCGGTTACCAAATGGTCCCGTATCCCACAGTTGATAGGGAAATAATGATCGAGGGCTCGATAGAAGGGGAGTGGCCATTGGAGCAGCGAGATAGTGCTGGCTTGCGAGGGCACCTGGACCATAAGACATTGGTCTCGGGCATACATAAATCAAAAGGGATGCAGACAGTAAAGGGTCTCTCTGTTATCCATAGAGAGACCCAAACTGTAAGCAAGCCCCAGATTGAAAAGGAGTGCCCGCAGGTAAAACCGGGAGCTCCTGACAAAGAGAGAGTGTGGAGGGAATGCTCTCCGCGTGGGCGGGGAGATAGTTCGCCCCCCCAGCTAGGAAAAGGGCCACGCAGGAGTTGCCGGCCTGCTTCTAGTCCAGCAGGACAATTCAAAATGGGAGGAGGCTGTGTTTTGAGTGCCATCAACCAGGCCTCCTTTGGCGAAACTGTCCAGGGAGAACAGGGGAGGTTATTAAAGCAAATCATAACTACCATGTCACCCCATTGTTCTCCTGCTCATATTTTTCAGGAAGAAGCCGTGGTCCGGTCAGGACAGACAGTCCCTCCCGGGGAAGAACTACCCTAGCAGGGCTGGCCGCCTTACAATGTAATGTTCGGCTGGAGGAGGAGTACTGTGAGGGAAGGCCGGCATTTCAGTCCAGACAGGACGTCCCTCAACTGGAAAAAACGGCCTTTACAGGACACTACATCCCCCAGAACGCTAGATGGCAGCTCCCCTGGATAGAAATGGCTCCTTGGATTCATACAGGGCAGCATGGGACATGGAGTCCGTCTCTTCAGCCCTGTTGGGTGCCATGGGTGCCGCCAGGGGTAGCTCACCAAGAACCCGGGGACTTTTATGATTACGCCACCCCAGAAGTACTTTGGGGTTACGAGGATGGAAGCCCACAGTACTTCCGAGGCACTTGATGAAGGAAGATGTGAAGTTGACCTGGAGAAGAAATGCTTCCGGGTCATAGACTTTAAAAGGACTGTGGGAAACCCCAGCAGACCGAGCCGGAGTTGGGTGGTAGAGGACAGAGCTGCTGGGAGTGGAGGATTGTATTGATTACTGTTATTATTGTATTGATCAGAATTGTGGATTGTGGTGGTTTGGACACAGTATTTGAAGAACATTGTTATTAAGATCTTCTTGTGCTTTTACTCATGCGTCTGGGACGTCTGTCTGACGGGTTCAAAGGGACAACAGTGCCTCTAGTGTCCACAGTATAAAGCATTAAATGGCCAAGGTCTGGCTTATTTGTCTGAACCTATCATGACTTACAAACCAGAGCGTACATTAAGATCTCAAGATGCCGGTCTGCTGAGGATTCCTAGGATTAATAAAATAACAGTGGGAGGTTGAGCTTTTAGTTACAGGCCCCTAAACTGTGGAATGGTCTGCCTGCTACTTTAAGAGATGCCCCTTCGGTCTCAGCTTTTAAATCCCAGCTGAAGACTCACTACTTCAGTTTAGCATATCTTGACTAGAGCTGCTGATTAACTGTACAGACGGCATCTCTGTTGTTAGTCATTAGCACTAAAACATAAGTAACATGATAGTTATAATTAAATACTAACCCTCACCTATTCTGTTTCTCTTCTCGGTACCCAAATGTGGCACTTGGTGCCACGGCCCACCTGCCAAGTTGTTTTGCCTGCCTAAGGTAAAGTCATCCCTGATGGAGAATCACAGGAATCTTGGGAAAGAGGGGCCCTCTCATCAGATTGGATGGCCCAGCACTGTTTCAGCCATGGAATGGCCAAATTGGGGAGGCAGCTTGATGGATGAGGTCTCCAGGACTCTAAACAAATCCAAATCATCCAAATGTGATGTCATCTACTGTTAAATTCTGCTATGTACTTCTAAAATTTTTATTTGTATAGTGTATTGAGGATTTTTTCTGTTCTGTGTATTGTATTGTATTGACCCCCTTCTTTTTGACACCCACTGCACGCCCAACCTACCTGGAAAGGGGTCTCTCGTTGAACTGCCTTTCCCGAGGTTTCTTCCATTTTTTCCCTACTGGGTTTTTCCTTGTCTTCTTAGAGAGTCAAGGCTGGGGGGCTGTCAAGAAGCAGGGCCTGTTAAAGCCCATTGCGGCACTCCTTGTGTGATTTTGGGCTAAACAAAAATAAATTGTATTGTATTGTATTGTAAATGGGAGTGACCACTTCATTACACAAAGACACAGCAAACGAGTAGGGACACGGCCAAGTCAATGGCTGGGTTATAATGTTCTCTGCATCACCCTTCGGGCAACAGACGTGTTATGCGGGAAGGCTGTGAATTTGTAGTTCGGCAATGAACAAGCAACCCTTGATGGACTTGTCAATCACGTTTCAGCGTGCAGAACCTCCCCAATGTGTCTCGGCAATGGACAAGCAACCCTCAACAGACATGTAAATCAGGTTTCAGTATGCAGCACTGTTGGTTAGGGTCTCAAAAGAGCTCAAACATTTCACCCCCCTCCCCACTTTTTGTGTTTTGATTTCTGTTTGCGCTATTGTGCACCTGTTAATTTTTATCCTTCACCTTAGTTATTAAAAAAGGACGATCAGGTGTGCACTCCAACATTTATTTTTTAGATTTGTGTGTCCCCTCAGTTGATGTCTATTTATATATATATAATAACACTAGATGGAGCTATACCAGCGTTTAACGCAACACACATACACTGACAACTTGTTTTTAAAAGCACCAAGAAGTTGTGTTTATTTCTTCTTTTTATACAGTGTTCCTCAAGCACCACTGCCACCAATAAACAGGCAAATAAATACACTAGTAATCACAATTCTCTCCTCTACACCTCCCAGCAAGCTCTGCCCTCTACCTCCCAACTCCGGCTCCCTTGCTGGGTCTCCGGGTTCTTTATATAGTCCTTGACCCAGTAGTGCTTCTACTCTTCCATCGATGTGACTTGCTAGCAGTTCCGGGTCAGAAATACATAAAGAACGAAAGCTCCACCTTTAAAATAACAATGCATTCAACAGGTTAAGAGAGAGAGCCTGTAAAAATGCAAACAATAACCAAGTTTTCAAATACTACTCTAGCAAAAAAAAAAAAAAAAAAAAAAGAAACAGTCAAAGACAATTTAGGAAGCTTCAGAGTTGTGCAAAGAAAATTCAAAGTAAGTGGCAAACAGAAAATGATCAAAACAAATAGTTCACACAAATATTTGCAAAGGAAGAATTAAAAGCAATGCCTGAGGCAGATGCATGTCATACACAGTATGGACAAATCAAATGTGTTTCAGGCACTAAACATGTCAAGGACTAACCAAACCCCTGGGCCTGACAGGATTTTATATTGATAGTATGGGAGCAATAAATAAGACGTTCATTATAAACCTTTGTTAAGCATATTTCAGCAATCAGTTTCAATTGGAGAATTATCTGGTAATTGTAATTAAACACTAATATTTCTTATTTTGGTGTAATGTAAGATTATGGGAAATATAATAAGAAAAAATGCTTGCATGGAAATAATGTGCTAAATAAAAGTCAGCATGGGCTTGTGAGAGGACCATCCAGCTAGGGCAACCTGGTAGACTGTTTTGAACAAGCCACTGATCTGCTAGAGAGAGGGAAGAAAAGCAAATTACAAAGTTTAAGTAGACTTTCAAAGCACTTTTGGTAAATTAAGTTTCTAACCAAAGATTAATTTTAAAACTAGCAGTCATTGACATCATTGGTAATTTTTGCAGCTTAATTAATCATCCACATGTAAACGGTGTTCACTGCATACGTTGTACATAATGCTGCCAACAGGCTTTGAATGTGGCTGACCTCGGAAAAAAAGCATCTGTATTGTGACTCGTAATATGCAGCGTCATACAAAACGTCATGAAGGACAAGGCAACAACACAGTGCTCCTTTGTCTTTTAACGTTTATTATTAAGAGGCAGAAATTTTAAGAAAGAAAACACAAAATTTGAATTTTTGAGCTCTGTCCTTGCAATTCCTCCTCTTTCAGTTATACACAACAAACACAGCCGCAACTCTAATTTACCACTCAAAGCCAGTTAAATATGGCATTAATAGCATACATAACCATGCACTGCTCAGTATATCAGTAAAAAAAAAAGTAACATCTGAAATGTTCAGAAAGAAAACACAAGATGATGAATGCTTGAGCTCTGTCCGTTGTCAGGGATGCCAGGGGCAACGACCCGGCCGGGACGCCGTGTGTGACCGAAAGAGGGTCAGAGCCCACCCTGGATCACGTGGGGGCCGCCTTCCTGGTTGCTTTGAGGGCCACAGGTACAGGGCATGGAAGCTCCACCCTGTAGGGGCCCGTGGTCACCGCCAGGAGGCGCCCCAATGCCTTGGGGACCTGTTACCCCAGCACTTCCGCCACACCAGGAAGTGCTGGGGGGAAGATTTAGGACGGCACCCGGAGAGCTGCCGGGAGGACAGCCGGCACTTCCGCCATGCTGGGGCGTGGCCAGAGGAGGAATGTCGGGAACACCTGGTGCTCATCCGGGGACTCTATAAAAAGGGCCGTCTCCATTCATTCGAGGCTAGAGTCAGGTGGAAGAAGGACGAGGCAAGAGAGGAGAGTGGAGGCGGCCCGAAGAAAGGCATTGTGGCCAGGACTGTGACTTTGGGGTTCGTGCACTAATTTGGGGTCTTAGCGACCATTACTGAGTCTGAGTGACTTTAATAATTTGTACATATTGTAAATAAACGTGTTTGTGGGTGAGATGAACGTGTCTGCCTGTCTGTGTCTGGGCCAACTTCCACACCATACAATTTCTATTAACAAAAAAGACATGTGGAATGGCCGTTGGATGCTCACATTCACATATAACTAACATTAATCTTTATATATAATATGCTACTGTGGCTGCTTGTTTGTCTATCTAGGATTTTAAATCACCTGGAGCTCGCAAACCATTTGATCTATTGACCTGAAATTTGGTACACATATACTATGTGACTTCTACTATTCGCTTTCCGGGAGATGATTGACCTCCAAGGTTTTTTTTATTTTTTTAAATTTTATTTTATTGTAGAATCAACTCTCGGCACTGGCCAGCAGGGTGGCATATGCGTACAGGTGCCATCATTTCCCCTACCTATTCATATCTTAAATCATTCCTGAGGCAGATTGCCAGCTTAAGTTCCAGCTTAAGTGAAAAATTAAAGAAAACATACTAAGTAATTGCAACATAAACACTGACTTGATCAGTTTTAATGCAAAAAGATGCTGACGAAAGAAGAGAAGAAGCAGGCCGCCAGGGTGGAGAAAAGAAGAGCTGCTCAGGAAGCAGCAAGCGCATCAACCTCTGAGCAAACGAATGCTAAGCGTACAGAGAAAGAGTATGAAAACTTTGAATGCTCGTCAAGTGTATTCACTGCACGTTATTGTGCAGTGCACCATTACTGGTATAAAACGCGCAGTGCACCATTACTGTGTGGAGGATGGCCGGCCGTTTATCCCGGCCAATACCCCCAAGCCGCCAGGTGGAGCCCTCCTTGCAGCATGGAGGTCCTCAGAAGACCAGCAGGGCATCATGGACAATGGAGTTTTTACGCGCAGCCCTGCTGGATGCCATGGGGGCCACGAGAGGGAGCTGCAGGGAGGACCGAAGAGTTCTTTGTGTCCTATGACCCGGAAGTTCGTCATAGGAAGAGCGATGGGCTTCCGGTTGAAAAAAAGTACTATTTACCCTGACCTGGAAGGAATAAGGATTTGTGGATTGTTGGCTAGGACTCCAAACACAAGGTAAAAGTCCTCAAGTTGACTTTATTAAATTTCCACAGTGCACAAAGCACACTCTCCACCACTATACTTATATAAATCACTCACAATACTACAATAAACAATCCTCCAGCTCCCAGACGCGTTGCCACCCTTCCACCCAGCTCAGCTCGCCGTCTGGGAGCTGGAGGATTGTTTATTGTAGTATTGTGAGTGATTTATATAAGTATAGTGGTGGAGAGTGTGCTTTGTGCACTGTGGAAATTTAATAAAGTCAACTTGAGGACTTTTACCTTGTGTTTGGAGTCGTGGACAGGGGTTCAAGGGAGCGAGAGCGCCCCCTATCTACCACAACTGGTATAAAATAATTCAAAACACTTTAACAGCACATTCTTGAGAAGATCATTTTGCAACTACGCTCACAAATAAAAATGAAATCAAGCAATTTGAAATGTTTTAATTAATTACACTATATAGAGAGTATGTGCTTACCTCCTCTCACACTTATACACCACGAAGACTGGGAGAGACACAGATGATGTAACACAAGTAACAGATTAGGGAAATACAAGAACACAACAAGAAAACATACAGCATAGCAAATATCAAAATGTGGTGAAGCTCTTAAAGACTTAGATTAGTATTTAGCACCTGTTACACATAGACAAAAATACAGATAAGGGGAGAATTATTGATGAACGAAGTTATTTATGTAATGCTGAATTTGCAGCAAATCTCAGTGTTTTGCTTTGCAAAAAAGTTGGCAAAATAAATGATGTTTCACTTTCAGTAAAATTTGAGTCACTGACTCAAGAGTAAAGGTGTTTATATTCTGTCTGGAGCTGTTTTTATTCAATATTTCCACATGTACGTATCTGCCTGTCATTTAGTATTTAAATAAAGATCACTAGTGATGTCATGTGTAGTAGATATTTTGCTGATATTTTGTACAGCTTAGAGGACAGCTACATTACAATGACAGTTGGCAAGCACAATCCTAAAGATGCATTATGCTCTACAAGGACAGAGGAAATCAAATTGTTGGAACAGAACATGAAAGTTGTTGATTTCTAAAATCATGATGAAACCATTATTTCTGTATGGGGGTGAATGTTGGACATTAACAAAAAGCAAAGAAAACATGCTGTAAACATGGAAAGTAAAGGTCTTGAGGAAGATCTTTGAAGTAAGATGACAAATGGATAATATATAAGAATACAGAGAAAACCAAAAAACTGCAAAAGATGAGCCACATGGAAAAGTTAGATGGTTATAGAACCCTTAAGAAACTAATAAATACTAACCCACAAGGCAGCAGGAATGTTGGATGACCAAGAAAACAGTGAATGGAGAAAACAGAGGTGGATCTGAGAAAACCCCAAGTGAGAGGAAAAGCAAGAGAAAAATAACAATGGGGCAGAATTGTTTAGGAGTTGAAGGCTTTCCATGGGCAGAATTGCCACTGGGAATGGAATGTCATGTAAAGAGCTACATGAGCTCAAAGGAAAATACAAAATGGGTGCTGCTTACTTAAAGGAAGCATCCTTTAAAAAGATTTTGAGTATTGTGGTGTTGCAAAATAACACATGGTGACAGTGCTTTTTCAAGCACACTCTATGACAGTGGTCCTCAGTGGGGCGGGCCCCCCTAGGGGGGCGTGAAGATGTAAAAAAAGAAAACAAGAATCAAAAATATGAAAAATACATCTATTGAAACCAAAACAAATTAACTTAAACTACATTCTGACAGTAGAAAAATAAATATAGAGTCAGATAAATGTCGATGAAAGTATAGTAGGTATAATAAAATATGCATCTATGATATATCATTAATTAAAAAAGAACAAATTGGTATTAGTGGGCTCCTTTGAAAAAAACGTTAGGGGGGGCCTAATTAAAACTGTTATGAAAACTCGGGTCGCAAATACTTAAAGGTTGAGAAATGCTGCGCTAGGACACCTCTGATGTTACTACCGGTGTCCACCCAAAACCAGAAGCTCTGTCAATCTTGGAACAGTTCTATCTTGAACTCACGTCTGTAGTGACGACTTCTAAATAATTGGCTTTTTTTTTTAATCTAGCTGCCTCCAAATATACAAGGTGGCTATATTGGCACCCCAACTCTTTACCGTTGTCCTCTCTTTCTGTTACAGTGGCGTTTGGTGCTATTTTGATGGAGCAACAGGATGTAGCAGTCTTTCTTCAGGCCATGGCAACAGAACTCCAGGCAATAAAGGTCCAGGTTGGGGAACAACAGACTTGACCTAGTGAGGCAGAGGTACATAGTCAAACATGTGCTGCCCTCCAGCAGGAACAACTGATGAGTCTATCCCAGATATTGTTGCCATTACATGCCAATGATAATATTGAGAATACTATCTACTATTTGAGCGTACAGCTTCCCATCATCCCTGGGAGCGCATGGAGTGGATGAACTTACTGGTGCCATTCTTGCAGGGACTGGCTCAATGGGCTCATTACAACCTTGAAGAGCAGTTTGCTGTGGATTATACCCAACTCAGAGCCAAGTTGCTGCTGAGGTACTGAGTTAGTCCGGATCTGCAGGCAAGGGCTTGTCAGTAGTGCTATCCGGAGTGGCCGATCTACTCCCAAATATTTGAACTCTGGGGCAGAGTCGGGCGTTGGCTATGGCCAGAAATAAATGTCCCTAAAAAATCGGTCAATGTCATAATTTGTGATGGGACGTGTTTCCATCCCTAAGCCTACACACCACAAGATGGAATAATCAGAAAAAAAAAGAAGGAGTATGCGATCATTCCCTGCTGTCACAAGTGTGGGGAGGTGAACCATCCCACCTCAACTTGTCCCCGCTTCGGTGAGTAGTTATCAGTGGACACAGAGTCATATCTCCTAGCAGCAACATTTTCGTTGTTGCACTCTGTTACATGCTGCCGTGACAATGAGGATGCAGATCGACCAGTTTGACCTGTATCCATGGAGAAACTGAGTGGTACAGGTCCACTTCATGTAGAATCACCTACCAAGGGGCAACTCAAAACATCAGGGTGGCAGTCTTATGCAGCCCACATTATCCAGTGATACTGGGCTGAGGCTGCTCACATAATAAATGCAGAGAAGCATGCACTACCCCATCTAAAACAATGAGCTACAGTATATAATCGATAGTGAGAACAAATCTCAAGCTGTCACCATATCAGCTGGCCAATGACTGGGGACATGTTGCTCTCCAGTATGATGAGGGCAACGTAACGCTGGCTCGGACAGACATTTCTATGGAGAAAGATGTTGAATCATCATGGGTCATCGCTCCACCCACTGAGGTTGCTCTGGACCCAATCTCAGACTTACACTTTCAATTTTGGCAAATGTCAGCCTCTTTCAAAGAGAACTGTGGAACGTTGATTCCTTAAAGTTTTCCAAGAATGTGGTTTTTCTGATAGACGGACAACGAAGTCTTATCCAATGCCACCAGGTCCTCACTCTGTGCTTAATAATGATTTTTTTGTATCATGTAGCCAAGCACGAGGTTGAGGTGATGTTATTGTTGTTAGTCCCATGAATTTACAGGCGGTAGGTTTGTGAATTATCTTATGCCCACTTTCTAGGTGCCCACTTGGGAACTGAGAAGACACTAGAGTGGATTAAGCTCTGTATTTTTTGGCCAGGGATTAATGAGGAGTCTGCCGCATTTGTGCTTCCTGTCTGGAATGTTAATTGTGGCAGATTCCTCAGAAGGACCGTGCTCTTCTTGTCCCCATCCTGCTTATCAACATTCCATTTGAACGCATAGGGGTAAATATTGTAGGACCCCTGGAACCCTCATCTTGTGGCCATAAATATATATTAGTGATTGTAGATTATGCTAGATGATACCAAAAGCTAACCCCCTGAGAGTAGCCAATTCAAAAAAATGAAACATGGAAACTGGTAGGGTTTTTTGATATAAAGAAGTCCTAACGGATCAATGGCTGCCTTTCACCTCAGAAACAATCAGGGATGTTGCTAAACTACTCAAAATCAAGCACTTAAAAACCTCAGTGTATCATCCCCAACCTGACGGTTTAGTAGAGCAGTTTAATGAGATGCTCAAACAGATGCTGCACAAGGTGGTCAGCAAGGATGGGAGGAACTGGGTGGGATCTGGTAATCACCCTCATGTTATGTATATGAATAGCAGGAGGTCCTACAAGACTCCATGGAGTTCTCCCCATTTGAATTATTGGACATTCTAAACGAGGGCTGTGAGGAAGGTGCATTCCTGTCTACTAATATTTTGGATTATATCGCACAGTTATGAGATAGATTTGAAAAAATCACAGCTATTCTAAAAGAAAACATGGAGCATGCTCAAACAGCACAGTCTCACAATTATAATCGTGGGTCGTTGCTTTATAAGTTCAATGCCAGAGATCGAGTTGTGGTCCTCATTCTCACTTCACATTCCAAATTACTGGCACATTAGCAAGGTCTTTACGAAATTAAGGAGAGGAAAGGTCTGGTTGATTATTTAGTGAAACAACCGAATCGTCATGATTAAATGATTTGGCACTCAAACAACAGCATGAGGCTGAAGTAGCTATCTTGTCTGTCCCACAAGAAAGGACCTCTATGATTATGCACGACATCATTACAGAGCCAGGGTTTGTAAGCTGAGAATGCTCATACCGTCTGCTGGAGGCAAAACGAGCAGAAGTGGAGCTTGAGGTCAGGAGAATGCTAGTTCTTGGTGTAAATCAATTCTCCCAATCCACAAAGGTAAAGACTACATTTAGCACCCCTAGCAGCCACTGGCAGTATTATGTCCTCCCATTTGGAATGCACAGGGCACCAGTGACTTTCCAGCATCTGGTGGATGAAGTGCTATGACCTTACAATGCCTATTGTACCACCTACCTGGATGATATTGTTATCTATTCCGGCACCTGGAAGGAACACTTACAACAGGTTTGCATGGTACTTCTGGTGCTAAGAAAAACAAGACTCCGGATCAAACCTGAAGAAATGTTTCTTTGGGTTGACGGAGGCCAGGTACTTAGGCTACTTGGTGGGCAGTGGTACGGTGCAACCACAATCCACAAACATTGATGGCATCATGAAATGGCCCCACCCAAAAACCAAAAAGCAAGTTCAAGCCATCTTGGGTTTGGTGGGATACTACTGCTGGTTTCTTCCCCATTTCTCCGAGAGGACTGTGCCCTCGACAGATCTCACAAACAAGCAGTCTCAGTATATGGAGGTACAGGATGCTAACACTGATGCTGCAATCTGTGACTTAAAACAGGCCCATACGTCAGCACCTGTATTGATAACTCCTGATCTTTCTCTACCTTTTATCTTACAGTCCAACACTTCAGACACAGGTCTTTGTGCTGTGTTGAGCCAAAGCATCAAACGTGTTGAACACCCCATCATGTTCCTGAGCCAGAAACTACTGGACCGGTAGACCAGGTATGCAGCAATGGAAAGAGAGGTACTGATGATAAAGTGTACTAATAACCAGCTGAGGTACTACCTCCTGGGCTGTGTGTTCACTCTGGTGACTGATTATGAACCGTTACAGTGGATGGTGCTTCACAAGGCTTCAGATCAAGATAGTTTTTGAACCTTGAGCCTTATTGGTTCAAAGTCCTCCATCATCTCAGTTCTCACCATGCTAATGCTGATGCTCTTTCTCAGGCTCATGATCTCATAGTTTGGATCACCCAATGTATTTGGGCTGAGGGTGGGTACTGTCATGCATTTACACATAGAGGACAACTAAAGAGCCCTAGTGACTGGAATTCTACCGCTGCACCAGGGGTTGGTGCAATGTTCTAGTGCCACTTTTCTTTCTCCTTCTGGCGAACGTTTGATTGATGGCTAGAACACCTCTGATGTCACTTCTGGTCACAAGGGCCAAAAACCAGAAGCTATTCCATCTTATAACAGTTTTGTGTTGAACTCACATCTGCAGAGATGACCCCACAATATTTTGCATTATTCCTAGACTCTAATGTTTGGCTATCATACTTCAAAAAAGACATAGCAGCTCCAAAAGCTGTGTGAAGAGTAACGAAATGTTGCCCCACACTAAAGGACATGTCTTACTCAGATAAAATAAGGTAATTGAACTACTTTAGTCTTAAACAAAGAAGCTTATGTGGGGATAAAACTCTCAAAAGAATTCATATATATAAAGTCAAAAGTCAGCGTCGTTATATATAAAGTCAAAACTTTTTTCTGAATATATAAAGTCAAAACTTGAATATATAAAGTCATCGCTGGAATATATAAAGTCAAAACTTGAATATATAAAGTCAGCGTCGGTATATATAAAGTCAAACTTTTTTCTAAATATATAAAGTCAAAAGTTGAATATATAAAGTCATCGCTGGAATATATAAAGTCAAAACCTGAATATATAAAGTCAGCGTCGGAATATATAAAGTCAGCACTGGAATATATAAAGTCAAAACCTGAATATATAAAGTCAGCGTCGGAATTTATAAAGTCATTCCTGATTATATAAAGTCAACATCGGAGTTTATAAACTCATTCCTGAATATATAAAGTCAAAGTCAAAATATATTGATTGAAACGACTCTGAACTGAACTAAGTTAACAAAAACGTATTCAGAAAAATAAATTAAAAAACACTGTTCGGTTAATGTTTTGAAAATGATGCATGTGCCCTGCCTAGGATTTTTTCCTGCCTTGCGCCGAGTGTTGGCTGGGATTGGCTCCAGCAGACCCCCGTGACCCTGTGGTCGGATTCAACAGGTTGGGAAATGGATGGATATTCCAGCGCTGACTTTGTATATTCCGACGCTGACTTTATATATTCCAGCGCTTACTTTATATATTCTGACGCTGACTTTATATATTCAAGTTTTAACTTTAAATATTCCAACGTCGTCTTTATACACTCGGGTTTTGACTTTATATATTTGGGAATCACTTTATATATTCAAGTTTTGACTTTATATATTCCAGCGCTGACTTTATATATTCAAGTTTTTTCTTTATATATTCAGAAACAAGTTTTGACTTTATATATACCGACGCTAACTTTATATATTCAAGTTTTGACTTTATTTATTCCGACAGTGACTTTATATAAAGTTTTGACTTTATATAGTTAAATTTAGTCATCATTGCATAAATTTTTCTTCACCATACAAATGTAAAGAGTAAATTCGCCTTACATTCCAACCAAAGATATTTGTGTCGACTAAATAGAACTTGAAAAGATATATTTTTTCGAATGTGATCGCGCAATTCAGATCGAGTTGACGCGCACGATACATCGAGCCCGCGTGCTATTGTGGTTTCGCCTGCATGCCTCAATAAGTGACCCTCCCCTCGCTCTTACTTTTTTACCGTTCATCTAATGAATATACTGAGTATGGCTTTACCAAAACAATCATTGATTGCGAATAAAGTATCCATTATTCATAAAGCTTCAATTGGTGATCTGTCTTTCTGTATTAACCGCATATTTTTTCATACGTCTCAAACCAAGGAAAATGAATCGGGAAGCGCACATACATAATCAGAGTAGCCCCTCTCAGGAATCGAACCTCGGTCGCCAGCGTTAGAGGCAAAGCCTCTACCGTTGCACCACAGCATGTGGTTTGTCTATTTGAGAGTATGTAGATCGGGGTATATATACCCACGCTTCGCAGTGGAGAAGTACTGTGTTAAAGAAGTTATGAAAAAGAAAAGGGAACATTTTAAAAATAACGTAACATGATTGTCAATATACAGTAATTGTTTTGTGACTGTTATGAGTGTTGCTGTGATCAAGGATTTGATTATCATTATTTCTTTCATTCAGGTTCGTATTTGTAGGATGTGTTGTGTTCAAGTTACATTCCGTGTTTGTCAATCGTTGTAAAGATAACAGGTTTCATTCATCGATTCGTTTCTTACTGCATCAATAAACAGCTCGTCTTCCTCTTTATCTGAGATGTGACACACTGCATGCACGGGTTTTTTTTTACACTGTCTTCCTTTAGCGGGACATTGACTTTTTGCACCGTGTGCTTTGTTTCCGCAGTAGCTGCACTTATGAATATGCTTGTATGTATCACACACTTCATATTTTTTTGCTGCCTTCTCAATTGTGTAATTCGGTTTTTGTTCAGCACTCTTTGGAACTGTTGCTTTTTGTCTGTGCACTGCGTCATTTCACGTGAGTCGCTCGATGTACATGCATCGAAGCTTCTTAGCTGTGCTGGTGCCATCTCGTGCGATGTCCACGGCTGTATTATGTTACCTAAGTCCCGGCACTTAAAAGTTTCTCTCGCAGTTTCGCCGAGTTTGTGCCAAACACCACCCTGACCATCTCATCTTCCTCTGCATAAGCACAGTCCTTTACCCGTAAATATTTAGCGGGAGTGTTTCTATTGGATTGCCGCTGACGGACGGCCTTATATGGGCAGGCACTAAATTACGTGGGAGGCGTAACTCCGCCTCCCACGGGCATCGAGCAGAAGTCTATTATAGTCTATGGATGAAAAAATAGGTTCCAGTTATGACCATTACGCGTAGAATTTCGAAATGAAACCTGCCCAGCTTTTGTAAGTAAGCTGTAAGGAATGAGCCTGCCAAATTTCAGCCTTCTACCTACACGGGAAGTTGGAGAATTAGTGATGAGTGAGTGAGTGAGTGAGTGAGTGAGTGAGTGAGTGAGTGAGTGAGTCAGTGAGGGCTTTGCCTTTTATTAGTATAGATTACATTAAATATGTTTAGAATGAAACATGCTTAATTTTAACTTTTTTTTTTTGTTTATGTACGGCCTACGAGATACATTAATAAACTTGTATTTTTTTATTTGATCTTTTATAATAATTACACATTATTATAAATATTATAATTTTGTTAAAAAAAAGCATTCCTATACAGTAAACAACCAAAATTTTGAAGCAATGTGGACTAAAAGTCGCTTCTGAGGCCCATCTGTTATTAGTGGCCCTGAAGCTTAAGATCATTAGTTTCATAGCAGATCCTCCCCATGTTTGCAGCTGAATTTTGACCAGCTCAATTTTTTTTTCACAATTAATTTCAGTGAGGTTGGATATTTCTGAGCCTCGATAATAAGAGATTAATACAATTATTTTTTTTTAGTTTCTCTGCAAATAGCCAAGAATTTCTTGTCAGTCAGTAAGTCAACCAGTTTTGTATACAGATAAAAATAAACTGTTCAAAAAAATTAAAAGAACACTTGGAAAACACATCAGATCTCAATGGGAAAAAAATCCTGCTGGATATCTCTACTGACTGGGACTGGGTAATGTGTTAGGAATGAAAGAATGTAACATCATTTGATGGAAATAAAAATCATCAACCTACAGAGGGCTGAATTCAAAGACACCCTGAATATCAAAGTGAAAAAATTATGCAGCAAGCAAGTCCATTTTGCTGAAATTTCATTGCAGCAACTCCAAATTGTACTCAGTAGTTTATATGGCCCACAATGAGACGACAGATGGTGTCCTGGGGGATCTCCTCCTAGATCTGGAACAGGGCATCACTGAGCTCCTGGACAGTCTGAGGCTGCAACCTTTCAGCATCGGATGGACCGAAACATAATGTCCCAGAAGTGTTCTATTGGATTTAGGTCAGGTGAGCGTGGGGCTGGTCAATGGTATCAATTCCTTCATCCTCCAGGAACTGCTTGCATACTCTCGCCACATGAGGCCGGGGCATTTTCATGCACCAGGAGGAACCCAGGTACCCACTGCACCAGCATATGTGTGTCTCTCCATGGATATGGCTCCCCAGACCATTACTGACCCACCACCAAACCGGTCATGCTGAATGATGTTACAGGCAGCATAACATTCTCCATGGCTTTTCCAGGCCATTTCACATCTGTCACATGTGCTCACGGTGAACCTGCTCTCATCTGTGAAAAGCACAGGGCGCCAGTGGTGGACCTGCCAATTCTGGTATTCTATGGCAAATGCCAATCGAGCTCCACGGTGCTGGGCAGTGATGCTCCAACAATGATGGATGGACTAAAAGGCAGAATTCTACGTGACCATCATCATCAAGCTTTTCCGTGAGAACCTTAAATCCAAAGAGGACTGTTTCATTTATGTTAGGTAGAATGCCCAGAGGGGACTGGGCGGTCTCATGGTCTGGAATCCCTACAGATTTTATTTTTTTTTCTCCAGCCGTCTGGAGTTTTTTTTGTTTTTTCTGTCCCCCCTGGCCATTGGACCTTACTCTTATTCGATGTTAATTAATGCTGATTTATTTTGTTTTCTTATTGTGTTTTTTATTTTTCTATTCTTTATTATGTAAAGCACTTTGAGCTACTGTTTGTATGAATATGTGCTATATAAATAAATGTTGTTGTTGTTGTAAGCACAGGGCCCACAACTCTCCTAGAGTAACTGCCTGTTTCCTGGAATCTCCTCCATGCCCTAAAGACTGTGCTGGGAGACACAGAAAACTGGCATATTGATGTGTCATCCTGGAGAAGTGGGACTACCTGTGCATCCTCTGTAGGGTCCAGGTATCACCTCATGCTACCAGTAGTGAGACTGACCATAGCCAAATGCAAAACTAGTTAAGATTCAATCAAAAAAGATGAAGAAGGAAAAATGTCCGTGTCTTCCACCTGTTAAACCATTCCTGTTTTGGGGGTCTTCTCATTGTTGCCCCTCTAGTGCACCTGTTGTTAATTTCATTAACACCAAAGCAGCTGAAACTGATTAACAACTACTTAACTGAGCAGATCAATAGCCCAGGAGTTTCATTGACTTGATGCTATACTCTGATTAAAATGTGGTCTTTTAATTTTTTTGAGCAGTACATATCACCAAACTAGCAACACAAATAAAGATTCAGTTGTTCATATTATATATATATATATACAGTAACATACACCTTAATTGGAAACTTTTTTTAACATTTAATAATATAAGTTTGCCATAAAGTACGATAGATAGTTAAGATGTTATACAGTATAAGTTGTACATGGATCATATAGAACAGTGAAAGTCTGAAAGCTAGTAAGCCCCTTACTCTATAATAAATATTCATTATAAGAGAAATGAGCACACAGGCTTTGGCTACAGTCGTGGAGATACCTCAAAGATTTCAATTTGTAGCATGTTAAGTACTCAGCCTTCACAATTTTAAACATTTTAAGTTCTACCACACAACTTGTAGTTTTCCACAAAAGCAGATTCCCATGAAATTTTGACATGCACTGTAAATTTTACAGATTTCTAAGTAATTTTATGCTTGTTAGGTTACATCAAATTAAGTCTCAAATGTTGCAAAAATTAAACTTGACATATTTGTAGTATGCCATGCAATCAAGGATTGCTGAAAAATTTTAATGACTGGTGTTACAGCTGGACTGCTTTGCGGGTTTAAACACTGTTATTTCTTCCCTTGTTTCACAAGCAAATCTGTAAAACAATTATAAAACTTTTATATTTAAAAGAAAGTGAATACAGAACATGTATTACAACTAAACAGCAGATTTCACAGCCATTATCTACTGTTGGTTTAGTTGGTTTAACCAGTTAGCCAAAGTCCCTTGTTCTAATTTAGGATATTGATAGATAGATAGATAGATAGATAGATAGATAGATAGATAGATAGATAGATAGATAGATAGATAGATAGATAGATA
>JANRMT010062806.1:63472227-63487588 GCA_026402145.1 Polypterus bichir lapradei | reverse complement strand
ATAGATAGATAGATAGATAGATAGATAGATAGATAGATAGATAGATACTTTATTAATCCCAAGGGGAAATTCACATACTCCAGCAGCAGCATACTTATAAAGAACAATATTAAATTAAAGTGATAAAAATGAAGGTATAACAGACAGACAATAACTTTGTATAATGTTAACGTTTACCCTCCCGGGTGGGATTGAAGAGTCGCATAGTGTGGGGGAGGAACGATCTCCTCAGTCTGTCAGTGGAGCAGGACAGTGACAGCAGTCTGTCACTGAAGCTGCTCCTCTGCCTGGAGATGATCCTGTTCAGTGGATGCAGTAGAAGAGGGCACTCGCCACAACCGTCTGATTATTGCAGATGTTGAAGGATGCCAGCCTTCTAAGGAAGTATAGTCGGCTCTGTCCTCCCTTGCACAGAGCATCAGTATTGGCAGTCCAGTCCAATTTATCATCCAGCTGTACTAACAGGTATTTATATGTCTGTACCCTATGCACACAGTCACCTCTGATGATCACGGGGTCCATGAGGGGCCTGGTCCTCCTAAAATCCACCACCTGCTCCTTGGTTTTGCTGGTGTTCAGGCGTAGGTGGTTTGAGTCGCACCATTTAACAAAGTCCTTGATTAGGTTCCTATACTCCTCCTCCTGCCCACTCCTGATGCAGCCCATGATAGCAGTGTCATCAGTGAACTTTTGCACGTGGCAAGACTCTGAGTTGTATTGGAAGTCTGATGTATATTGGCTGAACAGGACAGTCCTCTGCGGTGCTCCTGTGTTGCTGACCACAATGTCAGACCTGCAGTTCCCGAGACGCACATACTGAGGTCTGTCTTTAAGATAGTCCACGATCCATGCTACCAGGTATGAATCTACTCCCATCTCTGTCAGCTTGTCCCTAAGGAGCAGAGGTTGGATGGTGCTGAAGGCGCTAGAGAAGTCCAGAAACATAATTCTTACACCACCACTGCCTCTGTCCAAGCGGGAGAGGGATCGGTCTAGCATATAGATGATGGCATCCTCCGCTCCCACGTTCTCCTGGTATGCGAACTGCAGAGGGTCGAGTGCGTGGCGGACCTGTGGCCTCAGGTGGTGAAGCAGCAGCCGCTCCATGGTCTTCGTCACATGTGACGTCAGAGCGATAGGCCGGAAGTCGTTCAGCTCACTAGGATGTGATACCTTTGGGACTGGGGTGATGCAAGATGTTTTCCAAAGCCTCTGGACTCTCCCCTGTTCCAGGCTCAGGTTGAAGATGCGCTGTAGAGGACTCCCCAGCTCCAACGCACAGGCCTTCAGCAATCATGGCGATACTCCATCTGGACCCGCTGCTTTGCTGGCACAAAGTCTCCTCAGCTCTCTGCTTACCAGGGCTGCTGTAATTGTGGGTTGGGGGAAACTCTCTCCTATGCTGGTATCAGCAGAAGGATGGGTGGAGGGTGCGGTACTCTGAAGTGAGAGTGGGTTAGGGTGGTCAAACCTGTTGAAGAAGTTGTTCATCTGGTTTGCTCTCTCCACTTCTCTCTCAATGGTGGCACCCCGTGTCGAGCTGCAGCCAGTGATGATCTTCATCCCTTCCCACACTTCCTTCATGCTGTTATTCTGCAACTTCTCCTCCAGCTTTCTCCTGTACTGCTCCTTCGCTGCCCTGAGCTGGACTCGGAGTTCCTTCTGCACGCGCTTGAGCTCATGCTGATCACCGCCTTTAAAAGCCCTTTAAAAGCCCTTATCCTTGGTAACCTTAGGAGTCAGACTCTTTCCACTGATATGAGCGGCTCCAAATCCTAGTGTATGAAATGTACCTGTTCCCAGCCTCCACCCATGCCATAGTGTTTTTAATGATGAGCTGACTTCACCTTGTATCTACTATATTTCTTTTTTCATAATATTGTAAACATCAATCCTGTCACACCCTAATCTCTGTTTGATTACAATAAAAATATTCAACTATTTCTTCATCTTCATCTACATCTACATTCATCTTCATGGCTTAGTTGTACAGATTGCATCTCTTAATTCTTGATACATTTCTACATGGCCTGTAAATGTAATTGCCCGCCTGGGAAGTTTTCATATTTTTCCAATATATAATATTGAATCACAGTTGATTTTTATTTGTCTTTTTTGGTTCTGATCAACAAAGTTAAAACAGATCTATGCAAAGTGATTTAAATTAATAACAAATATAAAATACTAAATAATTGAGCTCATAAGTATTCGCTCCCTTCATTTTAGTATTTAGCAGATTTACCTGTGGCAGCCATGACAGCCTTGAGTGTGAATGCACAGGCCTTTTTTTATCAACTTTGCCACTTTTCTCAATTCATCTTAGCAAAACTACTCGAGCTCTGTCGAGCTGCATGGTGATTGTGAGTGAACAGCATGTTTTAAGTCCTCAGTTGGATTGAGATCTGGACTCTGACTCTGTCTCTCCAAGACTGCTGTTTTAGCCACTCCTGTGTAGCTTTGGCTTTGTGCTTAGAGTCATATTCTTGCTGGAAAACAAATCTTCCCCTATGATGCAGGTTTCTTGCAGACTACACCAGGGTTTTTTTTCCAAGATTTCCCTGTATTGTGCTTCATTCATTTTATCCTCCATTACTCACAAGCCATCCAGGGCTTGCAGCAGAGTAGTATCATCTCCATAACATGAAGCTGCCACCACCAAGCTTCAAGGTAAAGGTGGTGTCCTTTTGATAATGTGCAGTATTTGTCTTAGGCCAAACAAGTTGCTAAGTAAGTTGGTGGAAAAGCTCAATATGGGTGTTATCAGACTATAGAACGTCTTCCATGTGCCTTGTGCGTTTTTAAACAATGGCTTTCTCTTTTTCATTCTGCCATAAAGCTGCAACTGGTGAAGAACCTGGGGAAACAGTTGCATACAGAGGCTTTACTGTCTTAGCCAAGGTAATTTGTAACTCTAGATTATTTTCTTGTCACATCCCTTGACTTGTGCTTTTCAATCACCTTTCACTGAGTTGCCTGCAGTGTTCTTTTGTCTTCATTGTGTAGGTTAGGACACCATACTAACTCACACAGGTTGGACCTTCTAGATAAGGTGCATGTATACCACAATCGATTGAAGCCCCATACTCCAGACCTCTAATGAAATAACGATGTGACTTCTGAAACCAACTGGCTGTACCAGTGATGATTTAGGTGTGTCATATTAAAGGGGGTAAATACCCGGGTCTCCTAACTGCGAGGCAGCAGCATACCCACTTCGCCACCATGCCACCAGGAAATGAGATGAAACATACAATTTAACTTTGTTCTGTGATAACAGTTTACATATAACAAGTCTTATTCCGTAAACAAAATGCTTATGCGAGGCTTTTAATGACTAGCTATTTTGGGACCTTTGGATGTTATTTAAAGGCAGATGGCTATTGCTAGAACGTACCCTTTATGTGAGTGCTCACTGGTGGGACTGAAATGTTTACTAGCTACTACATGTCAAAGTGACCCTAAGTGATAGCATGAGTTATTCTGTTAAGACTAATCAGACTTGCTATAGAGAGCCTTGCTGCTCACATAGTGAGCCTCCACAAGTTGGTGTAAATAACGGACATCCTTGGAATTTAATTGTCACGGTGGCTCGAGCCTTTTTTAATTTACTAAGTATTTTCTACAACAGATGCCTAAGATAACTAAGCAGTGAATTACTTCGGAAGGTCGGTATTTCTATTAAAATATAAACTTAGTGTAGATCCTTTTTTTTTTGACAGGATACATTTTTAAAATGTCTTCTGGGGTAATTTAATTCTCCTCCTACTTAGTGATCAATTAGAATGAAAACCACACTTACAGTACCATTACCGTCTTTTAGGCAAATGCCTTGGAAGACACACAAGTAAAGATGCCACTGAATGGATTTCAATGCTGACACTAACAGAACAGTTCTTACATTTTTTTGTGCACTGATGCAATTCATGCTTAACAAGCAACATGGACTCATTACAGCGAGTGACATGAAGCAGGCAGTCTAAAACAGATGACACTCCTTGCGTTGCCTGTAGCACTGGCAATGTGGAATTATCACTGAACTTTGTTGTCATTTTTGTTTTAAACCGATTCACACAGTGTTCAATTCAAATTCAAATCAACACTAAAAGAAATTGCAAAATCACTGTAGGTTTCTTTAGTGATTGATTTGTTTAATATTGTTTTGAGTAGGGTATTGTGTGTTGAAGCTTATTATACCCAGTGCATCCAACGGACCCACCATACCATTTTATCATTCTCAAGAGCTTCTACTTTAGGGCAATACTCTTGATTCAAATTAACTCCTGCAGTCAAATGACTGCTTCTTTGATGGATGACTATAAAAACTGCCTGAGTGTAAGTGAGTGTGGGTGTCTATGCAAAAGGAGACACTCTGATGGACTGGTGGCCTTGTCTTCATTGACTACGGCTCCAGGTTCTGCAAACCAATACTTGATAAAGTCTTCTGACAACACTTGATGGACTAGTCATGGATTTCTACAGTATTATGTTTCAGGAAAGAGACATTGGACTCATTTTTAATGTGTTTTAATGCCTCCTTTACATGGATGAAAACAAAAGCAGGCTGTTCACCCACAAAAGGCAGTGTACACAAAAATATGTATTTATTAATGTAAAACATGTTGTTCTTGTTTTGCATGAATGTACAATTTTTTAGTATTAGTTACTTTCACATTTGCTAACAAGCTTGTTATTTCTGTAATTTAACATCCTCTTGATTCCCATAAGTGTCTACAGTTAATTCAATTGATTGCACAAAGCTTACCCATACTCAATTTCTTTAATATGTTATATTTAAATAATAAGCCAAAAAAGCGATGCTTTCTTTTTTTTTACATTATTAAGTGCAACATTTTAAGCTATATTAAAAATTGCCCCTGATGGTTTTATTTGCCACCTGATGGCCATTTTGAGATTTCATGATGCTTTTTAAGTAAATAATCATAGATTAACCCTAATGCTACAACACAATGATAGCAGCTTTGCTAGTGGGTGCACACACCTTTAAGAAAAAAAAAAACCAGGCAAGTTAAAAAAAATTAGAAAATTCCTAGGATGCAGAAAACAAACAAAATTATAGTGAGAGTTTATGGGTTAAAGCAGAAAGCTTTATGAATACAAACAGAAAGTGAAGACCACAAATGAATCCATCCATTTTCATGAGCCATTTTGCCCCCTAACAGGGTCATGTGAAATTCTATCAACTATTGCTGAAGCACCGGGCACATTAGGTGCAAAGCTGGAACCAATCAGCCGACAGGTAGACAGTCCACCAATAGGGATAGTCACAAACACACCAATTAACCTAACATTCGCCTCTTGGAGAAACCAAAGAATATCGGTGTAGACTTGGAGAGAAAATGTAAACTCAACACTGCCAGGCGGTGAATCTAAGAGCCCTAGTTCCCTCCAAATCCAAAGGTAATGTTGTAGTTTGACTGGCCAATTTAACAGGCCTGATGTTTACAGTAAGTAACATTTTATTTTAAATGTCAAATAAAGTTGAATTCAATTGTTCTCTCATTTGCTAGCTAAGCCGAGTTAAGGAATACGCTGGTAAGTGAGTGAGGAAGGTTCCTCCCCTTGGCCCGGATTTGCACAAATAAATCAGTACCGCAAGCGAACTATGATACATAGCAAAATGAGAAAAGTCGCAAAATCAACCGGAATGTTCAATCAAGTTATAGAAAAAAACCCGATATAAATCCATTAAGTAGTTTTCTCGTGAAAAGCAGACAGACATACAGACATTGGATTTTATGTATTACTAGAAAGTAACGGTGCACTGCACGAATACACTTGACTTGAGCATTCCTAGTTTTCCTACTCTTTCTCTGTATGTTTAGCATTCGTTTGTTCAGAGGTTGATGCGCTTGCTGAGCGGCCTGCTTCTTCTCTTCTTTCGTCGGCATATTTTCACATTAAAACTGATTAAGTCAGTGTTTGTGTTGCAATTACTTTTCCTTAATTTTTCACTTAAGCTGACACTTAAGTCTTCAATCTGCCTCAAGAATGATTTAAGATTTGTTATTGACAGTGATGATGGTTCTTCATACCGATGTTGACTTTACATGGTTGAAATATTATTCTGCTATATTTTATTAAATATATCAGTACACCATTTTGTTCAGAATATTTTTTTCTTGCTTTCCTCCTCTAAACCTAGGTGTGTCTTATGGTCAGGTGCGTCTTATGGAGCCAAAAATACAGTAATTTTTTATAAAGAATACGAAGAAACTTGTTAAGTATAGATTTTCCACAAATATCAAACAATTGTTCTTTAGAAGAGAATCATAGACACATGGAAAAATTTACCAAGTAATGTAGTACAGACAGTAATACCCTTGAGCTGATATTTTTTACAAGAACATCAGAACACTTGAACAATTTTAACAAGAACAGACTATTTGGCCCATCAAAAGTCACCAATTAATTTTATCTAATTTTTCTAAATTAACATTGAGTAAAGTTTTCAAAGTATCTAAAGGACTACTCTCTCCCACAATAGTTAGCAGTTTATCCCATGTGTCTCTGTTTCTCTGTGTGTGAAACACCTTTCTTTCATTTCTGTGAAATTAACCCTTCACAAATTTTTAACTGTATCCATGTTCTTGCTTAAGAACATAATTTAAATAAAGAATAAGTTAAATTAAATTAAAGTAAATTAAACTTTACTTCAATTCTTTTACTATTAAACTACTAAAACAATCTCTTTGGATCATTGTTTGCCTTTTCCACAATATTTCTCTGTAACTGTCTTTTAGTTTTCCTAAAGATCTTTTTAACTGTTACTCTTATGCTCCTATAAGCCCTACGGTTAGCACAAGAGTTATTTGTCTTGTATGCTTTACAGTTGTTGTTTTTTTCCTTTTCAACTTCTTTTTCAGCTTCTTATTTTTCTCTTTAATTAGCAGTCAGAATAAAGACAGAAGCTGTGTTGGACTGAATGACATGTTCTTGTTTGTTCTAATGTTATAGTAACGTGCATTTTCAAATGCAGAGTCAGGAAAAACTGTACAGCAAAGAGAAGTGTGGAAGTGTTGCAATGCATGTATCAGTGCTGAATGGAATTCCAATGTACTGCTGAATAAAAGAAGCAAAAAATATATAGAATTTACAATGTAAAAACAGAGCTATTACTAGTTTCTTCTGATTATTATTGAGGGCGTAAAGTAAAACCATTTTAAATTTAAGTCATAAAGTACTAACAGACACCAGCAACAATCAGGTCAGAAACTAAAAAGACAAAATGCAACAAGTCAACAAATCATATATAGGGAAAAAATGGCTAATTAAAATGCATTTAACCAAAAGCGGAATAACTTTAGTCAAGTGGCTGTTTAAATCAGGAGATGCAATTGGACTTTTTTTTAAATGAAAACATAATAATGTGAAACAGGTGTTGTAAATTAATGTGAAAATATGATTTGCCTTCAGTGAGAGACTTCTGTTAAAAAATCTTAATTCTGTGGTGGAAGTAATGACTAATAATTTCTCAAAATGATTCACTTACTGTCTGAGCATTTAGATTTGACATTTAATCACCCTAATAATGAAGCTTTCTTACATTTTCCTTTTTGGTATTTAATAAAGATGGTGTATACACATAGGTGTTGAATTGTTTTTTTCTCATCAGTAGCTCATAAATTGTATACAATAATAAATCCTCAAAATTATAATCAGCTAATAAAGTCAGACAAGTACACAGAGCAGTTGTCAGGACAATGAAAAAAGTAACTTTGCACAAAACAGACGGCTGGTTGAACAACAGTGAAGACCAACAGACAGCACAGGATGACTAAAAAGAATGGCATTAAAGAAAGATAAGCTACCAGGAAAGCAGGAGACTTGGAAAATGAGTTAAAATAAAGTAGTGAATATTGGAAAAAATATGTTAAGATGGTTGGCAAGTCAACCTATACTAGGAAATCAAAGCATAATGAAAAAGGGTAAACTGTAAGGCCGGAGTTATACTTCACGCGACGCGACGCATGCTGCAGAGGACGCTCCTGCTACGCAAGCATTGTAGTGTTTGTACTTGCGCGCGTACTTTACGGAAATCTGGAGGAATCCACCAGGTGGCAGTGCGAGATATTATCACGGTGAGAACATGTTCGGCTTCTCTGTGTTGTGAATTGCCTAAAACACCTATTAAATTCCAATAACACCTTACCGCAATATCTCTGAAAAGGATGTTTATTGATTAAATCCATAAATCCAGGGATGTGTTCATTCCAGCAAGCATTGGGCACGACTGAGAAACAATCCCTGGACAAGGTCTCCGCTCATCGCAAGGTGAATACAAGCACTCGCATACACTAGCGTCATTTTAGCGGCACCAAATCCCCAAATCTGCATATCTTTGGAAGGAAACCGGAGCACAGTGTGGAATACAAGCAGGATATACCAGCAACATAACTCCCTGCGAGACAGCAGTGCTATCACTCCGCCGCCGTGTCACCCCCATGTGTGTAATTATTCCCCCCATGTGTGTAATTATTAACAGTATTCATTATTTAAACAAAATTATATGTAAAATGTAACATACACACTTTAATGCATTTAATCATGAAAGTGATATTAAGTACAAATCTAAAGATTCTAAATGTGCAGAGAGTTGAAATATCATACATTTAATTTTTCTGTGTGGTGATATATTGCTGCTTGCCGCAGCTGTGAGGTCCAAGAAGCTCGCAGCGATTAAAAACTGGGATGACGTTTACAACCGTCTGCTTTAATGATAAAGTAAATTACGAGGTTAAAGTGGGCAATTTGAGATTAAAGCCGAAATTTCCACTTTAATCACAAAATACACGTTTTCACTGTGTCCTTTATTTTTTTCTCAGTGGCTCAAATACAGCGATATACATTATGTGGCTGTTGTTAAGTTGCAAAAAAAAAAAAAAGACGGCACAAAGATGTTATGTGAGACTTTTAAAATGCATCGTGTCATTACAATCGGGAATATGCGACGCTTGAATATAAAATCACCACAAATGCATCTGTATGTCAGCATTTTGCTTCACCACTTCAAACCATTCACCAAACAGCAAAGCACGCACTTCGATCCCCGTAGGATCTGCATAGAAGTTTTCTGTCACATGTAGATAGTAAACAGAGACTCTGACGTCACATTCCGACTTTTAGCACACTGCGTCCCCCGACTTTTTGCTGGTACTGCAACTCGCGCACGCGGCACGTTAATTTCTGAGGACCTGCTCAGAGGACGCATGAAATGAACGCTGGGGACGCGTGGCAGCCATGATGCGGGCGCGTACGCGTTCTGAGCGTGAATTATAAATGAGCCCTAAAAGGGATCAATCCAGACTCCCTTTAACTTTCACTATGAAAAGAGTTTAAACTATGATATTTTCAGTAATTTTTCATTTAGAAAAAAAATGTATATTGTGCCCCATTTATCCCCCATATCCAGTGGTGTTCTGGTGGCTGCTGAAAACAAACAACACAGTATATAGAGTAGGCACACATTTTTGATACATATACCAAGACCAAAGGAATAAGAACCCATATCTTGAACTCTTATGCAAGTTAACAATCAAGAAAAGTACAACGTTAAAGGGCTGTACTACATCTAGTAGCATAGTGGTTGTCTCTGCCACCTCACAGATTCAACATTATATATTCAAATGCCATACATAGTAGTGTGCAGTCTACATTTTCTTCCCATGTCCGCAAGGCTTTTCCACTAGATGTTCTGAATTTCCTCTTGCATACCCAAAGGTTAGATTGAGTGGTGATTCTAAGTTTACTCTATGTGGATGTGTGTGTGTGTATGTGGATTCTGAAATATACTGGCATCCTGTCCAGTGTTTTTTCCTACCTTTCGCTCAATTGCTGCCAGAATAGTCTCCAGCCCTGTAACCCTTATTGAGAATAAGTGGGCAAATATAAAATTACTAGCCATGTGCGGCCAACTACGTTGCGCGTGTTAAAGTTGTCTGTGAAGGGCTCCATGTTTAAACATAGCTGCCAGTCGTGAACTGGGCCCTTCGTCGCACAGCATTATGATTTTTTATAAGGGAAACAAAATTACAAAAGAAAACCCTTGGATATTAATTCGATAGGAACGGCCTACTCGGAATCACTGTCCGAATCGTAATTATGTGGTGGTGTGGGAGCATTTCTGCTTCTGTCCGTTCACAATCCGTCTCGTTTTCATGATGCTGTCGTTTCCTCTCACGATGTCTTCTCAACCTTTCTCCAATCTTGCAGGTTGCTTTGTGGCAATCCAAAGAGTAAGGCAATATACACGGAGCAATGGTTATAAAAGGGGGACACATAGATATTCAGGTTCTTTAAAGCATAAATAGGGATCACTTCACTGACATGTGAGCAAGCCACGGTACAACTGTGAGACGCGCAGCACTCGCCGGCTACAACGTAACAATAATAATTTCCGGAACGTGCTGTTACGTTGTCATTCATTTTACCCACTGTCTTTCTTTCATTCATATGTTACGTAGGCACGTACCTTTTATCTTCGGCAATCTCATTCTCTAACCAGGCCTCAGGAGCTAACCAGCGTAACACTGTCAACCACCGCTTTCGTTATTCCGGCACATTGTTGACATCCGTGAGTAACAACAACGTACTAAACTGGAAGGTGGTCTACGCATGCGTGGAATTCGCGGACAAACAAAGATCAAAATCTAAATGAAGATCTCTTTAGTTAATTTAAAGCACAACAATTTGTTTAGTTTGAATGTCTGTGTTTTGAGGTGTGACTGGCGTACTACAGTCTTCAGTAGTATAAGCCTGGAGGAGATTCTTAATGTAATGCCCATGTTTTAGCTGTCTCTCTACTGCCATCTAGTGCTTCTTCTTCTAATTCATTCGCGGACAAAGATCAAGATCCAAATGAAGATTATATATAGAGATGCTATTCTGTCTACTTTGTTCCCATGGAATGCTTTATGGAAAAGCATTACAGTAAATACCACCATTTTAAATAAGACCCATGTCATGATGTTGTACGTTGCACACATTACCTGAATGATAATTGACAAAACTGCTTTAAACAATATGATCACAGCCATAAGAAAATTATGATGTTCATAAGAAATAATTAAAATATAAAGAGAAAGAAAAACATATCCAAACATTTGAGTAAAATAACACTGGAAGATGTCAGAACATTACAGCATGAAAAGGAAGTCTAGTATCAAGATACATTGACGAAGGACGTAGGCTTAAGGTAACGGGTGTACCACTTCTACTGAAGAAGGTTTCTAGTTCCAGACCTGGTAGACCACTGGGGCTGCAGATTTTTTATTGCAATAAGTTATGAGCAAGTCATTCTTACTTTAAAGTAAGCTCAGTGAGTAATTAGTTGTTCTTGTTTTCAGCATTCAGAGGCTTTTCCCTTGGTGTCTACTTCATTCATTCGTAATTGTCACTATTAGGATACAACTAAGGGAACAAACTCCACAGAAAAGGTGCATTAATAGTAAAAAGACAAAAGAGCGTTAGGAACTAAAAATTATGGCACAAGTGTGAATATTCCTGTATTTCCAATGAATACAAATCTCACACTACTATTCTTTACTAAATGTAGAATAAGAGAAGAAAGAAGAGCAGTTAATTAAGCAATGAGATTAGTTAGTAGGAAAAAAAACTCACTGATCGTGCAGCTGGCTGGGAGAACAACCTACGGCTACATGTGGTCCCCAGGACTGGGGATGGAAGGTTGGTTTATAAGCATGGACTCCAGAATGGGGTTCAACAGATATAACACCTTGCAGAGATTGATACCAACTCCAATACCTTATGGGTACTAAGCAGGATTAAGAAGCCGAAGTGGGTCAGTTCTTCACAGTAAAAAGGAAAGTCGTAACAGAAGGCCAGGTATCTTTTACACTAATACAAGACATACACGGATTAGCACCATGGACAGCGAGTCATATATGGAAAATTACTTTCCTGATTGAAGACATTTTTGGGTTTGTGGATAAAGTTCCACCCGGAGGACAGTCTGATCCAACTGTCATTGTACATTTATATGTAGGAAAGAGTAAACTGCCACTTCTGCAAAAGAAAGAGCTAGGTGAAGAGCTGTCAGTCATACCTAACAAAGTGATCATATACGAAGTATAAGAGATCAGATTGTCTTTTGGAGACTGGGCCTCCTTTTTTATTTTTACCACTGAGTGGATGCTTTGGAGATGGAAATGAAGTAACATATTGTTGAGGATTGCTGAAATTATGGAACTGGGGAAGTGAAAGCCTACAAATGGTTGGGATTAGCTATATTATTAATGAATATGTACCCTAATAAATAGAATACAATACAGGCCTTACTATCTAGAAGATACAAAACACTTATAAAAGCTACAACTAATATTAAACTGCTTCTTATAATCACACAATTAATATGAACAACCCAAGTCAGACATAGGTATGATATTATATTGATAAGAAAATGCTGGCTGAATCTAGAGGTAGAAAAGAGTGTAATGTAATTAGACATGTATTAGTTTAAAATACAAAGCTGTTTCACATGAGAGATAAACCACAGTTAGGATATTTGGGTTACTAAAGAAGGTAGCAAAAACGGAGGTTGCCATTGATGGTGTGTTATGGATTCCCAACGGAAGACAGTACATTTAGCCAACAGATTTACACCAATGTCAAAAAAGCAGTGTTAGAGGGGCATGTCTTAGGATAAGACAGTTTTAATTATGGTATTAATTACAAACATCAAACTAACTGTGGGACACATAAATTGTAATTCATAAAAGTATTCAATGTTTTTGCTTAAAATCATGTATGTCAGCACAAAAATTTGAAAGCAACCTAATCTAGAATTAATGTTTGTAATTCTAGATTACATATTGGACAAAATGTAGTCCAATATTTAGAATTATTATATGGTATAATGTAACACTATTGGAAATAGGTTTGACTGAGATAGAGGTGCAGAGCCAAGCTGTATGAAGCAGGTAGATCAAGCACATCAACCCCACATAGAAATATGAAAAAAATGAAGAGAAAGAAGATCTTCACAAAATGTATCTAGGCCATGTAGAAATAAACAAGGATGATCTTCTAAATGTGAAGATTATTGAATAGCAATTTTGTACTAAAATTAGAAGCAACGGGAAAAATGATAAACACCCTCAATAGAGTACTAAGTGCATAAGAAAGTACAGTAATTACTGAAGAAAAGACTGTTTTTAAACAGATATAGGATAAAAAAACAGAAATATCTGCAGGGAATATGAACATAATAGGGCAATAGTTACATGGAAAATATCAGTTGGCATCTACAAAAAGTCTTGCTACTAATGTCAATGTTAACCTCACAGTTTCTTTTTGTATTATAATAATTAAAAATAGGTTAAAAGCAGCAAATGGGAAAAAATGTTCAGTAAAGGAAATACTCCTAATACTAGTGATGAGGTTAGTACCATATCAGTAGCAACCGGTAATATTGAAGAATTATTGAAAGTTCTGTGGTCTCATTTATAAATCTTTTGGTGAAAGTGTACATGCACCAAAAACTAGGAAAATGAGTATGACAACAAAAAAAATGCACATTTTTTCACGCTTACCTTGTAAATGTGTGAATGTGAGTGCACCTTGAATCCCACCCAGTTGACACCCTGAAACCACCATATATAGAGCATGCTAATCAACCTCATACATGTGAAAACACGATACTGCAAACCTTCATTCAGCCTCCCACCTGAAGAATCAAGTAGTGCAAGAAATTAGTTCTCATCTATAAATTAGAAGCACACAAAGAACCTGTATTTGGTGGCCTAAGTGCGGATGTCTCTAACAAGTAAAAATAAATTGAATGGCAACATGTTACTGCTACTCTGAATACTGTGAGCTGAACCAGCCACTAAATGCCTGAAATAAAGAAAAAATGTTCAACTCAAGCGATGAAGAGGATCATTACCAGCAAAGCATGCGTGCAACAGGAGGAGGTAAAAGCATATCTACCCTCTCTGACTTCAATCTGTGAATGGCACCTGTAATTAGAAATGCCTTATTATGCAGCATTATGCCAGAACAGACCTGATGTTTGTCAGTCTCGTCTTGGCATCACAGATGACGTGTATGTTAATGGAAAAAAATGCTTATAGTTAATAAAGGCAGCTTAATTCTTACTAAGTACCCTTATTGCAATTTGTAATATTATGTTAGGAAATCTGGACACTGCTGCAAGTTGTGCTTTTATGTTGGCCCGTACACCCACACCATATGGAAACTGAATGTAGCATTTTGGCAGTCGGCGTATGGCTTCCAGCACAGAAGGCGTGACGAAGACGAACGTGGCTGGGATATTCCTGACCTGTCAGCCAGTTCCCTCTGGTAGATGCCTGTTGCCAAAAAGTCAACTGTTGTTGAAATCTGAACATGAACAGGTATGTTTTTCTATGGCCGGGGCCAATTCAGCACATATTTCTGTAAGAATGACTCTTGAAGCCCTAAATCAGCTCATTGGCCAATCATCATCTTGGGTAAAAAAATAAAAAAAAAATAAAAAAACAAAACTACTAGTCCCTAAAAGCTTGTTTCCTTTGTATATGACTATTTGCATACACTACAAGTAGCACCAAACAAGTTGTGTTGTGTCAAACTAGAATGCTAGGAATAGGCTGTAAGGCATATGATTTAGAGCTTACTTTGTGTAGGGAGTGAATCATGCCTGTGTTTTTACTTAGTGCAATTATTAAGAAAAAGTGGTTGCTTTGGATTCTAAACCTGAAAAATGAAAAGAGGAAGCCGATACAAATTGTTGAATATTTTGTTCAGTGTAAATACGCAGCATTGGCCCTCTTAAAAGGTAACTACAATAGTGCATATATCATATTTGTCACATTTGAGGTATAATATGTTTGTCACATCAATGCACATTATAATAACAGGTCAGAGTTATAAATAATTATATGCATGAGTCATTGGCTACATTTCCCTATCTTATCAAAGGTGTCATCATTTCCCACTTTCTCTAAAATATTGAATCTGCATGAGTCAGAGTTGCTGTAAATGTAGGCCAAGTTCACCCATTGAGTTTTCATTTATAAATCTTGTCTTTTGCATTGACAGATGTGTAAGCACATTTTGGGTCTGTTATGGCCATATTTAATCTTTATTAATTTAACTAGCAAAATACCCGCGCTTCGCAGCGGCGAAGTACTGCATTAAAATTTTTATTAAGAAGAAAATTTAACCTTTTTAAAGTGAGGGAAAATATGGCAATAATTATTTGTTAAGGATCTTTTTTTGTATACCACGTTGTCAGTTCGGCCCTCCGGTTGTAACATGACCAAGCTGTGCGCTGAGCTTACTCTTGAGCATGCAACTTACAGTTGGCCATGTGAACAGTAATCTT
>JANRMT010062806.1:63456599-63467227 GCA_026402145.1 Polypterus bichir lapradei | reverse complement strand
GTAGAATTTCGAAATGAAACCTGCCCAACTTTTGTAAGGAAGCTGTAAGGAATAAGCCTGCCAAATTTCAGCCTTCTACCTACACGGGAAGTTGGAGAATTAGTGATGAGTCAGTCAGTCAGTCAGTCAGTCAGTCAGTCAATCAGTCAGTCAGTCAGTCAGTCAGTCAGTCAGTCAGTCAGTGAGTGAGTGAGGGCTTTGCCTTTTATTAGTATAGATTCCCTGGAAATTACAACCAGCAAAACCTGCAGGCATGCAAAACTAAAAATAGTAATGTTGTTAGAGTTTAACTAAACATTTTGTGGTATTTTTCCATCCATCCATCCATCCATTATTCAACCCGCTATATCCCAATTACAGGGTCACGGGAGTCTGCTGGAGCCTATCCCAGCCAACACAGGGTGCAAGGCAGGAAACAAACCCCGGGCAGGGCGCCAGCCCACCGCTTTTTGGTATTTTTATTTATTTATTTATTTTTGTTTGTTTTCCTCTATTATCACAATTGCCACCATTCTGATGTGTTGATACTATGCATGTAAGTCATATCATGGCGCTGTTGAAGGTTGGGTCGTGTGTTAAATAGAGTATAAATGTTGTTTAAATAAAAGTATGACCCATTACAAAAGAATTCTATTTATAAACAATCTAGGAGGAAAAGCAACAGAAAGGAAATAATTTTGTTTAATGATCACAAGTTTTGCTGAGAATTTTGGTTTAAAGAATCCAAGCACAATTTCTATCAAACTTTTCTGCCACTCAGCTTTCCTTTGCAGTTTTGATTGGCTTTACAAAGATCAAACCGGTCATGATAAATTTACACAAAATATGCATATGATTCACCAAAAAACTGAAAAGCAACAAGAAGACAAATAAAGAAGACAACACATTCTTGTAGCCTGCTCAATAGTCCGGTAAGGATGGTACATAACATGTAGAAGCTCATGAGAGACAGCTTGATTCACCCTCTGAATCTGAATCATCACTCTAGATTATTGCTAACCATTAATAAATAGCACCATACTGATGTTTAAGAAGCAATGAGAATGGCAAAGTATACTTGGCAAAGCATACAAAGTATGGCAAATTATACAAAGTATGAAAGAGATGCTCAAAATTCAACATGCGTAAACACTGGAAAAACAGCAGAGAATACTAAAAAAAAGAATGTCAAAATGAATCTGGCATTTCCAAAAAAGTTAAAAGTGCTGAAATCTTGCTTTTATGGTAAAGGAAAATGGCAGCAATTACGTCAAACCCAGACCAGTGTATACATCACCATTTTATGAAGCCATTTCCCTATGATTTGATAGCTCTACTGCCGTCCTGGTTCCGTCGAACAACGTTTGAATGCCAAAATGACAGTAAACATCAAAAACAAAACAATTTACAGCATGAAATGCTGTCAACTGGCTTGGGAACCTGACATTAGAGAGATGGCTGCTTTAATGCTATAGCCTAAAAGTAAATAAATCTCTAGATAGATAGATAGATATATACTTTATTAATCCCAAGGGGAAATTCACATAATCCAGCAGCAGTATACTGATACAAAAAAAATATATAAATTAAAGAGTAATAAAAATGCATGTAAAAACAGACAATAACTTTGAATAATGTTAGCATTTAACACCACAGGGTGGAATTGAAGAGTTGCATTGTGGAGGAGGAACGATCTCCTCAGTCTGTCACTGAAGCTACTCCTCTGCCTGGAGATGACACTGTTCAGTGGATGCAGTGAATTCTCCATGATTGACAGGAGTTTGCTCAGCGCCCGTTGCTCTGCCATGGATGTTAAACTGTCCAGCTTCATTCCTACAATAGAGCCTGCCCTCCTACCATGTTTGTCCAGGTGTGAGATGTCCTTCATCTACATACTTCCTCCCCAGCACACCACCGCGTAGAAGAGGGCACTCGCCACAACCGTCTGGTAGAACATCTGCAGCATCTTGTTGAAGGACGCCAACCATGAGGGGCCTGGGCCTCCTAAAATCCACTACCAGTTCCTTGGTCTTGCTGGTGTTCAGGTGTAAGTGGTTTGAGTCGCACCATTTAACAAAGTCTTTGATTAGCTTCCTATATTCCTCCTCCTGCCCACTCCTGATGCATCCCACAATAGCAGTGTCATCAGCGAACTTTTGCACGTGGCAGGACTCCGAATCGTATTGGAAGTCTGATGTATATAGGCTGAACAGGACCGGAGAAAGTACAGTCCCTTGTGGTGCTCCTGTGTTGCTGACCACAATATCAGACCTGCAGTTCCCGAGACGCACATACTGAGGTCTGTCTGTAAGATAGTCCACAATCCATACCACCAGGTGTGAGTCTACTCCCACCTCTGTCAGCTTGTCTCTAAGGAGCAGAAGTTGGATGATGTTAAAGGCGCTAGGGAAGTCCAAAAACATAATTCTAACAGCACTACTGTCTCTGTCCAAGTGCACATGAACATTAACTTAAACAAGCTAGTAATCACATTACAAATCTGTAAAATGTAATTTTCAGCAACAACAGCATTCTCTGAAAAACCTTAAGGTCTATAAGGTAAAAATTGTCGCCATTGTTGATATAAAAAAGGGCATCAGGTGGTAGTAGCAGGAGATTAAAACGCATTAAGGAAAATATAATGGAAACAGTTATGGATGACAGCATGTAGGACCACCTATCTAGTACAGCTGTGTGATAGAATAGCCAACATGCATTAAAAAAAATTTGTTTCACTAACATATTGGCATTTAACAAGGACACAACAAAAGAACCACAGGGTTACAGTGAAATGCACAAAGGTAGTTATTATAGTTTTGAAAAAGCTTTCGATGAAGTACTATTATTCATTACAAGAGTCAGTGTTTCAGGGGCAAAATGTGCACATTGGTACGGAATTATCTTAAACACAGAAACAAAATGTTATGGTTTGAGAAACTGATTCACAATCAATTCAGGTTTTACTTTTTAATATGGTATGGTTTAAGTAAAAATATAACTCATTAAGTTACAGTATATTCACAGATGACATCAAATAAAGACCATGTCACATTAGATGAATTTTCCTGCAATTTTCAGTCATATCCTTGATTTTTATAACCTCAGAGGCAATTGGCAGCGTGCTCCCATGATTGCCAGTAACATAATATGACATACGCCCACAACTCGCTCCAACAAAATCTAAAAGGTTTGATTTTGTCTTTAGTCATACATGTGGATGCTGTGTGCATGAGAGCTGACAACCAATGAATGCTCACTATAATGTATAGACAATGATTGTGTATTTTGGACCTTGCAAACAGAAGAGAAGCATGCCTGTCTGATGTCTAGTAATTTACGTACAGAATGGAAAACAAAGGGCTGAAATTGTGGCTGAACTCGCCATATCTGTTAGTCCTTCCTACAGCACCAGCTCCAGCAGCCAGCATGTTGTTGACTGTCACAAAAAGGGGCGAGCACAATTGTACTGGAAAATCAGAATATGGTCGCTAAAGCTACATTTACATTACCAGGCAGAAGTGATTCAAATTTGATTTTTTGCCCAAATGTGACATAAATGCGATGATTTTAGGACTGGATATGTATATGATTCATAGGCATTCAATATGAATGTCAAATTGGAATTGATGTGATTTTTTGTCTGTAAGCATGGGCTAAGAGCTGGTTTAATCACACAGCACTGACAGTGTGGCAAAACAACAATGGAAGAGAGCTACAGTTGTGACAACAGACACAGTCCCACTACTGCTGGCTCTTTTCTCATACCCATACATCTATACATCAGCAGTGCCAGCAATAGCTGCAAAAATAGAAAAAGCTAGCCGTGTGGATTTTTTCAACCTCACGAGCTAATTATGTACTACTAACAAACTGCCATTCTCCGTAACAAAATGTGATGCATACACTACCTAATAGTGTGTCCATTTTGTTGGTTTTAATACCATGAGTTGCCTCACAAATAGGATGTTTTTTGTTGTTGATGACACAGATGACTCGTACACAGGGTGCATTCACATCACAGTTAGATACCGGTCACATGTATTTATGAATTGGCAAATCCGATCTGAACAAAATATCAGAATTGGGTATTGAGGCTTCTAATTCAAAGGAAGTGTTGGTTTGACATGTCCAGTCATTTTCAGTCATATAAGCTGATATGGTACAGCGACAAGAGCAGCAATTGCAGTTGGCTAGTCTGACATGCCCAAAGAATAATGGTTACGTAATGTGACATCAACTTAAGGTGGTTTAGCAGAGTCTGTAAAATCCTTACAGGATTTATACACAAGCAGACTTATGGAAAATACCTGTTTCATGTAAATAAATGGAAAATCTTACAAATAGGAAGTAAAAAGGATCAGTATAATTGCACACTGCTCTGGAGTTGGAAAAGTGTTCTGTATAGAAAATACCTCAGAGTTCAAATCGACCCATCACTGTCCTCAGCCAGACAGTATAAAGCAGTGATTAAAAGCATTGCTATGAGGTTGAGTTATATAAAGTAGCATACTGTACTGTGTAAAATACAATGCTTAACACACTTACAAAGCTGCATCTGGAATAGTCTGTACAGTTTTGATAGCCATGCTACAAGCTGCTATAACATCACTGGGAATAGTCCAGAATATGACTATTAGTTATATTCCATAACCTTGCTGTGCAAGTCTTGAGAAATGATTCTGTGTTAAATCTTCTCAATACACGCGAAAATTGAATGGTGATATAATAGAAGTGTTTGGAATTAGAAAAGGGATTAAGTAGTACTCTTCAACAAGAGCAATAGGGCACAGGTGGAATCTGCTCAAGGACAAATCTTACACGAGACTATAGATACATTATTACATTTCCAAGTAATGTAATTTTGAGCAAACAATTTATATGTAACCTTTAAATCTTGGCTCTTTATTATTCTGGAAACAATAGGTACATTAGGTGAATAGGGAAATATCATCTTTGTGGGGATGATGGATATCAACGAAACTGTTGTTATGTCACCATAGCAGTCTTATACCTCCTTAACTATGTAATATCAGAAGTCTCGACTTCCAAACACAGGGGTATTCACATTTTCCACAAGTTATTTAAACTAATTTACATTTGTAAAACATGAGGGTTTTGATAACAGTGGTGCTTTTCATTGTGACCTTAACATTATAGTAACATTGACTAATGAAAGCGCAATCATTAATTTAGGAATTCATGGCCATCATTCGAATGTTGCTCAATGCCAGCCCTTTCTAAATACTATTTCTTTATTCTTTCTTTTTTTTGAAAAGCTGTTAGGTAGTGAATAGTTAGAATGACAATTTACTTCATTATGAGCTTTAAGCTTGCTATAAATTGCACAAATTCTACAAAGCACTACCCTAGACCATAATATTGTGCCTAAGAATCATATAATGATGCAATTAATGAACTGAATTTCATTCTGAACATTTATTTCCATTTTTAAGCAAACAATCACCTAATCAGAAGTGGTTGCAGATGTTCTCTACAGCAGGTACATGACAAAGCCAAACTTTCTTTAGCATATGCTACATCCATGAATCTGATCTGTTCACTCATATAAAAGACAGTGGTGCTCCCTCTTTCTCTCTCTCTGTCTCTAACCAAAAGAACATTTATAATCAATTATTATTTTAATTCACTAGTCATCTAGAGTGGCAATCCCTAATCCCAGTTGGACACAAGGGCCAGAGTTGATGAATATGCATCCATCCATATATCTGAAGACTCTCTTACTGTAGTCCAAGTGACATTTATGTGAAAAATAAAGCCCAACAGGCAGCAGCAGATTTTAATTGAATCAGGAACCGGGACATGAATTGTACCCAGAATAACAAGCTGTGAGTCATAACCATTAAGTCAAAAAACAAGTAACCAAAGCTCAATATGTGCAACACAAATCATAGACAGAGAGCAAGACAGAGATATGAAAGCAGTAAATTCACAAATGATCCTTAATTGTAGTCAAGAAATAGAGCCACAATTCTTCAACCAGAACTTTTCAAAACAAGAAAAGAATAAAACTTTTAAGGTTTGGGGTGAATCCAATCTTAGACAACTGAGAAGTGCATGGTGCTTTATATCTTCGACCTGGTGATGTCGCTTCTGGTTAACAGCAAGGCCGTAGCAACAGTCAACAAGTAATTGGGAGGTGTTGTGGTGATGTTTTAATTAATTAATTATTTAATGTTTATTTTTTTTCTTATCTCCAGCATTAATATCATTATATTTTGATTGATTTATGTCTTTGTTGATATGAAAAATTATTAAATATACAGTATATGCGGGAAATTGTGTTCCTTTGGTGAAGGATGTCACATAGCCAGAAATGCACCACATACGATGTCAGGGGTGCAACATGCTAAATACCTGTAATCGTGATTCCAAAAGCATCCAAGATTGTGGATAGATGAAAGTAAAAAACTCATTTAGTTCATGTGTGAATTCATAAAAGTACATTTTTAGTTTTTTGACTCCTGGCTGGTGTTTCAATTTCTTGAATAACATTTCAAACTGAAGTGAAAGTAGTACTATCTTTCAGGAACTGACCATTTGCTCTGATTTATGTTCATCTGGTCGCTAAAATATATATAACTTGCCTGTTGCCTGTTTTCTCACAATGACAAAACAATTGCACCAATAAGAAAAACAACATGGCATTGCTGGAGAATGTTACAACTTTAAAATCTCAATAATCACAATAACAAAGATGACCACAAGATTCCTTGACTTCTAAAATGAAGTCTCAATTACTTTTTGAGGCCATTGAGAAATTATACAAAATCAAAAACAGAAGGCTGATCATGACATCTCCAAATCAAGGGATGAAAAGCAGAAGCTTGCACTGGAATGGGTAGCTACCCATCATATGCTATGATACACACCAATACAGCCACCATCTATTGGATTTGAAAAATATACAGTATGTGTTACTGGATATTTAGATGTTCCCAGTGTGGCGTACCCTGGCCGGGACATCTCCATGCTGGAAGGACCGGGGGAGGTAGCATATCCAGAACCTTACCTCCCCCGGAGCACTAGGTGGCAGCCCCTCTGGGTTGCAGTGGTTCCTCGGAATCACGCAGGGCTCCATGGGAGCTGGAGTGTGATACAGTCCTGTTGGGTTTCATGGGCACTGCCAGAGGGTGCTGCAGCTGCTGCTGAGCCCTTTGGTGTAGCTCTTCCGCCACACATGGAAGTGCTGCCGCAAGTGGGTCAACAAGCACCTGGAGCACTTCCGGGTGCCTTATAAAAGGAGCAAGCAGCCATTACTCCAAGGGCCAGAGTCGGGTGGGAGTAGATAAAGCTTGTCTGTAGGAGTGGAGGAGGAAAGAGAGAAGAGAAAGAAGAGAGTTGTATTGTGCTGTGCTGGGTGACTGTGTTGTGCTTGTGGGAAATGGAGAAGGCATTTCCCATGAGGAAAAATAAAAACGTGTGTGCTTGCACTTGGGCCTCTGCATCTGTCTGTGTCAGATTTTGGTGGCAGGAGAGGCCTCTGCAGGCCACACTAGCTATGATCATTCACAACTAGTGATGAGCGATCCCCACAGAGTTCACTTTGCCATCAGTACAGCAAAATTGTGGAAATGTTAAGGAACGTTGCAGTAATCAGCTAAATAATTACGCAATTAGCCATATGTTTTCTGACATGAGGAGAGGGAGAGGAGGGTTTCTTTATGGTTTGTTTTGACTAAGCACAATGCCACATGGCTAATTGTGTAAGAATTCGGCCTGCACCCCTTCCCTGATATGGACCTGGTGCACGGCCGCTAGGACTCCAATTGGTTTGCGCTACACCATATTGGCATTTCCCTGTTTAAGCTTTGGAATATCAGCAGATAATGTATGCATACCAGAGTGTATTGGCACACCCCAAGAGCCTGTGATGCATCATATATCTGAGGAGGGCTGTGCCTGATGCTGCCTGATCTGCACTTCATAGTGAGGAGCACAACATACTTAATCCATCAGAGTAGGCACAACATGCAATCAGTGTTTTTATATTTGTTTCAATAACTCAGTTATTTGCTTCGCACACACGTTCAGCGGCCATGGGTTGAAGTGTTACAAAATACATTTCCAGAGCCAATGTTTGCGTGATCATTTTATTCCTTCTCCTGGCTCAGTATTTCTGAAATTGCAGCATCTGTGTTGATGAGTTAAACGTAGAGTGTTGAACTCAGCAATACAATCTCGAAGGCAGTAGGGAAATACGTTAACAGTAACGTGTGTTACATAGTCTGATTATTATTTTTTAAAGGAACAAGTATCCGTAACACAATATTTACTTTATTGAAGTAAAAATACCAGTGTTATTATGATTCCAGCAGCACTGGGTATAAGGCAAGAAGTACACGTCCAGGTGCTTTGCAGGGCTCCGATGACATAGCCATGCAAAAAAGAGTTTGCTGCATGCAATCTGGTAACATAAACCTATAAATAAGGCATCAATCTGACTAAACATATTTATAAAGCAGAAGAAATTTCTAACAGATATTGTTATTTTCAGATTCATGGTGGCCAATGATGATGTTTAACCCAGAAAATTATTTGCCCATGTAAACCAGGCTTCTACCTTAAGCAGGTTATTCACCGTAATCTAGTAATTTGTGAGTGCATGCAAACTCATTCAGTTAATCTAGAATGCTGAGCCATGAAGTGCTTTCATAATATTCTCATTATAGTCAACTAATGTACTTCTTTTTTTATTATTTTGTAATGCATGTAGGGTGCAAGTCAAGCTGAAGTAGTGATACCACACATCTGCGCATCAAATTAGACCCGGTAGCAAAGCAATGTAAAATCAGATGAAATACTCGTATAGTACGAATGCGTGAAAGTTATGTGCATGGCTACTACAACTCTGTGATGAAATGCTGGACTTGCAAAGCATCATGGGGCAGTGGGGGAAAAAAGGTTAATCTAAGCCAGCCACACAGTGAATATTCAGGAAAATATTCAACAAATAAGGTCACCGCCAAATTTCGCTGATCAAAACTAATTACAATGCACTGTAATTGGTAACAAAGAATTCTTTTATACTAAAGGAGAAAACCAGAGTTCCCAAAAGAAATCCATATGTTATAGAAAGAAAATACATCCTCTCTACTAACCTATAAATCAACTCAGAATCACAACCATTACCGAGTAGGACGATGTCAGTGTTTCCTGCTATTGTGCCACTAATGTAGTAGCATACTGTATATTCAGTAAATATTAATGATGTTCAAACAGAATGTCATTAATAATATCATGTTTGTTCAATTGAAACCATAATGTATGTTACATTATACACATTAGGTGAAATTAGAGATGCTAAAACACAAAGGAAGATGCTAAATAATGTGGATGCATAAACAAATATTCCCAATCCCACTTCATTTACCTATTCAAGACAGGTCCAAGAGGGTCTACAGCCTATCTCAGCCTCACTTGGCACAAGTGGGAAACAACCCTATCATGGTGCAAGTCCATCACAGGGGCCACTCATGTGCAGACCCTCACACACACACACTCTGAAGTGCCAACTTACACACACATCTTTGGGGATTTGGAAGACAAACCTGACAAATGTAAGTCTGAGATAATTTATTTTGCTATCATCCTTTCAATACCAGTTAGTTATTTAACTGTTTAAATATTTATTAATATTTATTAACTAATAATAGATGAATTTAAAGAGCAAAGTTAAAATATTTTCTTGCTCCCTGCTAAAGTAGCCTACAATCTATTTGTGGCAAAATTGTTCGTAAAAGTCATAAGGTTTTCCATTGTTGACCTACAAACAAAACAATGGCAAGCATTAAGTCATGAAAGGTGTTTTTAAATCTGGAGCTTCTTAACAATTTATTAGAAAACCAAACAACCACCTTTTTTTCTTTAAAAAAAAATTATAAAAAAAGAAAAATGAAAAAATAAAATCCAAGGAAAATTAACAAAAGAGTCATTTTTCTATGCTGCTGGGGGGTTTAAAATGATCTTTCTTCAAACTATAAAATGTGCAACAGACAAAAGTATAACACATTTTGGTTTACTAGCTTTAATTTTTTTCAAATACTTTGGTGATGGAAAAATTATTTTATTAAGTGTCTAATCATTAGCAAATGCATATGCTACCATTTTTAATGGGATTAATAGTGGGGGGCTGCAAATTCATTTTCTATCATTTTCACTGCACCTCACAGATAATCTATGATTTTACTTTTTAACACTTTTATTGCTGTTAATTATCAGGGTTTTCTTAGCCAGTGCCACCTAATTATGCCCATTTTGTCATGGCTTGGCTAGGCCTTTGTCAAGCCCAGAGCAACCCAATTATAATCTTTAAAAATCACCAAACACTGGCATTTTCTTACACATGTTCTGGTATTAAAACAAGCTCAGCAGGGGGACTCATGTTTCAAACCTTTTTTTTAATTACTTAATCCTTTCACTAGTGGCATATAATTTTACAGGTACAGCACTTCTCTAAATCAGACTTAATTACTGTTCACGGAGTCGAATTTCAAGGTTTTCCTGGGTGTCTCATCATAGGCCACGGTTCAATAGATTCTAGGAGAGAAAAATGATTGGTAAAAAATCAATCTTTCTTTCTTTCTTTCTTTCTTTCTTTCTTTCTTTCTTTCTTTCTTTCTTTCTTTCTT
>JANRMT010062806.1:63433138-63451799 GCA_026402145.1 Polypterus bichir lapradei | reverse complement strand
GTATATATTCTCAAACCCACTTAACCCAAATTCATGCTCACAGGGGACCATAGCATTGTAGGAAGCTGCCCTTGACAGTTAACCAGTACGTACAGGGCGGTATATCATACACCCACATTCACATGGAGTCAATTTAGAATCTGCTAACTTATCTCCCACATTGTTGGAATTGTTATATAACAGCATGGATTTATTCCCTAGTTTATGTTTACTTCATGTTTTTATTGTTATTTTTGAATGATTATTGTTCATGTTTTGGTGTTATTTCTATTAGATTTGTTTATTATTTGTTACAAGCACCTTGAGACTGGGAAAGGCGTTATATAAATAAAATGTATTATAATAATTATTATTATTATTTGTACTTTGCCCCTTTAAATATATGTCCATTACCTGTGTTCTGACATTATCACTGCTCAGACCTCCCTCTGGCTATTTGTATGAGTTACAAAGCGGAACTCACGAGCGGTACAATTAAAGTGTGAAGTGGGAAAGAGTCTGGGCATTTTCGTGTGTGTGTGTGTATTTACTGATTTCTCGGACATTTTCAGATTTTTTTTGATTTCAGACTGTACTTTGGGACTTAGTTGCTTTGCATTGTCCTTTTGGGGAGCTCCTTTTTGCTCTTTTGAGGCATTTTGTTATGTTTTCTAATTTTTTTCAAAAATAAATACTCTCATTTACAAAGATTCTTCACCTCTCTTCACGCCAGAGTTTTTCACTGTTTCTCTCCCTTGAGAGGCGTCTGGGAAAATTTTGAGAGACATTAAAAGCATTTTGAACTTTCAAACCAGTTTGTCTATTTCTGGCCTTCTTAGGCCAAAGCTATAGTTGGACTAGCATGCATGGTGTGAGGCCCTTCTGACCTGGGCAGTTAAGGTCCTGGACTGAGCCTCCCTTGGAGTTGGAGACTCCCTTATCATAATAGGAATGGGCTTCAATTTGGCAATTCTGCTCTGCTCCAAAAGCTACTGGTATCCCTACACCACTGAAACTACGGTAGTCTTTAAAGATCTGTGGCACTTGATGCCTTAATGGGGCAGCAGAGTAGCATTTACTCCAGATCAGATTCTGCTGCATATATATATATATTGTGAACTTGAACCCGGACACAGGCAGACGGACAACATAGTTTCACCCAACACACGTTTATTTACAAACTATTTACAGTCACGTGCACAAACCCCAGTGCCTCTTGCACCGATTCCCCCAATGTCCAGGCCTCACAGTTCCACTGCCTTCCTGGCCGCCTCCCGTCCTCTCTCTCTCAGCTCCATCCTCTTCCACCCGACTTCCGCTCCTGACTGGAGGGAGGCGGCCCCTTTTATAGGAACCCGGATGGGCTCCAGCTGCTTCCCGGCAATCTCCCGCGGACACACCCCCATGTGGCGGAAGTGCCGGATGCATCCCCGTAAGCACTCCGGGTGTCCCTGCTCTTCTTCCCCCCAGCATTTCCGGGTGTGGCGGAAGTGCTGAGGTCCAGGGTCTCCAAGGTATTGGGGCGCCCCCTGGCGGTGACCATAGGCCCCTACAGGCTGGAGCTTCAAAGCTCTGTACCCGAGGCCCCCAAAGGTACCAGGGTGGTTGCCCCCACATGGTCTGGGGAAGGTGCAAGCCCTCCTCCGGTCTTCCTGGGCGTCCCGGCCGGGGACCAAAATATATATATATTGTCACGCTTGGGTCACAGATTTGCACAGATACACAGGAGGTTGGAGACAGGAACTTTATTCAAACACTGCAAACAAACATTTGTCTCTTTTTCAAAAGTTTAAACGTACTCTCCATGACAAGACAGAGATGAGAGAGAAAGAAGCAAAACAATCAATTCCAATATTGACAGGTGCAGTACATGCTTTTAAGTATGCGGATTACCGTGCGAGAGGTTTATCACGCGACAGAGCGCAAATAAGGTAAGGAGCGATGTGAAGGTAGTCTGTCAACATTTTTCAGGGGTTTTCTCTGAGGGTGCCATCAGCCCCCCAGCTCACAATATATATATATATATATATATATATATATATATATAGGTATGTGGTGTGATGCAGTGGTTAAGGCTTTGGACTTCAAACCCTGAGGCTATGGGTTCAAATCCCACTATTGACACTGTGTGACCTTGAGCAAGTGACCAAAACGCTGTTCATATAAATAGAAAAAATGCTAAAATGTTACCTTTCTTATAATATTCTTTTACTTCACATTTTTATGCATTTATTTTCCTTTTGCAAGCAACAGTATTATCTTTCTATTTACCATTGCAGAAGTCTTGAAACTTTACCTTACGACATGATTCTATGTATACAAAAGCTACCCACTGCCAAACACACTGACACCTGCATACACAAGGGAAAAAGTGGTAGTAGATACAGTATAACAGGCATTAAGGAAGTTGTCAACAGCTGCAATACTACAGAAGTTCTTCTATGAGCCAATTACCGGAGCACTAGTTATGAATAACAGAACCAAATAATGGCAAATATTCTGACTGTTTAATCTGATAGAATCATGAAATAAAAAAGATAATCAGATTAATGCAAAGATAACAAATGTTAAAAGTTGTCAGGGACAGTGACAAACACTTATTTAAAATAACCAGATGCATCTAAATGAACTATCATTCTATCTGTCATTCACAAAGGACATTCTCAATAGGCTTAAATTAGTCAGAAAATGTTTAAGGTGTACCAACTCCAGGAACATGATCACCTGAAGGTTTGCCGCATGGAATATGCATTATCCACCAACATGGGCAGGATAAGAGATAAACACCTAATAAGAAGTCAAGAATTAGAATAGTAAAAGTACTTATGTTTCAACAAGACAAAAACAGGATAAGGAATAAATAATCCAGCAAATAATCACAAAGCCCAGGTAAGCAAGCAAAATCAGGCCAAGGTATCAAAGGAAAATCCATAAAGAGAAGCAATAATAAAAATATAACAAAAAAATCTATTTAAGTTTAAATGCTGTCACACACGTGCACATGGGAGGCAGCACAAGGGCTCAAATGAAGGCAATTCTATGTCAGACCAGGGAATGGCAGAGCGCACTGATCCTTTGTCTTTTTCATTGGCAGACCGATTACAGGAATGTTTGCTTGGATTCAATACTGTCACTTCCAGTTCCTGCCCTGATAACATTACTTCCCCTGCCTAACTTTAAAACCGACATATTTTCCTGCCTGTTGGTTCTTATTTTTGGACTGAAGTCCGTACAAACCGCAACCACAACCTTATATAAGTATACGGGTGACTGTCCCCAAACCTCTTTCTGTGTCCGTTTGAATCCTTTCACAGTGCTAACATGCACTTTTTTTGCAGTGGTTGAAAGCCCTAGTGTTGGAGTACAGAATGCTATGTGCGTTCGTATTTTATTACCCAAACCCTCCATCATATAAATGCTGCACTACTAGCATTATGAAAAGAGATGTCGGGGGAAAATTCAAAACAACTCCTTACATCAAACGTTAAAAAAAAGGATAAAAATCTTAAGAGTGTTATAAAACCAACATCTGCTTAGCCATGAATTTTTATGTAAACATTATTCCTTAAAGATTACTTTCTCCACACCTCCTGTATGTATATATAGATAGATAAACTCTTCATCCTTGCTCTCTCTGTATTTGTTTTTTTTTTCTTTTCTATGTGACTCTCACCTTTAGAAATCAATTACCAGTTGCTAGAGGTAGAAGAGAATTTCAGATTCCTGGGAACTGCTATCTTCAACACCATCAGACCACCTGTTGTGGTCAAGAAAGCCCACCAGCGATTGACTGTTTAAAAGTCCAGAGTATCACAGGAAGCAATGACCATTTTTTACAAATCTGTTATTGAAAGTATTTTGACCATCAGCTTAAACTTTTATTTAGGAGGACATAAACAGTCGGAAAGAGAGATATACATTTAAAATCAATGGCCAATTTCGAACGGTGGTTTCATTTACTTTTGCAGTCTGAAACAAAAAAACTTATATCTTATATGGCCTTTCATATGTTTCCCACCCCTGTTCATACTCTTTCTGTGTGGCAAACAGCTTAGCTTAATCAAGACCGAGATCTCTTCCAGAAAGACAGATCCTGTATCTCAAAATAAATCCCATTTTACTATAGCAAGCACCAGAGGATTCAAGAACACTGCATTTTAAAAGGCTCACGGAATCCCGGATTGGTTGATCCACATTAACAGATGTTCACAGCAAAATTTTCAAGCTTTTCTGAATCTAGCATTGAATAGCCAATCAATCTCAGACTACAAATCTGAAAAACAGAAGGAACACCCTTCATGCTAGCAGAGCAAGAGGTGCTTGTGGCAGTGCATGAAGAGTATCAGAACATCTAACAAAAGAGGAGCAACACAGCAGCAGCTTCTAAGGAAAGGTAGGCAAACTGGTGGCATTTCACTGAAAGAATGAATGCATGATACAGTTAATCAGTGGAATTCTTGTAAATTTTTTGTGGTAAAGAGTTTAATGTGCAAAATGTACTCCTGCGATATTACTTTGCATGAAACTTTATATGTATGCAAATTAGTCCATTTTTGCAATATTAATTAATCAGTTGTGGCTTATAGCCGGGAACCTTGCCCGGACGGGTTGCCTCTGTACTGGAAGGAACCAGGGAGTGAGCTTATCCAGGACATTACCTCCCCCGGAGCACTAGAGGGCAGCCTCCCTGGCTTGCAGCGGGGTCACAGGTTTAGAGCATGGAAGCTCAACCCTGCTGGGGCATATGGCCACCGCCAGGGGTCACCTGGAAGATTGCTGAGCCCTTGGTTGCAGCACATCCACCACACACTGGTGCCCTATAAATGGAACCAGCTGCCACTACTCTGGGAACCAAAGTTGGGTGGAAGAGGACAAAACTTGTTGGAGGAGTGGAGGCAAAGAGAGAGAAGAAAAAGAGAGAAGAAAAGTGTGTTTGGTGCTCTGTGCTGTACAGGTGGGAAACGAGGGAAGGGATGGAAAAAATAAATAAAAGCATGTGTGCTGAACTTGTGTCCTGCGTCTGTCTGTGTCAGGTTAGAGTGGCAGGAGCGCCCTCTGCAGGCAACACAGCCTAAGACCCATGTTGTTAAGTGTTCTGCATACATAGAGTTAAATGCCAAAAGGAGTCAAAGGTTAACTAGTCTCATATTCAAATCTAGAAGACTCACAATACCCACACTGTGAATAGTAAACTTACCCTGTTCAAACTTGAGACCCCAGATATTTGGCTTCAAAATGTGTAATTATGTGCATGGCATCTAATTTAATCTTAAGAATATAAAAAAGGACATGCTGACATTTGTACTGAGTATTTGATATAGATACTTGGGCTTCATTTATAAAAGCCATCTGTCAAAGTAATATTTTTGCCTTATTCCATTACAAAACTTCAAATCAAAACTGCATTAATAAGCATATTTCGCCTCAAGTGGAGTGTCTTGAGGTGTTTCTATAAAAGGTGAGGGATTCCACAGAAGTGATGAAGTTGGGCAGCTTGTTCCACCACCTAGGTTTAAATCATTTATCATTGCTCAGAAATGCTACAGTTGTTTCAATTTAATTGCCCTACCTGTGATTCTGTGGAATTTCTCTTTGGTCATGGTTATTTATTGAGCAGGCACCGCTTCAAAGTTCTGCACACTTTTGCGATTACTTTGCTGATATGTGTGGCATCTTCAGTGTTGTGAACACAGGTGGCCTTCACCAAACTCAAAAAGACGGGAAAAGTCAATGATTTGAATCAATGTGAGATCAAAGTCATTGTGTATTTCTTTGAACATCTACCAGGTTTCATATCAATACTTATCCATAAGCTGTGAGATGCATGAATTTAACACGTTAATCTTAATGTCCTTTAATCACTAATTTAAAGAATTTGGCGAAGTATGATTTTGTTAAATTTGATATTTATGGTCAGGAGGAGAATAAGAATAACTGTTGTCCCATTGTTACATGTTTGTATTGATATGTTTTTTGAATGAGCTTCACCAAATCAAATTTGATGAAACAAATTAGTTTTACTGTAGTTTAACTCAGCATTTGTTTAGCAGTTAATGTGAAGATATTACTTTTCATAAACGCACTGTGTCAGGCATGTTGGGTGTATGTATGGAGAAACAATATACCATACCATACCATTTCTAAGCATGCTTAATGCTGTTAGTGTTGTGGGGAGAAACAGTGTATTAAAGCTTTAATACAAATTGCTCACTTAACTCAATTGCAAACATTTTTTTAAATGTCTTACTGCCAATATTAATATATTTTTAAAATATAATCCATGTCAGAGATAAAAATACTACCAAACCTATGCAGTATATTGTAAAATATGTAAATTATTTGTTTTTGCATATTGCAATATATTTCTCAAAATATAAAAAATGTATTTCTTAATATATTTTAAAATACTAAAAACAATTACATTGCAAGATACACCTTAGAAAAAATATTTCATTGCATTTTTAATGTAATGTAAATAGCTACATGTAATATAGTGTACAATATAATATAAAGTATATATGGCCATACATTATAATATATAGTTGACATTTTTGTATATTGTTGCATATATTAAAATATATTAACCTAGAATTGAAAATATCATCCAATGGATATCACATAGGGTTTTTTAATATTAAAAAATATCTTAGTACAGTTGCATTGTGAAACAGAGAAAATGATAAAGTCCTCAATACATAGCTTTGTTTGTAAACTGTAACTAAAATTAGCTGATTTCAAATACATTGTATCTAAACACATCTTACAAATTCATTAACATATGATTCTTTAACATATCTTTTAACAAATGCTGACTTATTTTAAATTGTTGTTTTGTATTTTGATAACAATCTACAAGTTTTCACTAATAAAACATTTCTTTAAGAACCGATATTGTAATATCGTCAGGCCTCTTTAAAAGAGTTAAAAATGTTGGCCTGACTTTAGTTGTGTTAATCTGCAGAAACTAAAATTGAAGTAAATACACATTAAACAATTTTTACCAACAACTTGAACAAGTGAAGTAATCAAACAGATTAGAGAGTTTAGAGTCAAGAAGATTCTAAAATGTTGCATGCCTTATACACAACATACACAGAAATATGATTGCTACAATATATTAAGAGAAACATATTTTTAATTATAGTACAGATTTATTCTTAAAGTATACACTTGAAGAGCGGCACGATGGCGCAGTGGTGGCGCTGCTGCCTCACAGTTAGGAGATCTGGGTTCGGTTCCCGGGTCCTCCCTGCGTGGAGTTTGCATGTTCTCCCCATGTCTGCAAGACATGCAGGTTAGGTGCATTGGCGATCCTAAATTGTCCCTGGTGTGTGCTGTGTGTGTGGGGGCCCTGAGGTGGGCTGGTACCCTGCCTGGGATTTGTTCCTGCCTTGCGCCCTGTGCCAACTGGGATTGGCTGCAGCAGACCCCTGTGTTAGGATATAGCGAGTTGGATAATGACTGACTTACATATACACTTGACCTACCTGTATTTTACATTATACTGAAATTTATGTTCATATGTTTTTCAGGTATATCCATCCATCAGGTATATTGAAATAAATTCATTTTTAAAGGGGGAGTGTCTAAAATAGCTTTAAAAAGTAAGAAGAGGGCTAAATGTTATAGCACAGTTCATTTATCTCTTCCCAGTAAATCAGATTGGCAATAAGATGAGAACCTGCCCTAGATGGAAGGTTAGTCCTCTAAAGTGCCAGCAGATAGAATGTTTCTAGAACATGGCATCAATATACTCTTCCACAAAGGAACCAACCAACCTGCAGCAAGACAGCATCAGTTCTACTGGTTGCACTACATGTCGGAACAAACGGTCTCCATTAAATGGATATCATGAACATTTGTTCAACCACTACATTCCAAGAAAAGACTTCACAAAGCACTTAGGAAACTGTGAATACATTAAGATATCAGACTCCTTTATCGAACATAACAAAAATGCTGGGCTGAAATTCTCAACCTGTCTCTAGTACTTGTTCCATAGGGAATCATTTTACACATAACTTAATAGTTAAATAGTTGAATTAATTGCCTTCAAGCCCCCCATGGAGGGAATTTAAAATAATTCTGTGAGTAAAGGACTTTGCAGCTTTAAGACAAAAAAAAAATCTAGCCAAGATGAATTCATAGGCCTTATATACTGTGCTACATGACACAAATGCCAGACAGTAAGGAGGCTTTGGTCATATCATCTTCAGCCATGATAGACTATGCCACTAATTGACATTTTCATTAACGGCAAATTTATGTTCCTATTTCTGTCTGTGATAATGACCATTCCTTAGCAGAGCTGTAGTGTCTGCTAATGGACATGAAATAAGGGGGAAAAGTTATTTAATTAATGCAAAAACTGTAGCATTTCTTCCACACTTATTTTAGCAGCCAGAGCCTTCACAGCAGCTCTCTGAAAAGGGGTGTAGGAGTAAAATAATTACATACAATTTCCAGTGATTAAGAGATCGCAAGCTGATTTCACTTAAATCTAAAAACATTATTTATCTTGTAAAAAGGGTGCTGTGAAAAGCTCTTGAATCAAAAGCTATGATCACGATCGTCAGCCTCCATCAGCAGGAGCCACTGCATTAGAAATTCCAACCCTAGGAAACAAGTATCAAAAGGTTTGATTATTTCTGTCTTGTGTTTGCTCTCATAGAGTGTGGCTTGTCTTCATCCACAGTGCAAGGCAAATGAGATTTTTTTTTTTTTTTTTGTAATTGTTAAGCCTGAATATAAGACATATCCGTAGATGATGCTGCCACGTCACTCATGACGCAATGACTGCGTGCTTTATTTAATGCAAGGTAAGATACACATGACTGCAGCAAGTTAAGAACACCTACGAAAGATGAAAGTTGAGTAAGAACATTTTATTTAACGCATGAAATTGGAATTCCAGAAAAAAAAATGATTGTTTATTAGACAACATAGCTGTACTTTTTAATATATATTTTTGCAGTAGTTTTGCAAATGCTTATTACCATCCGCAAAGTAATTAAGCAGCTTTAGTACTGACTTTGGGTTGGTGTGCTAATGCCATGCATTCATTTCACTAAATATGTTCTATGCAGCCATCTATTTACTATATGTGCTTTATGACTGGTCAAGCCGCAGAGATTTAGAGCCCATTCTCAGAGCCTTAAACAACTCATGAGGGGAATGCAGTCTGCTGTGGGACACAGTGAAGCACTCACCCAGTATCACGGTTAACAACTGATATCATCCTCATCAAAACAACATGTCTTTAATTAGTGCTAGGAAGCTACAGTTCCCAGAATAAATTTAAGTAAACAAATGCAGAAATTTGAGCCATATGCATCATCCCTATAATTGTATAAGAATCATTTTCCTTTGACAAAATGAAGGTATGATAAAATAACAAATGATGGATAAAGCGTGAGCAAAATAACATAATACAGGTATGAAAGACTTGATAAGAAGTAATGCCACTGCCTTTGCTTCAGAACAGCTTCAGTCATCATGGAATACTGTCATACAAATTATGAGCTATGTGTACTGAGATACAACACCATTTTTGGTATAGAAAAGCATCTAGTTCTTTAAGGAATAAAGGAGCTGGAGATCAACCTTGTATTTTGCTCTCTAGAATTTCCCAAAAAGGTTCAATGACTTTTAGATCTGGTAAATGGGAAGGTCTTGGAAGCCATTTGAGCTCATTCTGGTGTTATGAAAATACTCTTGGTTTAAATTATCAGAGTGTCTATGTGCATGATCATCCTGGAATAAGAAAACATCATGAGCGATCAGTGATTGCCCCATATTGTGCACTTGGTCTTGAAAAATTACCTCATATTAGTGGATTTTTATGATCATGTAGAATCATTATCAAGCATAATGACTCACACAAAACGGCTGTCCATACCATTATGGATTCTACACGCACATTTAACAACTGGTAAAAGTCATTGTTGGTTGAAATCATCCTTCGACTTTCTCCAAATATAAACCTGCACACAGGGGCGGCTCTAGGCTTGTGGCGGCCCTGGGCAGGGAAAGATTTGGTGGCCCCTTCGCCCGCCAATGTCAATATGGTATCTCACGCATGGCTGATGGCAACGTCTGTTGTGGACACTGCATAGCCGCCTCGTGCTCATGACACAAGCTTTTAACTTGTGATAAAGTTCAGGATTGCTCCTTCCTGTGACGCAATGAAAGCATTCTGAGCCGCCTTTCTCTTTCGTTTCGAATAACTAGATTTGTATACTCGAAATCTCTTCATTTTGCTTAGAATGGGTATGCGAATGTCTTGTGTCCCCTATGTGACCAGATATTCACTATGACTATTGCGCTAACACTAATACTTTATTAAAACTAGGTGAAACATTAACTTGCAAGATGACTCGCCCACTTGCACTAGCTTCGCTTCAGCTGTGTTGTTATTTTCTCTTTCTGTTTTATATTCAATATACCTGTATATTGGCGTGGCGGACCCTGGGATTTGGCGGCCCTGTGCAGGTGCACAGTTTGCACATGCCTAAGGTCACCCCTGCTGCACAAATGTAAGAAATCAGATAAAAGATAACCCATTAAATCATATTGTCAGTGCGGAGTAGTCCATGTTTTGTTGTTTCTGAGTGGTAACCTGTCATTAATTCCAGCTTTGTGAGGATCACCATGTACAGTTTTTGTTGAGACTTTGCACAAAGGTTCTGATTCAGTTCTATGGCAATTTGTGGGTTTTGACAACTGTTCTGTGAAGTGTCAGTCTCTCCCTCTCCATCAAATGATTAGGCGGAGTGGTGGCTCTGAGGCTAGGGATCTTCCCTGACAATCGGAATTTTGATGGTTCGAATCCCGTAAATGCCAATAGGGACTCTGCTGTATTGAGCCCTTGAGCAAAGCCCTTAACCTGCAAGTGCTGAGTGCATGGAGTAGTGAGAAAACCGCTATATAAATACAAAGAATCATTATTAAATTAGACTTATGAAAATTGTTGCTCTTTGCCATTGAGGTTTGCCCATGTTTGGCATAGTCTTTCATTATTTTTCAGACTGGCCAATGATTCTACAATTTAGCATCAATTATTCAAACTTTTTGGAATTCTCAGACTAAATGCTGAAAAATATGGCTTGTGCCCTGTAAGGAAAATGACACGGAATTTTTAGTGAGAACTAGGAGTTGGACGAGGGACAGAAAAAGGTTAAAAGTGGGAGATCAAAAGACACAGTCGACAAGCCAAAGCATGACGCAAATATCAAAATTGAAAGCATATTTGCGAAACAGTAAGAGTCACAAAAATCAGAAAATCAAAGTTTTAAGCAAAATGTAAATTAGCAAAAAGGAGTTTAGAATCTCATATCAATCAACTTTCAGCAGACCTTCTAACCAACCACGTCAATTACTTTAGGGTGTTAACCACCTCTGAGGACACACTCCTGACAATGTGGGGTATAGTCCTGATGACAACTGTGGTGATAGGCAAGCCAAAACAAACCAAAAAAAATCTACAACTAATAAAGTGAAAATGAAAAACTTCCGAAATTAATTTTCTAATCCCCCAAAGCAAGTGTAAGATCACCCAAACCATATACATAAACATATACAAATACTAATAGATACCAAATCAAAACAGCTTTTTGGAATACAATTTAATTTGAATCTGTAACTTTCTAACTGTGATTATGTTGCTTCAAAGTTAAACTACTTTCTCATGTGGTGATTCCATTATTTCTTCTGTCCCCAGGATTTGTTTAGATGGAATCACTGTGCACAGTATACACAGCATGTACTGTATTTCAATACTATACAACCTTCTTCAGTCCTGTACTGGAATGAGTGGGTTCTGCAATGCATTGATGCATGGAGACAAATGGACAGTTACATATTTTATAAAAGACCAATAATGGCACACTGCATAACGTGCAGTGAATACACTTGACTTGAGCATTCATTGTTTTCATACTCTTTCTCTGTATGTTTAGCATTCGTTTGCTCAGTTGATGCCCTTGCTGCTTCCTGAGCAGCTCTTCTTTTCTCCATCCTAGCAGCCTGCTTCTTCTCTTCTTTTGTTGGCATCTTTTTGCTTTAAAGCTGATTAGTTTTCGTTAATTTTTCACTTCTTCAATCTGCCTCAAGAATGATTTAAGATATGAAGAGGTAGGGGAAGTGACGTCGAAGGTGGTAGAGATGAGGATGGAGCTCGTATGCATGTGCCACACGGCCGCTGCCAAGAGTTGATTCTACAATAAAATAAAAGAAAAATAAAAAGAAAAATAACCTTGGAGGTCAATCATCACCGAATCATCAACGGATAGTGGATGTCACATAGTATACTCATCATATTAAGGAGTCGTCTACAATTGAACAGTTCAAAACAAGATTAAAAACTCACTTCTTTTCACTTGCATTCAGTGACCTTCATTAATACTGATGGTTTTCCTCTTTGTGATCATATAACATCATTCCTATTTATTATCTATCTTATTTTATGTTTATATATTTTATTACTATTTATGTTTTATTGTTTTTTCTTTTATTCTATTATTGTAAACCACTTTGGCCGCAGCATTACTATGTTGTTTTAAATGTACTATATAAATAAAGTGACATTGACATTGACATATGTGTACCAAATTTCAGGTTAATAGTTCAGACGGTTTGGAAGCTACAGGTGATTTAAAATCCTGTACAGATAAACGGACAGCCACGGTAGCATATTATATAAGAAGATTATTAATATCAGAAAAGTAATTAACCAGCTTGAGTATTGACTTTGGGTTGGTTTGCCAGTTCCATGCTATAAAGTAAATAAAACTGTTTATCATTATAAAGGGAAACAAACATTCATGCATAAATTATGGTAACATATACACTAATGGCATATTAAAAGCCATAGTGCCATAAGCTTTTTTTAAAAGACTGTGTTGAGCGTCATCATTATTAATTTTTTATGCAGTTTTTTGCATTAATTGATGAGGTGAGCAATCATTTTAGGGGTTTCTTTAGCCCTAGATTCAAAATCTTCCCCATTAGTTTTGCGATTTACTTGTGTTGCTATGGATTATTTTATACTGTTGAAGTTGCCATCTCTGTTATTTACGATTGCTGATATTTTATCTTCCCATTACTAGAGAGGCTATTGTGTTGTTAGGGTGTACCCTGACAGGTCATGATTCGTGAAAATAACGCAATGGGTTTAAAACGTCACCCATAAGATAATTTCGTATGAAAGTTATGGATTCCAAAAAAACTTTTGATGCTTGATATTGTGATAGTTATTCTGTCTGCTTCACTTGTAATTTATGAACCCTGTGCTGCTAGCTCAATATCAGTGCAAATACATTGCTTTGCTTTTGCTTTAACAGAGTAATAATTTGAATAATACCAAGCACTCATTTCATCTTTTTTAATGAACAATTCCAATTTCTACGTTAAGCTTACATAAATGGAGTGGCCCTGTTGGTGTGGTTAATTTCCTGGCTGGGATGCCTCCTGTGAAAGTTTGCATATCGAACTTATGAGTTTTCTCTGGGGCCCAGGTTTCCATCCATAGTTTACTGAAATAAATTACTATTAGCTGGACTGCCAGATGCCCAGTGTTAATGTGTGTGGTGCAGACATATCTATGATTAGTGATGGGCTCGAATGTCGTGCATTGTTGATTCTTGACTTAAACCTACTGATATCAAGTTTCTTCTCAGCTTTCGACAATCAGCTAATAAATAAATCATATTTGGAAAATAACACGAAAGGATTAAGTAAAGGTGAAAATGAGCCTTCCAACAGACAAAAAATTTCATGACTAGAATTGGGGCTAAAGTGTTAGAAAGTATTACTACAATCTAATTACATTTCCTGGTAACAAAGAAGTGTAATTTGCTGCAGTTTAAACTCTTGTAATCACATTACAGTTACTGACTTCTATACAATTTTCTTACTTGATTTACTCATATGTTTTTAAGCAAATAATAATAATGCAGGACGTATAGAGTGAACAGGGCTCAGTAAATGTCTTGAAAAGCATTTTGTTTCACGTAATGCCCGAGGAGGTGTGCATTGGCTTATTGTTGTTCCTCATAATTAACACTGCAAATGACCCCATTTGATCAATAAGTGTTCTTATGGGATGGCTACTTCACTAGCAACTATTTTACAGTTTACCAACTACATGTTAGCAAGTGTTTAAATAGTTAAGCCAGTATTATTTTTGATTATCAAACTTTATTTTTTTATTAATTCGTTTAACAAGCAAAAAGCCTCTACTTGCTAGTTATATGTTTGACATCGCACAGGGATAATGTAAGCTATGCTTCTACCGGTTTAACTGCTGAATTCACATTTACTGTTATTGGTTATTCTCCTTTAAAATACTGAAAGAATATCTGGGCGTCAAACTTGTAGTTTTCAGTTTATACTGCGTATATGTTGCATAGGTTAAGAGAGTAATTTAAAAGTAAAGTAATTCATAGAGCGATTAGTTTTTCCAGGAAGTAAATTGTAAAGTAATCCCATTACAATTTAAGAAAGGTAATTTGTAATGGATTACTTTCCTTCAGTAATCACCCCAACTCTGTTCACTGGTCCTTTATTTTTTCCAACCCATTTATTTTGATCAAACGCTGACTTTATAGCACCAGGAAGAATACAGAAACCTACTTTATAATGGGGGCCAGTCCTTCATAAAGTGCAATTTAGAAATCTCAAAATTGAGACAATATGGAGAAAGAGCATATGGACATGGAAAAGCACTGAAGGAAGTCCAGGCTGAACTGAACCAAAACCAATTGCTGTGAAACTGTAATTGAACCTGATGTGGTATCATGATTCCCATTCAATGGCATTTTTCTACTAAACGTTACAGAAAAGATCATTTGAGGAAGTTAGTAATGTTAGGATAAAAAACTATAAAAATAAACAAAACCTTTTCTAACTTTCAGAATAAAATATAACAACTGAAACAAAGGGACTGACATGAAAAGCAGTTACACAATAAAATATACACATGCACTAATCATGTGCTCAGTTTAATAAAAAATGCAGCCATTTTTCAATATCTCGGGGATATTAATGATGACCAGAGCCCATGCCCACTGTTCAGATGTCATAGAACTAATGACTATTGGGAAACTGGTATGGTGGCTCAAGTATTGCCTTTTTTAACCAAAAAACATTGAACCTACAAAATTACTGGAATTCAACATGTCTCAAAGAGCAATGCCAACATATTATGAATCTGTGGGAAGGAGTGGAGGCTCTGAGGGATCTGGGGATCTGAGCCGGCAATAGGAAGGTTGCACGTTCAAATCCCATAAACGGAAGAAGTGACTCTATTCTGTTGGGCTCTTGAGCAAGGCAACTACCTGCAATTACTTCATCCTGGGTATGACATTCATCTGCATCCAGCCCGGCAAGCAGGTCCTCCAACTTACAGGGAAAACTTCAGGGTTGGTGGCACACTCTGTTCCAGTGTGGTGCTGAGGTGTCACCCGATGCACTCATGTCCCAATCCAATCATCGTGTGGTGGGTGCAACAACGTGCTGTCAGTGCACACTCCTAACCTTAGTTTTTGGTTTTCTGAAAATTTCACTGTTATATTTTTAGATTTTTTTCCTTTCTATTTAGAATTTGTACCAATTATTCTAGCTATGCCATTTTGTGTTTTATATTTTAGATGGTGGGCAGCACGGTGGAGCTTCAGCCTCACAGTAAGGAGACCTGGGTTCACTTCTCAGGTCCCTCCTGCATGGAGTTTGCATGTTCTCCCCGTGTCTGCGTGGGTTTCCTCCGGGTACTCCAGTTTCCTCCCACAGTCCAAAGACATGCAGATTAGGTGCATTGGCGATTGTAAATTGTCCCTAGTGTGTGCTTGGGGTGTGTGTGTGCACCCTATGGTGGACTGGCGCCCTGCCCAGGGTTTGTTTCCTGCCTTGCACCCTGTGTTGGCTGGGATTGGCTCCAGCAGACCCCCATCACCCTGTAGTTAGGATATAACTGGTTGGATAATGGATGGATGGATGGATATTAGATGGTTGATGTTATTTTGCATTTTGTAGTAATGTTATTCATGGTTGCTCTGTCCACTGCCAGTCACATACGACTATGGTCACATGATTTATTGTGTCAAGATCCCACCAATTGTTCACAGTTTGTCTGAAAGGTAGTTGAAACAAGCGGACATCTGAATTTGAATGATAGCATCATTTCATCTATATACTGTAAAATCCATTTATAAATTTCTAGTGACTAGCCAGGTGCCAGATGAAAAACTAGTAACTACAAAATAATAAAGGCTGCCACCTGTACTGTGGACAGAAGATCTTACATATAATAATAATAGAAAATAGTGTATTATTTACTTTAGCTTTAAAAAAAAAACTTGGATAAAATATCTTATCACAGGGTCGCACAGTGACACTGTAATTAGCCTGCAGGTTTATATCATGTGTCTAATTCTTGTTGGGGTGAAATCTTTGTGTGGGTTTCCCTGAATATTATTTGATGTTAACAATATACTGTGAGAGATGGCCGGCAGCTTATCTCGTTTAATACATCCAGGCCGCTAGATGGAGTCCTCCCTGCAGCATGGAGGTGCCTCAGATTCCCACAGGGCATCATGGGAGATGGAGTGCGACTTCATAGCCCTGCTGGGTGCTGCAGATGCCATCACAGGACGCTGCAGGGAGACACAGGAATTTTTATTTTCCCTATAGCCCGGAAGTACTCCCAAGTCATGGTTACGGAAGAACTGAAGTACTTCCGGGCTGAAGAAAAATAAGAGTTTTCATCTAACCCAGACGTGCTATGGAATCACATGGACAGAAGGACAAGGTCAAGGACTATTTAAAGGACTGTGGGAAAGAGAGCAAAGAGAGCCAGAGTTGGGAGGAAGTGTGACAGAGCTGCTGGGTGGAGAGGAGGATTGATTTATTGTTATTGTATTGATTATTTTTGGTTATTATTGTGTATTGTGGAGGTGGAGGTGCTTTGTGCACAGTATATAAGAAATTAAATTAATTTCTGATACTTTTACGTGGTGTCTGGACATGTTGTCTGCGGGTTTGGAGGAGCGACAGCACCCTCTAGTGTCACAATACACAACAGCAATTCACAACTGTCACTATATTTCTCTTTTTGTCATATTTATTCAAAAAGCACTTATGCTCTCATGTCTGCAAAAACCTAACCTAAGTCTGAAGATGGATAAACTGTTATTGACATTACAAATTATTCACCATTTTTTGATTATTCAAAAGTGCTGCTGTGGCACAATATTTAACCCTTCTGCCTCACAAGAAACTGCCCAGGGTATCAGTGTCTGTTTGCTGTTTGCATGTTCTGCATGGCTTTTTTCCATTTACTCTAATTTTTCTTTTCAGATCCACTTATTTATTTATTTTTTTAGGGATTTTAAATTGATTCCATGTCTTGATTACAAGTCAGCAGTTCTTACCGCTGCACCACCAAAGCGTTCATATTAAGGGCGTGTCAATGTCGCACCCTAATGCAAGTTCTTTTTCTGCAGTTATATTCTTAAATAAAAGCACACTTGGTTTGTTATACTTGTACCTTTTGTGAAAGTGTTTATTTGATATTTGGACTTCAGGCTTCACACATTATACACTTCATGTCAACATTTTGTCAATTATTACTTAAACATAAAAAACATTTCTGTTTTAACAATGTGTTTACATAGTTATAGACACAGAACACACATGAAATGCATGTATTCCAAATAACGATATATTATTTACCCTATACAACTCCAGGTAACTCACATGCAGGTAAACAGACTTGAGAGAACTTTCTGCCCTTTCTGCATTGGTGGGCGTTTGGGATAGCCGGCTGCATATTGCTTGTATTGATCGACACATTTACAACACAAAAGATGCTGACGGAGAGGTGTGAACGGATTTAAGGTGGGCCAAGACTACAAGTTTTTTCGTAGGCTTTGGTAATTCTAGTGTTAATGCTCCATAAAAGGTTAATCACCAACTGTAAGGAGCAGGAATTCAAGATACACATGTGGAAAATAGTGTAAATTATGTTTAAGCACAGAAAACCAAAGATTCATGATGCAAAGGTATTTTTTAATTAATTAAAGCTTAAAATTGGGTTCCAGTAACATCAGTGCTGGGGATGCTCTTCTTAATTTGTGCAAATGATTTACATATAGTACAATAAATTTGCAATGAAGAAAATAGTTACATTACAGATAACACTAAATGGATTGCCAGATGCCTTGTAGTTAGCTTTCCAAAATTAAAATTTATTTACATAATGGAGGCAGTGGAGCTAGTATAGTATTATAGGTGTATACGGTCAATATTGTCACTAGTAAAGAGTACATTGAAATTCTTACTTGCATGTGCTATTCCGCATGCAATACATTGGTGCTCTACAGCACCATGATCTAGAATCCTCACTGCCTTACCAGGAAACGTCTGTCTTACTTACATTAAAAAGAATAGCATCATATGAGAGAGCCTTTGGAATTCTTATGGAGTCATCATTGTGCACTACCAGATATTCAGAAAAGTGATAAAAAGTCTAATAGGATGCTACATTATACTGCATAACTCTTTCTAGAATAAAAGAAAAAAGATTATCTTAAAAAATAAATCTATATCTGATACACTGAATAGATAGATAGATAGATAGATAGATAGATAGATAGATAGATAGATAGATAGATAGATAGATAGATAG
>JANRMT010062806.1:63409969-63433128 GCA_026402145.1 Polypterus bichir lapradei | reverse complement strand
TAGATAGATAGATAGATAGATAGATAGATAGATAGATAGATAGATAGTAGAAGAAAAGAATGTGCAATAGTGGCATGCATAATAACCAATATTAGGCCTACCAGTGCAGTTGTTAGTCAGACTATGCTACAAAATGGTGAAATGTTGCTGCCTGTCAAGGGTACTTGGGAAGACAGCCAGCCTGGTTCTTGCAAGAATAATTCTATGGTAAGGGGAAGAGACAAGAGCTAGGTGAAGTACTTGTAAGTGGTTACTCAGACGTAATAGTAGGTCTGGGCTTTAAGGACCTCTGACTGAAGGATCTGTGAGTTTAGAGTAAGGAGTGAGGTGAGAAATAGCAGTTCATCTTGAAAGAGAAAGAGAGGACTGTGATATCCGAGAGAGAGATTAAGGAAGTCAGAAAGAGCATATTGTTTGATTCTTTCCTTGGGAATGTGAACAAATCACTCCATGGGTCATTCAGGGACCTTTATTTGTATTAGTAAGGTCAAGACTGGCATATGAATTCATTATTTTGCTATTATTGTGAATTTTGGTACTCCTTCTGGTTGCCCTACCTTTGTGCAATTATTTGTTTTGCTAATGAATCACCTTATATTATTTAATTATAGCTTTCTTGATGTTATTCTGGTTTTAGAATAATCTCACAATTGCCACTACAGATCAAAATAGACAGATCGATAGATACTATTTTATTGATCTTTGTAGACTTTGCAGTCTACAGAATAGCTAATGGAGGAATAGCAGGTCTACAGGATTTGATCAGTTAGTTAAATGTCTTCATCTTAAGCAAACAGAGGTTAAGAGGTGACATTATACAAGCAATTAAAATTATAGAGGGAGTATGTGCAATTGATGTTATGATCAGGGAAGCACTGTGAATCTGGCATGAGTGCAATGAACACTGATCCTAGCAATGTACAATGACATGATTGATTGCCATTCTGAATGGTTATATAAGGAGGGCCACTCAGTATCACTGAGAGGGATTTGGGAGAAATGCTGAGCAGATGAGGGTGATGGGAGCCAGACCTCTGAAGAAGGTCTGGATAAAGAAGTGTGGAGAATTATCAAGTAAACAAGCTAGTTCACATTAACAGTTGTGTAAATGGACTGATGGGTAACATTAATTTTTATTTGGTATTTCTCTGTTTATGCAGTATTTTGTACAGATGGCTGAAAATATTAATTTAAAAGATTTTATGTACGGGCGGCACGGTGGCGCAGTGGTAGTGCTGCTGCCTCGCAGTTAGGAGACCCGGGTTCACTTCCCTCCCTGCGTGGAGTTTGCATGTTCTCCTCGTGTCTGCGTGGGTTTCCTCCCACAGTCCCAAGACATGCAGGTTAGGTGGATTGCGATTCTAAATTGGCCCTGGTGTGGGCTTGGTGTGTTTGTGTGTGTCCTGCGGTGGGTTGGCACCCTGCCTGGGATTGGTTCCTGCCTGGTGCCCTGTGTTGGCTGGGATTGGCTCCAGCAGACCCCCGTGACCCTGTGTTCGGATTCAGCGGGTTGGAAAATGGATGGATGGAAGGTTTTATGTACTGTAGCACTCCTTTCAACAATTTAAATATGGCTGCTTAAATATTAAGAAACTGCCTAACAGTTCTTTATTGTAAATAATTAAAATATACATAACCGTAACACTTCAGCATTGTTCATTAATAAGTAATTATGCCCTCATTAGTAAAATCATTAACTTATTTAACAAAATCAGACATCAGATTAACATTTTGACACAATTAGTACACTATAGAATGAATATGGATATATCAAAACAATTCCTTTTGCTTAAGTAAATTTCCCTTTGAATAAAATGTGTGTTTTTTCCCATATTATTACTTAGAATATATTAAAGATCTTCTAGCACCTTAATATTTGCTGAGACAATGATATCTTGTATAACTTTTCAGGTGTCTTCGAAATGGTCAATATAATACTGTTATATTTTCTTGATTTTCACATGTTTTAAGAAAAAGTTTTTAATTGTTCCTTACTTGGATATGTGAGCTTTTAATTTATTAATAGCAATCAGATGATTTTTGAAATATACTGTATAATGTACTGTCATTTACAGTAAGAAGTATTTCAAGTGCTTTTTGAAACAATGTCAATGTTTCCTGTTTTAATCAAGTAAAAGAATACATCTTGTGACATTTGTGGGGGATTAATAAATGGGATGTAACTCTACCTTGTGTCTAAATCTGCTGGGACTGGTTTAACAGATCTGTGACCCCAAATTGGTATTGCAGATTTAGAAAATTAATGGCAAGAAAGAACATACCAATGGTTTTCTTGGATCAATTTACAATAAAAATGAGCCATTTTTCAGTGGAATACTGTATCCAGCAGAGCTCCTGGCTGACTTTCCTGCCTGGCTAATATGTAAAGAATGCATTTCAAGTTTGCTAAAGTAACAACGATCAGACTTTTTATTTTGTCAGTGTCTAAATTAAATCAACAACACTGACGATTTGATCCTTTGTTCTGGCTACTCTAGGGTGATGATATATATACTGTCGGAAAGTAACTTGGGAAGCAATATGAAACGTAAGAGACATCTGCCTTAACCAAAGAATATTTCTAACCTGCTATTCAAACAGTATCAAGCAAATTACTGTTGTGTGTTCACAATCGGGTCTCTGCAATCTGATGGAAATACACAATCAGTAGTCACTAATAACTACTTTTCAGAGAGCACATCCCAGATTGAACTGGGTGCAAAACATAAAAGTTAAATGGCAGAGTTTGCTCAAACCTCTGAATAGACTTATGCATGAGTCCTCAGAGCACTGGATTAGCATTATGCTAAGGGTGAGTGTAAGCCTTATGGTTATTGTTTTCAAGATAGGCTTCAGTTTATGGCAATAATAACTTGTATTAGTCTTGTATAGGAAAGGGATGGATATTCACAGGCCCACAGGTTTTACATTAAAAATGAAAACATCAGGACAAGTAGTGATGATTGTTGCATTTATCACAAGCCTCTCACAGGTCTTCTGGGTGATCTCAAATTGTCACAAGACACCTACAGGAGAAGCTGCCCTACAAGTAGTTTGAGACAGACTGGGACTAAGGTTTAAAATAAGAGCCAATTAGTATAGCAGATGTATAGAAAAAAGGTGGATTTTATTCCATACCATTGCTTAAAAATGTATTCATAGTTCAGGATGCAAATATATTTACAGTGAAAAATCTTCAAAAGAAAAAAATACACTCAAAAGGAAAAATATTCTGTTAGTTCAACAAGACAAAAAATACAAAAATGAAAAAAAAATCCAAAGCTCTAGCCCAGATACCAACTCTATGGGTGTATAGCTACCTTAAAAACAAACTCTGGTCTCTGAAGTAACTCCCATACAAAAATATGCTCCTTGACACTCAATATTCAGGAGCATTTACTGGCTAATGGGACCATCTACTAAAATTATGCAACCTAACACCCAACCAACAAACTCTCTAATGCTTGTTGCGCCTACCACATTCTCTTTCTTTACGATTGACAGATAGAAAAAAAAATGTAATTCCCTCTATGGCCACTTTTAAAGAAGGTTTTATTCCCTCACTGACGTACTCCCACCTAGGAATCTGCCCTCTACCCTATCCTGGGACCACTAGAATGACTCCACTCAAGCTAAACACAACAAAACAATGAAAAAAAGAACACCAATAACAAAAACTCATAGTTTACAATTAACCAACAGTAATCTCCAGGGGCCTCATGCATAATGCCGTGCGTAGAATTCACAAAAAAAATCCAGATGCATAAATCTGTGCGTACGCCAACTTCCACGTTCTTCCTCTCCATAAATCCCGGTCAGCATGAAAAGTAATGTTCGTGCATGCACCTGCGGCACCTACTTCTCACAGAATTATACCTCATTGAATATGTAAATCAATATAAATAGCCCCTTATGTTTTGCGTTCTGTAATATAGATAATAGCAAAAGCACAGGGAAAAAGAAGAATTTCAGCAAATACAAAGAAGAGGCAAGGAAAAACCTACTATGTGTTGGTTTAAGCAGTGATATAAACAACAAAAGGAAGTTGATCAAGTGACAGAATGGCGGAGAAACATGAAAGTTTAAATTCAGAAAGTCACACATTGCCCAAAATAAATAAAAAGTGGTCAGATATCAAAGTCGGCGTGAAAAGGCGAGTTGTAGCCCACCGTCTGAGTGTCATATGGAAGCATATTGGGGTACACAGAAAACAAAACAAAACTGGGACACAGTGTGAAAAAAGGTTGAAATTTCCACTTTAATCATGTAGTTTATTGTCATTAAAGCAGAACATCATAAACTTCATCTTAAAATCATTTAATTTAATAGTTTCTCAAATGCCATCATAACTAAAATAGCACATTAAATGCTTCATATTCTATGGGTTATTCTATGTACTCTTATGTGTGTGTATCACTATGTGCTTCTTAAACAGGCTTTCTCTTATGCTGACAGGACACAGAATACATTACATTCATGATGTTACAGCTCTCTGAACAATTTAAATACTAGGATGTATACTTAATATCATTTTCATGATAAAAGAAACTAAAGCATGTATAAAACATTGAGGCACATTGGTAGTGATGAGCTGGCGCCCCTTCCAGAGATTGTTCCTGCCTCTCGCAAGATGCTTGCTGCGCCATGCACGACCCTCAATAAAATATTTTATTGCAGCAGTACTGTCTCTTGCAAAAGTACTAACCCCCAATTCCTATCCTTACATTTCTTTCTCCAAATAACCAATCACCACAAAATCAGCTATTTAATAAATGTCAAGCCATCTGTAAGCTTAGAATGCTGATTCTTCAAAACTTTTAAGGAGCATTGAAATATCTTCATAGTACATTTTTCATTATTCCATCAATCTATCCATTCAGGTTGCGTCAGTCCCAGCAAGCATACAGTGCGAGGCAGGAACAATCTCTCACATATTTAATCATTAACAATATACATTATTTAAATGAAGTTAAAAAAAATTATCTGTATAATGTAATATCGCAGTTAGGAGACCTGGGTTTGCTTCCCGGGTCCTCCCTGCTTGGAGTTTGCATGTTCTCCCTGTGTCTGCATGGGTTTTCTCCGATTTCCTCCAACAGTCCAAAGACATGCAGGTTAGGTGCACTGGCAATTCTAAATTGTCCCTAGTGTGTGCTTGATGTGTGGGTGTGTGTGCACCCCGTGGTGGGCTGGCACCCTGCCCTGGGATACTTTCCTGCCTTGCGCCCTGTGTTGGCTGGGATTAGCTCCAGCGGACCCCCATGACCCTGTAGTTAGGATATAGCGGGTTGGATAATGGATGGATGGATGGATATACTTTACTGCATTTCATCTTAAAAATGATATCAAGAGCTCCAAGAAGATAGCACCTGGAAATCTAAATCGACTTAGAAGTTAGTCGTCATCATCTGTAAATATGTGCTCTCAATTGAATTGAATTCCTTTATTGTTATTGGATGCTATAATGAGATTCAATATGCAAATCCTCCATAAACTTATTTTCCTGTAAAATGGTAAAATAACAACAACAACAACAAAAATAATAATAATAGGATAAAAACAGTGAAAAATATACAAAATGAAAGAATAAGTGCCTCAGGTTATGCAATATTACAACTGTAATGCAAGTTTACAGTGAGGTAATTGTACTTATAAGTGCAAACAGTTCAACCGATAGCACTTGATGGTCTGATTGAGTGCAGTTATTTCTCTTGGGGTGAAGCTGTTTCTGAACTGCGAGGTCTGTATAGGAAAGGCTCTGAAGCGTTTGCCAAATGGGAGTAGTTCAAATAGACTGTGCTCATGGCCGAGGCAGCGTGTGCTAGATGCTGTACCCTGAGAACTCTCTCCACTCTTGACAAAATCTGCCATAGAGTGTTCCGATCAGTTTCTGTATAGCTGTGATTCCACACTGGGTTAAAATACTCCGAGTGGTGCACTGATAGTAACAACGTTAAAGTGGCTATCGTATTTGGAATAGTTTGGCCATTGGCTGCACAATTATATGGTTACAGGTTGATTACAATCAGATGCCTTGAACTAAAAAAACGATATGCAGCTAATTTCAGGGTATTTGATAAAGCCGCGTCAAGGATATGAATCTAAAAAATAAAGGGAAACCACACAGTAGCACTGCTTTAACGCTGGGTGCCGCCAGTTTGCAAAACCGAGCAGAGAACTTGCGTACGCAAGGGATTGAACTGCTGTGAAAATGTGCATGAATTTACGGTAAGTTTAGTTTTTATACATTGCGATGTGAGCATGGAAATGGGTGTACGCAACATTTTTTTGCATATTCACCGTTTATACATGAGGTCCCAGGAAACTAGGCCTAAATTATACTCCAAATAATGGACTCCCCTATTATCTGTCATTGTGGGTTCCTGTATATCTGTGCTTACACTTGGTCAAGGCACTGTGTTTAAATTACTGTTCAGTTTTGCATGTAAACAATGAGACACAGGCCTGACATTGATGATAGAAGACAGAAACTCATGAAAAAAACTTAACAGTAAGTTCACTACTATAGGATTTTTTGAATTGATTTATAATCATTAATATACCCACCCTGGGATGACATATTACTGCAGTAAATGGGGTATAGGATCTCTGTTTCACGTTCTGGCCGGGACTCTAGAAATATGAAGATATCTGTACAATTTATGAACAAGGGTTGTAAATTGTAGAAAGTCTAAATTTACATTTTTATTTTCTCTGTTGTGATTTCAAAAGTGTCCAAAGACTATCTTTCACAAAAAACCTAGACACATTTGTTGAAATCAGCAAAATAATACAACATATTTTTAACATAAGGATAATATAAGATGGATATATGCAAATATAGAGATATATCTCTATATATATGGATTTAGATTGGGTTTTTTTCTATAATTTGCTTAAACATTACAGTTTATTTTGTGACTTCTTTCATCGCGCTAAGTATCATAGTTCACTTGCAGTACCAATTTATTTACACGAATCTGAGAGAGACGTAGCTGGCCAAGGGGAGGGGGCAGGGCCATCCTCACTCACGCACCAGCCTTGGGTTCTGCCTCCAATCTGCACAGCATTCTCAGTACCAGTGTACAGGCCAGTCATGACATCCAGCAAACTTCAGGGAGATCCCACAAAATCTCAGGATGTCCCACAGGGCAGTTTGATCAACTGAGTTGAACATTTTACCAAATTCTACAAAGGCTGCAAAGAAGCTCTGCCAATATTTGTGTTTACTCTAGATGACAACCCACAGTGCCAGAATACAGTCAATGGTAGACTTCTTGGGCATAAAACCAGACTGCTTCGGTCACTGGAAAGTGAGCAAGTGATCACGGACTCTATTGAGGACTACCCTTCAGTTGGGATGACACCTGTCTCCCAAATGGAAGCAAAGATTCCTTGCAATGCCAGAAGGACAGCCTTACCACCAGCCTGGAGAAGTTCATGTTGGATATGCAGATCCCTGCAGCCTCCCTACTATCAGCTGGTTCATCATCTATGCAATCACATTGAGACTGGGAGGTTCACAACTAACTGGAGGATCAGCCTCAAGAACCGGGGACCCAGAGATGTCCAATGTCCTAGCTGGAGGATCAGCTTTAAACTGCTGCTCAAAGTAGCCAGCCCAGTGGGTCACAACTGCAGTGTCATCTGTAAATACCTTTCCATTACCCACCCTGACTGTGAGTCTCCGAGGAACAGATTCACATATGTGTAATGCTTTGATTCCTCTGTAAGCAGGAAGTGGGTCACTAGACCACAGATGGTGTGCCACTTGCCCACAGATTCCTCTAACAAACTCCTCCTTATCTTCACTGAGAACCCTCACAGCCATCCTTCTCAGTTCCCAGTACAGACTGGAGTTGCCATCAAGCCATGCATTGTGACTCCTCTCGATAGTATCTAGGATGCCCTTCAAGATAAAATACCTCATTCTGGCAACACCAATGCAACCATCAGCAACCTTCAGGGTCTTGTCACGGAAGGTCTCCCATATCACATTAGGATCGGCATTCACTACCAAGTCCGCAAGTTCCTCACACAAACTGTGTGCAAACTGTCAAGCTTGGGTCACAAAGTTGCACAGAAGAGTTCAAGGAGTAGAAACTTTATTGCTGTTCTACTAGTTACAAACACAAGTCTCTTGCAAAAGTGAAACAGTCTCACAGGGAACAGCTGTCAAACATAACACACCTGCCACGACTCCTGCTCAAAAGAACACAAAATCTTCTTCATCAAGGGGATCCAGCGGGCCGGAGGCAACAGCAAGTGGAGGAAGTCTGGGGGAAAAGAGACAGGAGAGTGAGAGAGCACAGGATGGCCTCAGCTCGAGCTTTTAAATGTTCATAGCCCTGCGCAAGGAGCAAGTCACACAGCAAGCTAGCAAGCCGGCAGCTGATCCCGCAAAGAGGCACTAAGAAAAGAGTGTGTTTCTTTTCTATTGAAAAACTGTTTAAGAAGGGGTTTCTGAAGTGCCGGCATGTCTGCCAGTGGCGGCGGTCACAAAATATATTAGAAAAAGCCTGATCTTAGAGTCTGGCCAAGTCCAGCCTCATTCTTGTAGTAGGTGGTAGCCTACTGGACCTAAGCTGGAGAGTAGCAACAACAAGTCTGTGGTCAGAATTCACAAACTGGGCACTTATGTACACCCTGAAGTTCTGTAGGAGCTTCCAGCATCTGTCAATGAGGATGTGATCGATTTCCTTCACTGCACCAACAGTATTAGAGTACCAAATCCAATGATCCACCACAGCAACAGCTACTCCCTGAGTATGACATCCATCAGAGTGACCAGACTAATTAAAAGTATGTCCACCTACAGATATCTGACCATTCCCAGGTCTGTGTACCTCATAGAGTGCTGCCACTGAAATGCGGAGTTTACGAAGATCCTCCGACAGCAGAGGAAGATGGTTGAATGCCAGAGAGACAAGATACTCCTTGCACCTACCTAGATGGGCTGCCTTAAATAAGGATCCAAGTACTACCATGCAATGTGTGACGCATCAGCGCCATACCTGTTCCAATCCCCAAAAGGCCTGACTCCATTGGCTCTCTGGCAGTGTTGACTCTTCCGAGGACGAGGCTTCTGAGGTCTTTCCCCCACCCCCTTCGTAATGCAAGCAGCCTTCCTGTTGGTAGCTGCAGCAGAGCTATTCCCACGGAAAGCAGAAAGGAGTCTTATCTGCAGTTGTGGAACTGTGTGCAGTTTTAAGGTGGTTGGAGTGCCAATCTTTCTACCAACCCCCAAATTTTCCCTGCAAGTTTGAGGACTGTTTGAAGGACCTGATGCAGTTTAACTTCATACTCAGGACAATAGCAATGTTCATTGATTAAATACAATACCCTCTGTGTTTGTTAGCTTCTTTGTGCTGTTAGTGATTTGGTATGTACAGTAATCTGGGTGGTGGATGAGTAGTTTTGAGTTGATTTGCATACATCATTTACAGTGGGGGGGGGTTCCCTTTTGTGTTTCGGGTGTGCAGATAAAGTTGGGGGATCAAAATTAGTGAAGTACTGAAATGGTGACCTATCGGTTATGAAACACTGCTATAGAATACACTTGAGAGCAAAGTAGCTGTATGCTTGAGAAGCATGTTCTACATTGAATTACAATAAGACTTACCTCAGATTCAAATTCAAAGAAAATAAGAATTAAAAATTGTAATACAAACAACAAATCAGGGAGTCTTAAGCACAAGAGGAAATTCAGAGTTAAATCAGGGACAGCAGTATGCAAAGCTAGATGTTCATACTATAGATCAGTGGGGAATTAAGTACATGTCAGTCAAAGACAAAGGTTGATTCACCAGTCTCATACTTCCATGTGAATGAGGCAAATAGAAACCAATTGCCTTTCTACTTAAGTACACTGGACACAAGTATGTCTGCCCAGACTTTTGCCTGTATAGCCACATGCATCAGAAATAAGACTGAGGGTTGGCCGACAGGGTAAACAGGACAGAAACATATATAGTAGCCTCCACTTATGTTATGTGCCAGATGGCTGCAGTGTCAAGATATGAAAAGGTAAGCTGTCATATTGAGTACAAAGAGTGATGGCATAAGTGTGAATTTTGAAGGAGTCAAAGATTGTGGGAGTTGTGAATAATTATTGTATTTTACACACAGTGTTTTAGTTTCGTACTATTTTATCTGCTCTGTTGATTTTCATTGTTAACTCATTCTTATGGAATTCAACAAGTACATAATCTTGTGCTGTAGGGTGGAAAAACTGAAGTTGTATAGTATTAAAATTCCATTTTATTTCTTTGCAACAGTTTGGGTTGCACAAGTTAGTGCCAGTCCACTGAATACGGTATCTGTTTTTAAAAAAAACATTCATGACAAAAAGTGAAATGGTGTGGTAATTACAGGGGAGTATGAGAGCATTTCCCAACCACACTCGAGTTTGAAATTATTGATTGCCTTATCACTCATCCTGCTACACATGAAGTAAGTGTGTAAGTAAGTGGCACAGTGCTGACGATTTGTTATGTTATGTTGGTAATCCTTTTGAAAATAAATAAGTAAAATAACATAAGATTAAATTTATTAAACCAATTCCCAAAACTTTAAAGCATACCAAATCATCTCTGCTTCTAACAACTAAAAAAAAGCTTTTGACCTTTATTATATGCTGTAGGAAAAAAGAAAATTCCATCTACTGATTTTTTTCTGAGGTGTTGAGGGCTGTATGGAGTGTAACAAAATTCAGTGCCCCTTAACTCGATTTGGTGTAATCTGATTCAGTCCTTTTGAAATGTTGCAGGTGTACACAGGATGCTGGTGCAGTGCATTTATTGGAAAGACTGAGCTTCTCCAAGTATAGCCCACGTGTACAGTCTGCTGTGAAATACCAGTGCTTTTAGCTTTTTTAACAGTGATCAGATAAATTTGGGTCAAGTTTTGACTTGGGTTGGACCCATGTGGATTAATTTAAAAAAATCTTAGGTGTACAAAACGTGGCGATGATAGCTGTTAAAGGATCATTAGCATCTCATTGGTGAGCCTCTCAGACAGGAAATGGCTGCAATGAACATAAAATCAGTCTTTTATATTGACATTTTAACGGTTTGTTCATTTTTTTTATTTAGCGTTAGAACAATGCTTGTCAGAAAATAGTTAAGAATTTGAGTTTCATTAAATTTCCAATTGTTTCCTTATGCTAAATCTTGTTATAGAATTAAATCAGATTAAAAAAGGTCAAACTTATATTTCATTTAATACATCATATTTAACTGAGGGAAATATTGAGGCATCTCCTTAAAATAAATATCTGCAGCTCTAGTGCTATGCTGGTAAGATGAGCTGCTCAGCAACAGTGGGTGTTCTGTAATATTATTGCTTGTAAAACAAGAGATCACCTTGGGCAGCTGCTCTCCATGCAGTGTTGTTAAGGCGACTCACTGCTGATCATCAGCCTGCCTGACAACTTCATTCACCCGCCACCTGCTTGCTGCCAATCAGACACCCATCCTGAGGCTATTGACAGAGCTGCCAGCCCATCTGAAACATGTCTGTCAGGAACTACGTCTGCTCAATATTCTGGATTCATATGTCTTTCTCCCCGCTTTAAGTTTCTTAAATCCCTGCAGCATTTTTTTTTCAATACAGCATACACTGATTTAGCGTTACTGTTGAAAACATATTTTTGTACTATTATTTTTAATTATATGGACAATGTTCTTGATCCTGTTTCTGATTTAGAAATTTAAAAAAATTCAACTTCAGTTGGTATAAAAGGCAATGCAAATTGTACAACAGAGTGAAGGCTGAATTTACTGCAGTAATGTCTAGTTATACCCATCATTTTAAATAAGTAGTGTTGCAATATAAAATAATAGTGGGGTTGGATACTTTCTTACTATTGAAAATCTTTGAAGTTTACCCAGCCACACTTTGTATGGGCCCCACTTTGCTTCAGGAGATGGGCGTAAGTTGAAATATTTCCAGACGTCAGGATTTTGGTTTTCTGTAGGGAGCTGAACAGTTAGAGTGCTAATGACAGGGGTTGAGCAAATGACTAAATAAAGCTTGACTGCAGGGCCACCTGCCATGAAAATAATCTCTTGGGTTTCCTGGTATGTTTGGCTGCAAAACATCTCTCAATCAAATGAATCAATCTTGCAAGTTTCTGTACATTTTTCTATTTTACACATTTGATTTCAAGCACAATGTCAGCTAGAAACTGCTCGGTAAACAGGCGTTGCAGGTTTGCAAACACTTTTCATGCTCCAAGCATGCAATGACTGGGGTATTTACACATTTGAACTTTAGGGGTGTCTTGCAGATATATGTTCACATGTTGAATTGTGTTATGTTACACAAGTGCGCTTAGGAGGCAGTCAACAAGCCCTGAGGTGAGTGATATAATACAAGATAGGGGGTTGATTTGGGGTTCTAATGCCTCTCTCTCTGTCTCTACAGAGCAAAAGAAGATAAACAGTAAATGCACACACTCACCGACAACACTTCCAATCTCAGAAAATGGCTCCCTACAGACAACTCCATCTGTGATGATGTCACTTCCTGCTCCACAGGATAACATCACATCCGGTCCATCTTTGATGACGTTACTTCCAACTCATTGTGATGATGTCACTTCCAGCCCCTCGATGATGGCGTCACTTCCTTACAACTCATTTCCTGCAGCTATTTTGTATAAAAACGATCATTCAACTCCTGCATTCTGTCAAATGTCAAGTGTCATCCAATATTTACCCAGTTTTTCTGCTTTTTCAACAAATATTACACAGGGATATTCCCCAACTCTTTTTGCAGTTTTCTACATGATTTATTCCTAATATAGTTTACAGTTAGTACTGGCAGCCTGGAAAAAACAATGGAGGTGAGCTACAGCAGCGAAAACAGTCAAGGTCCCACCATTGCTGGCAACATTCTCGTATAGTATGAATACAAATATCCTGGAGGAGCAGTGCCAGCAAAGCTGCAAAACAGCAAAAGCTAGCCATGTGGCTTTTCTTTGCCTTCTTCACCTAACCATGCACACCTGAAAAAGTGTTCGCTGTCCTCCAGTGCAAAATGTGATGCATACACTAGCTACTAGCAAACTCATTTTGTTGGTTTTAATGCCACGAGTCACCTCCCAAATATGAAGTTCTTTGTCGTTGGTGACACAAATGACTCATGCACAAATGTGTCAATATGCACATGCATGCTGCTTTGGAAGACGGATGAGTTGAAATTACTGTTAGATACAGGTCACTTGCATTTATGAATGTGAACTGTCAAGAAAGGTAAATCGAATCTGAGAAAAATTTTGAATTGAGCAATGAGACTTGTAATATGAACGTAAACTTGATAACTTTTGGTGGATGTCCATGAACGTCCAAATACAAAGGCCCTCAAAAACTGCTTCCTTTTCTATGCCAAGAGCAATAGGAGCTGTCCTACTTTGTGTGCCCAGGAACTACTTCTAACCACTGCAAGCTGCATACTTCCTGGTGACATCAGCTGAACTCTCTCTTACTCATTCCCCACCTTTAGTATATCATGGGCACTACAACCTCTCTGTTAGGTATACTGTATACCTCCATAAAATTACACTTTGTCCATCCTTAGAACAACCTGAATTTATTGGGTGCATGGGTACAACAAGTGCGGCACTGATTTGCTAGTTCACATTAAATGTGTGCCATAACTTGCAGATTTAACAACTTATATTACAACTGCAGTATCTACATTCACTACTGACACATCTGTAAAGTGATGAGAAGATGGAAGATGTAGAATTTTTAAATGAGGAAAATAAGAGATGTGCTATAGATCTGAGAAAGTAGAGAAGGAAATAAAGTTAATTTTAAAATCCCTGAAGTACATAACAAATGAATGTGTGAGGACAAAAAGCAAAACTGAAAATACGATGGTGTACAAATTTAATGTTACATATTGTCACACATGCACATCGGAGGATCACCTTCTGGGCTTATCTGAGGTATATAATACCACCCCAGGGTGATTAACATTGTTGTCTCCTTCTTTCCAAGCAGTGCTGAGAAGATGCCCCCTGGGGGTAAGTGACTCTGCCCCTTCTGGTCAGAGCGCCATAATGCCCAACCGCAATGGAAAGATGCATCAGTTAGAAATCTGGGCAAACCACCAGATGGAGCTCCAGCAAAACTAAAGCTATTGAGAAAGAGAAAACCATTTTGGAAAGGAGTGGCTATATCTAATTAGGACTCTTTTCTGTTCATTTTGACAGCCTTTGAATGATTTTGTTGTTGTTTATTCTATTAAATGGGGATAACTGGGTTGGGGCCCCAACTTTTATTTTGCATGCTCCGTCTGCTTACCCAACCACAATAGGTTACATAAGTGTACCACATTGCATCTGATCATATTTTCAGTAAGGGCAAACAAGTAACTTGGTCAAAGGAAATGGTAACATCTGCGGAGTTGAAGTTATTTTTGTTAAACTATTCTTTGCTTCTGCAGTACAAAATATAATAGATAGATAGATAGATAGATAGATAGATAGATAGATAGATAGATACTTTATTAATCCCAAGGGGAAATTCACATAATCCAGCAGCAAGGATAGTCAATCCAAATAACACAGCCAATGTAAATGGTTACCCTGTAAAGACAGTGAAGGACAACAAACAGATAAACACAGGGTGGCACATGAAAAAGTAAAAAGAATTAAGGAGCCCCAAACCAGTTTTAGCCATAGTAAACCTAGTCAGGTGAAAATAGCAGGAATTCCCTGTGGATGTTTTGTTTCATTTTGTTAATTATAATATCTCTGTGCCTGCTGAAGAGAACACATGCCATATTTGCTGGAATAGCGTATATTTTTTGTGGTGCTGTATGTTCATACAAGATCCTTCAAGATAGATGACATGTGGAACAATATCCCCATTGAGTACAAGTGGTGAAAAAGTGGCACATTGCTGGTTCTGTAAACAATGCACTGAAATCAAGAAATCCTCACTTTCATACCCAAAGGGATTGTCCCTAACATTATGGATCGCATGGAGTCCTTGATGATCCAGTTTCCAGACAAGTGTATAACAAAGGCCATGTCAGCATGTATTACAAGATTTGAGAACCACTTTTTCATGAGCCATCAAGTATGAACCCCTTAAAGACAGTGGAGGTGAATATAAGAAAAGGCCTACATTGAATTAATCAACCGTTATACTCTACAATGGGTGGTATGTTTATGCAATGTCGTATCAAATAAAGTTAAGATTATGATTTGTTTGCGTGTGCTTTAAGGTATTGTGCAGAAAATAAACTTTGTGCTTCCCAATTTACAGACATTTGCAATACTTTCATTAATGCCTCTCCATAACTCAACTACTTCCTGCTTAAAGCAATATAATTTCATAAGAGGACTACTCACCACGTTTCTGGCAATAAGCCCAGGTTAGTGATGAGTGAATCTGCTATTTTTTAAATCTCACCCACTTGATCTACTTTGAAGCATCTGTAACTACAATTCAACCTGAAATGCAGAGAGATTTTAATAGCATATGTAGGTAGAAATTTTTCAACTTAAAGAGTTCTCATTGTTAACAATATTTTCATTCACTTTTCAAATAACTGATTAGACAAAAGTCACAGCAATATTCATAATCTTAAAGTCAAAATGCATTGAAGTATTTTAAACTACCATAATAAACTAGCACAGTTTGGCAATTTGTTAAGGAGGAAGAAAACAGTAATGAAAAATAACATTTTCTGCTCAAAACGTTAATCAGCTCCTCAAAATAAATGGTAACAAGATGGAACCCCCAAGGAATCTCTCCGGTCCGGAATAGAAGACCAAAGTAATCAAAAATGTCACTTTTTATTCTCAAAAACACAAGAGAGGAATGAATATGGGGAACAAAATAAGAACAACAAATCAAAGAAAAGCTGGTTGTCCCATTGGACCTACTGTACCTCTGCGTTTCTTTGGTGGGTTGGTTTTTCAATCTTCCCATCTCTCAGAATATGACAAGCACTCTGCTACACTTCCCAAGTCACACTGCCCCTCTTCCTCCCTCCAGTGGTACCCAGCTCACCTCCTGACTCTAGATTGACTGCAAACACTGTTACTTCTGGGACCAGTAACTGAATCACTTTTGGAGTGCTAGCACACTATGGCACATAGCAATCCAGGTCTTATCCATACTGGCATACAGAGGAATGCGTTTGTTGATTTTTAAATCTCTGGTCACCCCTTGAAATCTCTTTTCTCATCATGTGAGACCTTGATGCCACTAATGCCCTGAATGTTCCTTGTCAGCTGAGCAATTATCTACGTTTCAGTCACTCAATGTTTCCAAAGTAGATAATGTCTCAAAACAAAAAGCACTGATGGTTTTGCGCCAGGGTACAACAAACTAAACTGTTATCAAAGAAGTGTCAAGAGAAAGAATACAGGTTTTCATAACAAGCACAGCTGTTACAGTACATTACTAAATTTTAAATATTTTTGAGAAATCCTTTTCCCAACTGAGCTGAAGAACATCAATCCAAATTGCATTTTTCATTCAAGTTTGGGAAGAGAAAGTAATGAGGTGCAATCTCCAATGAATTTAGACAGCTAAACATATTACATTTTTGTTAAAATAGATAAAGGCTTGAAAAAGCCTTTACCTTGTGGGTTGAAAGCTCAACAGTCAAAATTTTGTATTTTAATCTTCTTTTTATAGTTAAGGTGTAGTTAATACTGCAAAGTTTAATAATATTGTGAGAAACAGTACAGGTATGCAGTACCATGCTCACTAATCGCCAGACTAGCAAACAGTACTGACAACGGAAAGGCGCCTGTTCATTCATGATTTCTACCTTTCTGTCAGATGTCTAGGCTCCAGCCAAGCATAACATTGAACTGGATTAAACAAGATAAATAATTGAATGGATGTATGGAATGGGAAGGTTATAACAATAATAATTTTATTTATAGACAAGAGACATTAGGATAAGATCATTGGAACAGAAGGTTCCTTAACTCCAAGAATGGTTTATGGAAATTAATAAGCCATATGACAAGAGAAACAAAAACAAATGTAAAATAATCTAGCATTATTCAGACAAATTACCAAAAAATAAGGACAGAACAAATAAGGACAGAACATGCTGCCAAAACACTACCCAGTGTTGCCATTAATATAACATACAGGTTTCTTGAGGTCATCTAGACTCATCAAGTTGCTGGCTGTGATGTTATGCCCAAAACTGCACTTTGCTACTGTTCCTAAGATTTATTGAAATAAGTTTTCAAAATTAGTATCAAAATATTGTAGCCATTGTTACACATGTTTATCAGAGGGTCACCTTCTAGTCTCATCTGAAATAATGCCACCTGCAATGAAAGTGTTTTTTGGCTGACCAAGAAAATGTCTAATGAGGGCAACTGACTCCGCCCCTTCCAGGAGGAGGGCTATAAATTTGAGGCACTCCCAGAAGCTGGTGTCTCATTTGGACGTAGGCTCAGCGCAGGATTCAGTTGTATCCCAAATGCGACCGATTAACAGCAGCACTGCAGCCTTGTGTTTTTCTTTGTTTTTGCACCATCAATTGCTATTTCTTTTTCTACTGGCACCATTATTAAACAGGCAACCCAGTTGGCACCCCCAACATTTATTTTGGATCGTGTGACATAATAAAATAATAAATAATAAAAAGTATTGCTACTTGAGAAATGTTTTAACATTTTGCAATGTGCATTGTTTAACTAAAGGTCAAATACAATTTATAATAAATGAAAAATATTGCAGCAACTAGCAGACTAAAACTTGCAGGCAGTGTAGGACCAACTAGGTATGACTGACAATAAACTTAAAAAAAAATGCAGTCCCTTCCACAACTTTCTGGAAAGCACTTCCAAGGGCCATGCGCCATGTGCAAACTTTTGTGCAGTTGTGATGTATTGTTTAAAGTCAATAACTTGATCCATACATTAATATTATTTATTAATTCTTCTGGTTTTAAACTCCCTATCTATAGAGCTTGAATCATTTTAAGTCTATATTTCATATTACTCTGAATCATTTTAAGTGCTTTCATTATGATCATAAGAATGTGCTTTACTAAAACCACAATAAATATTAACTTTGTACAACACTTTGATTGAAATATTTTTATGATATTCCACTTTCATTTACCAAATACATGACTAAGGTTCATTAAACTAATGAGTAAAATATAATGTACCTTCCCAATATCCTGAGCATTCCTGTTGAAACCTACATATTCATGGATCCTTTTACTACACCCACAGTACTAAATTAATGCTCATGATCCCAGGGAGCAGAAGCCAACTATAGCAACATCAACCACAAGGCAGAAACCTGTCTCAGATAGAACGGCAGGCCATTACAGAGTAAATGTTAGATGTCATTAGTTTTAATGAAAACTAAATGTCACAAAAATGCTTTACAGAGCTTGGAAACTGCAACATTTTCTGCTCCAAGCTGCTGAATTGTGATAAAGCTTCAAAAATGGCTATTTACCCATTATTTTTTTGGAAAGTCTTTTAGCTAACAAAACATTAACTGTCAGTCAGTCCTAAGTATAGTTAGCCGAAATTTGAACACCCAAAAAAGGGAAAAAGGCTACTAATGAGGTAAAGTGGCTCCACTAGCAGTATGCCAGGATTAATTTCAACACAAAAAATAAACATGCAATAAACAAGAGAAATAACAATCACAAACAGGAGAACAGGAGTTCTCACACAATTTAAGCCAAGCAAACATACCTACATTTTATTTGGCCAGTCTTAATAAGAGTTGAAATCGGTGGTTAAAGAATGTAAAGTACACTTGTGTTTTTTCCTGGAACTGGGGAGCTTTTGTTACCTCACTTTATATAACAAATTGGCAAAATTAAACATGTTAATTGGGTTAATAATCCATATTATATAAAGAGTATGTGGGAAGAAAGTGAGAGAGAGAGAAAGAAAGAAAGACAAAGGTATGCATAAAGCCAAAATGATACTTACATAAGAGGTACAAATAATGTTGGATACAAGGTGTAAATGAAGGCTTACACCTAACATATGGAGTGTGACAAGTTTCAAATGCCTTGTGTTCTCAGCAAAACAAGATTAAACCACCTCATTTGCTTCTATAATTGGTTTATAGTGTCCATGCATGCCACAAATACACACACACGTGTGCAAGAAGCACAGAATAGTTCCTTATTACTAGTGATATTTTGTCTCCTCTTCTTATCTCTCAGTTACAAAAAAGACATTTAGAGCCATATAATCCAGCTGTGCAAATGGCCATTATTATATAGCCCTTGCCTGCAACCATTTGGAAAATCCATAGTCTGTTGGACCCCTGTAACCTCTTCCTATGAAGAATGCTCTACAACCGATAAAGGATCTGTCTTCCCTCATCTCCCTGAAGTTTTTGCCTACTGAAAGCCCCAAAGCTCGTACTTCAAAAGCAGAGGAGTTTTGATATTTATTTAATGTTTTATGGCATCTTAAAGCTCTGCATGGATCTGACTGCTAACTTGTACAGTAGGTACTCAGTCTGCAGTGCTTCTCAGGAATGCTTGCTCTTTTATATTTAACCAGTGGAGTAATCATCAAGATTCATGTGTTGGCTGCACTTTGGTCTAAGCCCACTTTGTGATAGTTGTTTATGTTTATCAGGACAGTACAAAATGTGCAGATATCTTGATTGTTCTTCAATGGCTTAACTTTTATTTTCCTTCTGCTATTTCTAAAAATCATCTCTCTTAACTGGATGACCCTAAATCATTCAAATGCAGTAATTACCTAAGGAGTGGTTTGATACTAATATCATAATAATCAAAACATTAGTCGAGATCAAGCAGGTTAAACATAACTTTACTCAGATTTTGCATTGATTTTGTATTGCTGGCTCAATTACAATTTTATACCATGATGTGTTTCTTTCGGTCCCTTTGGACCAACAGTGGTTGTGCTGATGCTTAATGTATTCTGAGAAATTACTGAACTCCTGTATTCTATCACTAAAGGTGGTGACACTCCTGATAAAGTTTGACTTTACTTTGTGTGCTCTTTAACTTAAAATAATATAAGTAAGAAGCCTGAATTTTACTGCTTCTCTCAAAATAAAACTGCCCTCATTTAAACCTTTATTTTTTACTTGAAAACTACGTTTAGATATCTTTATAATAAACTTTGGTGTTTATTATGGCACACCTCCAGAGAAATCAAACAGGCAAGTACCTGGTAACTTAAGGAGACTTAAGATAATGATATAATGTCATGACATACAAAATGATTATAAATTAATCCACATTTTTCTTACAGATCTTTCCAAGCAGCTCTCTCAGACATGAGCTGTAGTTGAAGAAAAAGTTCCTATAAAAAGTATTCACCCCTTGAAGGTTTTCATATTTTATTGTTTTACAACATTGAATCATATTGGATTAATTTTGGCTTTTTGACACTGATCAACAGAAAAAAGACTCTTTAATGTCAAAGTGAAAACAGATCAGTGCAAAGGGGTCTAAATTAATTTATAATTATACTAAACTAGCTGTGTAAGCCCGTGCTGTAAAAATCACGTTGTTCTAGAAACTATTGTAATCGTCAGAAAAAAAATTTAAATGTACAGATGTCAAGTAATTGAAAGGAACTACTCTGGGCATCTCTCTCCCTCTCTCCTAGGAGGTTTTGTTTTGCCAACGTTCTTGCATCATTTGTGCATTAGTGGCTAAGTGACTGTCTTTCTTCAGAGGTTTTGTTTTGCTGATGTGCTCGCCTTGCGTATTTATTAGTGGCGGGAGGAAAAGTAAAAAAGATACCATTTTGCTGATGTGCTTGCCACGCTACTGTAATAGTGGATAAGTGAGTGACTCTCTATTCGAATGTTTCGTTTTGCCGACGTGCTGGCCTTGCTTGCGTATCCTCAGAGGTGGAGCCCCTACCCCGACTCCACCTCTCACTTCCTGGATGGACAGACAGACACGTAGACGTTTATATATAAGATAATAGATCGCATAAGTATTCATCCCCCATAAAATGACACACCAAAATCATGTCTGGTGTAAACCTGGTTTTAAAAGTCACATAATTAGTTCAATGGAGGTCACCTGTCTGGTGTTTTAGTTGATCCTCCTTTTTGTTAAAAAAAAACAAACTTTTTTTGAATTTAGTAGAAGCAAATAACATTCCATACAAGCAAGTCAAATTTTACAAAACTATGTTTAAAATAAATCAACACCCACCCATGAGAAAGAGAGCTATGCCAACAGAGCAAAACTTTAATAGTAGGAAAAATAAGTAAATATATACATTAATAAATAAATACAAATAATTTTAATAAAAAGGGAAGAGAATCCACTTCCTCAATTTAAATGCTTATTCTAAGATATTATTGATCAGTCCATTTTTTAAAGTTTTGCACAGATCCTCTAAGTGAGAATTAGATTTTTTCTAATTTCAAATAGTATATAACATCAGTTACCCACTGATGGTCTAAAAGGTCCATCAGACCACAGAACCTTCTTCCAGCTGACTTTAGAGTCAGCTTCTTCTAGTTTTTCCAGTTGAGCAAGATAAGTCTACATGCTAGTAGTGAAGTAAAGGCAATTACAGTTTGTTTTTCCTTCTCCACTTTAAGCCCATCTGTGAGTACACCCAATACAGCTATTAATGGATTAGGAATGATTGTGACACCAAGGCTGTCTGATAGGCATTTAAAGATTTTGGTCCAAAATGATGTTAATTTGGTGCACACCCAAAACATATGGCCCAATGAGGCTAGAACTTGATTGTAATGTTTGCAGGTTGGATCTTGCCCTGGAAACATTTTGAACAATTTTAAACAAGACAGATGTGCTCAATAGATGATTGTAAGTTGAATTATTGTATGCTTTGCGCATATTGAGCTCGAGTGAATTCTGTGCATTGCTGCCTTCCACTCCTTTTCTGAAATGATGAGTGAGTGATCCTTTTCCCACTGTACTCGGGGATGCCTGTTCTCCGCTTACCATATATATATATATATATATATATATATATATATATATATATATATAAAGTATCTATCTATCTATCTATCTATCTATCTATCTATCTATCTATCTATCTATATTGTAAAATAAAGAGAGACACAGCGTAAAGGGTTGGGGTTTCCGGCCCCGTATACTGTAAACAATTTCTCCAAAAATAAACAGGTCAAAAATACAAACATAAGTGTTCATAAGCGCAATGCCCTTCAGAGGCGTCGGCGGCCATTTTATAGAGGAGGAGCCGGAAGTGGAGGAATGCTGGGAAGGAAGCGTGAGGGAGGACGGGATTGCTGACGTCAGGAAAGATGGTGGAGGAAGGGCGGAAGTAGACGTACTGCGGGCAGGTTATGATGGCGGAGCGTCTTTTTTCCTGAAAGACAAAGCAGAAATGTTAGTACCCCGCCATTCCCTGCCAGCGAACGTCCTTCGAAGCAGTTTCAGGTCCGTCCGCGGCCTCCTACTCGCGCATGCGTGACACGACCCCCCCCCTCAGCCCAAGACCGTTAGGTCGGGCGGACCTAACCGAGAGGTCGTGGACGCGAGAGAGGGCATCGGCGTTGGCCTGAAGGCCGCGGTGGCGGTAAGTGACCGTGAACTTATAGGGCTGTAAGTCCAGGAACCACCTGGACCCGCGGATTTGACTCTTTGTGGAGGGACATCCACTGAAGCGCAGCGTGATCAGTCACCAGAGTGAATTCGCGACCCAACATGTAGTACCGGAGATAAGTCACGGCCCACTTAATGGCCAGGGCCTCCCTCTCCACCGCCGCGTACCTGGCCTCTCGGTCCAGCAGTTTCCGGCTTAGGTACATCGCGGGGTGTTCGACACCATCGACGCTTTGGCTCAGCATGGCGCCCAGGCCTGTGTCCGAAGCGTCAGTCTGGAGGATAAAAGGTAACCCAAAATCAGGGGTCCGTAATACAGGTGCCGATGTTAGGGCCTTTTTCAGGTCACTGAATGCGTGTTTCGCCTTGTCGTTCCATACCACATGCAGGGGAGCCCCTTTCTTTGTTAAGCTAGTCAAGGGTGCTGCCCTTTCGGAGAAGCGGGGTACGAACCGGCGGTAGTATCCCGCCAGCCCCAAGAAAGCCTGCACCTGTCTCTTGGTATTCGGACGGGGCCATTCCAGGATGTCTTTAACTTTGGAACATTGGGGTCTCACCTGTCCTCGTCCCACCAGGTAACC
>JANRMT010062806.1:63347006-63409569 GCA_026402145.1 Polypterus bichir lapradei | reverse complement strand
CGGGGGTCTGCTGGAGCCAATCTCAGCCAACACAGGGCGCAAGGCAGGAAACAAACCCTGGGCAGGGTGTCAGCCCACCGCAGCAGGATCTTCAGGTTGGTATATATATTGTGACTAGCAAAATACCTGCGCTTCGCAGCGGAGAAGTAGTGTGTTAAAGAAGTTATGAAAAAGAAATATTATTTCTTTTATTTTAAAAAATAACGTAACATGATTGTCAATGTAATTGTTTTGTCACTGTTATGAGTGTTGCTGTCATCAAGGATTTGATTATCATTATTTCTTTCAATCAGGTTCGTATTTGGAGGACATGTTGTGTTCAAGTTACATTTCGTGTTTGTCAACTGTTGTAAAGATAACAGGTTTCATTCATCGAAGTGTTCACTACCCAAATCGCCACTCATGAATCTAAGATGTTTAACAGGCATTCCCGGTATTAACTTGTGGATTTGCCTGTGAATATTTAGCGACAGCGTGTCTATGAACTTGTGGAATCGCCTGCGAGTATTTAGCGATAGCATCTCTATGAAGTTGTGGATTTGCCTGCGAGTATTTAACGACAGCATGTCTATTAAGTTGTGGATTTTTCTGCGAGTACAGTGGAACCTCGGTTCATGAACATCTCGGTACATGTACAACTCGGTTTACGACCAAAAAGTTTGCCAAACTTTTGCCTCGGCTCACGACCACTCATTTGGTATATGAACAAGCCAGTTTCCCTTTCGGTTTGTACACGTTCAGTCTCTCCCTGTGCATTTCCTGTGCAGCGAGCAAGAGAGAGAGCGAGAGAGCGCAACACACACACACACAGGCAGCGCGAGAGAGAGACAGATGCACACACACAGGCAGCGCACGCACACACACACACAGGCAGCGTGAGAGAGGCATACACACAGGCAGCGCGAGAGAGAGACACAGACACACAGGCAGCGTGAAAGAGAGAGCTCGACACACACAGGCACCGCGAGAGAGAGCGCGACACACACACAGGCAGCGCGAGAGAGAGAGCGTGACACACACACACAGAGGCAGCGCGAGAGAGAGACGTAGACACACAGGCAGCGCGAAAGACCCATTAAGGTAGGAAGGCAGTTAAAGAATACACTGGGCTTGATTTTGTTTTCACTTCTTTTTCCAGTGATCGGTTCGTAGCGTGAATTGTTGCAATGTTATTTTTCTTGGTGGATTATTAAATTATGGATTTTTTCAAATGTTCATTTTTTTCCCTGTGCTTAAAACTCGTTAATAAAAGTGCTTTTAGCCAGCGGTTGGTAGTGCTATAGCGCGAACTATTGTAGTGTTAGTTTTCTCTGTTGTTCAAGGTTTTCTCAGTGTTATTCAATGTTTTTACATTTAGTTTACTATTACACTGTGCATTCTATGGTATAATTAACTATATTTGTGCTTAAAAACTAAAAAAATATATATTTACATACAGTTCGTATGGTCTGGAATGAATTAATTGTATTTACATACAATCCTATGGGGGAAATTGCTTTGGTTCACGACCAAATCGGTTTACGACCAGAGTTTTGGAATGAATTATGGTTGTGAACCGAGGTTCCACTGTATTTGGCGGCAGCGACACAAACTTGTTTCGTCTAGCTGCATCAGAAAATGTACCATGACGTCTGACACGCCTCCTTTTTTCTGTTTTCTCACAGCTTGGATTGCTGCTGTTATAATTGGTTTGAGTTTCGTGGTTTGTTTCAATTACGTTAGTATTTGCAGGACTTGTGTTGAAGTGACATTCGGCATCTGTCAAGTGTTGTAAGCATTCAACCGGTTTCATCGATAACTTCGCATCCAGCTTTTGAGAGTTTAAACATTCATAAACATCAAAGTGTCCACTACTGAAATCATCACCTGTGAATCTAAGATGTTCAAGAGGCATTGGCGGTTGTCCAAAGGTGTAAAATATTTGGCCATTTCGGTACACTTGAAAGCGACAACCAAACAATTCAGCGGCAGCCATCAACTCACATGCAGAAGCATAGGTGAAGGGCTTAAGCATTTCACTATTATAGTGCTCCTGTGTAGTATAATTATCTCCTGTACCGTCATCAGTCCACACCTTGAACCTGTCCCAGTCATTCAATACATAAGACACAATGTTCCTCCAGATATCAAGAGTGAGCCTGATATGGCCGTGCAATATGTAACACAGAGAATGGAAAAGGCAGGCGCCATTTCCGGGCATGGAAACCACTCGGTAATTGACAGTTCTTTGATCGATGGTGATCACCTCGATAGACATCTCACCACCCAAATCGCTACTCGTGTATCTAAGATGTTTAACAGGCTTTCCCGTTATTAACTTGTGGATTTGCCTGCGAATATTTAGCGGCAGCATGTCTATGAACTTGTGGAACTGCCTGCGAGTATTTAGCAACAGAGTCTCTATGAACTTGTGGATTACCCCGCGAGTATTTGTCGGCAGCGTCACGAAGTTGTTTTCATCTAGCTGCATCAGAAAATGTACCACAACGTCTGACACGCCTCCTTTTTTACTGTTTTCTCACAGCTTGGATTACTGCTGACGGATGGCCTTATATGGGCAGGCAGTCAATTATGTGGGAGGCGTGATGATGGGGGACGCAACTCCGCCTCACACAGCAACCGAGCTGCAGGCTATGGACATATATATGTACGTAAGTAGGATTCAGTTATAACAGTTACGCGTAAAATTTCGAAATGAAACCTTCTTAACTTTTGTAAGTAACCTGTAAGGAATGAGCCTGCCAAATTTCAGCCTTCTACCTACACGAGAAGTTGGAGAATTAGTGATGAGTGAGTGAGTGAGTGAGTGAGTCAGTCAGTCAGTCAGTGAGTGAGGGCTTTGCCTTTTATTAGTATAGATAGACAGCCCAAGCATAGACAGACAGACACCAGATGTCACTGCCACACATGTTTATTAAACTATTTGTTCTCCACAAAAGTCCCACACAGAACACAGTGCTCCTGCACCAAACACCCCTCAACACAGGCTTCTCCAATGTCAGTGGGCTGCCTTTCTTCCTCCTGTCCTGGGAGCTTTGTCCTGCTCCCACTCCCGACTCTAGCTCCCCAACTGTAGGAAGGCGGCCCCTTTTATTTCCCCCTGGATGTGCTCCAGGTGCTTGATGATGTTCTTCTGGCAGCACTTCCTGGTGTGGCAGAAATGCTGCCCTTACACCTGGAAGCACTCCGGGCATCCCTGGAAGGTATTCCCTCCACCTTCCCAGATGTGGAGGAAGTGTCGATCTCCCGGGCTCCATGACGCTCGGGGCGCCCCCTGGCGGTGGCCACAGGCTCCAGTGGGTTTGAGCCTCCTTGCTCCAGCCCCGTTGTCCCCTCATCATCCAGGGCGGTTGCCCCCTCGTGGCCCGGGGGACATATAGATGACCTCCCAGTCCTTCCAGGCGTCACGGCTGGGTCTCACCCAGAGGTTTTGTTCAACCTCTGAGCAAACGAATGCTAAACATAAAGAGAAAGAGTATGAAAACAATGAATACTCAAGTCAAGTGTATTCACTGCACATTATTGAGCAGCATGCCATTACAACAACAACAACATTTATTTATATAGCACATTTTCATACAAAAAGTAGCTCAACGTGCTTTACATAATGAAGAATAGAAAAATAAAAGACACAGTAAGAAAACAAAATAAGTCAACATTAATTAACATAGAATAAGAATAAGCACCAATGGCCAGGGTGGACAGAAAAAACAAAAAAAAACTCCAGACGGCTGGAGAAAAAAATAAAATCTGTAGGGATTCCAGACCATTAGACTGCCCAGTCCCCTCTGGGCATTCTACCTAACATTAATGAAACAGTCCTCTTTGGATTTAGGGTTCTCACGGAAGGACTTGATGATGATGGTCACGTAGACCTCTGGCTTTTAATCCATCCATCATTGTTGGAGCTTCATGATGCTTTGAGTAGGTGGTGGTGGCGCAGGCCACCACCACAAAGAAACCGGAAAAAGAAACAGAAGAGAGAGTAGGGGTCAGTACGGATTTTAGAGCCACCATGAATAGTTATTATGATGAATTGAACATACAATCAGGATTAAGTTAAAGTGAAGTTATGAAAGGCCATGTTAAAGTAATGTGTTTAAAGCAGTGTTTTAAAGTGCTCTACTGTATTAACCTGGCAAATTCCTATCGGCAGGCTATTACAGATTTTAGGTGCATAGCAGCAGAAGGCCGCCTCACCACTTCTTTTAAGTTTTGTTCTTGGAATTCTAAGGAGATACTCATTTGAGGATCTGAGGTTACGATTTGGAATATAAGGTGTCAGACATTCCGATATATAAGATGGGGTGAGATTATTTAAGGCTTTATAAACCATAAGCAGAATTTTAAAGTCAATCCTGAATGACACAGGTAACCAGTGTAGTGACATCAAAACTGGAGAGATGTGCTCGGATTACTGGTATATTATATCTATAGTAGCGGGGCAAAAACCAAATGTGTCCAAATAAGGCAAGGCAAAAAACCAATGGAAAATAAGAAAAGTGTAGCAAAAAATACACTTGTAGGTGCTCCTTGTTAGGGACAATTTCCTTGAATCAGTGCCCTTTCCAGTTTCTCTCTTTATTCTCTTTCTCTCTAGCATTCACTATTGTAATCAGGTCCGACATGAGTCTTTCTTTTATACTGATCGGACTACATGGGAGGCATCCTTGGCTTTGTTGTCCTCAAGGGGTGGTTCTTGAGTCTGTGAGTGAAAATGGAGACAAGATTGTTAGGGACAGTGCCCCCTATAAACATATATATATATATATTTATGATGCTATATGATGATATATATATATGATGATATATATATATAGGATGCCAGGGGCCACGACCCGGCCGGGACGCCTTGGAGGACCGTAAGTGGGCGTGTGCCCATCTGGGATCATGTGTGGGCCGCCTTCCTGGTTGCTTTGGGGGCCACGGGTTCTGGGCATGGAAGCCCCACCCTGTAGGGGCCCGTGGTCACCACCAGGAGGCGCACAGATACCTTGGGGACCCTGGACCTCAGCATTTCCACCACACCAGGAAGTGCTGGGGGGAAGAGAAGCAGGAACACCCGGAGAGCTTCTGGGAGAACAGCCGGCACTTCCGCCACACTGGGGCGTGTCAGCGGGAGATTGCCGGGGAGCACCTGGAGCTCATCCGGGTGCGGATAAAAGGGGCCGCCTCCCTTCATTCAGGGCGAGAGTCGGGAGCGGAGAGGACTGAGCTGGAGAAGGCAAGGAGGCGGCCTGAAGAAGTAAGGCATTGTGTTGCCAGGACTTTCGGGACTTTAGGGATTTTGTGGTGCACTTATTAGTGTAAATATTGTAAATAAACGTGATTGTGGGTGATATGAATGTGTCTGCCTGTCTGTGTCCGGGTAACTTCCACTATTTATATATATATATATATATATATATATATATATATATATATATATATATAATAACATATATTAGAAATCAACAACCAGTTCAAGTCCAATTCAGAGTCCCAGAAGCCAAATAATATATGTGTCTACAAGTGCAAAATGCAGCAGGTTTGTAAACTAATGAAAGTGCTGGACTTTGTATCTTATACTAATTGGCAGTTTGTAACAGCTGACTGGAATCAAAAAGTTGATCTATTCTTGGAATGAAACAATATCCAAATGTTTCCTTTTTTCTGTTTGGCAGAACAATACAACAGTTTTTATTCTTTTATCTCAAGGTCTGTTTCGTTCGGTTTTACAGACTTCAGCATTATGCTAAAATTAAAAAAAAAAAAAAGAAACAAAAGAACAAGGAGAAAATTAACCCTGACAAAACAACTACAGGAACTAGACATTAAACACCAGAGAAATGTTTTCCATAATTTTCTGAGGCTTTCTGATGTTAGAGTCATTTTGGCTGCTGCAGTGTATAATAGCATACAAATCTCAAAGGATAACTAAAATTCCATAATCATATAGCTGCAGAGAATTTACACCAAATTAATAGGGCTCTTAAGTCTGCCTTTATATCTCCAAAGGGAATGCTGGGCTTCGTGACTCCAGTTAACACACCACTGGGAAAACAGCAGTCTGCAGAGCATTTCACAAAGCAAGTTGCACCTTACAGTTAACTTTATTGTCAGATGCTGTGCCAGAAAAACAAAACCTTCATTATAGCCATTTTAATTCCTATTTAAAAATGTAAAATATCAAAATAGCACACCTGTTGCTAGGATGTGCTGTTGCAACTATCAAGGGAATTAATTACCAGTCAATTACATTAATTTTAGTTTTGATATGTGATTCAGCAAGACATAGTTTTTACTGTGAAAGCTGCAAGAGAATTCAATATTTTAGTATAGTTTTATCAGACTCCATTAGTCTACTTACATATACACTGTTTAAATGCAATTCTATGCAAATTTAATGAGTTTTTTTTGTTTATCTTTAATGTGTGCTGTATATATCTGTGTTATACATAATTGCAAAAAACTAACTAAATCTACCATCCTTTTCTTTTATTCCCCATGTGGTTTTTGCCATTGTACTGTATATTTCTAAATCTTTAAAGCCAATTAACTTATTTAACATTTATATCTATTAAAAATCAAGGAAAAATAAAACTTGAAGGGATTAAAGATGGTTATGTTTTTACTTTTACTTTTAAAACATAGTTGTCCAAAATGCTTATAAAAACTGTAAATTACAAATCATTTATTTTTATTTTAATTATATATTTCCTTTGAAATATTGTTTCTGTAAATCAAAGTTTTTTTTCTGTAAATGTATCATTTATTTTAAATATTGTTCTCTTTTTTTTCTTTCTAAACATCAAGCTTATATTATACTTAAATTATTACAAGTTATAATGAAAAATAAATTACAACCTTCTCTCTGGAATCAAATATTTTATTCCATGGCAACTGAAAGATAAGTAAATAAGTAACTGCAACATATTTATGCTTGAGGCATCAAGCACCGGATAAAATTCAAACACAGATTCACAGACAATCAAAATCTGCTAAAGGAAATTTCAAGTAATTTATATAAAGTCAATATAACAAGAGCAGATTGTTCTTTATTTTGTTTTAAATGTGTAACTTCGCAGACCCTTCCTTCTATTTCATAAACACACTTTATAATATTTAAATGACATAAAATTCACAAACCTGCTTAATCCAATGAGCCTATCCAGGCAGCATTTGCCTCAAAGCAGAAACCAACTCAGAGCAGGGGGCCAGTCCATTACAGAGCCCACTCACGCCTACACATTTACACTGACAGGGAGTCAATTTGGGATTGTCAGTTCAGTCTTTGGGGATGTGGGAGAGAAATTGAAGTACCTAGAGTAAGACCTGCAAGGGTGTGAGGAGAACATGCAAAATCTACACAGAAAACATCTAGGCATGGGATCCAAATCCAGTGCTAGATCCAAGAGGAAGCAGCTCTAACTATTCTTCATCACCTCCATATAATATTGTTCTTTTTTATTTTATTTTATTTTTGTTTGTGCATCAGCTGAAGACTAAAGGCAGATTTGTGCGAAATTTACCCTTGACATGATTTTAACTGTGTCTCCAGTCTTGTTAAACTCATTTTAAAGTAATAGTTTTGACCCACTGTAAAAATTCCCTTCATAATTTAAACATTTCAATCATGTCACTACTGAATAATCTCGTTTTGCTTAAATTCAAAAGGCTCAGCTGCATTAATCTTTGGTCCTTATACCTCATCTTCTGTAGTCCTGGAATAAACCTAGTTGCTCTTCTCTGGACTTTTTCTAGTGCTTCTATGTCTTTTTTGTAGCCTGGAGACCAAAACTGCACATGCACACAGTACTCCAGGTGTGGTGTGTTATAAAGCTTGAGCAGAACATCCTTGGATCTGTCCTCTACATACTGTGCTATACTGTATAACCAAACATTCTGTTAGCCTTGATAATGACTACTGAACAGTGTTGGGAAGTTGATAGTGTTGAGTCCAATCCAATTTCTAAATCCCTTTCATTAGGTTTACTTTCAATTTTCAGACCTCCCATTGTGTATTCAGTCCTAACATTTTTTACTTCCTACTTGTAATATTTTACATTTACTTACATAAAATTTTATCTGCCACAAAACTGCCCAAGCCTGTATGCTGTCCAAGTTGTTCTGTAATGATTCAACGGATCTGAGATGACCTGCCAATCCACATAGCTTGGTATTCATATTCCTATCCAAGTCATTTACATGTATTAAAAATAGCAGCAGCCCTAACACTGACCCCTGAGGGACAGCTCTCTTAACATCACCATAAACTACAGTTTCTTGTATGCTTTCTACATTTTATTCGCAAAAACACAATAAAGTAAATGCTCCATTAATTTTATAAATACAACTAAAACCAAATGAAAGGTACATGAATACTGTATATGTTGCGGCAGAAGGCCAGGGACCTTGCCCCAACAGGATGCCTGGATCAGGGAAGGACCGGGAAAGGCGTAATATGTTCCCTGGACACAAGAGGGCAGCCCCCTAATTTCCATCCATGGCCCAACCAAGGGGCTGCCTGGATGGTTCCTGAGCCCTGGAGGACAGCACTTACACCACACCAGGAAGTGCTGCACTCCAGGAACTGTATACGCCTGGAGTGCTTCTGGGTGCAAGGGCAGCACTTCTGCCACACCAGAAATTGCTGCTAGAAGACCATCACCAAACACCTGGAACACATCCAGGGCGTGATTAAGAGCTGCCTCACTCCCTTCGAGGAGTTGGAGTCGGGAGGAGGAAGACGGAACTTGCGATAGAGAAGTGGAGGTGGGCGAAGAGAGAAAAAGACCGAGGAGCAGTGTGAGTGGGGGAACCAACTTTAATTGTTCTGTAAATAAACCCATTTGTTTTAGACATTGGTGTCGTGTCTGTCTGTGGCCGGGCTAGCTTTTACAATGTTTAGAAAATATTAGATGCCACTGTCTATTTTACACAATAGAGAAGTTTTGCTGAGGCATTAAAGCACATTAAAGTAATACAATAAATGCTCATAATCCCTGTGGCATTTGTTCCCTGCGTTTTCCCTTAGAGGGCCAGCTAACTATAATCACTCCCTATAGGAGTGCTCTACTGCAGGACTCTAGCATTCCCTTTGGTGGTCTCATCTACTACCATCTAAAGTGTAAAGTGACTTATGTAAATTTGTGCTGTGTTCCTGGCACAGTAATGTTTATCTAGAGCCCTCACTTTATGGTCAATGATTGTACTTACTGTTGCTCACAAAACATCTGGGGCCTCATGTATAACGCCGTGCGTAGAATTTGCACTATAACATGACGTAAGCACAAAAGCCAAACTGTGCTTACACACAGAAAATTCCAGATGCAGGAATCTGTGCGTACTCCAACTTCTGCGTTCTTCCGCTCAATAAATCCCGATCAGCGTGAAAACTAACGTACGTGCACATGCCTTCTGTCCCGCCCAATCTCCTCCCAGAATTACGCCTCTTTGAATATGCAAATCAATATAAATAGACCTTAAGCTCAGCGTTCTGTGAAAAGGCAATGGCAAAAGCAAGAAGGAAAATATAAGAATTTCAGCGAATACCAAGTGGAGGCAAAGAAAAACGTACTATTTGTTGGTTTATACAGTGGTATAATCAACAAAAGGAAGTTGATCGAGTGACATAGCGTGTTGGAGAAACAAGTTCAAGTTCACAAAGTTGCACAGTGCCCGACATAAAAAAGAAGTTGTCACATATCAAAGTCGCCATGAAAAGGCGAGACGTAGCCCATCGTCTAAGTGTCATATGGAAGCTTATTAGGGTACAGTGAGAAAAAAAAGGCACAGAGTAGGAAAAAAGCACAAAATGTTAACTTCAATCTCGAAATATCCACTTTAATCACGTAGTTTATTTTGTCATTAAAGTAAAACATAAACTTCATCTTAAAATCATTTAATTTACTAGTTTCTGAAATCCCATCGTAACTAAAGAAGCAAGTTAAATGCTTTATTTTGTATTTGATTTTCTATGTGCTCTGTGTGTGTGAATCACTACGTGCTTCTGTTCTTTCTCTTTCTCCGACAGGACACAGGATCCATTACATTCATGATATTACAGCTCTCTGAATAATTAAAATACTGAGATGTATACGTGATATCATTTTCATGATGATTGGCATGAAAGCATGTTATTAAGAACACGAGGGCGCAGTGATTGTTCATGTCTCATACAAGATGCTGCTGCGCCATGCGTGACCTTCGATGAAATAATTTATTGCAGCAGTACTGTGTCTTTCAAACGTACTAACCTTCAATTCTTGTCCTTACTTTTCTTTCCCCAAATACCCAATCGCCACACAATCAGCTCTGTAATAGACGTTAAGCAATCTGTAAGCTTACAACGACGATTCTTCAAAACTGTTAAGGAACATTGAAATATCTTCATAGTACGTGTTTAATTAATCTATCTGTCTATCCTTCCAGTGTCGCACCAGCCTCAGTAAATATACAGCGCAAGGCAGGAAGAATACGTGAACATGCAAGCGCTGCTGCACCGTGTCCTCACATGTTTAATTATTAACAATACAGATTATTTAAATGAAGTTAAAGTTTTATCTGTATAATATAATCAACATATTTTGCTGCATTTCATCTTACAAATGATAGCGTCATCATATGTAAATACGCGCTTTATAAAGTGCCGCAGGTTGTGTAATATTATAACTGTAGTGCAAGTTTACAGTGGGTAATTGTACTTAATTACAAGCAGTTCTACAAAGAGCAATTGATTGAGTGCATTTATAGTTCTTGGGATGAAACTGTTTCTCAACCACGAGGTCCGTACAGCAGGCATGTCAAACTCACTACCACTGGTGGGCCGCTTCGACTGCCATACGTACATCAGCGGGCCGCACTGTAACAAATACTATTATACTATTATACAAAGTTACTGTAGCTTTCTTTCCAATACTGAAAACTTTAAAAAATGTAACACTTAAAGTTTAAAGAAAAGCAATTTACTGTATTTCCATACAATCTCCGTACAGCAGCGTACAATTAGAGTCTTGGCCTCTTAGCTAAGTCCTTATATTATTATATTATATTCATTGCTTATATAGGAGTCTTACAGTGTGAGATTTATTTCTTTTGTCCCGACACTTGGCATCTCTTGTTAGTAACCAGTTTGTCAATATCAGGCTTGAAATCTTGTGCAGCTGCAACTTTTAGGAGGGATTAAAGATGCTCGACAGTAAGTCTTGAGCAATGTGGGGTTTTGGTAGCTTTCATTAACGAAAATAATTGCTCACAAAGGTAAGTGTTTCCGAACATAGACAGTACTCTCGATGCCAACTTATGGATCTGCGCATACGAGGGTGGCGGGTAAGCATACAAGCCTGGCACACCAACTTCATTGTATTTTGCCTTCAGAATAGAATCTGACTGCAGTTCAATCAATTCCATTTGGATATTCTCAGGCGCATTCTCAACGTTGTAAGAGTATGGTGACGTAAACAGCACAAAGTCCTGTTCGTGTGAACTGAAATCGCGAAAACGCTCACTGAATTCATTGCTCAGTAATACAAGTTGGAAAACAAATCCTCCAAAAATCAAATTTTACTTTACTAAGTTTACTTCAAAGTTTATATTGTAAAATAAGCCGATATGCAAAAAGCCCCCTGACCTACACTAATTATACAAACTCAAAATCACAAAAATCTGTTAATAAACAACTCACCAACCTCTCGCGTCCACTTTAGATCTTCAGCTGTAGTCTGCACTAACTGTTCGTTACAATACCAGCACAAAATTACATAACACTAAAGCAAAAAAACGTGAAAATATGCAAGCTATTACTACCCGTGATGGTCAGTTCTGCCTAGTGGCCAGTCTCAGCAGCCCAGCCAGTAGTGTAGCCCAGTGGTCCGCAACCTGTTTGACACCAAGGACCGCTTTACTAGAAGCAAATTTTTCCAGGGACCGGTGGGTTGTTGGAGGTTGGAGTTTATGGGGTGATTATGGGCGGGTTCGTAGGGCAGTTTTATACACAATTTACATTACATTTCTATTATTATTGTCATAATTTAGTAATAGATATTGTACAGCTTACCATAATGCAGAATCAGTGAGAGCCCTGAGCTTGTTTTCCTGCAACCAAACGATCCCATCTGGGGAGGATGGAAGACAGTGACACGCGAAGTGTGTTGCTTATGTTCAGTATACTCCGTAATCTCGTTTTGGTTGGTGTCACTGCAGAAAACGTGCATCACAAAGATAGGATGTTGGAAATGGAAGCAGCTTCAATAGCTTCTTTCGCGTTAGTTTAATCTTCTCCTGTCTACAAGTTATGCTGACGAGAATTTTTCTCAGCATTTCCTTGCGATGATACATTTTCAGGGTGCGAATGATGCCCAAATCCAATGGCTGAAGCACTGCCGTGCAATTGGGTGGGAGGAATTCAATGTGAACACTATCTAAGTGCGGAAGCATGTTGTGGTCAGCACAGTTATCAGTCAGAAGCCAAATTATCCTTTTCTTCTTCTTCATATTGTGAGGTTTCTGAACTCTTTTGGGATCTGGGATTCCCCCACCCAACGGGAACAACACGCTGAAGTGCGTCCCGAAACGCTATTACCGCATGTGAGATTGTTTGTCTGGGTACCAAGAGAGTTTAAAAACCTCATATATTCTTGAATGAGTGCCGCATTAATAGGAATGTTTCTTGAACAAGCATCACTGCAACCACATAAAAATGGCTTTTTCGGAGTCTTCAAATGCAGCAGTTCACATACGTTTGCAACCCGAGATTTTTCTGCTTTTTTGCATATAACAAGTATGCCGTTTCTATAGAAGGGTGATAATGAGTTAAATTCTAATGGATGTTTTTCAAATGTTAACGAGCAATAAGGAAAAGGTATCACTTAAAACCACATAAAACAAAAACAGCAAAAAAACAGTACGAGGAAAGTTCGAAGAAAGAACATTTTTTACAGTGTTTCTGTCTGGGGATCGCTGTGCAACTGTCCACAACTGAGCTGTGACCACAGAACTAACTGCTCTGTGGATGATTCATTCAAGCATTTCAAGATCACTTCGTTGTAATGAAAGTATCTGCTGCTGAATGTACTTCGTAGTAAAGAGATTTCTGTGGACTTGTGTCATATGGCGAAACTGTCAGAAACATAAAAATACTTTGTTGTAATACTCTCTCACCATGGTCTCTCTCCTCTTTCTGCGCCGCTGCAAAGCCCTTCACTGAGTGAGTCTCCATTGCTGGCAGTTCTCTCCCGGGCCACGGACCGCAGCCTAGCACTTCAGTTGCGACTTTGTGGCTGCAACTATACTAGCAGATGACGTTTCCGGTACCAAAATGCTATGGGAAAACGTGCTTTTGTCAGAAGGCAGAAGTAAGAAAAGTCAATAAGTAACGCCGAAGATGCAGAATGATTCAATCACAAACAATAGTAATCATTTTGTACAAGTTTAGTGCTAACTAGGATCTGTCATGCAGGCCGCACAGATTTCTGTTGTGGGCCGCATGCGGCCCGGGGGACGCGTGTTTGACATGCCTGCCGTACAGGAAAGGCTTTGAAATGTTTTGCCGTGGCTGAGGCAGCCTGGGCTTGATGCTGTATCCCGATAATTCTCTTTCCGATCAGCTGCTGCTGTGATTCACACTCAGATACAGTGATATAAATACTCCGAGTGGTGCAGTGAGAGTAATATGGAAAAAGATGATCCGCTGTGGCAACCCTTAAAGGAAGCAGGTGAAAGAAGAAAAAGAAGAAAAAGAAGATGGTGCAGTGAGAGTAACAACGCTAAAGCACTTATGGTATTTGGAATACTATGGCTATTCCCTGGACCATTATATTGTTACAGATAATCTACAATCAGATGCATTACACTAATAAACAATATGCGGTTAGTTTCAGTTTATTTATAAAGCCGCGTCAGGAAAATAAGGAGTAACCACACAGGAACAGTAGCACTGCTTAGATGCTGGGTGCCGCCAGTCTGCAAAACCGAAAAGAGAACTTGCGTACGACAAGGTATGAGGTATCGTGGTAAAGTGCGTGGCTTTACGCCAAGTGTAGGTTTTATACATTGTGATTTGAACATGGAAAAGTTACATTTCTGTGCATACGTACCATTCATACATAAGGCCCCTGGAGTGGCTTTCCTTTTGCACATCTGACTAAATATTTAATAAGTGTTTTTATCTTCTGTGAAAAGGACTTTTCCTATGTCACCTCTTCCTTTGTAAGCAGCCCCAAACCGTCAGTCCTTTTAGGCTGTTTATTCAGTCAGTTTTTCATATTTGACCCTGTACCGATGTGATGTCCAATCGAAACTGAGTGGGCTTCCTATTAATGATAAAGGTTTTAGTCTTTTGCTGACCAGTATTAAAACAACAACATTGGGGAATATTTTTGGAATTGTAATGATAATATGTCATGTATAATACTGTACAGTATAAGTCTGACTCAGCTACTGTATATTTTCTTAGTATAAAATGACCCCTGGATATAGATTTTCCAGGTGTTCTTCTCATTTAGCATTAATAAATGCACTCATCCCTGCCCGATCCCCTACCATCCTATCAGTCAGGTGACTTTAACATAACAATCCAGAAGGTCCTTGTGGTGTACAATACTTCTAGTTTAGTCAACGTCTCTTCATGCGGTACATGCATGAACTCACAAAGAGAGCAACAAACCTATAATAACTTATTAAATACTAAATGTTTCATAAAAGGAAGATAGAGGATGTTCTGTATTCCAAGGCCACACCAGCTTGGCTTCAGTCGTACACTACTGTCAATTTCCATCATGAATGTGCGGAAGTCATAATTCTTGAAGTGACATTACATATTAAAGTACAGTTTGTACCGATCCAAGCCGCACTCTTCCCTTTGAGGAACAAAATTGAACATGCTAGCCAATTTATTGTGTAACTAGTTGTAACAAAACACATGGTTCACATTGTTAATAAAAAGAGCACAAACAGTTGTTGAAAACTGAAAATGATTTTATAGTAATTGGGATTCTACTTTGTCCTAGAAGGATGATGAGAGCAAAAATAATAGCAAATATATATTTACTGTGCTATATTTAAATCTTAGGATTTCTAACTCTGGAAGAGTTCTATTTAATCTCTAATCACATTTAATCTGAAAAGAAATAATAACTGTTTTGTTAATAATATTTTTTATCTGCATCTACATCCAGTCATAATAAATCAGCTGTTAGGCCTACATGTCGTATCAAATGTTCATTAACCCCTACGTGATCACTTTAATTGCTAGAAAGAAATGAAATCACTTTTATTGTATGATATGTCACTTTTCTTTTATAATGATAAAGGGACTTTTTGGTGGCGGCTGCATTGTTTCACACCAAATAATAGCTGCATCGAAATGAGTCAAGGGAAGTCATTTTCCACGTATCGTTTAACTCAGGTATATGATCACACAATGGTTAATCATGTAAAGGCATGTGGAAGGCAAGATTGCCAGCAAAAAGAAATAAAAAAGTGATTGATCATCAAACCGGGTATAGAATCATAAATTGGACAGAGCACCGTCTTTTTTGTAGCTCTTTGTTGAATGTGACACTGCTTTCCTTTAAGTGAAGGATTTCACTGTCAGATCCCAAACAGCACACTTGGCTTATTACTGATACAGTAAAAACACATGGGACTGAGAGCTCTATATACAGTGGTTATTTTTGTCATTGTGACTAATCCACAGTACTGAGAGGTGTCTGAAGGTTGTTCTGTGGAAAGCAACAATAGACAAACATGCTTTCTGTATTTTGCTGAGAAACACAGAAATAACGAAGATGCTTTCCAAATGCATGGCCAGGAGAGGGAGCTAAACGTTAAATCACTGAACCCAGAAATGTGTGCGACTCACACTACAGCATTGTAATCCATTAGACTGAAATATTTTAGGTACAAGTAGCACAATCTTCTTTAAGATATAAACCCAAAAATGAGGACCATAGTAAATGATAACTAATACAAAAGTAAAAAACTGATATTATTTTCTACATTTTTTCACTCTGTTGACAGCTATAGCAGTCACATATCTCTTTCATATTAGCTTTGCATCTTTGTTTGAAGCAATATTTACCCATTTCTTCTTGCAAAGTTACTCTTTGTGGGTGTATCAGGTTACCTGGGAAATGATCACAGGCAACAATTCTGAGGCCATAAAAATTATTTTACATGCAGTGTTGTTCTACCAGAGTACTTTGACATATTTTCTTCAGATGCATGTTTCTGGCATAAAGGTATATATTTTTATCTGGTGTCTCACTACATTGAAGTGCATTAATTATTAGAAGATTGACAGTCCTTACACTTCTAAGGCAGAAATGTTGGTGATTCTTCCTTTTTGCTATTACTATTTCTTGTTTATTTGACTGCTTTTGCTTCTGATTTAAGGATTTCGAATTTGGATTAGTGTATTGAGACTTGATTACTGCAGATTGTCTTTTTAGACAACTTTTTGCTCTTCTTTTTTAATGTAATATTTTTATTTTGGTAAACAAAATCATTTGTTTATGTTATTTATCTGTCTTTTTTGTGACTGAGCTGGAGGTTTACGGTGACTTTCCGCCCTGTGGAGCTTTTGCTTTATGCTTTGAGATATATATAGTATTTTTTCCACCTCGCCATTATTGTGCCTGCTCCAGCTGAAGCCAGCAAATCAAATTTTTAATTTTAGAGGCCATATCTATATTGCTATGGAATAAACCCTAATCATAACAATTCCCTATCCAGAGATTTGAATATACAGTAATAGTCTTCTATATTTTCTCTCATGGTCCTGTGCTGGCCATAAGTCTGCATTTGAATTTTGGAGGAATTATGTATCAAATTGTGTTTATGGACAATTTATGATTTCTTGTTGTTTTTGTTAAATATGAATTTTTATTTTCCACGTATTTTTGTGATTACCGTTGGTTTTGTTTATTGTTCTGTAATTATATACCATGCCTTTAAATGTGCATCTATTCCTTGTATTCTGTGGGTAGAACCCCAAGAGGTGGGTCCTCCCTGATGTCATGCCTGAGGGACTGACCTCCACTTTTATATTGTAAGGAATGAAATGATTTCCCACAGGTTGTCAAATTCCTTTTGCATCTTTTAGCTGTTTTGAGCGGTGGCCATTGCGGCGATCATTACCTTCAGTTCAGACAGATTGTTTTGGTCTTCATACTCCACGAGTGAAGTGGCAAGCCCAGTTAAAGCCGATGTTCCCAGCTCGCAAGGAGCAGATGAGAACATGGAAGTCAAGGCCATTTTTAGTTTCAATGAATCTTCTGGAATTGACGAGCTATTGTGACCTGAATCACTTGCACATTCGCTCACACTTTTGCTCTCGGCTGGAGATAATGCAGCAGCGGCAGGTCCCGGGAAATCTGTACTTTCGCCTGTCTGTCCCAGGTCAGTCTCTGAAAGGCCGTACCTTGAACTTGGACTTGATGCCTGTCTAGGTTTGGATGACGCTTTAGCTTTCTTTTCCATTTCCATTTCCATTTTCCATTTCTTTCTGAGCCCCTTTCCTGCTGCTCATGTTTATATATGCTTGCATATACTGTAGAACCTCCTTAGGTTGGGTAAATACAGGATACCTCAGAATGATATAAAACAAGAGAAAAAAATAACACCGCTGCTAACGGAGTTCCACTTCAGATGCCCATCTCACGTAACGGACAATAGCAAAATGCTCAAAACATATCTTGGGTGTGTTTTTCTATTTTTTGTAATAAATCTTTTTCTTTTTAAAGATTCTTTGTGGCACTTGTGTCTTCTAGTTAGAATTTTCACAGTTTCTCACTCAGAAGGTGTCTTTACATATTCTGGGTTATAGTCTGTTTGAACTTTCAAAGCCAGCTTTCCGTTGTGGGACCTGCTAGGCCAGAAGCCAGCCATTAATTGTCAGGGCAAGTGAGCTTGTGAAGGCTTTAATCTGTCTTTTGGGGAGCTGTTTGGAGGCCTCTGACTCCATTTCGCCATGCACATGTGTCCATCTCACAATAGGGAAAAGGACTATTTTGATTAATAGGCCTCATTTGGAGGCAATATTTTAGAGGCTTTCTTCACTTACGGTTTGAAGAGCCTGGCAGATCATATAAGAGCTGTGATGAAAAATTCAAGATGCATGTTGGTATATCTTGTATATGTGGCACACGGGATGGATGGGCATCCTGGCAAGGATTCGGGAGGCCCCAAGTGAACAGAAAAACATCCCAGCCAAGAGAAGGAAAAATGTCGCACCTGGACAAGGTCGCCCTAAAGGATAGACGGATATCCCGAGCAGAAGAGAAGGTTTCTTACCCGGATGAGAACCCTCAGACAAATGGACAGGCACCCTGACCGGGCACATGTGTAACACCTTCCCTGGCAGAGATAAAAGAAGACAGGGAGGGACAGTCTCTGAGGGGTGTTTATTCATCCCAGGTGCTAGATGGCAGCAGCCTTCCATATTGGTGCATATTTGGGAACCAGCAGGGAATGCTAGGAGTTGTAGTCCGGCAGAGCAGCCCTGCTGGGGTCCATGGGTGCTGCAAGAGGGTGCTGCAGCAAGATGTGTTTCCTGCTATATTGGACTTCCATATGACCCGGAAGTACTTCCAATGGGCAGTAGTCCTGGCAACAGAAGTACTCCCGGTTCCTCAATAAAAAAGATTGCACTCCCTTGACAAGGCGAGTTCGAGCTGTGAGGAAGGAAAGCAACACTTGGCTGGAGGAGGGCAGTGCGGTGAAGAGAGGAGAACTGACTTATGGAGAGATAACTTGCGCTTTGTTACTTTTTGGACATATTGTGTAATTAAAAACAACTTTATTTTGAACCCGGGACTGTATTATATGTTTGTGTTGGAATTTGGGGCCCACTAGTGCCCTGTTTCCATCACACATGCTACATTTTACCACACATGATGCTTACAGCATTCCTATTCCAAAAATCATGTTTGGCTCCACAGGACTACTGAAAGAAGCCTACCAAGCTAATTTTATTTTTGTTTTATTATGCTTTCTAGTCTCTTTAGAAATTGTTTTTTCAAATACAAATATTGTATAGGTCTGGCTGGCATAAATTATATCATTCACCCTTTTCTGTTGTCTTATGTTCAGAAATGAAATATAGAAGAGGGAATGCAATGCTAATACTTGAAAAAGTATTATCTTTAATTTATTCTATTATATATTATATAAGTAAATATGTAGATTTAACACTACTGTATGTAACCTTACATCAAAATTGTTTAAAATGATTAAGAATATATACCAATAATAATGAAATTAATATTCTCTCCATTAACAGTTTCATGCCAAGTTTTCCGGTTGTGCTAAATGGACTGTTTTCATGGAAGTCAATTAAATTGGGAATCCCATTAATTGGAGTTGCATTGCCATTGTGTTGGGCATTGCAGTCTAATTGAATATTTACCTCTTTGCAGTTAAACAAATATAACATGAAAATTATTAAACCAATTGAAAATAAATTTTGTGTTTTTTTGCACCTGAAAAACAAAATATAGTATGTTGCTACTAATTGGTAAACTACCTTTAGTGGTAATGATGGAATATGTAGAGAAAGAGTCTACAATCATTTTTTTCCAGACTTTTAAGATTCACGGATAGAAGCTTGCATCTTATTTTCTTTGATCATCTGTTTGTTGTAGTTAGATTTGCATATCTTATTTTTGTATGTATGCATCATGAAAGCTGTTACTAACAAAACAGACTGCATTTTGACATTATGCAGTGCAGCATATTTACTTTAGAAAGAAAGAAAAATTGTCACCATTTACTGTGTTCGTGCATTTGAAAGAAAGCAATGATAGTGCAGATTGGTCAGTTTGGATTAAGTTAGTATATCTTAAAGTAATTCAAACTGTACAGTAATACACACAAATACAATACATTATAGTCAAAATTAATAACTTAGAACCTTTTGCAGTGAGCAGAATTATTGGTGTTGTATTAAGCAAGGAAGAATACAATGCAAAGTATTTGTGTATATTGTTGTTACTTTCAGAGTGGTGGTGCTTGAAAGACAATAGACAGGGCATCTTTTGTATTCTTGTAGTCTCATAACTTTTGCATTAGGCCTTTCACATCCTGCCCTATGTTTAGCTAATGTTCAGCTTGATTTCCCCTTACCAATACCACAGAGAATAAACTGTTGTTCCTTTCACTTAAGTTACTGTCCTACCACCTTTGTCCACTTATTAAATGAACAAAACATCATGTGTAGTGTGAAGACAGAGAAAACACAAGAGAATCACATAAAGGTTTGTGACCCAGTCCCGTATACTGACGGTCTTGTGGGTAACAGTCTTGTAAACAAACAATGGTTGAATGATACAGAAGATTTTTATATGCAATGGACAGGAAATGACAATGATAATTGATAGTGACATTGAAATGGTGAGCCGGAGGTGATAAGATGAGTTGAAGGCAGAAGTTAAGTTACCTGGAGTGAGACGGAAGTGAGATCATCTGCTGGTGTTGTATCTTCGGCACCTGGAAGAAGACAGTTCTTGATTGGATTTTGAACAGAGTTTCAAAAGGTAAGTCTTCTAATTGTCTGATTTCCCGAAGGAAAAGAGAGAGAGGCATTAGCGCTAAGCAGCAAGTTCCCCTGGTTGTTGTACTCACGCTGTGTCGGGCCCGATGGCTGCCCCCTATTCGCCTGTGTATGACAGTAGGTTCAGCAAAATGTGACAACACATCTGTACCCATGTAACTCATGAACAAGGGGGATGCTGGGCTGTGAAAGCAAAAAAAGTTGGGGACCAGATGATGAGTTGAGAATGTGTGTCCTTATTCCTATAAAGTCACTACAGGGAAGGGTGGTGGGACACAAGTTTTAAACAGCATTTCCACAAAAAATAATGGAACTACAAGGCATCCTTTTGTACAAAAGATTGATTCACAAAATTGGATTTTTCAAAGAGTGGATGCCAGAAGAGAGCATTTTTTTAGGCCAATGAATGAATAATTGTGTGATTATTACTCTGATTTTTTGTATCAGTCAAAAGTACGGCATTGGCTGCAAAATCTGAAATAAACACGTAATAACTAGCTCATCCTAAAAAATGCATACCCTCTTCTGGGTTTCAGGATGGTAAGATGCCAGCACTCCCCTCATTTGTTTTTCACTTAGTACCCTACTCATTGAGTACCCAAGATAGCGCATCTGATGTGCCAACTTTGCATTTTTGGAGTGCAAAGTTCGTCTGATTTTTCACACTCTAACATTACTTGAAAGCATGTGATGTGCATTAATGAAAATTACTGTATCTTCTAATTAAGCACCCTGGTATCCTTTATACATTTCAAAATTTGATCCATCATTCACTAGAATATTACAGGTGCATAATGAAGTAATAAAGGTAATCTTACAAACACTTTCAATCCATTTAGATTTGAAAAAGTAATTTTTACCACAATTAACCCTTGTCACACTTCCTTATTTTTATTTCCAGGAGGCATCCTCAACAGATAAACTCTCTTTTGGTTATACAAAACAATGGTGGAATCACAAGTCAAGAGCTTCTTTAGTGTCCTTCTGTGTTCAAATCCAAAACAAAAACAACCTTACTTTGTCAAAGAGTTCAAACCGTTAAAGCACAGAGAAGAAAATGAATCCAAGCCATCAAAAGAGACAAAGGACCAACTTTTATTATACACTGTTGCAGTCTGCATGTCTTTAGCCGGCATTTCAAGTCTCATGAATACATAAAGTTTACAGGCTGCCTTTAGAATGGTGTTGTGCTGAGACCTTTTAGCTGAAACAACTTTAATGTCCTACTGACACAGGACAATAATAGTATCTGTGTTAATGTGTAAGAGTTTGCACTTATGGAAATAGCACAGCAAGTCTCCTGGCAATAGAATTTGACCAAGCAACCATACCTGCTCCTGGGGACTATACCCAACTTATTGTAACTGTGATGTAATTAAAGTCTTTCTTTTTCTTATAATATAAACTACTAGCAAAATACCCACGCTTTGGAGCGGAGAAGTAGTGTGTTAAATAAGTTATGAAAAAGAAAAGGAAACATTTTAAAAATAATGTAACATGATTGCCAATGTAATTGTTTTGTCACTGTTATGAGTGTTGCTGTCATCAAGGATTTGATTATCATTATTTCTTTCAATCAGGTTCGTATTTGGAGGACGTGTTGTGATCAAGTTATATTCCGTGTTTGTCAACCGTTGTAAAGATAACAGGTTTCATTCATCGAAGTGTTCACTACCCAAATCGCTACTCGTGAATCTAAGATGTTTAACAGGCATTCCCGGTATTAAGTTGTGGATTTGCCTGCGAGTATTTAGCAACAGCATGTCTATTAACTTGTGGATTTTTCTGCGAGTATTTGGCGGCAGCGTCACGAACTTGTTTCCGTCTAGCTGCATCAGAAAATGTACCACGATGTCTGACACGCCAACTTTTTACTGTTTTCTCACAGCTTGGATTGCTGCTGTCATAACCGGTTTGAGTTTCATGGTTTGTTTTAATTACGTTAGTATTTGCAGGACTTGTGTTGAAGTGACATTCAGCATCTGTCAAACGTTATAAGCATACAACCGGCTTCATCGATAACTTCGCATCCAGCTTTTGAGAGTTGAAACATTCATAAACATCAAAGTGTCCACTACTCAAAATGTCACCTGTGAATCTAAGATGTTTAAGATCCATTGGCGGTTGTCCAAAGGTGTAAAAGATTTGGCCATTTCGGTACACTTGAAAGTGACAACCAAACAATTCAGCGGCAGCCATCAACTCACATGCAGAAGCATAGGTGAAGGGCTAAAGCATTTCACTCTTATAGTGCTCCTGTGTAGTATAAATATCTCCTGTACCATCATCAGTCCACACCTTGAACCTGTCCCAATCAATCTGTACACAAGACACAATGTTCCTCCGGATATCAAGATTGTGCCTGATATGGCTGTGCAATATGTAACACAGAGAATGGAAAAGGCAGGCTGCATCTCCGGGCATGGAAACCATTCGGTAAGTGACAGTTCTTTGATCGATGGTGATCACCTCGATAGACATCTCACTACCCAAATCGCTACTCGTGAATCTAAGATGTTTAACAGGCGGCATTCCCGGTATTAACTTGTGGATTTGCCTGCGAATATTTAGCGGCAGCGTGTCTATTAAGTTGTGGAATTGCCTGCAAGTATTTAGCGACAGCGTCTCTATTCAGTTGTGGATTTGCCTGCGAGTATTTAGCGACAGCATGTCTATTAACTTGTGGATTTTTCTGCGAGTATTTAGTGACAGCATTTCTATGAACGTGTGGATTTGCCGGCGAATATTTAGCAACAGCGTTTCTATGAACTTGTGAATTTGCCTGCGAGCATTTAGCGACAACGTGTCTATTAACTTGTGGATTTTTCTGCAAGTATTTGGCGGCAGCGTCACAAAGTTGTTTCCGTCTAGCTGCATTAGAAAATGTACCACGACGTCTGACATGCCTCCTTTTTACTGTTTTCTCACAGCTTGGATTGCTGCTGTCATAATCAGTTTGAGTTTCATGGTTTATTTCAATTACGTTAGTATTTCCAGGACTTGTGTTAAAGTGACATTTGGCGTCTTTCAAGCGTTGTAAGCATACAACCGCCTTCATCGATAACTTTGCATTGTAATAAACGAACAATAAAACAGCAGAGAAGCCGTGGATTAAATAAAAAGGCTGCAGTTATCAGCAGGGAGACATGAATACCGTGGCAAAGCAAAGAAGGGAATGAAGAGACCGGAGCGACGGACTGCCTTATATGGGCAGGTGGTCAATTACGTGCGAGGCGTGGGGATGGGGGACGCAACGCCGCTTCACACAGCAACCGAACTGTAGGCTATGGACATATATATGTACATAAGTAGTATTCAATTATGACCGTTACACGTAGAATTTCGAAATTAAACCTGCTTAACTTTTGTAAGTAACCTGTATGGAATGAGCCTGCCAAATTTCAGGCTTCTACCTACACGGGAAGTTGGAGAATTAGTGATGAGTGAGTGAGTGAGTCAGTCAGTCAGTGAGGGCTTTGCCTTTTATTAGTATAGATAAGTTTAAATGTGTTGTATGTTTGTGTGTTTCATTTGCAGGAATTTAATAACTAATAAACAACAAACATAAAAAAATGTTTGAAAGATGAAGATAAGTGGTCCCTAGGCAAGACCAAATGCATTTAATTTACAAGGTTAATGTCTAATTTACCTGGTTTATTCTATAATACACTATTCTGACATTTGTCAAAACAGAGACCGTTAACATTAAATCTGAAAAACGGGTTAGCTGAAAATCATAGGATATTGTCATAAGGGCGGCACGGTGGCGCTGCTGCCTCACAGTTAGGAGACCCAGGTTCGCTTCCTGGGTCCTCCCTGCGTGGAGTTTGCATGTTCTCCCCGTGTCTGCGTGGGCTCCCTCTGGGCACTCCGGTTTCCTCCCACAGTCCAAAGAAATGCAGGTTAGGTGGATTGCCGATTCTAAATTGGCCCTAGTGTGTGCTTGGTGTGTGGGTGTGTTTGTGTGTGTCCTGCGGTGGGTTGGCACCCTGCCCGGGATTGGTTCCTGCCTTGTGCCCTGTGTTGGCTGGGATTGGCTCCAGCAGACACCGGTGACCCTGTGTTCGGATTCAGCGGGTTGGAAAATGGATGGATGGATATTGTCATAAGAAAGTTGAAAAAACTTAATGGAATTCATCCGTGAAAAAATGAATAGCATTTGTTCGGTTTTATGGCTTTCATTGTGTAGTGCTTTTTAACAATTCTTTTTTGTTAAACTAAAATTAACTTTTTGGAAGTGAAAGGAGAAGGTTGGCATAAAAACAATTTATTGCTGGGTATAACTAACACGAAGTATGCATGCCTATTGATGCAATGCTTCCGAATTTTGTGAAAAGGGCTAATTGGATTCCTCAAAGACACCAGCCCATCTCCCTTTCTTAGGCTGAGTTGTAGGTTTCCAGTATGAACTTTTTTTAAAGCTTGTCAATATGTGGCATGAGATAAAAATGAAATTTGGTCGCCTGAGGTTTTTACCAGTTAAGTCAAATCAAGTACAATACATAGAACAATAAAATTCACAATAGCATGTCTTCTCAGAACAGTTGACAAAAATGCAACTAAAAAATTAAATCAATAAAAAAGTATATACTAGTAAGCATTGAACATTTATATACAATACTTGATTTTAAGCATTGTGATGTGTCTTGCTACTGCATGGGCTGTGGCGAGTGGAAGCAGGGTTGAAGTGGAGTCTTGAGAGGAAAGCACTTTTTGAGGGCTCAGGGCACCTCCTAAGAGAGAGAGCTGAGTGACCGGGGTCTGGGATTACTAACGGTGCTAAAAGGGGAGTGATGTGGTTGGTGAGGGGCAGCTTTGGAGCTAGGTAGGAAACACAGGAGCAGCAACTGGAAAAGGGAGCGAATGCTTAAAGGGCTAGCAATATAGGCTATATACAATCTGTTTTTTTTATTTTGGAGGTGTACCCTTGACCCAGACAACGGGAGTGGTATATCATGGCCCACCAAATAAAAAGCCAGTCGGCATCTTGAAGACCTCCCCGGAAAAGTGGCTCCTGTGTGTCTTGTCCAATAAGTTGTCACAGTATTATATATGCAAATGCCAATGGGCCCTCATCATTTGCCAGAATGGAGGACTAAGAAAAGTGACAGTGTAGGATGGCTGAGGTCTTCCTCTTAAATTATACTCTTTGGCTTTCTAAGACAATATGTAGGCTGTAGATGTGTTGAAGTGAGGGCAGCTCGGTACCAGTAATATTCTGTGGCACTTTCACTACACTCTGCAGTGCTTCATGTTTTTGAGCTGAGCAGATGCCATACCTGGATGTGATGCAGCTGGTGAGGATGAACTCCACTGTGCTTCTGTATAAGTTACAGAAACATACACTCTGATTGGGATGCACTATTTGCTTTGAGCATCACTATTATTTTTTCACAAATACCCATACTGCAAACCTCTGGGATTCTATTAGGACACATTTACGTTTTCTCACGCAGTTCTGCAATTATCTTATGCTCAGCCAGAGTGATCTTACAATAAAGACTTGAGAATATGTTCTTGTTCCTGTTAAGTTCAGTAACTGTTCTTTCAGTATTCCAGTTAAATGATCCCCCACAGAAATTATAGGTTTTCTGATAGCTCCATTTTCACCTGTGAGGGCCTTTGCATACCTACTCTCCGTTTATCATGCCACTTTTTTCATAGAATTACATGCAACATTGGATTTCTTCACAATAGGCATAATTTTCCTATATAGTAGGACTTCACCATTTTGTTCATCACACTAACTTATGCAAATTAAACATAGCTGAGATGATTGTTAATTTCCTCTAGATGCAGTTATACTGTTAATCACATACACGACATATAAAACTTTAGACAAGTCCTATTTATTTTTTACGTAATAGTGTCTTTTCAGTCTATTAAAACATGATCAACAAATGCACACATTTAGTCAAAACTGAAAAAGCAAGTAATAAAAACCTAACAAAGTAAAATAATAATAATAATAACAAAGTACAAATCTCTTCATTCAGTATATAGAGAGGACAGACCCTTGTTTTACACAGTTGCTGGATCGGTCTGCTATGTAATGTATACAGTTTTTGTAGCCATGTCATTTTCACAAAGAGTTTATACACTCACCTAAAGGATTATTAGGAACACCTGTTCAATTTCTCATTAATGCAATTATCTAATCAACCAATCACATGGCAGTTGCTTCAATGCATTTAGGGGTGTGGTCCTGGTCAAGACAATTTCCTGAACTCCAAACTGAATGTCAGAATGGGAAAGAAAGGTGATTTAAGCAATTTTGAGCGTGGCATGGTTGTTGGTGCCAGACGGGCCGGTCTGAGTATTTCACAATCTGCTCAGTTACTGGGATTTTCACGCACAACCATTTCTAGGGTTCACAAAGAATGGTGTGAAAAGGGAAAAACATCCAGTATGCGGTAGTCCTGTGAGCGAAAATGCCTTGTTGATGCTAGAGGTCAGAGGAGAATGGGCCGACTGATTCAAGCTGATAGAAGAGCAACTTTGACTGAAATAACCACTCATTACAACCGAGGTATGCAGCAAAGCATTTGTGAAGCCACAACACGCACAACTTTGAGGCGGATGGGCTACAACAGCAGAAGACCCCACCGGGTACCACTCATCTCCACTACAAATAGGAAAAAGAGGCTACAATTTGCACGAGCTCACCAAAATTGGACAGTTGAAGACTGGAAAAATGTTGCCTGGTCTGATGAGTCTCGATTTCTGTTGAGACATTCAAATGGTAGAGTCAGAATTTGGCGTAAACAGAATGAGAACATGGATGCATCATGCCTTGTTACCACTGTGCAGGCTGGTGGTGGTGGTGTAATGGTGTGGGGGATGTTTTCTTGGCACACTTTAGGCCCCTTAGTGCCAATTGGGCATCGTTTAAATGCCATGGGCTACCTGAGCATTGTTTCTGACCATGTCCATCCCTTCATGACCACCATGTACCCATCCTCTGATAGCTACTTCCAGCAGGATAATGCACCATGTCACAAAGCTTGAATCATTCCAAACTGGTTTCTTGAACATGACAATGAGTTCACTGTACTAAAATGGCCCCCACAGTCACCAGATCTCAACCCAATAGAGCATCTTTGGGATGTGGTGGAACGGGAGCTTCATGCCCTGGATGTGCATCCCACAAATCTCCATCAACTGCAAGATGCTATCCTATCAATATGGGCCAACATTTCTAAAGAATGCTTTCAGCATCTTGTTGAATCAATGCCACGTAGAATTAAAGCAGTTCTGAAGGCGAAAGGGGGTCAAACACCGTATTAGTATGGTGTTCCTAATAATCCTTTAGGTGAGTGTATATGCTCTTACCCCAAACTCTTTTGGTTAATAAAATAAAGAATGAATATCCACCCTGAATATATCTATTCATGCATTTTTAGCACAAAACATATAACATTTTCAGTGAGTAGTGCCCTGTATAAAATATATAGTTACATATAGTAAAACTCTGTTAGGAAAAGGTGACAAATGTTACGCGATACAGCATTTAGGGCTCTATCAGTAAGTTGAGCAGAGCGATTCTGTAGAACAATCAAAGCCATTATGGCTTCACTAGTACAGGGTAAAGGGATAATAGGCAGTGAGAAGCACAGATATTATAGCAGGGGAGGGGAATGAAAAAACACAGCTCTGTAGGATGACATAAATTTTATTATCACAGCCCATCACAGGTCCCTGAAAAACATGCACATCCAGCTGAAGCAATAATTCATTTTGAGTGTGTTCGCTGGTTTTGCAAGTGCCACCAAAGCTCCTTCTCACTCTTCTTGACAGCCCATTCATTAACTACCGAAAGCCCAGATCTAGAGATCAGAAGTGGTACCATCATACCCTTTCAACATTAACCACTCACACAGAAGCCACCTTGAGTACAGTACTTCATGGTGACAGATTTGTCTTCCGGCTACATTATTTCTCGTACACAGTATATTATAAATGCCTTGAAATGTTCCTGTTTAAGCAAGAGTCTTGGAATCTGAAGAGATTAGCTTTTTTTCATTTGAATACCTAAACATGATAAGAAAAGATACTGAACTGTTTCATGGAAGTTTACATATGTTACATTTTAACACACACACATAAATTTTGAAAGAAATGTTCTATTGGCATGAGACAGTAACATGTCCAGTCCAAGACAGGCGATAAAGGGGGAAATAATACACTGCAAATAGGCTTATAGGTGGGTAAGCAACTAAGCAGTGTGACTGGCAATGGTTGACTGTAAAGAATGCAGTGCAACTCCAGGATTATACAAGCACACATGGCAGCAAATAGGGAATGGAGGAATGCTGCCACCCAATATAAAGAACAGGCATTCTGGAAGCTACCACCATGGGCCTAGGCCCTGCAGGAGTTCAAATTGTAGTTCTCTGGGGCCACCAGAAGGAACTGTACCCTACTGATCCCAAAAACTTTACAGACCCACTCCAACCTATGAAGTAATCCTATGTGACATTCTTGTGAACTTTTCAGTGATTGCAAAACAGGAGGTACATTTTGGTGAAGGTTCATTGGTGTAGAAGACAGACAAGAGAGGAGAAAGAAGGAGTAACTGGAGGTAAAAAAATTACCCATCTGCCTAATAGAAAAAACTTATATGGGTGTTTCTACTGCTTCTGCGGGGACATACTTTGCATTTGCCTACCCCTTTCTTGTTTTGAGTCTGAATAAACCAAAACAGCATACCGATAGTCATTCTCCTTCATCCTGACTACCATAGCCTGGCTCTTTCACTTCCTTCTTAACTCACCTTTTATGAGTCTTTTTTTTAACTGGAAGATTCAGTTTTGATCATTTTTGCACAAATTTGTTTAATATTTAAAGTAGTTGTTTAAAGTTATCATTATTCAGACAATGCCATTTTGTGTTCTGTTTTTAATTTTGGCCAGCACCATTTTGTGACTTTCTTTGTATGCCATATTGTTTACCATTTAAATGCATTTTGCTTTACTAAAATAGCTTTTTGGTTATGGCAGTTTCCAGTTTTCCTTTCTAGTTTGACTATGTGACTTTTGGCAGTTCTTCTGATTACCCTGTTTGGTTTTGCTTTGAGTCTCAGACTACTAGTCTATCCTGCAGGTTACTTGAAAATGACAGTGAATGCCACTCGGTAAAAGTGAATAAACAAGTAATGCAAAAACCACTCAAAGAGCACATCTTTACCCGCTTTGCTTATTCCTCCTTTGTTTGTACACATCATTTTTGAATTCTGGGACTTCCAAGTAGTTATTCTGCTTGCTGTAAGGGCTTTATTGTTTTACTATATATTTATACAGTGTTATAAAGAACTGCCCAGTGGCAAGTGGTTCCTACTGGAAAGGGCAACATCAAGGTGGCAAGTAACATTTTCCCACAAAAACATTCGAATAACACAGAGGCTGACAATAGCACAATATGTAGGGACTTATATAGCAGTAAGAGAAGGTAGAATAAAATCATTTGTTTTGAATAAAGCCCGTGCCTTGAAAGGGTGTGGAGAGAGGCCATCATATACAAGACGCACTAGCTAAAGCACACAGATGGGTAACAATATATTGTTTATGTGTGCAAGATGGGCAAAACTAGGTATTTGAGTAACATTGAATACAACAAGGTACTGTGCTCCAGCTGGGCAAATATAGATGCGTCAGGAATATCAACCTGCACAACATTTTAACTCTTGTATTATTACCGAAAAAAAAAATATCCTGCAAAAGCAGGTCGTGATCAGTAAATTGAGAAAATTAACCAATTAATTATGACAGTTGTTGCAGATAATAAACAACAGACTGCATTTAGTCAACTAACAATGGAAATAAAAGCCAAGCAGACTGCTCATTGCACTTTGCGTTGATGAGGTATGATAGTTCACAACCCAAATGAGTTCCACTGCTTTCAGCAAAACCAAAGAAGCATTTTCGGTTAATTAAGGAACACTGGACACCACAGATTAAAAAAAATATTACCTTGTGTGATGAATCCTGGATTTTGCTGATTCATATTGACAAATTCAGGCTAGATTTAAAATAATGTAATATGTTTTCTAGATGGTAGTGAGACCAGCTATGTTATATGGGCTGGAGATGGTGGCACTGACCAGAAAGCAGGAGACAGAGCTGGAGGTAGCAGAGTTAAAGATGCTAAGATTTGCACTGGGTGTGACGAGGATGGATAGGATTAGAAATGAGGACATTAGAGGGTCAGCTCAGGTTGGATGGTTTGAATACAAAGTCAGAGAGGCGAGATTGTGTTGGTTTGGACATGTGCATAGGAGAGATGCTGGTTATATTAGGAAAACGATGTTAAGGATAGAACTGCCAGGCAAGAGGAAAAGAGGAAGGCCTAAGAGGAGGTTTATGGGTGTGGTGAGAGAGGACATGCAGGTGCTGGGTGTCACAGAATAAGATGTAGAGGACAGAAAGATATGGAAGAAGATGATCCACTGTGGCAACCCCTAACGGGAGCAGCCGAAAGAAGAAGAAGAAGAGTGTAATCTAAGCAAGGAATGACCTGATTTGAGTTTTCTATTAAAATGCAGTTATGTATTTAATGAATTCCTGTTTTTTTATGGTGCTAGTGAGTGGTAATGATTTACAAGTTGGTCAGACATGTAAGACTCCCACTGTACTCTACACATGTGAAAATACTATTACTACTACTACTACTACAAGTACTACTCCTATTACAAGACCGGGATACAAAAAAAAAGACTCAAAGCTCAGAAATGCAGCTAAGCATGTACCATTTCAGGCCAGAAGTGTGCCCAAATGCCATTTACTATTTTTAGCACAATTATGCTGTAATTCCTCAAAATCATCCCTGGACTAGTTCCATAACATAAAATAACCATGATTTAATTACATTTCAGTTACTATTACAGTCCGTAGATCTCAATCCAGTTGGCTATCAATGGAATGAGTTGGAACACGATGTGCAGAGTACATTGGCTAGTTTGCAAAGTCTATGATAATATATTCTGTCAGGAATGGGTTACAGCTCTGCCCATAATCCTTTAGGCAGTTTTGGAAGTAAAAGAGTCCTATGGAAAAGGTGAACCTAATAAAGTTTGTGTACACTGACACAATTCAAAGAGATTGACTAGTACAACTACTCATGTCATGGCTCACATATGACCACACTCCTGTCCATGCTTGCCATATTTCCATCTGTTGTTACTTAGCAACATCAAACACATAACAATCACCATTTAGCTCTTTTTTGAACTATTTTTAACTAAACTCTCCTGTCTGATTCATCATTCATTCAGCCTGGCAATTTACTAGTGTTGTGCATTACTGTTCTGTCTTGATAATATTTATCTTCTGCCACTAGAAGAATTGCTTGCAATGTGTTTGCAGAAACCCTCTGTGCCCATCATACAGGGAGTAACCCAGTAAGTGTGTAACATGTAGTCAGCATCGTAAATGTCATGGCCTGTCAGGGTCTGTCAGCTCTCTGAGGTCATGTTTAAAGCAAGATATCAGGATTTCCCTTCTGGGAATTCTTTATGCCATACTGTAATGCAAAGACCAGTCCTAAATTGCAAGAACCCTTTAAACTTTGCTACCTACCTGCCAATGTGCCTGATGGTTAATTATTGTGAGGCTCTGCTCTCCCAAAAGAAGACATACATTTCTCTCCTTCTTATAATTATCTTTCTCCCTGACCTGTGGCGTCAAAGTGAAACCCCACTCAATGTGTTTGAGGCCCTCCTTTCCATGACTTGAGCCACAGCATACTGTAGTGCACCATTTGATAAGCTTTACCAGTCACCTCCTGTTCTCTAAAGTTATCTCTTTAGGTTGAGGAAGGTTATCTCTGACAACTTTGATTTGATTTAGTTAGACGATTTATTATTATTATTATTTCCTCACTTTTAATAGTTGATAATAGTAAAAATGGAGCAGAACGGAAAGCCCATGTTCTGCTGGGTACACTGTGTATGCTTAGTATGGGAAATTTGGGTTATGGAACTCTCAGTTTCTGTCTGCTCAAAATCAATGTTTAATTTTTTTGTGTAAATGAATAGTTTATAATAGGAGACATATATGAATCATTCATACGCTATGTTACAGAATTGTAATATTTGTATTTACAATAGTTGCATAGTTTATACATTTTCTAATCCCTTCCAGTGAGGGTGCTGTAACGTGATTAGTAAACACTCATAGTCATAAAACATGGTTATTATTAAATCCATAGACTTTGTTGATTGAAAGTATGTATGAAAATAAGGGAAAGACTACTTAGCATTTACCCTCCTAAGATTGATTATACTCATTATTAGGTAACATGAACATAACCCTTACTATAAATAATTTGCAATTTCTCTAGCAGAGCATATGCAAATGAAACATCTAAAGTAAAAACAAGGATACTGACAAAGAAGTATATGGTGGCCCAGAAGTACCACTCAGACAAAAGTGACGCACAAAGTAGTTGGAATTTTTCTCTGTTATGTACCTCTGCTTTAGATGTGTGAAACAGTTGCCCTTTTACAGCAGTATACAAAGAGGACTAGACAGAAGCTGACCTTTATTCTACAGGCTTTTAGGTGGCAGCACAGAGAGTGAGACTGTGGTGATACTTTACATGATGCAGTCCAAAAACTGGGTAAGAGCCCTGGTCCTTGAAGAAGTACAGAAGACTTGGAGATGCAAAGCTTTTAGAAGACTCCAGAGGGTACTGTGACCCGGAGGCCATGAAACAATATAAACTAAACCATGATCCCATAAGTGATTAATGGACTTATTAAGTCTGGCAGAACATGGACTAAATGAGGATAGACCCAGTGACAAGGAAGGAAAGAAATAGGACACCTTGCTGATAGATTTATTTTAGGCTCTAAATCCAACAAGCCTGTTGACTTTAGGTTTCAAGATGATTATTTATTCTTTGCCCGCCTGTCCCTCAATTTTTAATTTAGTATTGATTTAAATGTTTTGTCTTGAAAATGTGTGTCATTGGATAATTTTTGTTGAATGTTATGAATGTTAATGCAAAGCAAAGATTAAGACTTGGCTTCATTCTGCATGTACCTAAAGACTGTATCTACACATATTACTTATAAAGTGTTCAATGTAAATGAATGAGTGGTTGCATCATTCACACAAATATCACGTCAACTGTTACTTATCTGCAACTCCCATAGTTACGTATTTGTTAAATCTGCCTCAATTAAAATATAATCCATATTAAATCAATAGCAAATTTACCTATTGTTTTGAATCCACTCAGATTCATACATTTTGAGCTATCAAACTTAATCCACACATTTGACACTAGCACTTGAGATTGAAATATGTAGCCTGTCTCAAAAGCAAGACAATGAAAGGAAGTGCAGTTCACCCCATATCATACAACTGCAAACATCTACGCACTTACACCCACAATGAACAGTCAAAATAAAACAGAGATCCCAAAGTTCATTTCTGGCTGTGGCTTCAGGTTTCTCTGGTCAATTAGAAGCTTAGTACTTCATCTGATGCAGTTATTATGGCTCAAGTATCATTTGCGCTTCATTTTAATTAATTGTCTTGTTAAGACTCTCAAACCATAATTGCTATTAAACAAATGCATTCTCTGTTTTACCACTTCTTATTTTTTAATTTGGAACAAAGCGGGCAGCATTTTACCATTCAACTTGGTCCCATTTGCAGATTTTTGCATTTTAATAAAATGTTTGGAAAGAAACAGAGTAGTAAAAAGTGAAGGAGTGATAATGACTGATCTTCTCAGGGACACAAATTATTTGGATAATATGGAATGGAAAAATCTATAATATAAGAATGACCTGATATGGGTGAATTAAATTAGAATGTACAGGTGTTTGAATGGAATTGACCAGGAGAGGAAACTATGGGTTGCATCCTTACAAAAGAGTCCTAAGACGACATCCATGAAAGTTCAAACTGGCACTGGAGGAGGTGCAAAATAATTCCATCAGGTGGAAAACTGTGTTAAATCAAAAAATAAGTGTCATCATCAAATTTCTTGACATCAAAACCCTTCAAAACACTTATAAACTTTGTTGCAAAGGATCAGAAATACTTGGGAAAAATATGCTATTCATAACATAGCCCCACTTTCGAACATGCCTTTCCAGTTTATAGGGAAAGCAGGCATGAACATGTGCAAGCAGCCATGGGGCATGTACCAAATTAGACCAGATCCTTTATCATTCCTCTGGACCATATCCATACCAATAAATTAGATATTTCATTGACCATTCCTGTTTGTGAGAGTCCAATATATACTGCACCTCAAATTCCTCACAGCCATCCACATTAATGGGAACAGGAATAATATAGCGACTAAAATATGGACTCAATTGGATTGGTTTCAATTAAAATACATAAAGAACCAGATGTCTCCAAAAATAAGATGGAAAAACCAATTTATAAGAGACTTCTTTTAAATTAAATAAGGTCCAATATATCAAGGTGCCAACTTGTGGGACAGAACTCTCATGCAGATGTCTTGTCCAACTGCCCAACCTGCCTAGCATAAAATTCAGGAGCTGGTCTCCATTCTCGGTCCACAAATCATTTCAAAATAGGTTTCTGCCTTCTTCAGGTTCCCCCAAACAGATTGCTTTACAGAGCAAAGTCCAGAGAGTCACTCTGCTACACTAGATATTGAGGAAGCGACTGAAGGATTGCCAAGCAATGGGAGTTTGAAACATTATAAGCACTCCAAAGTAGACATCCTAATTGCTGAATGATACAGAACACAAGCCATCAACTGGATAACAAGTTCCATTACTGACAAGGAAGTCTTTTAATTAAGCAACTAGGGTGGTACAAACCCAGCAGCCACTGAACCCTCCAGGAATAATCTGGGGAACTCCTGAACTAAAGCAAAAACATGTTTTTCAGTTGTGAGGGGAAGCCATTTTTTATGCAAACACACCAACAAGAAAAGAACATTAAAACTTCCCACTACAACTCCAACCAGTTATAGAGCATGAAGGGAAAACAACAACTATGTGAATTTGAACTAAATATTACAGTTACGATTTTAATGCTTACGGTCTGTTGGAAACTATCAAGGTGCTGCAGTGGTTAGGATGCTGTCTCATGTCTCAAGAGAGTGTGGGGTTTGCATGTTAATGTGAGTTTTCTGTGTGTGATTTCCTCCCTTGTGCATGTTAGTTTAAATGGGAACTCTAAGTTAGCCCAGTATGACTGACTGTGCCTTAAAATGGAGCGCCTTTCCAGCCAGGCATGTAAAAGAAGCTAGAGAAGGTTAACCTCAGTAGCAACAGCTGTTTGACGCTAAAAGCTTTGTTAAGTCAACAATGGCACTTTAAACACTCAATACACTTTAAAGGGCTGGTCTTATATGCAAAACTAACACAAAATATACTGTTGTTTTCAAAACATGACTTTCCTCACATAAAACTGTGATTGTCCCCATAAAGTAATGTAAGGTGGTGTGCTTCATCATGGATGCAGCAATTTGAGATTGCATTGTGTGATCGGTCATTGTCTGTATAAAATCTGCAAGTTCCTCCCATATCTGTGTATGTTTTCCTACTACTACACTGTCTTTCCCCCCACATCCTAAGAAGATGTGCTAGTTGCGTTGATTAACAATTCTGAATTGGCCCAGTGTGAGTTTCGGGATGTTCGTCAGTGGGCCTTGCAATGGAAGGGCACATTGTCCAGGACTGTTTCCTGCCTTTCAGCTAGTGTTACCTGGATAGGATATGGCCCCCGGACAGGAATTAAATGACCAATATTATTTTATCAGGAGTGAAATAAAAAAAAATCATTTTCTTAAAGCAATGTATATTCTCCTTTCCCAGTTGTGCAGCAGCTGGGACAAAAATGAGCAGAAAGAATATAATATCATTATCTCTGTAAAGCAAAATCTGTTGGAGCGATTCTGCTCAAAATTAATAGGCTTCTAGAAATTTACCATGCTAATAACCGTGACGAGTTTCATTCAGATAGAGTGATTCATTTTTGAGTTATCTCGTCCAAAGTCTCATATCCTGACATATAGACACACACGGGCAAACACCATTCTAAAAATGGTAAAATTGTGTTCAGGTATGCCCAAAAAGAATAAACCCTTTGAAAGCCTGAGGACAAAATTTCGACTCTATCTCAATAATTTCTTCAGATATGTATGTGCAAAATATGTACAAAATTGAAAAAATAATAAAGAAGCTGTTTTTTATTTTTCTTTTGTGATCATGTACACAGCAAAATCCTCATAAAATATGCAGGTTAATACTCAAACACTGCTGCTAAAATAAGTTGGACAGATAAGCATGGTTTTTGTGCTTAATGTTTTCACATTTCCTTACTGAGAGTCTTTTTCTATGTATAAAGCCAAATAATTAGGCTTCCCTAGGGTTGATTTTAACTGCCACGTTTGCTTTCTGGGTTGGTTTCTGCCTGGACGTAATGTTTACTTTGATAGACTCTTGCCCTTAATAAACTTACCTTACACTAAGCGGCTTTAAAACGAGGGTTAGCAGTTTTGTTATATTTTGTTTTCTTTGGCCTACTGTTGCATTTTATGTTGGACTGCAATTCATCAATTTGTATTTTTATTATGATTTATTTTTCAGTTTTGTGACGTTTAAGCATCCTAATTTTGTTAATTGGAAGTCACCATTGTGTGCTTTGCTTTCAACGTTTGCCAGCTTATTGTTAATAGCAATGATATCTGTTGCCATAAAGTCACATGACATGTGACGTCACCAAAATTACATCTATAAAACAGAGGCGTCTACACAGAAATGGCAATGAAAGATTCTGTATGGTATAGTAGAGACAAACAAGGCTTCCTAAAAGCATTTATAGTTAAGTTTTTGGTTTTAACTTGTTTGGTTTCTTGATTTTTGAAGCTCATTTTCTTTTTAATATATGTTAATGACCCCTGCTTCACTTTTGACTACTCTTTTGCTTAATGTGTTTCATATGTGGTGATAACATGCAAGGTGCTAAAACAGTCACTCATAACTGCAAAATGAAACAGATATTTGCAACATTGAGACTTACCTGAGTATAACTTCTACAACCAAGTTTGAAAATGAACAAGGATCTTTAAAGGAACATACTAGGCTGCATTATCCAGATTTGATTCTTAAAAATCAAATGGTCCATATGAAGAGAAAAGCTATGATCTTGTTTCATTTCTAATTTTTATTTTCTTTTTCTGAATACATTTTTGCATAATAAATTCCACTTACTATGGCTTTGGAGGTTGCTGCAATTAATTTGAAGTTGTTTTCTAGTGGATTTAAATTATGTTGGTCTGTTTATTTGCAGGCACTGCCCTCTTATGGTGTGGTTGATAAGCGTTACTATTTATTTAGCATGCCAGTTGGTATGATTATATAAAACACAGGTATCGAACTCCGGGCCTGGAGGGCCGCAGTGGCTGCATGTTTTCATTCTGAACATCTTCTTCATTAGTGACCAGTTTTTGCTGCTAATTGACTTCTTTTCCCTTCATTTTAATAGCCCTGTTTTAAAGGATTCAGTGCTCTGAATGTATTCCTTTCTCAATGAAATGGTAGCCAAACAGAAATGAGATGTGAAACGGGTCAACAGATGACCAGCTAAACTGGGGCTTCAAACTTCTGCCAATTTCACTCCAAACAGTTCCTTAATGATAAGCCAATTCTTGCTGTTAATTAAACCAATTACTTAATTCCACGGCTTGTTGCTGCTCTCATTCTGCCACAGCAGACATTTCCAAAACTGTTGATTTTCTTTTTTTCTAAGAATACCATCAAGATGTTTTGGTGACCTGAGAGATCGACCTTACTGAGGTCCTCACCTTTCTTTATGTTCAGATAACGTGGTTAGCTGGTGATGTGGCAGCTTGTTTTGCGTCTCATTATTGTTTGGCTCTTCATTAAGGATAAAGAAAGAACTAAGGGGTCAGAGTCAAGTTAATTAAAACAAAGGCAAAAGAAGTTAATTAGCAGCAAAAACTGCTCGCTAATGAAGAAGATGGTTAGAATGAAAACCTGCAGCCACTGCGGCCCTCCAGGACTAGAGTTTGACACCCCTGATATAAAAGGTCACAAAGTATGTCCAGGGTCATCTGAGATTTGAGTAAAAACTTTAAAACTTACTTGTGCTGTTAGGTACTTTCTGGCTTTAGGCTTTTAGGCATGAACTTCAATGATGATTTAGGGTTTTGGTTTGTGAGTTGGTGAAAGATTTCTTACAGTCTTGGCTTGACCTTCTGAGCCCTAGTCATTCCATCAGCTTTGCAGAACAGAGAATTTAGTGCTTTAAAGGTGTGCTGGGATCATTCACTTTTTTCTTGGATTGGATTTTTATGCAAAGTGCTCCCTAGAGATATTTTGTTTTATTTCTATAGTTTGTGCACATAGTAAGTGGGAATTATTACATAATTATAATGATTTGCTATAGGTGCACACAAGCTAAGAAATGTTTAAAAAAGCTAATACCATGACTTATTAGTATTAAGAAACTCAGTTACTTTTTGCTACCTGACTGGTTCTGTTTTTATTGTCGTATGGTTTAGTTAAGCTGTTTGTTTAGCTCATTAGTGTTTTTAGTTAATATCCCACTTTAGAATGTATTTTTTGCTTGTTTTCCTAATAGATGCTTTGTGATGTGAGCTGCCACCACCCATCTCACATATTTATTTTTACATGTATTAAATTTCTCAGGATACTAAACATTATGTTCACAGTACAACCATCAAAAAATCAAAGGCTTATCAGAGTTCTCAGTACACTGAAAATTGAGCATAAATGGTAAAGGAAAGTTTTTGAAATTGCAAACTTCAAATAAGTTCTGTCACTTTCTCTTCTGAATGATTATGTATAGGTGTCACAGAAAATTTATCATCAAATTGAATTATGTGATAAACTTTTTAGCCATTAAAACTCAATTTTTACTTACTAAGCTTTATATTGGCAAAAGAAAAAAGATGTCTTGTTGTAATGTAGGCAATGCATTACATTGTTTTTCTTCTTTTAGCCAAGAACATAAGCGTATATACTATTTAATCACAGTGATTACATTTCTTACCCTGGCATCCTAAGACTTTGGAGGCTGGATAATCAGGGATGTGCAAAAGCTGAAACTAGGCCCCTTAGCATGGCAAGACAGTTTATTGTCAGGTGGCTGATGACCCTGATCTTCCCTTTCTCGTTCAGCCCCATCTCCTCTCAATTGTTTCATCAGTCGAGCAGTAGGCACCTCACACCTGACAAGTGACAGCCCTCAGACTCCTGCTGACTGGATAATCAAAGTCTTGTCAGAGTTGTCAATACCCTGCAGATAGGATAGGGCATGGGCGAAGAAAAGTTTCAGAGGAAACTACAGTCTTCAAATAAATACTGTCACTTCATCTTGCATAAATCACCAAGCTGTCACTTCATGCTCTTTAATAAGTGGAATTAGTTACAAAGTGTTTTACTAATGAAGGTTCTGGGTTTATTAATTAGAGTTAATAGAGATAAATATGTGAGAGATTTCATCAAAATGTAATTACATTGCATGGGAAAGGTAGAATTTTTAAGGAAAGGATTGATGATTCTGCTAAGAACAATACATATTATATTTCCTATGCTAGTTTGGCTTAAAAATACAGTGGCTGGAACCTTTTAATATAATAAAGTTTAAAATGTCTATCAGGAATTTTACAATATGCTTTATGTTTTCATTTTATCCCTGACAGAACGTATTACTCTTTTACAACAAGGAATAAAACGTGATGATATAACTTTTAAAAATATCACACTTATCTCTGTCCTCTCACTAAAAATAAAAGAAACGCCCCTTTTTCAGGACTGTGTATTTCAACAATAATGTTTTAAAAATCCAAATAACTTTACAGATCTTCATTGTAAATTGTTTAAACAATGTTTTCCATGCATGTTCAATTAACCATAATCAATTAATTAACATGCACCTGTGGAATGGTCGTTAAGACCTTAACAGCTTACAGAAAGTAGGCATTTAAGGTCACAGTTCTAAAAACGCAGGACACTAAAGGGACTTGTCTACCGACTGTGAAAAACACCCAAAGAAAGATGCCCAGGGTCCCTGCTCATCTGCGTGAACGTGCATTAGGCATGCTGCAGGGAGGCATGAGGACTGCTGATGTGGCTAGGGCAATAAATTGCCATGTCCACACTGTGAGACGCCTAAGACAGCGCTACAGGGAGACAGGAAGGACAGCTGATCATCCTCACAGTGGAAGACCACGTGTAACAACACCTGCACAGGATCGGTACATCCGAATATCACACCTGCGTGACAGGTACAGGATGGCCACAACAGCTGCCCGAGTCACACCAGGAACACACAATCCCTCCATCGGTGCTCAGACTGTCCGCAATAGGCTGAGAGAGGCTGGACTGAGGGCTTGCAGGACTGTTGTAAGGCAGGTCCTTACCAGACATCACCAGCAACAACGCCGCCTATGGGCACAAACCCACCTTCGCTGGACCAGACAGGAGTGGCAAAAAGTGCGTGAGTTTCTGCATGACAGCAATGTCAGTGTTCTGCCATGGCCAGCGAAGAGCCCAGATCTCAATCCCATTGAGCACGTCTGGGACCTGTTGGATCGCAGGGTGAGGGCTAGGGCCATTCCTCCCAGAAATGTCCAGGAACTTGCAGGTGCCTTGGTGGAAGAGTGGGGTAACATCTCACAGCAAGAACTGACAAATCTGGTCCAGTCCATGAGGAGGAGATGCACTGCAGTACTTCAAGCAGCTGGTGGCCACACCAGATACTGACTGGTACTTTTGATTTTGAGCCTCCCTTCATTCAGGGACACATTGTGAAACATTTTTAGTTTATGTCTTATGGTGTTGACTCTTTTAGTGTTCATACAAATATTTACACATTAAGTCTACTGAAAGTAAAAACAGTTGAAAGTCAGAGGACGTTTCTTTTTTTGCTGAGTATATATATATATTTTTGCCTTAACCTACTTATCCAGAGAAGGGTCACATGGATAGTAGAGCCTATCCCATCAAGCAATGGCCACAAGACTATTGCAGGGTGAACACACAGAATTGCGCACACAAAAACTAAGGAAAATTTAGCATTGCCAATCCACATAGCCTGAATATCTTTGGACTGCAAGAGGAAACCAGAGCAAACCGGATGGAACCCATATACACATGGAGAGAACATGTATACACCACGCAGAGTGCACCTGGGACAAGAACCATGGTATACATAGACACAGACATAACATAATCAGCTCTGCTCAATTGAATTTAGGGTCACTGGGTGCCAGAGCCTATTTAGGCACTACTAACAACAAGGCTGTTAATAGCCCTGGACACAGCAAAGAGCATCATTGGACCAACTCACACGCATAACCACATTCATACTCATACAGGACCAATTACGTTGCGTAATTTTTACAGATTTGTCAGATGTAGATTCATGCTACAAATAATTTCTAATACATCTCAAATGTGTCCTATTAGGTTCTGATTCAGTGACTGGGAAGGCCACTGAAGAACAGTGATTTCATTCTCATGTTCTTGAAACCAGTCTGAGATGACTTTTGCTTTGTGATGCAATTCTTCATCATGCTGAAAGTAGCCATTAGAAGATGGATACTGTGGCCTGCGGAGGACATTCCTGCCATCCAAACCCGACACAGACAGACACAGGACACAAGTTCAGCACACATGGTTTATTTACTTTTTTCCTTTTCCACATTGGAAATGTCTTCCCCCATTAAGTTAAGCACAGTTCATACCACCTTTCTTTTCTTCTTTCTTTCTCTCTCTCTCGCCGAAACCCAGGCAAGCTTAGTTCACCCCCTCACAACTCTGGCTCCCAGACTAGTGGCGACTGGTTCCTTTTATAGGGCACCGGAAGTGCTCCAGGTGTCCGATGACCTTCTTCCGGGTGCACTTCCAGGTGTGGTGGAAGTGCTGCACTAAAGGGCACAACACTTCCGGCAGCACCCCTAGGCAGCGCCCATGGAACCCAACAGGGCTGTGCCAGACGCCAACTCTCATGGATCCCTTTGGGAGTTTGAGGCACCGGTGCAACCCAAGGGGGCTGCCACCTAATATTCCGGTGGGAGGTAATACCCTGAATAAGCTCTCTCCCGCAGTCCTTCCAGTATGGAGACATCCTAGCTGGCATTTTGGCCATGAAGTGTTGAATTGGATTCATGCTGTTGGCAGCAATTTCTGACCCTACAATTTGTGTGTCTCAGTAGAAATTGAGATTCATTAGAGCAGGCTACATTTTTCCATTCTTCATCTGTCTAGTTTTGGTAAGCCCATGCCTACTGCAGCCTCTGCTATTGTAGCCTATCTGCCTCAAGGTTTGACATGGTGCACATTCTAAAATGTTTTTGTGTTCACTTCAGCTGTACAGCGTGGGTATCTTAATTATCATAGCCATTCTGTCAGTTCAAATCAGTCTGGCTGTTCTCCTCTGACCCTTTTTATCAATAAGGTGTATCCATCCACTAAGTTTAGATGTTTATTGATTTTTGAAAATTCCAGGGGCCTCATGCATAACGCTGTGCATAGAATTAACACCAAAACATGGTGTAAGGACAAAAGCAGAAATGTGTGTATGCACACAAAAAATCCAGATGCATAAATCTGTGTGTACGCCAGCTTCCACGTTGTTCCGCTTCATAAATCCTGGTCAGCGTGAAAAGTAACACACATGCACACATCTGCAGCCCCACCCTGACTTCCAGAATTACACCACTTAGAAAATGCAAATCAATATAAATAGCCCCTTATGTTTTGCATTCTGTGAAAAGACAATGGTAAAAACACAGGGTAAAAAGAAGAATTTCAGCGAATGCGAAGTAGAGGCAAGGAAAAACATACTATTTGTTGGTTTAAGCAGTAATATAAACAACAAAAGGAAGCTGATTGAGTGACACAGCGGCAGAGAAACTCGAAAGTTCAAGTTCAGAAAGTCACACAGTGCCCAAAATAAATAAGAAGTGGTCAGATATTAAAGTTGCAGTGAAAAGGTGAGTTGTAGCCCACTGTCTGAGTGTCATATGGAAGCTTATTAGGGTACAGAGAAAAGAAAAACAAAATAGGGACACAGTGGAATAGCAATGAGAACTTTAATCTCTAAATTTCCACTTTAATCACATAGTTTATTTTGTCATTAAAGTAGAATGTCATAAACTTAAAACTGTTTAATTTACTAGTTTCTCGAATCCCATCGTAACTAAAGTAGTATGTTAAATGCTTCGTATTCTATATGTTCTTCTATGTACTCAATGTATGTGAATCACTATGTTCTTCTTAAACGGGCTTTCTCTTTCACGGACAGGACACAGAATATATTGCATTCATGACATTACAGCTCCCTGAACAATTTAAATACTAACATGTATACTTTATATCATTTTCATAATGATAGGAATTAAAGCATGTATTAAGCATTGGGACACAATGGCGCCCCATCCAGAAATTGTTCCTGCAAGATGCTTGCTGCACTGTGTGCAACCTTCCGTGAAATAATTTATTGCAGCAGTACTGTCTGTCACAAACATACTAACCCCCAATTCCTGCCCTTCCTTTTCTTTCTCCAAGTAACCAATTGACACACAATCAGCTCTGTAATAGATGTCAAGCCATCTGCTTAGAACGTTGATTCTTCAAAACTTTTATGGAACATTGAAATATCTTCATAATACATGTTTAATAATTCCATCCATCTATCCATGCAGGGTCACACCAGTCCCAGCAAATATACAGCATGAGGCAGGAACATCGCTAACGCTGCACAACTGTGTCCTCACATGTTAATTATTAACAATACACATTATTTAAATGAAGTTAAAAATGTATCTGTATAATGTAATATACATACTTTACTGCATTTCATCTTAAAAATTATATCAAGAGCTCCAAGAAGATAGCACTTGGAAATCTAAATTGACTTAGAAGCCAGTCGTCATCATCTGTAAATACGCACTTTATGAAGTGGAATAGTTTGGCCATTCCGTGCAACATTATATAGTTACGGGTTGATTACAATTAGATGCCTTGAACTAGTAAACGACATGAAGTTAATTTGAGGGTATTTGATAAAGCCACATCATGGTTGTTGATCTAAATAACAAAGGGAAACCACAACAGGAACAGTAGTACTGCTTTGATGCTGGGTGCTGCCAGTTTGCAAAACCTAGCGGAGAACTTGCTTACTCAAGGGATTAAGATGTTATGTGAAAATGTGCATGGCTTTACGCCAAGTTTAGTTTTTATACATCACGATGTGAGTGTGGAAACAGACATACGCAGCATTTTGGTACATAAGCACTGTTTATACATGAGACCTCAGGGGATCAGCAATTACAGAAATACTCAGACCTGCCTGTCTCACACCAACAATCATATCACAATTGAAATCATTCAGATCACATTTTGCCCCATTCTGGTGTTTGATGTGAACATTAACCAAAGCGCCTACACCGCACTTCATGATGCATTGTGCTGCTGTCACATGATTGGCTGATTAGATAATTTCATGGTTAAGCAGGAGTGCAGGTGTTTTTAATAGTTTACCCAGTGAGCATATATCATATACACAATTCACTTCTACAGAATTCTTTTGATGCAAGAAAACATACTGTTTCTCTGGTGTAAGAAGAAAATGTAACATAGTGATTAAGGCTTTGGACTTCAAACTCTGAGGTTATGGGGTCAAATTCTGCTACTAACATCATGTGGTCATAACTTTGTCTTCCTGTGCTCCAGCTGGACAAACAAAAGAAATGCAACCAATTGTATCTCATATTGTTGTAAGTTGCCTAGGTAAAGTATGACATTTTAAGTTTAGTTTTCATTGGTTTAACAATATGTATATTATAATTATTATACTGTAGTTATAAGTACATTGGAAATAGAAGCAACTACTCCTAGAGAAGTATTCTCTTTTAGACTGATATATTACTCACAAATGATTTATTCATATTAATAACAGTAATGCCTTTATTATTTTTTCCCTTAGCTCGTCTCTTTGAGATTCAGCGACAATATAGTATGAATGGCATCATTTTTTATTTATATTCCAGCACAATTATGCAAAAATTAGATTTTACACATTATTTTAATGGTACACTTTAAAGCATTATTAATTGGAGCATTTTATATGTGAAAGAGATATTTTACAGATATCTGAGCTGTTAACATACAGCTTAGTACTTATAGAATACCATGGAAATGCAAATTACAAAAGAAATGCCAGATTTAGTGATTTGAAATGTAAGCATTTGAAGCAAAATGTATTTGTGTTGTCCTCTTTTGTCCATGGGAATAAATCTTAACATCTGGAGTATTAGGTCTTGTATATTCAATGAACCCTCATCAGTTAAGGAAACAATTTGACAGCTGTCATAATGAGAATAAATAGCATTATCTTCCAGCATCTCGCAATCTGACTTTTTTCTCCACTAATTACAGTCTCCAGCATAATGGCTTTCAAAAAATACAATAAATTAAAAAAATCATTGTGTTTTCTTTTATTTAAGAATGAAATTACTAAAATTTAACACAACAGAGTTGGCCACACACCAGTAATTAGCCTATTGATGTCTGTTTTAAAAAGTAAAATGTTTATATAAACAAAATTTTGGCATATTTGGATACTGTCATGAATTGTGTGAAACATAATGGCTATTAAGAATAGCTGCTAATTAAATTATTGCAGTGTAGTGGCACAGTTGTTAGTTCTCTTGTTTCCAGAAGACTGGGTTTGAACCTGTACACTGTTTTTTTGGAATCTGCATGTTCATTTCATGTTATTGTAGATTATCTTGCAAGGACTGGGAGAAAGTGCAGAACGGCAGAGTAGATCAGTGAATGAGAAGTTGTAAGCATACCCTGCTATAGAGTGACTAGTTGTGCCAAACACTACTGGGATAAACACTGGGTACCAAAACTTTGAATTTATTTGTCTAGGTTCTGTTAAAATTATAAACAATTCCATAGTGATTTTGGTGTATTGCCTAAATATTAGTCTTCTCTTCATCCCTACACTTTTAACTTATAACTGACAAAGTTTCCTAGTGAGAGAATCCCAGCTGCTATAGGAGTGGACATTCCACTGCTGTCATATTTCAGCAAGCACTTTCCCCTTGGCTGTTATTTACAGTTGTGTTTCATGTCTATCTTGTTTAATTTTGTATCATTTAATTGTATTGATGCTTATTTTATTTATTATGTATGTTTTTCTGTGTGTATGTTAGAAAAGGGGAAGGGCCTTAGTTATGTCCCTTTTGCTTTATGGGTGGTTCCACAAGGGGCAGGGCCACTTACCCATCACCGCTAGGAACGGCCCTCCACTCTGTTTAAGGGAGGGCCTCCCCATGATTCCCCATTGTTCATTGAATGCACTAGGGAGAGGAGAGTTCTTCTGAGTATCTGTGTTTTTGCTATTGCCTACTGAATTTCTGGATTTCAAACCTGTGCATTGTTTCTTGACTACGATTTTTGGATTCTGTATTGGGACTGTGTTACTGATTTTCTGAACCTCTACTCTTGCCTTGACTACAATTTTTAAATACTCTATTGTGACTCTGCATTTACCCTTGCCTTTTGGGCAATTCTTTTTTGCTCCTCAGAACTTTGTGCCTGCACAGGTTTGTAAAAATAAACCTTTTATTTTTATCAAGCTTTGTCTTGGCCTTTTAGGATTCTAGATGGTGTATTTTGACTGTGTTTTCCCCCTCTGGTGGGCAATTTGGGAAGTGTTTTTGGCAGCTGTGTTTTTGGGGCTCAAGCAGTTAATGCCAACTGCATAGTTACATGTAGTAATTATTTACTCTGATTGCTTCTGGTTGGAATGTTCTCTCTGTGTCTGCTTGTGTTTCCCTCCAAGTACTACAGGTTTCATCTCAAAGATGTGTATGTTACGTTAGTTGGCGATTCTAAATTGGCCAATAAGCGTGTGAGCATGATAGGGTCCTCAGACGAACTGACTTTTCTTCTAAGATTCAGAACACAACCCTGAATTGAGTAGATCACAAAACATTGTTCATTTGTTTTGCCTTCAAATAAAGGTGTTTACCATGACCTGTGCAAAATCCAAAGGAAAGGGCTTATAGTAAGATTTACGTAGCAAAGAGTAGGGAACTGCAGTCGGCCTTTGAAAGAGACAAAGGAGCCTGCAAAGGAAAAAACAGGCTGGATAAGTAGAGTATTCGTGAGAACTCAGTAGCTTTTATTGTTGAGCAAAACTTCAAATTAAACAAAAAGGAAGAAGAAAGAATGCCAAAATGAACACTAAGGAATGATTCGAAGCCAGATTACCAAAAAGATCACCCAATGTGCTGATGCCATACAGCATTCAATTACACTGAACACTAGCTTGATCACCTACCAGTAATGCATAATGATTAAATATGATGCAGTGTTTGCATTGCATTTCAACAGCAAAACTTAGATGTTATCAGATTCAAACTGATGAGAATTGTAGACATAATTGAACACCAGGCTGATGGGACAGAACAGTTTACTCAGTGCAGATCAGGCACAAAACGTAGGCTCATATATGTACAAAAACCATAGAAATTAAGAAAACATTTTAAATAAATATCCTTATTTAACAGTTCATTAAAGAGCCATTTGCTAAGATTGGGAAACCCAAAACAAAAATACTGTTCTTATTTGCAGAACCATGCAAACTGTAACAAAATATGTAAATATAAAAATAAATAAGCCCACATTACTTATTTAAAAGAAAATTGTGAATGGCCATTTTTAGCGAAAATATTAATATACAGTTCTTTAAAATATTAGGCTTAATGATCATTCACCAGAAAAAAACATTGATGATACAGTGTTTAGAGCTGAGTACCACTCTATTGGACTTTGTGTATGTGAATACTCCAAAGAAGTGGAGATTAATTGTCATCATTAAATTAACCCCATGTATGTGTGCGTGTGAGTGGACCCTGCATTTGTCTGGTGCCCCGTCCAGGGTCGGTTCCATCCCCATGCCTGATGTTGCGTTGACGGAGAGATTCTTGTGAATATAAACTATATTAAGCAGTTTTCATTATAAAGATGTGTGTGTTAGGTTAGCTCTTAAGTTAGATTAGTTTGATTATAAATTACAGAATAGATAGATAGTTGGAGAGATGGATGAAAAGAGGTAATATAATTAATATAATTGCTCAGGAGGAATTAACAGACATGTTACAATTTTCCCCATATCTACTGTTTTTCATGAACTTTAATTCTGAACAGCTGCAAACTACAAATAATGAAATATCACAATATGACCCAACGACGTGTGCTTTTCCCACTATGCAGTCAAAGCATATACAGTACCTGATATTACTGTCTGAACTGCAAATTAACCATTTCCTTCATTGCTTCTTTTCTTTCATCCTAATTAAGGAAATGTGAAGAATATAATTAAGAGACGGATTAAAGTCTACAAGGCAAACATCAGTCAATGTAAAATATGAATGATGAGCATTTTACTGTGATTTTAGATACATTCCTAAATCCATTCAGATTGTAGGAGGCTGGTGCCTATCCTGGCAGCACTGGGTTTAAGGTAGTTACTGGTAGGATGGGATACCAGTCCAGTGCCGGTCCCATTTATGCACATACTACTCAAAACAACATTAATTTAGCATTGCCAATATCTATAATGTGTGTCTTTGGGATGTGGAAGGACAGCTGAAGTACTGATAAAGGCAGAAATTGTACAGAGAGTGACCAGACATAGGATTTGAACCCAGGACTGCAGATCCGTGAGACAGCAGCACTAGCAACACCACCACCCTGTCACTTTGCTTAAGGTATACTGTAAGTAGTATAATTTATTATTTTCAGGCATGGATTTATTAGTCTCTGTTTTAAGAATATTGACATAAGGAATGTTTGAAATTTCCATAATTTGCATTCTGTAATATAATTAGGTACATAACAATAGTGTTCCTACTTTTTTTACCCAGCAGACAATTAACCTTCTTGATACAAAGTGAGCAAAACTCTAACTTCTATTATGCGTCTAACATACCAAATTAGAAACAGATTTTGAACTGAAACCCTGAAGTGCGTTATTGATCCCTTGCTATTTTAATGCATTTTCACTGACCGACATGTCCTGTGGTAAAGAATATTGCCTAAATTAGTTATCCGATTGGTTCTTTTGATTAATGATGGGACTCTGCTTCATTACACATGACAACATGATCAGAATATCCAGTGCATCCACAGGAATCAAGCTAGCCTGGTTTATCCTTTCATTTTTAAAGTTCATTTATAAAATTATTTAATGTATATGTCCTAAGTTGTAATTTATTTATATGACACATTTTTCGATGAGAGCTGTTGTAGAATGTCACAAATGGATAAGAAAACAAGGTAAACTAGATGTACAAATCAATGTCTGCAGGCTCCGGGGAATAAAAAAAGCATAATCAAGATTCAGGAGTTGACCTTGTCCATAGTCCAACTTGTCACTGAATAAACGTTGTAGCCGACAACAAATGATCGTCTATAGCAGGTATTACTTTGTTAAACAAAATGTTCCATCTTTCATCCAAAACATTATGATCATTCTCACTTTAATTCAGAAAAAAAGAAACAAAGAAAAGCACACACACACACCAAAAAAAAAAAAAAAAAATAGCCAGGTGGCCATCAAAGCTCTTGGCAGTATTAGTCAACATGTCCTTCTGTTTCCTTCTTTTGAGCTTTATCTTCAGTAAAATGATAACTTGATAGAAAAAAAGCTTCCCGAGTTCTTGTAATTTATTATGAGTTAAACTGGAATGCAATTTTACATCAGTACTGCAATCTGCCATCCACTGCGTGCTTTTCTAAGGCTGTAATGGTTTATAGAACAAGGGTCCCCTTAGTCATATGTGCCCTTTAAAATTAATGTTATACTATATCAATGCAGGAGTAAAATGCAGCATCTTTTTTTTCTTTCCTATATACACCAATTAAACATTTACCACTGATTTTAAATGTATTGCACAATTACCTTTTTTCTGAGTAGATGCAAACTTTCTGATGTTACAATTTAGCACTGTTGCCTGAAGTTCTCAGTTTAACTATTGGATGTGGTGCCTTTCGTACCGAGTTTGCATATTGTTCTCATGTTTGTGCAGGAGAGATGCAGTTTTCTCATATAATATAATGAGATTCTGGCCTGTTCATTTGGGATGATTAACTACCCTTATGTACTTGTGTGCTTGTGTCTCTATAGGTAAAGACGGAAGGAGTTATCTATTACTACATGTAGATCTTTAACATGAACATATTTAATATATATAATTAAAAATAACATAATTAAACTTAAATTTATATGAATTGAAGATGGAGCACAAAGAAAAAGGAAAATAATTCAAAAGTTAAAATCGTGGTGGCTGACTGTGTGGTGTTTTTTTTCTGATATGGTTCAAAAAGGGCTTTCTCTCACTCTCAGTTTGTCTCACCGGTGTGTCTCCTGGTGTGGTGCCCAAAAGGAGACCCTACTCCCCCTCTCTCACACTTACCGCTTGCTTTGGAATCACCCAGAGAAAAGACGCCCAAAAGGGAAAGAGAGATTGACTATATGATTAAAGAAATAAAAGGTTTAGGCCATTAGCATATCAAAATACAAGCTGTGGTCACAGTATCAAGAAAGCCAGACTAAAATGATCTCCCAATCTAGAACTACTAACCAGAAATAAAGCCAAAATCATGAAGATGATAGTCCTTTGTGGTATACAGTATGGCCGTGTACCATACTGTTATATCATAAAGATTTCTTTTTCAGTTAGGCATCAGGCACAGAACTTGAAAACAAATAACAGTTATCAGTAAATCTCTATATGTAAAGTAAATTTGAACAAACCTTTGAGTACAAGTACAGTAAAACCAGTTGTTTTGTTTTTTCTTGTTCATTTTGGTCAAATGAATGTCATATCCAATAGCAAAGTTTGCAGATTTCAAGGTACTGTAAAGTGTATATCTCTCCTATATTAATATAACTTAATAATTTTTGCCCCCAAGGATGTTGTAATATGAGCATGTCCACATGGAGGAATGTGCAAACACTAATACAGACAAAGAGCAAACTGAGCATCAGACTCAAATCTGTGCGGCTTTAAGGCTCAGCAGTACCCACTGTGCAATCATGGAACTTGCAGATTTTGCCCTATTGCAGAACTGTCTTAAATATTTTGATTACAATCACTGTAGCAATTTGAGGAAACAAGGAAACGTAACTAATAGGAAATGAACTTTAAAAAATATAAATAGTTATTCTTTAAGATTGCTTTTTTGGAGCAAGTGTTATCAGCTATCAATGCTTCCACTAAATCTTTACTATTTTGTTATCGTACACTGGCTTTAAGTGCAGATCTGATATAGGGTGACAGATGCCTTCACGATTCTGGCTTCAGTCCCTGGATCTACAGCTCAAGCTCAGTGCCAGTGCTGCCGCATGAGTGAGAGCCCAAAGGTGCTGAGCTGTGCAGTCAAACATGGGTATTAAGGATATAAATCTGTTTGTAATGGCAACTGAGCTACAAAAGGCACAGCTTCAACAAAAGAAGGACAGATAAACAAGTTGTTGCCTTATAGGTTTTTGGGTTTTTTTCTCATATAATTTGTTGTTGCCCTCATTCTATCGTATTTTCTTCCAGCAAGACATCTAAATGAGTTTCATTTTAAGAAACATTCCTGTATAATTATTTTTGCAAACTGCTAATTCCATATGCTGTTTAAAAGAAAGAACTTGAAATCAATAGTAAGTGAAATGGAGATTGGCCGAGAAACTGGTATGTTTTAGAGTGTTGAGCCGAAGTGAGGAGGAGGAGGAGAAAAATAAAGTCCTGTGAGGAGCAAGTTGAACCATAGGCAGAGAGTTACTTGCAAAAATTTGGAGGAACCATGTGTGATTCTGAGCATTATTATGAAGAATCTTCTTATATAATACGCTACTGTGGCTGTTCATTTGTCGGTCCAGGATTTTTAATCACCTGTAGTTCGCAAACCGTTTGACCTATTGACCTGAAATTTTGTGCACATATACTATGTGATGTCTACTATCTGCTTTCGGGGTGACAACTGACTTCCAAGGTCAAAGGCCAACCCAGGAAGGGTAACCTGTAGCCTGAAATGTGGTACACATATACTATGCTGAAACTGTGCACTACAGCTTTATATTAAAAGCTAAGAGTTGGAATTATTACTCTTTTCATTTTTATTTTATTTTATTGTAGAATCAACTCTCGGTAGCGGACAGCAGGGTGGCTGTGCGGCACATGCATACGGGCGCCATTCTCCTCCCTACCACCTTCGCCATCACTTCTCCTACCTTTTCATCTTAAATCATCCTTGGGGCAGATTGAAGACTTAAGTGCCAGCTTAAGTGAAAAATTAAGGAAAACGTACTAAGTAACTGCAACACAAACACTGACTTAATCAGTTTTAATGCAAAAAGATGCAGACGAAAGAAAAGAAAAGAAAGGGCTGTTCAGGAAGCAGCAAGCACATCATCCTCTGAGCAAATGAATGCTAAACGTACAGAGAAAGAGTATGAAAACTATGAATGCTCAAGTCAAGTGTATTCACTACACGTTATCGTGTAGTCTGCAATTACTGGTAATTAAATAATGTGCCATTTCATGAATTTTAAAAATACTTGAGGTTATCAGACTAAAATGCATTGCTGTATTCCTATATTAATGTTAAACATGGACAGTGTCCTGTGTGAAAGGGAAGACATCCTGTGCATCCATTCATTTCAGTCCTCACTCACTTTAAGGTACTTTATAAAGAAAGTGTCTGTATTTCAGAATTACCTAGAGTGGAATTGATTTGGTTACATTTAGGGCAATATTTTAAAAATAAGAGTGATGTCACTTATATATTTTGTATTGTTTTAATATGTAACAAATACCCTCCCAGAGCAAATTATTAGGAGCACCAGTGCATCTGCTTATTGCTGCATTATTCTAAACAGCCAATCATGCGGCAGCTGCAAAATGCATAAAGTCATGCAGATATGAGTCAGAAGCTTCAGTTAAGGCTCATATCAAATACCAGAACAGGGAAAACGTGATCTTGGTGATTTCAACCATTGCATGATTGTTGGTGCCAGATTGGGCTGGTTTGTGTATTTCTATAAATGCTGATTTCTTGGGATTTTCATGTACAACAGTCTCGAGTTTATTCAGAATGGTGCAAAAATGACAAACCATCCAGTGAGCATCAGTTCTATAGATGAATACACCTTGTTGATGAGCGAGGTCAGAGGAAAACAGCCAGACCCAGATATCCACTCTGTACAACTGTGGGGAGTAGAAAGCCATCTCAGAATGCACAACACATCAAACCTTCATACAGAAGGGCTACAGCAGTAGAAGATCATGCCAGGTTTCACTCTTGACAGCCAAGAACAGAAAGCTAAGTCTGCAGTAGGCACAGGTTCACCAAAACTGGGCAATAGAAGGCTAGAAATATGTGGCCTGCTCTAATGCTGAAATTTCTGCTGAGGCACAGAGATGGCAGGGTCAGAATTTAGAACCGACAGCATGAATACAAGCAAACAGCCTACATTATGTCAAAAGTCCTGGCTGGTTGTGCTAGTGTAATGGTGTGGGGAATGTTTTCTTGGGACTTTTTGGGCCTGTTAAAATGAATCAATCATCGCTTGAATGCTACAGCCTAACTGATTATTCTTGCTGACCATGTGCATCCCTTTATGGCCACAATTTACCCATCTTCTAATGGCTACTCCCATCATGGTAAGGTGTCATGTCACAAAGTATCATCATCTCAAACTGGTTTCATGAATATGACAATGAGTTCAGTGATCTTCAGTGGCCTCCTCAGTCACTGGATCAGAATCCAATATAATATGTTTGGGATGTTGTAGAATGGGAGATTAACAACATGAATGTGCAGCTGACAAATGTGCAGAAACTCTGTGAAGCACTCATGTCAACATGGACCAGAATCTTAAAGGAATGCTTTCAGTATCTTGTGGAATTCATTCCATGAAGAATTGATGCTGTTTTGAGAGCAAAAGGAAGCCCTACACATTAACAATTGCTCAGTGAATATCCATTTTAATTTGTAATAATATATTACTATTACAGCCATTTGTTTGTTCATTCATGCATCTTTGATTATGACACTGGAGAGTGGTAATGTGCTACATGTTGATCAGCACATGTGACAATATTGACCCTATAACCCTATGGTCCTTTTTATTAGAGTAGTGCTTTCCAAAATCATCTCTCTCAATCACTACCATATTGTCTTTTGAGTTTCATTCCACGTAATTTATTCATGTGGGCCAATTCCTTTATTTAGACACCTTATTTAGTTGAAAATAGTGTTGCTTTACTGTTTATGTATTATACTGTAAGTGTCAATAGAAACTCTCAGTCTGACTTTTGTTACTTTTTTATAGAATTTAGCAAAGACTGAGCATTAGTTTCACTAACATTATAGAATGCTCGCTTATTTCTATTAAAGTGACCATGATGTGCAAAAGCCTGATGATGATCTAAATGGCTGCTAATTAACAGTTTCTCTCTAGGACACATTGTTTCTTGCACTGGTGCCTCTTCTTTTGTAATTCTCACTATTAAAAATTAATCAAGTAAAAATGAATTAACTATTTTTATATTTAAGTTATAGAAAATTTAGAAAATGGAAAACAGAAACTACAGTGTGAAAGTGGTGCGTGAATTAGCACTCATCAAAAGATTATGCATATCCTCCCAGTGCCTGCATGGCTTTGTCTTCTGGCACTCTGGTATTCTTTTCAAATCTCAAATGTGTTTATTCTAGGTTTGTCCTGTGTGACCGTGGGGATATGAGTTGACAGGGTTTGCAGTCAGCTGGTGCTCTATCCAGAGCTGACTTGTGTCTTGTGCCTGATACTGTAAGGAATAGCTCTGACCCACTGTCTTGCAAGACTCGTTTAAGCAGTTGTGAGAATGTCATGTTCTGTTATAATGAGAGCAGATGCCAGGGCAAAAAAGCAATGTGTCCTAAAGAGAAGATGTTAATTCACATCCGTTCACACCTCTATGCTCATCATTGGGTGGCTACTTTAACAGCAAAAACTGCAGACTTAATTTTTATTCTTAGAAAAATTAAACCATTGAATGGAACACAAACTTGTTTAATACTTTCACTGAATAGCAAAACAAACTTCAACTGAAAATTTCTATATGAGGGTGTTTAAATGTAAATGTTAAGTTAAGTACTACACTTGCAATTGAGTTGAGTCGCAGACAACAAACCTTGTTTTGAAGGGATAATTCAAAAGGATTGTCATAAAAATAGGCAAAGATCAAAATACAGGAACCAAGAGACAGTAAAATATCAAAACCAAGACATAACCCAAAACTTATTGTCAAAACTAATAAATAGTTTTGGCCAAACATACAGTACCTCTAATCATTCTTGTTATTGTTTAAGATGCAGAATCACTACTATTAAGTCTTTTCTTAGGTTTTATCAAATGTTCAATTAAGTTACTGAGCTTGACAGAAACTTTTGGAGCAGTGTTATAATTCGGTGTATGGCGTCAAAGCACGTGACTGTTCTGGTAAATAATACGGAGGCAACATCTCAAAAAATGACAGCACCCATTGGAAGTAAAATAGTGATATGACAATAATAATAATAATAATGATAATAAACAAAATGAATAGCAATATATATAATTCATAAATTGAAATAAAATAAAGCAAAGTAAAGCAATGATCAGGTTCACGACATGACTTTACATACGGAATCAAAACTGCAATTCAAACTAAAAGCTATATTTACTATTTTTATTAACATTATTATACTGTACCTTGGAAATTAAATTGATATTTTTATTACATCCGATGCTGGATTTTAAATAAATGACAAAACTGAAAAAGAACTCCAAAAAGGCAGTGATGTTAAATGTACTTATATTGTGATGTGGCTTACAGTTTTACACAATATGTGATTAATAGTTATGTTAACTTCTAAAAATGAATGTTTTCCATTGTTTTAGAAAAAAAAAAATTGTCTCCTCATGGACCCAAAATACTGGGTTTGAATTTTGTTGTCCATGTAGAGTTTTTTTTCACGTTCTCCCGTTGTCTGCTTCAGTTTTCCTCCAAGCACTCTAGTTTCCCTATTACTTTCCCAAAGAAGAGCTAATTTGGTTAATTAATGCCTCTAAACTGCCCCATTTACTTTTTGCTTTCCTGAGCACCTGAGTTCCCATATAAAATATGACGCAATCATGATAACCCCCAAGTAGTCTGTTCTCTACGTAACCTAACATTGATTTTTATACTCTAATCAAGAACACTGTCTTTTCCCCAGTAACAGTGGGGTTTTTGACATTCTTATATCTCTTCCATCTGATCAACGTTTTAGTCCTATGCCCACAGAGTACTTAGTTTAAATGCTGTACATTCTTTATCAAATTACCCTTGTCACGCATGCATGCCAAAGGATCACCATCTGGGCTCACCAAAGTATGTGGTACCAATGTCTTGTTTTCCTTTTCCCTCACAGTCTTGAGGAACCACCCCTTAAGGACAGCGAAGCCAAAGAAGCCCTCTAGGAACTCCAGTCTCAAATTGGACCTCACATAAAGATGCCTACACACAATGACAACTTGCTGATCTTTGCAGTGCCATTGAAGGCATAATTTTGTTAAAGATTTACTTTATTTTTTGTGGCAACTAATTAAATGGGCTTTTGCCTGGTCAGCACCCCAACTATGCATCATCTCTTACCACGTTACAAACTGCACTAGTGTGATTGGTGACCTTTCTTCTGCACTGGCATAATGTGTGATGTGTTTATTTTTAACTCTTTTTGCACACACAACCTGGGAAAATGCTGTGACAACCATTCCAGTAATTTACTAGGATTCACTTGTTGATATATAACATGGTGACCTGACAGTTTGACAGATTGCAAGCATTGCCAGAAACTTTCAGTCCAAGTAAGGGATCAAAGATTCTATACGATCTGAATCATACAAACTGAAAAAGCAACAAAGATGCAAACACAGAAACTACTGCATATCTGATGTTTGGTAAGTCTGTATGAAACTCAGTTTCCAACCAATGGGATCATAAGACCTTCAAGCTGCTTCAGTGCCTCCTAACCAGCCATTGTCTTTGCTAATGGATAAAGGCAGCTGGGGAACAGGAGGTGCCTGGATGCATCAATTGGTAACCATAGTTAACAGTTTCCTTATTGACTTGGAGGTTACGCTGCCCTATTATTTTAGACCCCATCTAAACCCCATTACACATAGATAGTTTATGTCCTGCTCTTAAGAGCCATATGATTAAGTTATGGAATACCGGATAAACTTTAGGACTCTTCACTACATGATTCCTTTAACAGGCATGATTTTTTGTGTGAGGAAAGGTCTTTTCCCAGCAGTGGACAGTTAATAACCACAAATGATAGTATATTTGTATTTCTATATATGCTGAGAACCCTACAGTACAGTGTATAAAATATTGTTCACCATATAATTGATGATACTGACCAACCTGATTAGAGTAGATTCGTCTGATCTATAGTGAGACTGAGAGCACAAGTGCTGGAATTGAGTACTGCATGATGGGTTAGCTGTTGTGGGCGCTAAGAGTGAACATGGTTTTGTTAATCATTTCCTTCTGACCATCAATTTCTTTTCTAGATTTTTTAATTACAATGTCGTGGGGAGCTAGAGCTTTTCTTCATAGCATTGTGCATAACATAGGAATAATATGTGTTTGTGTGGACAGTTCATCACATTACAGATTTACCTACAACTTGTGATGCCACCAATTAAATTCACCAACATGTCTTTAAGATCTTGGAGGAAACTTGAGTGGTCGGAGAGAACCCAAACAGTCATTCCAGATTTTGAAACAAGGTTTCAGGAAATCTTAAAAAGTGGTGCTGTCATACCACACAAGTGCATTTCCTGTATTCCCTGAGATGTCTCAGGTGCTTTGGCATAGATGGAGTAATGTGCCTCATATGCAGTGGTTTAATGGGACAGTAGTATAAAAAACAGGAGATATTAAATATGCTTAACCAACTAATTATGAAGGCATGCCCTCTTCTGGCCTTTAGATTGGACTCTGAAGGATGCTGGCTAAGCTGCTGACTATTGTGAACTCTATGCATGACGTCCTAATCAATCTACAGAGCATCTTTAGCACAAGGCTGATCCTTCAGTACCATTATTAAATGCTTCTTTTGACTAGGCTATTTTTTCCTACCATTTTAAAATGTTAATTTTAATTCCATTATAAATGTTAATAATATAAACATGTATTATTTATTGGTTTATTTATCCTACTTGCAGTTTCATTTTGAGTGTATTTTGTACAGATTTTCCATTGGCTGCTGTAGCATTGCAATTTTCTCTTGAGATAAATAAATTATCTTTCTATCTGACTGTCTATTTATCTATAAAAACAACGGCTTAATAGAAAGATTTCAGCCATATTTTAAAGCATTAAAGAAGCAGTAATTAGTGGGCATTTGGACAGCAGAGCATCTTTCAGGTAACATTAATAGTATGATTTTTTAAGGACATAAGCTTATGAAACAATGGCAGCATGTAAGCCTGTCTTCAGTGATTTTTCTCTCCCATAAACTCATCGACTATTTTAAAACATGATCCTTTTTTTTCTGTTCTTTCTTTAGAAAAGATTATAAATGGTATTCATACCAAATGTTTGAATGCTTGCTGCACAGGAAGACAAAACCCTACTTATATCCTATTAACTGCATTATTAAACCAAGGAAGATTTAATAAACATTTGCATGCATGCTGTGAATTTGTACAAGCCATCTGTAATTGTTGGACCACATACACAATGTTTTGTTCTGTTAATGACAATCGCTGGAGAATGCATTAGAAAACTTCTTTTTTAAATAAAGCGAAGAGCATGATCCACAATGCTTGGTGGAAACACTAATTGATAATACCTCACTAATGCTGCCAAGTCAAAGAGAGGAAACATTAAGTTATTATTTTTAATAATGTTTACAAGTATATCCAGCCATTTCCAGCCTGTGAAAAATGTTAGCCTTGGCAAAATGTGGCAGTGCTACTTTTCACTGGTGAAGCTGCTCATCTTCGCTATGATAGCAATCATTAGTTTTATTTTTTAACCCAGTCTTCAAATGAAGACAGATGAGCAGCAGAGTTTTAAATGTACACTGTTTATGGGTAGAGAAATGGTTGCTACATTACAGATCAAGGCGACCAATCCTCTGTATGTATAAAAAAAAACATAACGTAAACCTATACATACAGGTCAGATGCAACTGTAAAAACCCTGAAGGAAAAAAAAATAACTCCAGCTCACACGCTTTGGACTGGCTTATTAATGACAAAATATTTAAGCAATAACAAAACAGATGTAGCAGTGGGTGATTTGTTGTGATTAATTTATATGCACCTTCCCTACATAGCATTTGACATCTTGAAGCTTTTTTTTTAATATTATTCCAAAAAAACAACTTTTCATACCCTAGAAAAAATATAAAATACATTTCAGATAACACAATGGTTAGATATAATAATCAATCTCCTGGTAGTCAGTTGTGAGAAATTGTATGTTTGTAGCAAATAGCTTTGTTTTGACCTTTAGGGTTCAATAGTGTGAGCTAAAGAAAATGCAGCTATAAAATTAAAAGAACATATTGTATACAATTCAGGTAATTCACCAATACCAACTGATATAACTTCTAGACATTTTTCATTCATCTGTCTATCCTGCTTCTTTGTTATCAAGTAAAAATGAGCTGAAGCGTAACCTAGCAGCACTGAATGTAAGGCAGGAACCAACTCTGCTTGGAATGCCAGACTACCTCAGATCACCTTTCTCACACAGTGCCAGTTTAGAGCTGGCAACTAACCAAAAACCACATCTCTCTGTTGTGGGCGGACGGCAGCAGTACACACAACAAAACTCCATACAAACACAAGAAGAATTTATTGCCTCCACATAGACTATGACTATTCTCCTTTTAACATATAAAGCATTAAATGGCCAAGCTCCGGCTTACTTTTCTGGACTGTTCATGACTTACAAACCTGAGCGCACATTAAGATCTCAAGATGCCGGTCTGCTTATGATTCCAAGGATTAATAAAATAACAGTGGAAGGTCGAGCTTTTAGTTACAGGGCCCCTAAATTGTGGAATGATCTGCCTGCTTCTATATGAGATGCACCTTCGGTCCCAGCTTTTAAATCCCAGCTGAAGACTCACTACTTCAGTTTAGCATAACCTGACTAGAGCTGCTGATTTACTGTACAGACTGCATCTCTGTTGTTAGTCATTAGCACTAAAACATAAGTAACATGATAGTTATAATTTGATACTAACCCTCACCTATTCTGTTTCTCTTTTCAGTACTCAAATGTGGCAATTGGTGCCACGGCCCACCTGCCAAGTTGTTTTGCCTGCCTAAGGTAAAGTCATCAATGATGGAGGATCGCAGGAATTATGGTAAAGTGGGGTCCTTTCATCGGATTGGCTGGCCCAGCACTGTTTCAGCCATGGAATGGCCAAATGGGGGAGGCAGCTTGATGGATGAGGTCTCCAGGACTCTAAAAATATCCAAATCTTATTATGTGATATCATCTACTGTTAAATTCTGCTCCGTACTTCTAAAATTTTTATGTTTATACTGTATTGAGGATTTGTTCTGTTCTGTTTATTGTATTGTATTGACCCCCTTCTTTTTGACACTCACTGCACGACCAACCTACCTGGAACGGGGTTTCTCTTTGAACTGCCTTTCCCAAGATTTCTTCCATTTTTTCCCTACAAGCGTTTTTTTGGGGAGTTTTTCCTTGTCTTCTTAGAGAGTCAAGGCTGGGGGGCTGTCAAGAGGCGGGGCCTGTTAAAGCCCATTGCAGCACTTCCTGTGTGATTTTGGGCTATACAAAAATAAACTATATTGTACGTGGGATATCCAGAAAAAAAGGTTACAACAGCTGTTAAAAATCGAAAAATGAATATATTTCAACCAAATTTACAGGGTATGTTCCAAAATATGTGTTTATTTCTCAACATAATCGCCGTCAACTTCGATGCACTTCTTCAGCCTGGGCACCAGCTTTTTTATACCCTCGTTGAATACGCTCCGCTCCACCTCCGAAAGCCACTTCTCCACTGTCTCCTTCACCTCCTCATCGTTGGAAAAACGTTTCCCACCCAAGAATTCTTTCACAATTCTTCCACAAGCTGACGATGGATCTCGGCTGCGGATTCGCGACGCAAAGTGAGGAACTTGATGACCGGACGAATCTCGCATCGGCGGTAGGTGGAGCAAACGGCCTCAGCAGAGGTTGACAAACTCGCTTGCTGTGATGACATTTCACAACTGACTGACGAGGTCCCGGGCTTATTTTGACCATTAGGACCCCCCTACACGCAGGTATGCCAACTTTCGAAAAAAAAAATTCCCTGCACCCTCCAGGGCACTTGTAACCTTTTTTTCTGGATATCCCTCGTATTGTATTGTATGACAATGATTCTGTAGCAATGAAGCAGCACCTTCTGCCAATCTGCCACCAAACTTGGAGCATCTTAACATAATTTAGCATAACATTTTAAACCAATCCTGGCAACAAGGAAGGCAAGGCAGGAACCAAACGTAGATGGGCCACTTGCCCTTAGCATTTCTTCACAAAATATTCACTAACTGGAAAACCAATTTTCTCAATTTCAAATTATTGGAATATTGTAAAAATCCTTGGAATCTAAGGTGTGAACCAGTAGACCAGCTGTCCTAAACCCTCACTGCACAACATCTTCACACAGATAAAGTAAGCTTTGTTGCATTGAAACACCAAAACTGGATATTCGGAATTGTTTGGGAAGAAGCTTCTTGAACCTAAACTTTCACTTTCAAAATAAAGTCTCACCTCTTCTGCTTGAACTCAGATAGTGGCCTTTCTTATTTTCACATTACAAACCCTTTGTCACATTGTCTATCTTTTCATTTTTAATATTCTTTTAGTGCATTGGTGATTTTTGTGTTTTTGGATGTATTTTCAATATACCGTAAAGCT
>JANRMT010062806.1:63331196-63341721 GCA_026402145.1 Polypterus bichir lapradei | reverse complement strand
TAGATAGATAGATAGATAGATAGATAGATAGATAGATAGATAGATAGATAGATAGATACTTTATTAATCCCAAGGTGAAATTCACATACTCCAGCAGCAGCATACTGATAAAAAAAGCAATATTAAGTTAACTCTTTCAGGGCTGATGTCGACTTTTGTCAAAAGGAGGAGTTGACAATGGTAATCGACTGTAAACTGTGACAAAGCCAACCATTATGTTTTAGTTGGACTCTCATTGCTAGAAGGAAAGTGTTTATTGAGATTTCCTGCACTCCTGTGAATAGCAAGGTGCAAGCAACGGCAAAAATCGCACTGACATCTAGCGAGAGATCAAAGAGAATGCGTAAAGCAAAACACTCCGTGGACGACATTTTGCCTGTTATCTCTGAACTGGACTATAACTTGTTGGACTCAGATTTTGATACAAGTGATCGAAAACGAATGTGAGGTTCCAGCTTCAGCTGATTGGTCTCCAGCTAGTCGTGGTATTGACAATATTCGCCAGGGAGGACTGCCACTTAACAATGATAAGCGGTAGAAACCAGATTGTAATGCACTGTGACCGTGTCCCAGCCATGTAAAGACAGCCTGGCAGCAAGCCTGGCAAACTGGCAACCACAGCATACAGCAACAGATGTTTTATGTTGATTTCTGTGTGAAACCATTGCTTTTCAGACAACTATTTTTTTTGGAAAAAAATATTCAGCCCTCAAAGAGTTAAAGAGTGATAAAAATGCAGGTATAACAGACAATATCTTTGTATAATGTTAACGTTTAACCCCCGGGTGGAATTGAAGAGTCACATGGTGTGGGGGAGGAACGATCTCCTCAGTCTGTCAGTGGAGCAGGACAGTGACAGCAGTCTGTCGCTGAAGCTGCTCCTCTGTCTGGAGATGATACTGTTCAATGGATGCAGTGGATTCTCCATGATTGACAGGAGCCTGCTCAGGGCCTGTCACTCTGCCACAGATGTCAAACTGTCCAGCTCCGTGCCTACAATAGAGCCTGCCTTCCTCACCAGTTTGTCCAGGCATGAGGCGTCCCTCTTCTTTATGCTGCCTCCCCAGTACAGCACCGCATAGAAGAGGGCGCTTGCCACAACCATCTGATAGAACATCTGCAGCATCTTATTTTAAAAGACGGCAGCCTTCTAAGGAAGTATAGTCGGCTCTGTCCTTTCTTGCACAGAGCATCAGTATTGGCAGTATGTGTAGTGTAATATGTGGTGACTTTTCGTTTTATAGATGCCGCTTATTTGCTTTTCATTTCTGTTGAACAAGGCATTAAGAGTTTTCCTACAAGTTCAAAATCTGTCACAGAGACAAGGATAGGGTTTAAACTCATTGCCCTGCATATATGATTCTTAAACATGAAAAAAATACATTTTACAGCTTACATTATTACATTGAGACATCCATTCTACCTCAAACATTTCAAAATAGTAGAATGTATTTCCTAATTTTCATTCTTTAAAGGAAACTCTATTTTCATTGATGCTATGTGCTCAGACACAAAAGCAAGACAATCTTATTTCTTCTATATGTGTTCATTATGATGGCGACCCAGCCATGATGTAGACACTAGGTGGATTATTTCTCTGGATAAAAAGGGAAATATCAGCAGAAGACTCAATTGAACCAAAGTCTTCAGAAAATTCTACATACACTTAAAACAGTATTTGGCATAAAGTTCATATGAAGACATAATGTAATGAAACTACCTGAACAGTGTCAAACCAATCAAAAAAGGACTAATTAGAAGTATTGATTCAGTAAGATTTTTGGCATAGGTAACAAGATTGCCAGACTTCTTTATCAATATTGGATAAGCTATGAGAAATGACATACAGGGTCTTGAAAAAGTATTCTGCCTTTTTTACATAAATGTCCCAATCTGAATCATTGAATAGTTTAACTTATTTGTAAATCAAAAAACAGTTTTTCACAGTGCTGCCAAAAAGTAAAGAAAATTATAAAATATCAAAAAATTAATTACCAAAAAATCTTAACAATATGGAAGTATTGATCAAGCCCATTCAGTACTTTGTTTAACCACCACTTGCAGCTTTTATAGGAAGTAATCTTTTTGGATAAGTCTAATTAATTTTGCAATACTTGATGGAAGAATATTTTCTCAACCTTCTTTACAAAATTGCTCAAGTTGTATTGGGTTAGCTGGGCAGTGGTAGTGAAAAGTAATTTTTAAAGTCTCGTCACACATGTATGATGTAGTTAAGGTCAGGATTCTGACTGTGCCTCTCAGTTTTCTTCATTTTAAGCCACTACATTTTTGCCCTGACATTGTGCTTTGGGTCATTGTCCTGTTAAAAAACTAAATTCTTGCCCAATTTCAGCTTTTTTATACAGGGTAGCAGACTTACCTCCAGGATCTGTTGGTATTGTGCAGCATTCATTTTCCCATCCGTCCTGACCAGAATGCCATTCCCTGTTGCTAAAAAGCTTCCTTACAACATGACAATTCCTCTAACACATTATATAGTGGGGACAGCATTACCTCAATAAAGCCCAGTGTTAGATTCATTCTACATATACAGGGGATACTCAAATTACTTTTATGTTTCTAATCTGTCTGTGGAGATGCTTTGCACTTTTGTCTTCCATCAAGAGCTCCTTGTAAACAGTAATACATCTTTTGTTATTATTATTATTTCACAGGGTCTCATTCTGATGCAAGGAGTGGGGGATCCTGTAATGTTTGTTTTGACTGGTACTGCACATGGCTAATTATGCATGTAAAGGTGGTGGTGCTAAAGCTATTACTGTGGAGGCGGATGTGGAGTAATGGTTCTCTGACTTTATGTTACACATAAGAAAGATCATTAGATTAGTTAAATTCGAATTGTGCATAGGAAATCTTAAACATTTAAGTAAGATTAATTATGTTAATTACATTTGTTATTTTTTTTTAAATATTTCTTTAAAATTTAACAAATAAGGTGTAAGTGGTCTCATTCCCAAGTGTTACAATATAAATGCTGGAATGGTGGTGTAGTGGTTTGTCATCACTAGAAACAAGATTATAGTTAACAGGAAGTCATGTCATTTGATGTCAGAAGATGACCCCTATTTAAGATGGCATGCTATCCATATGGTCTAAGACTGGATCAAAAATAAATCTTTCACAGTATTAGTGACTGATTTAACAAATTGGGCTTTAAGATTACAACTTTCTTTTGGCAAGAACTTCTACCTTCATGTTTTGGTTAGTTTATTTGGCTTTGGCAGTTGATCACTGCCTATGTAAATGGTTCTGAATGTGTCTGTTCATCTCCTTTTCCTGCCATTTTTAAATTGTTTGCTTTTTCACCACAGCAATCCAAGTAATGCTGTTGCCTCAAAGCTTCATGGACGTAGGTGCAAATTGACGAGAATGGTTCTCATTTCTTTTCCCAGTTGGGGAGAAAAAATAATGGATGGAATGGGATAGGCTGCCTACCAGGAGAAGTTCATCCCCCAGTATGATAGGGGCAGTGCTTCTCTGGCATAGTTCCAATTTGGTCACCCACAGGTTTGCAATGGACTCGTAGCTCAGGCGGGAAATCCTGTTGAAGTCCTTGTGTTCAGCAGGGAGGGTACTGTTAGGAGAAGCACTATCTGTTTTGTTGGAGCTTCTACATGACCCAGAAGTGCTTCCACCATGCAATGCGGTGATAGTGGAAGTATTCCACGTCCAACATAAAAGAAGCGACCTCACTTCGACCTGGGAGTTGGACTTGAGCGGAGGTGGATAAGGCTTGCCTAGGAGGAGTGGAAGAAAAAGAACTTTTTGTAAATAAAGATCACTTTTGAACCTGGAAGGTGTTGTAGTTATGTCTGGGTTTTGGGGCTTAGTATATATATATACACACATACACACACACACACACACACACACACACACTTATATGCAGTATATATACTCACATACTAAGCAGGGAGCATCATCAGAATGTTTTATGTTGTGTTTGTGCAATGTTTTTTATATTATTTTTCACAAACACGTTCATGATACCAATCAGATTTATAAATAGTCATTGCAAATTTCTTAAAAAAGACTTACAAGGACTGGTTTAATCAATAGCACTCCATACCTGTCATGTTGTGATGCACATGTTTCTGTTTGTCTTTGCTCTTCTTAAAAAAACTCACTTCAAAGCACTTCAAAACTGTTGGACAAATCGGTCCAGAGCGACATTTCTTAAAACTCTGAGAATGTGGCTATACTGTATAACAACACATAGCAATGTGCTAGGAATGTTTCCTGGGTAACAGAGCTCAGCAGGACTCGAAAATCTGGCATACTTTACGAGAGCACAACACACAATCAAACATTGTTGAAAAAGTCAGAATTTTGAATAAAATTTCCATTTCAACTGCACTGCTTGCAGTTTACTTCAAATATATCAAATTTAGTGAACCTCTGAAAATCAAAATGTTCTATTTACAGATATTTGACAAATAGTTTATTAAAACTAAGACTGCATTATTATTTCTCAAAAACAAATTTAAACATATGTGCATTAACCAAAGCAAAAAAGCACTTTTTTCGTTGTAAACTGTGTCAAAATTTTTTATTGTAAATGATAAAACAGAATGGTTAAATGCTAAAGAAAAAGTACACTTCATATCTTTTTATTTTAAATAGTATATTAGAATCTGTTGTGTTTAGCTAAATCATTTCCTGAATACAAGATAATTAAACTTGAAATTTACAAGTTGGAAAATTGGAATACACCTGGAGCATAACCTTGTTTGTTGTAGAACACACTCCTGTGTGGCCATTTGTTATTTAGATTTAGATTTGTGTACATTTGATGCATTGTTTAGCAATGGTGCTCATTGCAAGGGGTCTATATAATCTCAACGTAAATTATAAGCAGTGTTACCACACTATATCCTGTAGTTACCACTAAAAGCTGACTTACAACAAACCATTTCTGTCAACATCAAAGACGTAATGAATCAGTAGCTAGGACTCACAGCTACATAATTCAGTTTCAAATCATAGGGCCATCACTGTCTATGTGGTATCTGAAAACACTTCTGGTGTGTATGTGGATTTTCTCCAGTTACTCTCACATCACAAGGACATGTCCTGGAGAGGGTGGGCAGCCAGTTGGCCTGCCTCTCAAGGGCAGTGTCTGACTCTGTCTTTGACTTTGTCTGTTATAACAGACTGGGGACCGTGCAGAGGTTTATTTTCTAAAGGGATGCTGATGACCAGAGTTTTTGTTTTCCTCTCCTCCATTGTCAACTGAGTATAGTTTAACAATTAATGAATGACTGTTTTTTGCCTGGCTCTATTTGTGTTAATCTTTTCACTTTGTTTTCCTGACTATTTAAATAAATCTGTGTCTTTAGGTGTGCTCATTATGTAATTAGTAATTTCTAAAGTTTATATTTACATTTCACCTCAAAATTTGTGACAGCGCTCTGCACCTGTACTCAATGAAGATCACTATAACATACACAAATAAACTGAAACAAAAAAATGATATCTAATCGGTCAATGTCCAAACTTGACTCTGTAGGTGTGTGCTTGAATCAATGTGTAAGGTGATTCGTTTGTGTTCCACTGTGGGTTAATTCTTGCTTTGTGCCATCTACTCAGACAACCCACAATGCTTTAATGTAATAAGTAGATTTGGAGGGTAATTCATGAATTCATTTTTGTTAGAGGGCCTAAAGTCATTCAAGGATTTGCCTCTATCACAAGAAGCATAGTAGAAACCTGCAGAAGAGAACCTGGTTTTGGAATGTTGACTGTATTGCCATTATGGAGCTGGGTAATAGAAGTCCTGAATGTGAGAGTGAACCATTTATTCCATCAGTTATTCTTCATTAACTACAGCCTAATATTCCCAAATACCTTTTTAAAAGACATCATGGTCTCCTCTGTTACAGCATAGCTTGCAAAATTATTTCAGATTCCTATGACACGTTAGGTGCAGAAGCTTTTCTCAGTTTCTAATATTAATACACCTTTATGTCCTTGATTATGTCGATAACTAATTCTGATGGATCTAAAACATTTTAATAAGTGCTGCCACATAACATTCTCACACCCTTATAAGTTGTGGCATAGTGGTCAAGGCTTTAGACTTCAAACCCTGTGGTTGTTGATTCAAATCCCTCTACTGATACTGTGTAATGAACTGTATCTCAAATGTTGTAAGCTGCCTTTGATAAACATGTAAGGCAAATAAATGAATAATAATAAAGGGTCATTGAGGCTGGAGCTATCCTTGAAGCATCACACATAAAACAACCGTGATTGGTGTGTCAGTCTATTGCAGTGCTCAGGAGGCAAACCTAAGTCATTTTCCCAGAGAAAACACTTGATAAACGCAAGGAGAACATAAAAATGTCACATAAGCAATGATCAGGCACAGAAAGAACAAAGGGGAAATTTTGGCTTTTTTTACACAAGTTCTTTAGATAGATAGATAGATAGTGTAAAAAAGACACAAACACAGCATAAAGGGTTGGGGTTTTGGCCCCGTATACTGTAAAGAAAAATTATATATGTTATGCAGTCAATACAATAACCAAAAGTCATTCAAATTGCGCGACGCCTTCAGAGGCGCCGGCGGCCATTTTATACAGGAGGAGCCGGAAGTGGAGGAATGCTGGGAAGGAGGCGTGAGGGATGACGGGACTGCTGACGTCAGGGAAGATGGTGGAGGAAGGGCGGAAGTGGACATAGTGCGGTCAGGTTACGATGGCGGCGTGTCTTTTTTCCTGAAAGAAAGAGCAGAAAGGTTAGTACTCCGCCATTCCCTACCGGCAAACGTCCTTCGAAGTGGTTTCGGATCCGTCCGCGGTCTCCTACTCGCGCATGCGTGACAATAGATAGATAGATAGATAGATAGATACTATAGTCTGAATACACACATACACAGAAAAACTTCTGACTTGGCTGTCACAGTCATAGTGAGGTATTATGCAGACATATTGCAATTGGTATAAAGGAGCCCCCGTAGTGTTTCTTAACACACTTCAGCTGAATAATTAATTGGCTGAAAGTCCTCAGTGCTATTCTGTCAGAGAGAGGATGTTCAGCGTTGTTCACAATGGCACTCAGTTTTGTTTTAATTCTTTCCTTTGCTACTACAGTACCTACAGATGGGGTACAGGGTGCATCCTATAACTGAGCTTGCCCTCTTAATTAGCTTGTTGAATCTGTGAGCTTCTCTTGAAGTGATGTTATCAGCCCAACACACCACAGTGTAGAAAATCACACAGGCCATCACATAGTTATAGAAGATAAGAAGTATGTCAGTACCCACATTAAAGGAGTATAGTCTCTTAAGGAAAATGAGCCTGCTCTGCACCTTCTTAAATAATTCCTCTGCATTACAAGACCAGTCCAACCTGTCATTGATGTGGACCCCCATGCACTTGTAGAAGTGAACCACATCTACATCCACTCCCTGAACAGTGACCGGAAATAGAGGCTCTTTGGTGCAGCAAATGTCAATACCCAATTCCTTGGTTTTGCTGATATTTATTTGCAGACAACTCTTTCCACACCCTGAAACAGAGTTCTCCACTTGATTCCTATGCTCTGTCTCATGCCTCTTATCGATACAGCCCGTTGGTGCAGAGTGCGTAGAATTTAAACCTTATATCCCACAGCTGCCTCTCTTGTGTGCCACAATATAAATATATATTTTTAGTGCATAAGTTCTCAAAAGCTAGAATTGTAAAGCTAATATACTTTTTCTGTATGAAAATATCCAATAAACATAATAATTTTGCCCCACCTTTGGATCCTGCAAGATGTCATTATAGCCACTGATATCTCCTGTCTTCCTAAGAAAACACACTCACAATGAAATAACATAGGTTAGACTAATTTAAAGTGAAGGATTTTCTCTCCCCAATTAATTAATGTTTTTTCAAAGACTCTGTACTCAGGAGTGCTCTGGAACATTTCCCTCCCCTTCAAAGTAATTGACATACCAGCCCTTGAAACAAGGCCTTGACTCAGTTTCTCATTTTAAGAGCTTGTTTTGGGAAAGCAGTAACACCTGTCTGCTCATCGCCTGCCAGTCTGCATCTGCGCCCGCCTGACAGCCCTGTCTGCTTTGACTAATAATGTGATTGATTGACAAAATAAGGAAGAACACACAAAAAACATTTCTGTCTGGTCTAGTGTGTCAGCGAGCCTTCATCAAGTGGCTGCTGAAGGTATATTTTGTTGCATGCCTCATTACACAGTAATGGCGTTCCCAGGCAAAGCTGATTCCTTTCATGACACAAGACAGCAGGCAGCTTTATGGACTTGGTACCAATCAAGCCCCAGGGAGGGGTGTGAATAAGCGGCCAGAAGCTTCAAGGCAATGGTGTTGCTTTTGTGACAGAGGACAAACATTATGGTGCACCATTAAGAAAAATATAAAGTGGGAACAGCCATTGGAAGACCACTATCTATTGTGAGTAATTGTTTGGTATGAATTATTATTTTACTAATTTGCACAACACTAGGTGACAAGCAAATCTTTATACTTTTTATCTTGTCAGCTTTTTGTAATACAAAACTGTTTTTGCATAGTAGGTGTATTTTTTATCAGTATACCCATTTTTATCCATAATATGCATGTTGCTGAGAATGCCGTCACTACAGATTTTCATTTACTTAAAATGTTTTTTTTTTCGCTTCAAAACTTTGTTAAGCCTAATAGGAATGCTGAAGGTTACTTGCGTGGGTGCAATTCAATCATCAGCATTCTATTAAAGTCCACAAAAACTGTTAACACCTGCACTTTCCAAGTGGGGGAATTTATTGTTATAAAGTGGAACAGCTGGATGGAGGAGTGTGTCCGTTTTAACAGACGATACCGGATTCTGCGCTTTACTGACCTTGACGTTCATATCAGTGCCAAGGGCTCACTGTCTGCTGTTTTTCCTTCATTACTGGTTTGAGAACCATAAAAATGCCCGCAGATTTATGATGAATCATTTCTCATTTGTTTATGCTATCAGGGATTTCCAGTTGCAAATCTCTGTATGCAATAATTCAAGCAAAGGAACTGTGAAAAAATACACTTATCTGCTTTTTTCCTTGGTTAAAATGATACAGAATGATTGAATGATTTATGTATTTCTACTGAAATCTATGAGGTGTAGCAAAAGTACTGAAAATACTACCAAATTCTTGTATTGAAAATGAGCAATGGCCTGAAAGGGCTTCATTCAATGCATTTGCTTTTGTTCCTTACAGTTAACTCTTACTCCCAAAAATGAGATTAAAAAATGCAAACACATTCAAATCACTCATGTATCAGTAATTTGGTTCAGGGTGAATATGGGAGTGCATCCAATGTCACATGGTAACCCATTCACTGTTGATTCTTACCATAGGCCTTGTGCATCCCTTATAGTGTCTGCCTCCCTCCGGTCTTATAATGGAATAAACAGGATAAGATAAGTCACAAAATGTACACATAGCTAACATCCAGGTGCATTTGAAGACTTACAGTAGCTAACTGATTTGGAAGTTGGAGGATGTACAGTTCTTTTAACTACTTTATCAAAGAGTCAGTTATCAATTTTTTATTAAATAGTTTAGAACAATGAGGCATATTTAAAAATAAAAGCAATAGTAGAAATACATTCTTTGTGTTAGAAGAGTACATTAAAACCTGTTTTTTAAAAGTACCGAAATCAAGTTGTTAAAAACATTGCTCACATAGGCTTTTGGTGGCTCAGTAGCTTTCACAGACAGCAGATTCCAAATGAACTAAGATGAAAATAGTATGTAGTTTTTTGTATTTCAAATTTCCTAAATATTTTTTTTTTTTTAAATGTACCCAATCAATAGTTAAAGTCTCTTGTTAAGATCTAAAGGAAAAAAGTGTTTGCTGCTACAGACCATGATGGAGAGCAGGCCTGTATCTTATCCTGTAAATTATAGTGACAGAGGGATATTGAATCATGATAATGTTAAGATAATGCAACCATATTGCAATATAAATACTGAGTACACATTTTTTCAATCTATGATTACAGAACAACACCCACATAATTAATGTCTCTTACATTCATTTCTAGATAAGTGACTGTTTTACATTTTTACTCTTAACTTACTTCAAGGAGCAGGTGAAGAGTGCTGATGTATAAGCAGTGTAATTGTGTTCACTGGTTCTCCCAGCATTTGACTAATTTGTATTGGGGATCCATTTTGCAATGGGGATCAATGTAAAAGGGAATATTTTATAAACTATGCAAGCTACAGTGACATTGCTCTGGGTAAATTTGAAACAGTGCACTAATCTATAATTGAAGTCTCACAGAATAATTCTTTTTTTTAGTATACTTTATAAACCAGTACTATTCATGAAGAGGCTTTGAAATAAAAAAAAATGTACAGTATATTCCTGTGGGATTGGTAGGGATGGTTGTGATTTGTTATAATAATTCTGCATTGCTTGATCTTAAGTAAAGTCTTAATTTTCCCTTGGGGACAAATAAAGAATCTATCTATCTATCTATCTATCTATCTATCTATCTATCTATCTATC
>JANRMT010062806.1:63308983-63327303 GCA_026402145.1 Polypterus bichir lapradei | reverse complement strand
TTTTTTCATTTTTATTACTATTTAATTTAATATTGTTTCTTTGTATCAGTATACTGCTGCTGGATTATGTGAATTTCCCCTTGGGATTAATAAAGTATCTATCTATCTATCTATCTATCTATCTATCTATCTATCTATCTATCTATCTATCTATCTATCTATCTATCTATCTATCTATCTAATTGACAACAAACTAAACTTTGATCTTAACACAGCACAAATCTTTAAAAAAAGGGCACAACTTTTCTTTCTTAGTAAACTCAGCAGTTTTAAAGTGGACAAAACCATAATGACACTTTTTTATAAGTTCTTTTTTGAATCCATTGTTGCTTTTATCTGTTGGTTTGGCAACCTCGACAATAAGAATATAAATCATCTTAACAACATTATAAAAATTTGCATCAAAATTATTGGTTCAAAGCCGACCTCAATCACTGAAATGTACTGCAAATAAGTTAGAATGAAAGCCAACTCAATTATGTCAGACAGTAGCCACCCTCATTTCTCTAAATTCCAGTGTTGCCATCAGGCTGCAAATTTAGGTTTCCAAAGGTATAAAATGAAACAGGTTTAAGAACTCTTTTATTCCTAGAGCTATAAGCATTTTCAATTCTGTTATTTGTAGGGATGCTGCTAAATATTAAATTCTGCATTATTATTTTGTGTACTGTTGATAGTAATTGTGCTTTTGTATTTATACAGTATTGAGTGTGTGTGTATGCAATAACATTGGTTGTCAAATGTTGTGTCTTTGTTTATCTATTGGATCTCTATAACAATGTATTCTGTCTTTTTGTACTTTCTTGCTGCATACACGTTTCCCTCTGGGATAATAAAGTCTATCTAACCTAACCCTAACCTAACCAATCGTGACATGAAAAAGGAAGGAATGATCCTTGGACAGCACATATTCACACACCTATGCTGATTTGATCTTTTATTTTCATGAATACATGAACTCTTGTTGCAACACACTACCATGAAGAATTGTTTCTATAAGGCTTTGTTAAACATTGGCCTCCTTAACAACTATGGTTGCTAATTTATGTTAACATAAGAATGTAAAAGTAGTTTACAGCAAACAGGATATTCATCTCAATATATTTCTGCAACTACTATTTATGTATCCTTTCTAAGAAAATATTGGGTCAAGATAATGAGTGGTAATTTGAACTTTAATATTTGAAAATTGGGACCATGCCAGTGTTCAAGAAGGCCAGCGCACAGGGTGAACCAACTAGGCAATTTCCTCAGGCAGCACTTTGTTCACGGAGGCATTTTCATACAAGAGGATGTTTTTAGATTAGGAAAAAGTAATACAAGAAATTAAAGTTGAGTTTGAACCATTGTAGGTATATGCATAACAAGTGCCAAATTTATAAACCTCCTTTAAAAACTTTAACAAATATTTAAATTTTAAAAGTTTAAAATATCTCAGAACTACAATTCATGCTGCTTCACTCCACTGTGAGTTTCCGAATATTAAAATGGCGCATGCACATTTTGAAGCGACATGTCAGTACCTGACATGGGCATTCAGTTTCCACATATATTTTGTATATCTTTATTGTCGTTTTGTAAAATTTTGTTACTTTCAGGAGTGCTATTAAGGTATCATTTACAGTTACAATGTCTCAAAAGTTTTCAATGTATGTGTTTAGTTATAAAAGGGCAGGCATCGTTCAGCTTGCAGGACAGAATCTGAAACTGCTGCGGCATTACAAGAAGCTTTTGTGATGAGCAAAACAGCAGAGTTTGATTTCACATTCATTTTTGCCATCATATAATTCAATAAAAATAAGTAGTTGTGTCAAGGAGAAGTGGTGGAGGAATTATACAATAGTGTTATTTTAATTCATATTTTGTATGTTTGATGTTCAAGGTAATCTTAATTTTTTCACTTTTTTTACAAAAATAATGTTATTTATTCATTATTTATATTATTCTTCTGAAGATGTGCTATATCATGGGAGTATTGCATATTACAGCTTGTATCACAGTAAGTACTGTATTTAGATTAAGTGTATGCCTAGTAAATATGTATATGGGGGTGGGGGTGGGCATCAAAAATATACCTTGCCTCAGGCTGCATTATTTAATGCGCCAGCCCTACCCATAGTTATAATTATTTGAAAAAAAGCGTTATGTAAAACATGAATATAAACTACTTATGTTTTAGGGCTTCCTGTATGTTTAATTATTGTTAGCAGCAACTTTATTTATTCCCCCACTTAACCTAAAATAACTATCAAGTTTCTTATTCACAGCTGATAACACATATTGGTTTTAGTGTGTGTCACAATAATGCAAAGAGACAGAGTATTCAGGAGTGATAGACCTGTGATGCTTACTTGACATAAAACCCTAACTCGGGAAGTACAGTATGTACTGTACATTCTCTGGGCAGGGTTGCAGTCATAGCCAGGGTTTATCATAAATAAATTGCCCTGCTTTGGTTTGCCACCTTCTTTCTTATGTGAATAAGAAGTTTGATCATTTTAAGAGATAAAGACCAGAGTACTAATTCATTAGTTACACAAACCAATTCTACAGTTTGCTGGAGGGGAAACATAGGTAAGTACAAAAGAGCACTTTTTGGAAGTTGGCAGTAGCTGAAAAAACTCAAGAACAAGGGTTTGGGGGCTTGGGACAGTTAGATGGAACTCACTTTCTAGACTGCTTGACTCAAAAGAAAAAGTGAACACCAGAGAGAGCTGAACAATGAACCACCAATGAATGAAATACCTTATCCCATTTATTTAGGTATAAACTCAAAACTCCATTCAACACAAAGGAAAGCTTTAACTTTTAAGTGTTCTCTTAATTACATACAAGAAGCATAGTTAGTAAAAAGAAGAATTTTTAAATGCCATGTACTCTAAGTATATTAGTATTTCTGGTTATGAAAGTGTGTAAATGAAATTTTCACTTGTGTACTCTGCACCAAGCAATAGTGGAGATATGATTTAATCACAGAGAAAAAAACCTTCACTTGGAAAACTTTGCTATACTTGTTTAACAAAAGATGAATCAACCTTATTGTGACACCATAAAGAAAGAAAAAACAAATAACTTAATGTGTGTTGATGTGATACACATATCAAAGCTCAAAAGTGATAAATATGATGTATAGTGTCTATTTTAGTTCCCTTTTTAGAGGTCTAGTACTGCATATTTTCACTTAAGAATTTCCTTGTTTCTTCATCAGTTTATATAGCTTACGTGTTGTCATGTGTCAGCCGTGATTCACTTCATGCGTACAGAAAGCTTTGAATATCATGGCCTAATCATTTAACACCATATGGCTTCAGAACTAAGCAAATGGCCATATATGAAAAGGACAAGCATTAAGGGGCTGGCAGATTTCTTTTTCCCATGATGATGACTGGTTTATGAGCCAGTTTACATTTTTGGAGCCATTCAGTTTTCCTAAAGTAATCAGGGCAATTAACAGCACTCCTAGCAATAAGAGTTCTTAGCGAGAATGAAGCTGCTTTTGTTAGCAGTGTCATACTATTAAAGCTTAAATTATCTGAGATGACAATATGAGACTGACAAACATTGTGGCTTGGTGGCCTGGATCAACCCATGATTTTCTTATTCTGAGGCAAAGCAGCTTTGGCAGATGACTTGCTGATGGCACTGTATGTGGTAGCTAACTTATTAGTAAGATAACTGGTTGAACCCTCAGTTTATCATTTTCCTGTACCATTCATTGTAATAGAAATGATGTCAATACATGAACACATACCTCACACATACAAATGCTACACACCTCCTAAAGAAGACCCAGCCATGTCTTTTCTCCGTAAGGAGACTGAAAAGAATCAACCTATTGCAACACCTTATGCTTAATGTTTGTAGCACTGCAGAGAGTATCATAACTTACTGCTGTGCAATATGGTGTGCTGACTGAACTGTAGCTGATTAGAAAGATCTGCAAAAGTAGTAAAGGCAGAAAACTGCATCACTGGTGTCAAACCTGCAGATATGGAGAAGATGTATAGCAGCCAGTGCTACAAGAAGGCCCTTGAGATCAAAAGGAATCCATTCCACCCAGGAGAATGCATGTTGGATCTGTACAGGGCCATATCTGCGTGTACTATCAGACTAAAACAGTGTCTTTCCAATAGCAACTACTATGCTGTCCTGCAACGTACATGGCACTCCCTTCACTATATTCCTACTGGATGGACATGTGAAATTTCGACTGCCACCTCAATTTCACAATACATTGTTATACCTTTTTCTATTTTATGCCTTCTGTTTATGTATCTATAGTAGCATTTATTTATTTTATTATATATTATGATTACATAGTATAGTCTACTTATAGAACTCATTCCACCATATATTGCCCAATGTTTCACTACTTTGTTCTCAATCTGTTTTTATTATGTATTTATATGTTGAGTATTGTGGTTGTTCATTGTTATTTGTGAGTGGTGACAATAAAGGTTATTATCTTATCTATGTTCTTTTATCTTATTAAATATCAATGATTGCCCTAGGGATTGATAAGGTAGACCTTTATCCAAGATATTCTGCCATACTCTGCAGTGTTGCGGATTTCAACCCCACAATGAAGAGTGGTACAAGAATTTTCCTTGTGTAGAAATGTAGGCAAAAAATTGCAATGTAACAAAGATTAGAATAATCACTGACAGAGTGGGATTCCATCCAGGATAATGCCAAAGTAAACAGTGTATACGGTATGTGAATAAGGCACCTAACAAAAAAAGTAAAAAAAAAGAAATCCTTTGTGAATTGTGGACAATATATTTGGTCATGGGAATTTGGCAGTGACTTTGTCTAATATTAAGCTTAGAGAGATGATTATGATGTGCCATTCAAATTCTTTTCTACTTTTAAATGCTATCTGGTGGTTTGAGGCACTGGTCCACACATTTTTTTAAATAAAGTTGGACATCAAGACACATCAAAGCTATCATCAAGAATGTCCTCTGATGACTTTACTTTTTCAGACATCTGATGTCTGAAGTCAAATGTGGAAAACTCACGCTATTGGTCCAAGAAATTATGATATGCTAACGCCCACCTGAGAGAGTAACCACGGAGCACACTGCCTTTTTTTTCCTATGTGGGTGCGGCAATGCACTATATCAGTGTGTGCTCCTAACCTCTCTTTCTCTTTCTTCTATTATGCCTATGTGACCACACAGTAATACCAGAACTATTCCAAAGCAACGTTTCAACTGATTTGTGTTTTTTGTATCTTAAACCCTCATACACCTTTATCATATGAGCATCCCTTATCTACAACGGAGCGTTCGATCAGAAGAAAATATGAAGCTGGTTTTAAATCAAATGACATTGAAGTAGCGAAAGAAACTGCTAAGTGCGCTGCTGCAACAAAATTTGATGCGTCTGAGAAACTGATGTGAGATCGGAGGAGGCAAGAAGATGTAAAAAAAAATATGTGTCGCATTTTTGAATGGGCGTATAAGTTGGGGTCTGATTTTATGATCGATTTTTTGGGTTTCAAGACCTGACTTATACTTGAGTATATATGGTATATGGTTGATCCTCCCAATAACTAATACTTTTGTTATTCAGGTGTATTTTTTAATTTATATTAGTTTATCTGAGTGCACTTTGCATTTTGTTTTGCATTAGCTGCCTTTAAGTCATTTGGACATCTGCCTTTTGTTGGGTCATCTTCAAATTCAATGTGTTTGTTAAATCTCTACATGGGTTTATGAAATCTGAAATATCCTCATAGTGTGTCCTTACAGTGTGAAAATGAAATGCTTAAATGCAAATACGAAAAGTTTTTAAATGCATGAAAAGTTTTTTTTTTTGTCAATTAAAATAAGTTCAGGTGATATGAACATTAGAATTAATACACAGGATTTTGTAACTTTTGTCTACCAAAGTTCAGGTAGATTGATATACAGTGTGGCATATGGCTGGCCATTTATCCCAGCCAATATCCCCACACCGCCAGATGGAGCCCTCCCTGCGATGTGGAGAGGCCCCGAAATCCAGCAGGCCATCTTGGACCTTGGGGTTTTCCTTCATAGCCCTGCTGGATACCATGGGGACCACCATAGGATGCTGCAGGAAGGATCAAGGACTCGTATGTTCAATATAGCCCGGAAGTACTCTGTAGTCAAGAGGACGGAAGAAATAAAGTACTTCCGGGTTGAAGAAAAGAAGACTTTTAATCTGACCTGGAAGTGATAAGAATCACATGGACTGGGGGGATCGGAAGCACTTCCGGGTCAGGGAATATAAAAGGACTATGGGAGATCCCAGCAGTTGAGCCAAGTTGGGAGGAAGGGTGACTGAGCTGCTGGGAGTGGAGGATTGATTGTTGTATTGATTTATTGGATTATTATTGAGCATTGTGGAGTGGAGGGTGCTTTGAGCACATTTGTTATTATAATAAATAATTATTTGGACTTTTATCTGGTGTCTGGCATCTGGTCCGAGAGTTCAAGGGAGCGATAGCGCCCCCTATCTGTCACAACTGTAGGTGAATTGTACTTCTAATGTTGGACACATCAACCATCACATCTAGGATATACTGATAAATGCTTTGCTTGCTTTAAAACCAGACGTAAACATTTTTTTCTTTGCACTGCCCAGTATTCTAGCTTTCCAATAATTTGAATAAACCTTAGCTATAGCATAAAGCATTTCAAAGGCTGAGCCAGAGAAGAAAAAAGGCAGTAGAAGCATTAGACTTGCTTACCATGGCTATGGTAAGGTATCAACATCCACAAAGTCTTTTTCTAAGCCTAATTAAGCAGACTTACTCTGTAGTGTTTGTGGAGGAAACTTTATTTTCTTTTTCCCACTGCTCAACTAGACATCAAAGCTCTGAAGAAGGGTTGTTTGCCTTTGGAAGAAGGCCCCTGTCAGTCAATGCATTGAAACATGCAAAATGCCAGCTGTATAAAGCCTATGCTTTCAGTAAATACAAGGGTCCCTGTGGAGAGGAAAGATGAACTGTGCCAGTAAAGATGCCCAGGCTGCTGATCCAACAGCGAGCTCTGACAGGAACTATCATGGGTGAAACTGAAGTTGCCCCAGGTCCTTTGTGTTTCTATGGTGATGAAGCTATAGGAGGTTAGTTAACATCTTTGATGGAAAGAAAGATTTGAAGCTCTTTTGTATATTCAGTCATTTTGTATATGTTTATCTGGCTGCTGCTGTTTTTTTCTTTTCTTTTCTTGAGAAATTGTAGCAAAATGTAGTTTTAAAGCAAAGTTGAAAGATTTCAAAAAGAGAACCTTTTACTATAATTTAGATTTCTCTGTGTTCCCAAACCCAACATCTTTGAATGCCAACCATTTACTCAGTGCACTTAATCTGTTTTAGAGTCATACAAGTAGCGCTCGGCTCAAGGAAGGAACCAGCCCTGGATGTAATGACCTTTAAATGCTTACATCCTAATTTTAGATGCAAGAGTAGAAGGATGGACTGGAGAACACAGTTTAGGTAAAACTATAACAGCTACTGACCATGTTGTATTGTCAAGGGTTGCATGCTTCCTTAAAAAAATACTATAGGTTTGTCTATTTTGTAGCCAAATTCTAGTTCAGCATTAGGCCACACACTTCAAAACAAGCAGCCGTTTCAAATACATTTGAACAATATCCATAGCTTGACTTTTAATGCTAGCTTAACTTTATCAAGATCATCAAACAAGAATCCCTGGTATAACATCAAACTTAGTGTGAGTGGGACTAATAAACAAATTATTTAAACTTTTTCCTACTGGAGTTAGTAGTTCGGGTTATGAATTTTTATTTGTGTCCAGGTGCTTGTTTTTATAGAGCTGGTCAAAAAGCTGGATGGCTCAATGACTTCCAACAATACAACACTCAGATGCCAGATTGTGATCGACAGAGTCGGTGAGTAGCGGCAAGCTCTCTTATCACCTTTTTCAATTATTCATTTAAAACAAATTAGTTCAATATATGATAAAATGCATCACAGGCAAATTAGAAGCATGAAAATTTCTCATTTTATAACCATGATGGAACCTCTTTTTTTCCCATCAAAAGCAGCTCTCATTAATATGAGTAATAACGGAAGCAATGACTAGCCATCAAAACCTGTATCAAATAAATTCACCTGCTGGGGAAAGTAAATGTGAACATGAAATAACTCTAGAAAAAAAGTTTCTCAAGATTAAGCTGTCATATATTTCATTTTTTTAAGCAGTAAAACAATTCGCATAAGTACTATACTTTACCTCTGCTGAAAATAATACAGTACGTATGCATCATCCGTTAGTTATGCTGACGGTAATGGGGACATTTTTGGGCAACAATTTGCTTAATTTACATCTACAAAATCATATCATTGTGTGTCAAATCTGCACAAGACTAAACTAAAATAGCCATTGTATAAAAAATACAGAATAAATAATAACCTTCAACACAACCATTCATTTACCTGTTAAAATTGGGGAAAAAAACAATAGGTTAATGGTGCATTTATTTTTCCATGTGTAATACACACAATTAAATATCTGGAAACAAGAAGACAGTTCCTCGCAGTTCACATGATGCCCTTGCCCAAACTTGCACAAATCTTGTAATTCAATCCTAGCTAATGTCAAGTAGCTCTCTTAATTGCTGACAATATGAAGACTTGAAAACCACCAACATGCAGTAATAACACATATAAAGTTTCAGTAATGTTGTGTTAGTCAAGTGACACACAGCAGCCATGAATTTTGGCAGTTCATTCATTTTAAGATAAACTGTAGTTTTCATTTGGGGCTGTTTATTTTGACATTATCATTACTTTTCAGACATAGCTATGTTGAATATATAGGTGTCAGTAACACCGTACAAAGAGATAATCAGGTTCCATTGGGGGATGTCTTGTGAATATATTATAGAATAAATTTTCAGCTATGGCAGATACTCTCCACAAGGGCTGAACAGCTTGAAGCAGAATGTCTGCAACAAGGGTGCAATACTTTTGAGTTCACAGCCGAGCTGTTTTTTTTTAAAAATAGTTTAAATGCAATATATTTAAATAGCCTAAAGGGTGCCGAGTATAAATTCTTTTAATATAAATGTCCCATGCATGGAGCACAGATTGATAAACTACCAATTATTCTAACAGAAAAAAGATGCTAATCTAAAGCTGTGAGATTTAGTTATTTGGCGGCAAAGGAAGTAAATTATTGATTGACCTTAGGTGGCTAATAATACAGGTTATCTGCCTAAACCAGAAGACACAATAGAGCTTCAATTTATAATCTCAGTCTTACAGTTTATTTGTCCCATATTTCCTTAGCTGTAAAGAAAAACTATGCTTCATTTAATCCTTAGACATTATCGGCAATGTAAAAGTCCACAAATATATAAACAGCAGATTCTAAAGATGCTAACAGTTTGTTCTTTTATTTTTTCTTTTTTTTTACTACAAAATTTAAAACCTGAATATTCATTTAGTAGCCACTGAATAGAAACAAACCCTTGCAACTGTTTTTTTTTTCTGTAGGAGTTGAGATATGAAATGTGTGTGTCACTGAGTGTTTTAGTATATGTGGTAATGAAGTGACGCTACACCAGACTTGAACGTTTGATCAGATTGTGTGTATCTGTGAGATGCAAGATGCTAGATGCATAAAGCCATAGTTTTTATGGCATCCTCCAATAGTGATAAATAGTGATAAGTGAAACAATTCACACAAAAATGATTTTGCAGTGAAACTCTGCATTCTGTTCCAAAACAAATGGCAATTTTCTTCCACTTATATTTGTGTCTTTGACACAAGATGCTTAGTTCCTGTCTGGAAGCATTTTTATACATCAATTCTGTATATTTTTGCCTGCCATTTAGATAGATAGATAGATAGATAGATAGATAGATAGATAGATAGATAGATAGATAGATAGATACTTTATTAATCCCCAAGGGGAAATAGTAATTAAATGAAGTAAAGAAAGAAAACAAAATCACCTGCCTTATTTTCCATCATGTAAAAAAATTTTGTTGACTAATTAGCCGTGTTTTGTGATTGTTCTTGTATCACGTAGTAGGATACTCCGTCTGCCAATGGTCATAACAGTTTTTCTAATCACAATCCTAAAGCTGTATTGAAAACAAAAAAGAAACTTGGAGCTGAATGCCACATAAAATTTGCACATCATCAACAAAGATAAGGTGGTTGGTAGGTAACGATCAGGGAGAGCGAAGCAGTTTTCCATGTAGCGAAATTTTCCCGTGGAGAGAACTCAGAAATATGCACAATGGTGCAATATAGTGTTTTTGTTTGTAAGGCCTCACAATGCAGAGTGACACATTTTTAAATAATACAATGTGTTTTTCTGCTGTGATGTGAACGAGAGCCATAAATAGGTTTCATTTTATTGGTTTATACAGATTAGAAACGTTACACAGCTGCAGAACAGTAAACAGCAGACACAAAAGTGTGAACAAGACTTTAGGGACCAACACTGCTTGTTTTCCACAAAAAACAAAAAAAAACAAAAAAACACTTTACACTTCATAAACATTGTTTTTGGAGAGTTTCATATTTTACAGTTGCGAAATGCATCAATCAACCTATGTGTGCTATGTAGTGTATGATTATTTTTGCTTGTACTGACAAATTAACACTTAGAAGTTTGAACAGTAGTTATACATGTTAAAATATACAAATAATTATTTATCATTACAGTACATCTTGCTAAGTGGGTAGTTTTTAAAGTGAGCAAAACTAAGAAACACTTTTCCAAAGTCAACAATATGGAAGATCATTTACCTCAGCGTTTCTCAACCTTTAAGTATTTGCGACCCGAGTTTTCATAACAGTTTTAATCGCGCCCCTCCTGACATTTTTTTGAAATGTAGATGCATATTTTATTATACCTACTTAACTTTTATCGACATTTATCTAACTCTATATTTATTGTTCTAGTATCAGAATTTAGTTTAAGTTAATTTGTTTTTTTTTTTGCGTCAAATTTTTTTTCATATTTTTTGATTCTTGTTTTCTTTTTTTCACATCTTCACGCCCCCCTTTTTGTTACTTCGCGCCCCCCTAGGGTGGCCCGCCCCACAGGTTGAGAACCACTGATTTACTTTCCAAAGTGTAAATTTGGCATTGCTATTATCACAATTATTTTATTACACATATTTATGTGAATAATGCTGAGATTCAAATCCAACATTGCTAAGTTTGCACTTCAAAGACCGGCTTTCAGCCAGGGGGTCCAAAATAATCTGTTCGCCTAGAAGAAAGTGTAATGGCAGGCAGCCTGCCAGCACTGATAAAGCAGAACATTAGAAAAATTTGACGAGAACAGGCCATTCAGCACAATAAAGCTTGCCAACGCTATTCATTAAATTCCTCCGAAATAACTTTAAATCGAGTTTTGAAGGTCCCTAAAGTCCTACTATCTACTACACTCCTTAGTAAATCTTTCCACGTCTCTGTGATTCTCAGTGTGAATTTACTCTTTTCCTCTTTCCAACTCTACCCCCGTGTTTTTGATGTTTTTGAACTCCTTTTAAAATAACACTCTCAATCTGCTGTACTCATTCCTTTCATAATTTTAAACACTTCAATCATGTCTCCTCTTAACCTTTTTTAAATTGAAAAGGTTCAACTGCTTTATTCTTTCCTCATAACTCATTCCCTGCATTCCTCGAATCAGCCTTGTCACTCTTCTTTGGACTTTTTCTAATGCTTCTATGTCCTTTTCGTAGCCTGGAGATTTAGACTGTACACAGTATTCTAGATGAGGCCTCACCAGTATATTATGAAGCTTAAGCATGACGTCATTTGTGTGTACTCCACACATGGTGCTATATAACATAAAATATTGTTAGCCTTCTTAATGGCTTCAGAACTTTTTCCGAAAGTTGATAATGACGAGTCTACTATCAGTCCTAATTTCTTTTCATAAGCACCACTTTCAGTTTTCAGACCTCCCATTGCACATTCATGGTCTGGAGGAGGTGCAAGCCCTCCTCTGGTCCTCCTGGGTGTCCCGGCTGGGTACCACCCCCAGCCGTCCGCCACAATGCTTGCAAGTGTTTCCATATTTCCTACACATTTCTCCCACTGGTGAGGCAGACTTCAAACCACAAACTCTTGTTTATCGTATAATATTCATTCTGTGAGCAAAATTGCCAAAGCCTTCTTAAAAAAAAAAAAACCTCAGTATTCCGGTGGTCCACCCTGAGTCATATGCCACCCAAGTATTTACAATAAAACGTTTTACCTTCACTGTGGCCACTTGGATGGAAATTGATAGAGGAGGGGCCTCCTCCTCAGAATCCTCACACTCAGCGCCAAGAAATCTGTGGAAGAAAAATAACAAGCTTAATAATTTGACTTGCAGAATCAATGTTTTAATGATAATTGTGCAGAATTGAGACACTGGACAAGGTTCAGGTGAAGTGCCATGGGCCTAAACTCCCATCAGAACATCAGCCTTTTTATGCTCCTTTACCATCACGCATTGCTAAGGTGGCAGGCACTACTTTACCGAAGTTCATTACAGGCTTTCACATTTGCACATTGTAACAACTTTCCCTTGTGCTAGATCATACTGTTCTTCCCCAGCTCCTCAGTTTCAGTTATATACCTTCAGTTTTAATTGTGTTTCGTAATTTTTCTCTTTTTTTTATAATTAATCTACTATACATTGTTATGGCTGATAAACATATGCATGTGGTGTTGCAATTGTCACAAAAATTTAAATTATTAAACATTTACAAAAGTATAGTTTCAATTTAAACGGTAGGAGGAACATTGAATGATATAAAAAAATTGAAAAATATGTCAAAAATGGAAACCACTGAGGGTAATGTTATCCTGTATTAATTTTAATGTTCTTCTGTATGAAAATTTTCTTTCTAAATTTTGTTATATTATATTTTGTTAATATTTTGTGACATGCAGGCAGCTTGTGATGCACTGTAGGGGAGCGGAAAGGGTGGAATGAATGTTGTAAGTGATGGGACTGGGTGAAGAGCTTCTGTTCTATAAGAGGCATGCCCGTCTCTTAGGAGATGAGTGACAGGAGAAATTAAGAGAAAAAAGAAGGTGCGGCATGAGGAAGTTTTGAGTAAGGTCCGGAGATAATAAGCAGGAGTGTTTGTGATATACAGAAAAAAAGAATGTAAATGGCAGGAGATAAACTGATTGGCAGGGAAAGCTTTCTTTCTTTGTAATGAAGGTGTGTTCCATAACCCAGATAACAGTGTATAAGACAGGGCATGTTTGTTATGGAACAAAGACTCCAAGTAAAACACAAAACTCCAGTACTTCTGAGTTGTATTTGCTTATTATGCTGGCCTTTACAATATTCATCCATCCATCCATCCATCCATCTATTATCCAACCCACTATATCCTAACTACAAGGTCACGGGGTCTGCTCTTTGCATTATTATTTGAATTAATTAAAACTGTGTTATATTTTTTAATATAGATTTGTTTTGTAAATAAATATGACTATTCGCTAAACTAATTTACTGTATATCATTTTTAAAGATGCTGTTCTGTTATCCATCTTATTCTCTTATTCGTCATGGCCTCGATTGCAATCCCTGATGGATAATCGAGGTTTTACTATATACAGTACATACATACTGTATATATATATATGTTGCATAGTTTACTTTTGGGCAGCACGGTGGCGCAGTGGTAGCGCTACTGCCTTGCAGTTAGGTGGCCCAGGTTCGCTTCCTGGGTCATCCCTGTGTGGAGTTTGCTTGTTCTCCCCGTGTCTGCGTGGGTTTCCTCTGCGTGCTCTAGTTTCCTCTCACAATCCAAAGACATGCAGGGTAGGTGGATTGGCGATTCTAAATTGGCCCTAGTGTTTGCTTGGTGTAGGTGTGTTTGTGTGTGTCCTGCGGTGGGTTGGCATCCTGTCTGGGATTGGTTCCTGCCTTGTGCCCTGTTTTGGCTGGGATTGGCTCCAGCAGACCCCCGTGACCCTGTGTTCAGATTCAGCCAGTTGGAAAATGGATGGATGGATAGTTTATTGTCAAATAATGCAAAGAGTATGCAACACGTGTTTCACCCTTATTTGGGCTCATCAGGCGTACACACTCCACTGTTCCCCTTGCGGGGATTGAACCTTGGACGTCAGAGACGAAGTCCCTTTATGTGTGCCACGTCGTGTGGTTCATTTAATTGACAGCCTATAGGTCGGAGTAATTATATTCATTGCATTTGTAGTTTGAGTCCCGACCTGATTTTATGGGTGGTTACCTACCAGGTACGCAAGTGGTTGGTCTGCCATTTGGCAAACATCCGCCACGGGGCCCTCTTTCAGTTGCAAGAAGCAGATCATGGAATGTTGCATAGTACTAGATGTGTAAGCCATGCTGTAAAAAGCCCAGGCTCCTAGAAACTATTGAAATCATCAGAAAAAAAATTGAAATGCAGAGTCAGTAGTTTCATTTTGCGGACGTGCTCGTCCCCCTTGTCTATCAGCAACTAAGTGAGGTATTCTCTTGTTTGTCCTTCCTTGGCGGTTTCACTTTGGCAGTGGAGTCACTTTCTCTTTCAGCTTCATGCTGTAGCCTCGTACATCTTTCTTCCGACTCGTTAAGTTGGGGCCGCCTTGCCGGCTCTTTGACCTTCAAGCTGCTGCCTCGCACTTCCAGGCCAGACAGACAGACACACACACACTTCCACACGTAGATATTTATATATAAGATATATATATATATATATACTAACGTTATATATTGTTACACACGTGCGAATAGGAGGCAGCTGAAGGGCTTAATGACTAGTAGTAACACATCTGCCCAGGGGGCAGCAGGGTGCACTAACTCTTTTTCTAAGTCTCCTGCAGACCTTTCCCAGGAAATCCCACCAGGAGCCACTGCCTCAGCTCGGGACACAGCACTTCCAGGCCCAGGCCTGAGGACGACATCATTTCCGGTCCCGGCCCCGAGGATGACATCAATTCCCCCAGACGCCCTATAAAACCTCACTCCCTTCCTGTGGAGGGCAGTTCTGTTTTGGACTCTGTCTTGTAAACATTACTTGCTATCAAACCTTTTACTTTTTTGCAATGTCTCGTGTCCTTTCTTGTCACTATATATATATATATATATATATATATATATATATATATATATATATATATATATACACACCATATATATTTTTAAATAAACAATGAAAACTAAAAAAAATAAAATGTTTACATTTACATTAACAATTAAAAAGAATTATATTTACATATGTATTATATATATGTAAATACTATGCATAAACAAAAATAAAAGAAAGTTAAAATTTCTGTACCTTTATGGTGACCACATTCTAAAAATACCTCACACAATAAATTATAGCATTACACTATACACAGCTGTGATGGATTGGCACCCTATCCAGCGTTGTTTCCCAACTTGCTACCAGTGCTGCCAAAATAGCCTCTAATCATCCGTGACCTTGAATTGGGTTTAAGCGGGTTTGAGAAGGTATAAATAAATATATGCACTCTAAACAGGCTCAAGAAATGTATAAACACACTAAATCTAGAGCGTAAGTAGAAGAACATTTCATTAAGTACCAAGGAACTGTGACAGATAGGGGGCGCTGTCGTCTCCTTGAACCCTCAGATCAGACGCCAGACACCAGATAAAAGTCCAAAATAATGACTTTTTATTACAAATAAGGGCACAAAGCACCCTCCACTCCACAATACTCATAAACAATACACTAATTCAATCAATAATACAAATCCTCCACTCCCAGATGCATTGTCACCCTTCCTCCTAACTCAGCTTGACACTCTGGGTTTCTCACAATCCTTTATAGTCCTTGACCCTGAAGTGCTTCTGATCCCTCAGTCCATTTGATTAACCAGCATTTCCGGGTCAGGTGAAAACTCCTCTTTTTCTTCAACTCGGAAGTATGCCATTTCTTCTGTCCACGTGACTGGGATGTACTTCCGGGTTGTAGGGAAAATATTCCTTGAGCCTCCCTGGGCATCCTCTGGCAGCCCCCATGGTATCCAGCAGGGCTGTGAAGGAAAACTCCATTGTCCAGGATTCCCTGCAGGCATTCGGGGCACCTCCATGCTGCAGGGAGGCTCCATCTGGTGGCCTGGGGTTATTGGCTGGGATAAATGGCCGGCCATATACTACAGAACACTGAAGGTAGTGATCATGTTTATATTTACATTTATTTATTTGGTTGACTCCTTTATCCAAGGCAACTTACAAAATGTACGACGTATGCTTTTCCAATTGGAGCACAGGCAGGTCAAGTGACTTATTTATGGTCACACTATGTCAGTAGTGGGATTTGAAATCACAACTTCAGTGTTTGAAGTCCAAACCCTTAACCACTACACCACACTGTCATGTGATGGAATGAAAAGTGAACTTATAAATGCAATAAAGAAAAGGTTAATTGTGAAAAATGATACTAAAACACATGCTTAAAATATTATTGTACCTGTAACTTACAGTATATCTGAAGAGAGCTAAATTCAGCATATTATGAATGTTGTTTCATAATAAACTTTTTTACATTCTGGTCTTAACCTTATACAAGGATAACTGGGGAATCAGAAAATGTTCAATATGTACAATAACAATTCTGAACCTTTGGTCTGCAACCACAAATTTTACATAACTGACAATTTTTGTGGAATGCTTTTATTGATGCAAGCAAAAATCTGTGTATAGTTTTCAGCATAAGACCTTTGACCGTCCTGTTCTTGGGATAGATGGCTGCCACACTTGGTCAAGCAGGAGAGAAAAAATGATAAATTATCGTTGATCCTTAACAACCAATTACACACCTCACTGCAAATCAGCTCTGCATTGGCAGGTACTTGTTACAAGGCAGCCTGCAATTGCTCTTTGAGAGCTGAATTTGTTTAATTGTATCCCACACCCTCAAAAATCAATGACACCCAGTTACCCCCACACCAAAGCCAAAGTAAATCGATCAGATATTTGCATTAAAAGGAACTTTAGGGGAAAAAAATCATGTGTTTTCACATATCAATGTCCCCTTGACATAAGTCAATCTCTGATAATAAATCCAAGCTGATATTTTCGTTGTATAGTTGAAACAGCTATGATTTCTCTCTGTTATTATTGCACTTTTAAGCAATGCCATCATGAGCATCAAATAGTCCTGCACTGTGACATGCTATATTAAATTCAATCATGCAAAATATTTAAAAATCATTTATTTTCCAAGCATGCCAACAAACTATAATCTTTTTCACTGACTAGCCAGTCTGTTATTGATGTTGCTTTTGAACATGAGACACAGAAGCTTAATATTAGACTTTACACGTTGGGACATAATGACCTTGGAACTATCAGAGATATTTTTGTTTACTGTACAAGCTTAATAAAACAAGGCATTTATAGCACAATTCCTTATATTTAATTTAGATGATGCTCTGTGCAAGAGAGGATAGAGCCGACTATACATCTTTAGAAGGCTGGCATCCTTCAACATCTGCAATAAGATGCTGCAGATGTTGTATCAGACGGTTGTGGCGAGCGCCCTCTTCTACGTGGTGGTGTGCTGAGGAGGCAGCATAAAGAAGAGAACGCCTCACACCTGGACAAACTGAACAATCATGGAGAATCTATTGCATCCACTGAAGAGTATCATCTCCAGGCAGAGGAGCAGCTTCAGTGACAGACTGAGGAGATCGTTCCTCCCCCACACTATGCGACACTTCAATTAAACCCGGGCTATAAACGTTAACACTATACAAGATTATAGACTGTTATACCTGCCTCACACTCTCCACCTTGCATTTTTTAACTTGCATTGCATTTTTATCACTCTTTAATTAATATTGTTTTTATCAGTATGCTGTTGCTGGAGTATGTGAATTTCCCCTTGGGGATTAATAAAGTATCTATCTATCTATCTATCTATCTAGTTTCACGCACGTGTGCCCAAACTGTAGCGTGAAATCGCATACCAGAAGGGAATGGCAGGGTACTAACCTGTCTCTCTTTGTTCCTGCAGAAAGAAAGATGCACCGCCGCCATGAATCTGCCACGACTCGCTGACCATGCATTACCACTTCCGTCTTCCCTCTGTCGACTTCTGATGACGTCAGCACTCCCAGCATCCATCTTGGTTCCTTCCCAGCACTCTTCTCTATCTACTTCCGGTCCCTCTCCATAAATGCTCCCCACTCCGCCATTTTGACTGTCTGTTGTATATGGAAACTCTTACACTGACTAACTGTTCAAAATATTACAGTATACGGGGCCGGAAAACCCCAAACCTTGATGATTTGTGTGTCTCTCTTTTACACTATCTATCTATCTATCTATCTATCTATCTATCTATCTATCTATCTA
>JANRMT010062806.1:63257298-63298590 GCA_026402145.1 Polypterus bichir lapradei | reverse complement strand
TGCGACTAGGGGCAAGCTGAGTGGACCAAGTGGAGGTAATTACCCACCAGGAGAGGGGGTGGCGGGGTGCTCTAAACCTATTCCTATTATCTCTGCAGACCAAATATGGGAAAACCTGCCTGATTTAATGTGACTTCCTGTTCCAGCGCCCAGACTGATGTCACTTCCTGTTCTGGTCCATCTTTCCAAACCAGTTCAGTTCAATCCTGGAACTCAACCTAAGAACAACTTCTTTTTTTCTTTAAATATACGGGTGGCTGCCCCAAACCTTTCGAATGTGTTGAGACTCATTCTTTCACTATATATATATATATATATACATATGCATTGCATTGATAGCTTATTTCATTTTATTATTTTGTTGTATATGTGTACAATCTTCTGTGAGCTACAGCTACACTTTGAACAAAAATAATATTTTAAGCAAAAAATGAATTGTGTCTAATAATGGATAAACACTGAAAAGAACCCACTTTTCTGCACAATACCAGAATGTCAACTTATAAAAATAACTCGAACAATTAGCATCACAGAACTGTATAAATAAAGGGAGACAATTCCTTTTGTTTCATGAATGGAAAACAAAGCATAAACAAAATATTTTCTTTACATTTTTACTGCACTAAAAATCAGTCAAAAGGTTTCTTCTTGTACAAACAACTTATTAAAATGCTTCCAGTGACATTATTTTTTATTTTTAAAAGATAGGAATCTTCAAAAATAAATCAGCTGAAATTACATCTCATCCTTGAAAAAGCAGCAATTAAGACAGACACCCTTGTCTCAGTCTGAGGCAGGCAGCTAGGTGACAAATACGTCAAATTAATACATCACCAGGTATGAATGCGCAGTTAAGATTTGACTGAGGCACTTCCAGCCAGCGAAAAGGAACGATTTATCAATGCAAACCTAATAACATCTATTTGAATCTAACTAAAAATCAATATTTCATTACCAAATTGTTAGCGAGAATGAAGAAAAATTGAGGAAGTCGGGTGGTTTGGTGGAAGGGAAGCATCAAGAGTTCAATGTGAAGACGGAATGATTCATGAGGCCGAGTCGAGGGAAGGGTGAAGGAGGATGAATGCTGAAAAGTTGGAGGGCCCACTCTGCTCTGACCTTGGCAAAGAGGGAAAAAATATATATAAGAAAATGAAAGCCACTGTCAACTCCCAACAGGGACAGATCACACCATAAATCAAGCACAACTCGTAGAGAGGGGGGCCTAGGGGGTTATTACTAGGAAGAAAAGGTGTTGGGGATTTTAACTCCTTTATAGCTGCTGGGGATTGTTTATCAGAAAAAAGTCAAGGAGAGCAAGTAAAAGAATGTGTGTGAGAGAAAGCGAGATGAGAACCCTAATGGGATTTGGATAAAGCTTCAAATAAAAGGCTTTACTTTTTAAAATATTTTTGAAGTATGAAGGCATACACTGATAGATCCTTAACTGATGTAGGCCTGTCAGATAAAGTGGAACCTTGTAAATGAATCTCTTAGTTAAAATACTGCAAATAACCATTATGCAGTGGCACTCATTGTTGGGCATATTTGTGTGCTTTATTACTTGTAATTAATACAGATGGCTACTGCAATTAATTATATTTAGAGGAGAGTGCAACATTTCTCTTTTTTAATGTCAATGAAAATATTTTGTAGTTTCTGGGAAAGTTTTCTATTTAATTCCTAAGCAAGGATAAAGATGACTTTTGCAGGATATACAGTACATTGTAATTATGTTAATGGTATATTGTACAAAGTAGCTGTCATTTCATTCTCAGCTCTGCCTAAAAGTAATTAATCCAATTTTGCCAACCTTTACTAGTAAAATAGGTGTTTATTATGATAACAAACTGCTTGAACAGTGCTTAGCTAGGTGTTTCCATTAATGAAACTACAATAAATATTGTAATCTGGGCTGTTGCAACTGCTATATGGGTGAATACTTGGTATGGGGTGGAGTTATGTTCGTTATTCCCTTCTGCTTACATTAAGGGATTTGCTTTGGGTTGTTTCTTAAAGTCTTTCCCTGTTTGTTTTGACATTTTATTTGGCACTTTTCTATTGTTTTATTTGTGGTTTGGTCCTTTTGATGGTGCATGTTGATAATGTCAGCAAGTAATATAGATTACATATTACTGTAATGCGGGTATCACTGTTATGGACATCAAAATACCTACATGTATAGTCACCATTGAGAGAATACCCACATATTCCATTGTAAGATTTTTCTGGGAATGATTATATGAGGGTTAAGGAGTGGATCATAGATCTTTGGTGCCCATAGGGTGTAATTAATATGGTTTAATTTTAAGATTTGTGGCTATGGCCAGAAGGGCCTTTAAAGGCCTGATCGAGAACAACTTGTGAAGCAACCTTGGAATACGGTCAAATGCACTATGCAGAAACCCTTGGACTACAGGCCAACAGCTGCTCCTGGATTCCTGACCACTGCTGATGGGCCTTTTGATTCACTTTATTGATTCAGTTCTTTCAAGCTACCCATTTAAGTGTATTGATTCTGATTAAATTGATTCATTTAAGGTCTGGCACATATAGGAAGTCTGTCTGGTTCCCACTGATTGTATCACAAATGTATAATTTAATAATATGTACATTATTTTGATATATTTTGTCACACATGCATGTCTGATGATCTCCCAAAGGACTCAAGTAATCCCAGCACTACCATCCACAGGCAGGAGGGAGCGCTGGCTCTAACTATGTCTCTGTTTTCCTTTGCAGCCTGGAGCAGTTGTCAGGAGAAGACACCTGACTTTGCCCCCTCCATGTATTGGAAATGCTGCTCATTCCACGAAAAGGCAGATAAAAATGGGACAGTTACATGTCATGATCGTCATTTGGAGCTCTTCATGTTAAAACTAGCTATACTGTGCAGAGAACAGTGTTATTTATGCTCTTTTGTGCCACAAAGTCTTTTTTTTTGCTTTTGTCTATAATTAAACAGGCAATTGCAGGGTTGGCACCCCAACAATTCTTACATCTCAGCGATCCTGCAGTTCACAAATAATATAATTTATAGTTTATTAATTTATATATAAATAATTGTTTATCTTATATATAAACGCCTATGCGTGAAAGTGTGTGTGTCTGTCCTGCCTGGAAGAGGTAAGGTCGGGGTAAGTAAGGGCTCTACCTCCGAGGATACACAAGCGAGGCCAGCATGTCAGCAAAGGGAAACCTCCGAAGAAAGAGTCACTCGCTTAGCGGCTAATTACAGAAGCGAGATGAGCACATCGGCAAAATGGTATCCCTTTTACTTTTCCTCCCTCCGCTAATACACAAGAGAGGCGAGAAAACTCAGAAGAAAGACAGTCGCATAGCCGCTATTGAAACAAATGATGCGAGCACATCAGCAACATGAAACCTCCTAGGAGAGAGATGCCCAGAGTAGTTCCTTTCAATTACTGACATCTCTGCATTTCATTTTTTTTCTGATGATTTCAATAGTTTCTAGGACCCTGTGCTTTTTACAGCATGGGCCTACACAGCTAGTAAATATATAATTAGCTACATATTTAACATGATAATTCATATGCCATTGTCCAGTTTATATACACTAAGCATGGTAACACATTTAAGATGCATAATTAAAATATATTTTTTACAGAATCGCAAGTGAATGAGAATTGTGCAATGAATGAGATTCATTTGACTGGTTCTTGGGTAGTGGCTTATTCACAAATCAAATGAATGAGAATCGTTAGGTAAGGTTTTGGTTAGTGACTTGTTCAGAAATCAAATGAGTGCGAATCGTTAGAATGGTTCTGAGGTAGTGGCTCTCAGATATTGATTCATTCATGAATCAAATGAATGAGAATTGTTCAATTGGTTCTCAGGTAGGGATCCTTTGGTGCATTAAATGAATGAGCATTGTGAAACTGATTATCAGGTAGTGACTCGTTAACGAATCAAATGAGCGAGAATTGTTAGACTAGTTCTTGGATAGTAATGCTGTCAGAAATTAAATGATAAAGAATTAAATTAGACTGATTCTCAGGTAGTGATCAAATAAACAAGAATCAAAAGATTGAATCTTGGGTAGTGATTTGTTAACAAATCAAATGAACGAGAATTGTTAGACTGCTGCTAAGTTAGTGTCTCAGTCGGTTTTTATACCAGCATCAGCAAAATGAAAGACCTTGATTACATCACAAAGGACACACATAAGTTTTAGCACTCCTGTTGAACTCAACCGAATCAGCTTGTTTATGCTCGTGAATCAATTCATTTGGTTCACTGAAAAGAGTTGTTCAAAAAGAACGAGTTGTTCCCAAACTGCTCATCACTACTGACCACCACCTATTACTTAAAGAGTCAATACCCAAACGTTACCTTGCTAAGATAATGGGTAGCAGTGGCCACATAAATATACCGTCACATAGCCTTCCTGCTGTCATCTACAATAGTAAAGAACTCCTGCTCAGTTTTTCCATTTCCCCTAATGTCTTTACACCCTTTGGATGTCGTCAAGTGCGAATGCTCTGACTACAACACCGCAGCTAGAGAAGAAGCTTTTGCCAGTGCTCACGATAACTGAACTCTTCATTGCCCAACTGCTGTCCCTGCACCATGCGACAATCTGGGTTTTGACAGGGTTTCCTTCCACAATTATTAAATGTACCTTGTACTGTACCAGCAGGCAAATATATTTTTTATTTTTTTGTTTTAATTTTCTCAGGTATGATTCCAGACTCTGTATTGCAATAACTGTGTTTTGAAAATGAAGATGTGAACACCACCATATCTAAATTTGTAGATTCTGTCCTTATAATTTTTTTTGCCTTTGTACTAACAGAGACAAAGGTAAAGCATGACACAGGCTAGTTTTCATTTCCAGTGTTGTGGTTGGCTTTTTCAAAAACTTTTGGCTTTAACTTGATGTTTTCTGGGTTTGAAAGCTGTCTTGGCATCTCATGACCTATAGCTAAACTGAACCTAAAATTCCTGTGTTGAAAAACTAGTCGGCTACACCAGGAGTGCAGTATACTTCTATGATTATCATACATAGGTTTGTAAAAGTAATGCTATCTTCAAATTATATAGAATATGGCCATTTTAAAAATATCTTAAAATATGCAGCCAAAACATAGCTTAAATTGGATTTATTTCAAATAATTAAGCACAAAGCAACAAAGCTTCACTCACATAACAAGGACTGTCAACAAGAATCAACAATCCAAACCAGTGAGGAAACTTTGCATTCAAAACACATTTCAAAAATGCTGATGCTAAAGAAATTTACAATAATTTTATAAATGCAGCGTTTTCTTTATTGTTTGTGATTCTCGCCATCATCAAGTCTGTGGCAATTTAACTCTAAACGAGTTGTTTAATCAGCACTCCCTTTGTCAGCAGGTTGGGTGCTTGTTTACCTCAGGACAGCTTGCTGACAGGTTTCAATTTGATCACACAGTTTTTAATTGTGCAAATTTAAACCAGTTTGGACTCAGATGGAACAACAGATTTGGCCTCAGGCATGAGTTAATTTGGTAACTGTGCCCGAGGTTGAATGTGAAAATTAGAACTTATTAACCAATACCTTAGTGATGGTGATGTTTGTTGAAATCCTTAATACTGCTGAAAGATAAATATATAAAATAACATCAAGAAATACCATTTGCTAATTTACTTATATGAATGTAAACTTGCCATTGATGGCTGTGCTTTTGATTTTGTGGTTTGATTTCCTGCATTTTGCTATATATTTTTATGACAAATGTTTCTGTGAAAGTAATATCCTGAAATGTGGTAGAAAATGTTTTTGGATGAAGAACTGGTAGCTGGTCCAGTTTTGCTGTCTTTGACATCTTTATGGGCTGGGGTATCTTTTGAGAGAAGAGTCAGGTTCAGATTAAACAAGTTTGAAAATGGATGGATTGATGAATGTGACTTCCTCCAGAATGGGTATCTATTATCAGAGATGATGGCAATAATAAGTGAGTTTCAGAAAATTAATGAAAGGATTTTATATATTGTTGGTCTGTGTATGCATCTGGATATTCCTATTCCAATGCAATGTACTGCATATCTAAAGCCTAATTTTCAAGATGACTTTACATATAAGATCAACAGCATAATACATATAGAAGGTCTCTTTTAACACCTGTGACAGAATTAGGGTTTTTCTCGCACCCTTGTACCCTCGGACCACACGTCAGACACCAGATAAAAGTCCAAATAATTATTTATTATAATAATGTGCACAAAGCACGCTCCACTCCCAAATACTCCAATAATAAACCACAAAAATACAATAAACAATCCTCCAGCTCCCAGACGCGTTGCCACCCTTCCACCCAGCTCAGCTCGCCATCTGGGAGCTCCCACAGTCCTTTTATATCCCCCGACCCGGAAGTGTTCCCAATCCAACAGTCCACAAATCCATATTCCTTCCGGGTCAGGGTAAACACTGCTTTTTCTCACCCCGGAAGTCCGTCGCTCTTCCTATGACGAACTTCCGGGTCATAGGGCACAAAGAACTCTTCGGTCCTCCCTGCAGCTCCCTCTCGTGGCCCCCATGGCATCCAGCAGGGCGGTGCATAAAAACTCCATTGTCCATGATGCCCTGCTGGTCTTCTGGGAACCTCCATGCTGCAAGGAGGGCTCCACCTGGCGGCTTGGGGGTATTGGCCGGGGTACATAGCCGGCCATATCTTACACACCTCAAAAGTCTTTATTAAATTACAACTGTATGAGAAGTTAGTGTGTCCTGTGATTGAATGAATAAATGAATGAATGATATTTAACTGCCATGAAACATGAATGCTCGTAATTAATCTAGAGTTTATGACAATAAATACAGCAGCAACATACAATAGATGCTTCAACACTATATACACCAGCTCCAAATTTAAATACAGCACATATCCATCAATCCATTTGTTAATAAAACCACATAAACTTCTTCAAGAATAAAAAATCTAATACAGGATAGGAAGCCAGATATTTCATGGTATTAATAAAGCACATGCATTACTTTGTAAATACATAAGACTTGAATATTATAACTTAAAGAAGTACACTTATGCTCCAAATTCTATAAGCTATTTTAAAGTAAAGTTAAATTTGGGTGGGAGGTTAACTTCTAAGAGGGGGTGACAGAGAGGGGTAAATTACGAATTGTGATTGATCAAAGTAACGGCTAAAGGGAAGAAGCCCAATTCTTTGCAGAACAATTGGCTCTGGTTCTGAGTGACTTGTAAAGCTTCTCTGTTGGTAATAAATAAGATGGTTAGCTGTGCTGTTTGACTATAATGCCAGCCGGTATCCATTTAGAGATTTTTTGGAGATATATTGTTGTGGGCAAAAGTAGGTTTACGGTTGTGAGTACACGAAACACAGTGATTATTCTTGTATTATTATTTGTTTATATATTATTGAATTATTTAATTGTATTATTTGTTCTCTTCTTTTTATTATTAAAGTGTGCTTGAGTTCAGCAATCATAACCTGCATGTCTTTTTGCATACAAACAACTGTAAACCTATTTTTCCCCACCCCTCTCTATATACAGTATAGACATACAGTATATACAGTAGGCACACAGCAGAGGTAAACAGTACCATCCCAGGACACTAGGGGGCATGACTGCTGGATGTCTAGTCTCTTTTTCCACCCACAGCTCTGATAGGATGCCCAATGACGCCGCCTAATGCAACAGACCCCGCCCCTTCTGGTCCACGAACTAGGACACTCCTGGAAGGAGGCATCTTGTTTAGGAGTTGTGCCTTATAAGGTGTATCTTAGAATTACTGATACAGGTTTAGAACATGCATATACAGTATAAATTTTTGTAATGCCTTTGTGTCATTTGTTCAAAGGAATACATTTTCAAATGTACTGACTGCTGTTTGAACGGTTCATTTATTAGGTTTCTTTTACTATAAAATGTAATATGTTATGTTAACACGTTATAAAGAACAATTTTTATAATTCATATTTTACTGTAATATTGTTTGTTCCCCATCCAAAAAAGCTATTAATTGACAATAGCAAAAAATGAATTAAATGATGACAAATTGAAAATATGAATAGTATTTGATCTTATCAAGTAGTATAAATAGTTCTAATTACCTGATCATTAGTTCACTGTACATGAAATTTCCAGAATTTCCCAAAGACATTTTGCGAAGGGTTTCATCATTAAGGGATATGAATAAAATGACCTTTCCCTTACAAGGATTCAGAAATGTTAATAGATTTTTAAGTCACTACCATAAATGGTGTTATGGCATCCTCGGCTGAATGAAGTCATCAGCAGCCAACAATCTTTTACCTCTAAATGCTCCATGATTATCCCTTTGTTCTGCCTTATTCTACTTATATTGCTTATAACATGTTCCTAAAAAAAATTAAACTGCCATTTGAATTTAACAGCATTGTAATTAATACTATATGTTGATTAAATGTTAAATCATTCATAATGAATATAGTAACTAAATAGCTTTCAACCAGCTGTTTTGTGCATTAAAAATAAACACTTATTCACTAGGGCTTTATACAAAATTGCTACTGTCTACTATTTCAGGAGGAGTTTTTGAGTCACAGTTGTGATATTAAATTTCTGCAAGGACTGTTTACTCTGTCGTGCTTGTGGTCAGTTGTTATCTGTTAATTTCATTCATTTTCTAATTTGCCTATTTTCTGAACCTGTTCATTCCAGTTCAGGGGCTTGAAGACTCAGAGCCTATCCAAGCAGTATCAGGTACAAGGCAGGAACCAATTCTGGATAGAGTGCCAGTCTACCACAAGGCTTTCTCGCCAGCACACCCTGTTTTCCTCTCCCATACCAGACCATGTGAGTGTTATTGTATTATATCTGTATATCTGAGTAAACTCTCTGTGCCTGAAGTCAGTAAAGAGCACTATGTAAGACTAAACTGAATGTAAAGCAGAAAGAGAGAGAGACAGTGAATCAGATGCAGCTGTTGTAGCTGAAGTGTTCTGTTGCAGATGGATTATTGTGCATTAAAACATACAGTAGTAATATAACAAAAATAAAACATAAAGCTGGAACACATACAGTTTGTGTCTTAGGTAGACACCAAATGAAAATGTACTGAAACATTTATTGGCTCAATAAATGATCAGCATACCTAAAGGTTATTACATCTCTAACTCTGACCTACAAATTCTGATCTCTGTAGCTCAGATTTTCCTGTCAGCCTTCGTTTTTATTCAATCAATCAGTTAACACAACCAACTCAGGCAGAATACTCAGTCCCATAGAGTCTGGTCATTTTTCCTCACTCTAAGTGGTGACAGTCATTATTGTGCACTTTATCTGAGAAAAGATATCTAGGGAAAAAAATGATGGCCATTGTTCTGTGCCCCCTAGTGACAACAATTACTAACTGTGGCATCTGTGTCCCCATGGTTCCATTAGCAGCCATATGCAATTTCACCATCCTGTGCTCCATTGCTTGAGAGATATGATGCATTCATTTAGTTAACTTATTTTCTAATCCCCATGATTGTTTCAGGCATGAAAGAAATGTGCATGTTGAGTTTTTTTAGAGGGTTAGCAATTTCATAATATACAGTGTCTTTGCTTTGAATCAATATTTAAAATAGGTTTCACATTATGTTTATTATTACTGGTGAGCTTAAGTGTTTATATGTCCACCTTTGATTATCTCATACTGTACTTACTTTTATTACTTTTTAAAAATATCCCCCAATTCTCTTTATTTGTATTAGTACGGCTCAGTATGAACAGGTTTACAAATGCAAAAAAAATCACTAAGGTTTTAATAGCATGCACAAAAAATAAAGAGCGAAACTGCAGGTGTTGAATTAACACCTAAAAATGCATACTTTGGGATAGTTTCAATATATTTTTAAGTGTTAATTTCAGCAGTTTAGCTGTGTACTGAATTTATAAACAAAGAACTTGCACTAAAGAGCATATGAAATTTGGTAAACAAGAGGAGACCATTCAGTCCATCAAACCCATTTCTTTAGCTATTAGCTAAGCTGTCCCAATACTTTGTCCAATAGTTCATCCAGCTACTTCTTAAAGGTTTTTCCTTCAATTACTTGGCTCAGTATTTTGCCCCAAATTCCCACAACTCTTTGAGTAAAGAAGTGCTTCCTGGCTTCATTCCTAAATGCACTTCCCATAATTCCCAATGGTGTCCTCAAGAGCATCATTCACCATTAAGCTAAAAGAATTCAGATGGGTCAATGACTTTGAGAATTTTGAGACCTTTGAGTCTCCTCTGTTAATGACTACAATGGTGTGATTCTCTGAGTCTATCAGAGTTGTTCATGTCCTTAAACTCTGGGATGCACTTGGTTGCTGTCCTCTGCAGAGTGTCAATCTGATATGTCTTTCTTGTAACATGGCAACCAGAAATGCACACAGTATTCCAGATGTGGTCTCACTAGTCCCTTGATTTGTATTTCTTGTTTTTATGATATTATCTAACATTTTATTTATCTTTTTAATAACTTATGCACGGGCGGCACGGTGGCGCAGTGGTAGCGCTGCTGCCTCGCAGTTAGGAGACCTGGGTTCGCTTCCTGGGTCCTCCCTGCGTGGAGTTTGCATGTTCTCCCCGTGTCTGCGTGGGTTTCCTCCGGGCGCTCCGGTTTCCTCCCACAGTCCAAAGACATGCAGGTTAGGTGGATTGGTGATTCTAAATTGGCCCTAGTGTGTGCTTGGTGTGTGTTTGTGTGTATCCTGCGGTGGGTTGGCACCCTGCCCAGGATTGGTTCCTGCCTTGTGCCCTGTGTTGGCTGGGATTGGCTCCAGCAGACCCCTGTGTTCGGATTCAGCGGGTTGGATAATGGATGGATGGATAACTTATGCACAGTTCTTACATGACGAAATGCTGTGTCAACATAAACTCCTAAATCACTTTCAGAGGTTGCTTCCATTAGGATAGTATCTTTTTTTTTATTTTTGACATTTTTGCCCACATTTCGCACTTTGCACTTTTCTATGTTAAACTACATTTTCCAAGTGTCCATTATTCATTATTCCTGAATTCATTAAAAGCAATGTGGAAAAGAAAGTAAAAACTACACCATTTCCAACCCATGGGAAGAAAATCCCAGAATGCTCATAATCCTATCATAAATGAAATGGGTGCAGAATTAATCCAACTGGCAATCCAGTCCTGCTGACTAACACTTTACGGAGCCCTCAAAACTGTTACACTAGTACAACTAGAATGGAAATAAAATACTGTATCTGCTTATGGCTGTTATATACCCTGGTGTAAAATGCAAATGTATTTGCAAGCCATTGGTTATAGGTCTTTTGCTCTCGTCTTATGCTCCACCATTCCCTTAACCTAAATGAGAATGGGCAGATAGAAAAAGAGCAAGGTTTGAATAGATGAACTATGATGGTAAAAAGATTTTACTATGCAACATTATAACAAAATAAAATATTTTAAAAAGACCTCTTTGCAGACTTTATTATTGTAATAAGTGGGGACCTTTCCCCAAAAATAGTAACCCCATATAAAAATGGAAATAGCTATGGAAGAAGAAGAAGAATATATTAAAATCAAGAATAATTTAGTATTTTACTGAAGGACTGGTAGTGAAACAGTGTGCTTCTGCGTGCTCTTTATTTATTAGCAAACTGTGTAATTGAATACTGCAATTTATCAACATACCCTTTAGTAATTCTTTCCAAATAATGTCATTTTCTGATAAATTTAAAATAAAAAATGGATCTCTTTAGTGAGTAATACCAGAGGTCGAGAAGTGACAGGTAGAAGGCAATTCATTCAATGAACCTGTATACTTTATATCCCAACCCCTTAAGCACCAGCATGTACACACTAACCTTTCTTTTCTGTCTGATTGAGACCTGGGAGCTTGCCTCTTTACCAGAATGAAGTTGGATCCCAGTTTGACAGAGTACCAAATTGTTAACAAATCAAGTGACAATTAAGACATAACAAAATAAATCGCCTACTGTCGCATCCATTTTACTAGAACAGTCTGATTGCTTTTCCTTTGCTGGAAACAAAGAAAAGCCTTTGTTTGAGTAGAGCTTGGGAAATAGTTGCTTTTTCTGTGCATGTTAACGCTTCAGTAAAACCAACAGAGAGCCAAGATTGTTATAAATGTGTTTAACATTATCCCAAAGTTCAAGAAAGTACTTTTAAATGTGCAATATGTATTAATCAGTGGGTTTGAATTCACTCTGTAGGACTGCTCACACGGAAAACCTTGCCTCCGCAACCCTGCTTATCATCACACATCTTGAGCATTCCAAAAATGGCACATGCATTTTAAATAATTCATGGGCTGCTAACATTAAACAACTGTTAACATGCTCAAATAATTAGTTATGCTTGCTTGACATGTTTGCATCTTTAATAATTAATGTATTTGTCTTAATTACTAACAACAGCATTTTGGCCTTATTATCTGACTATACAAATTTTCAACAAAAATGGTAAAATGCAATTATCCTATAAATATTAATTAGATATCTGCAAAAAACCAGAGATTAAAGAGGTTATGAAACTTAACAGCATATTTTTCACACAGTCTTAATAACATTGTAAATCATGTAATTTTAGGCAGGTATCTTGCACATGCATACATTGAAAATAGTTTCTTGCTAAAGCAGCATTATGACAATTTATGGAGCGAAAATTGACCATTCTGCCCTTGTCTAATTGACTGAAAAGCTTAATTTATTGTGAAAAATATTTGCAAGCTGATTAAAAAAAATTAATTGTTTCATTTGTGTTTTGGCATAGTGGTATTTAGGCCAGGCTCCATATCCCTGTGACCCTGAATTAAATAATGTCTGGTTGGATAATGGATAGATAGGAGGACATAAGTGTCTTAGCTTAAACATGACTAGTTGTATAGAATTTGTACAGCATAGCATGGATTATTATAGTATACTATTTGAGGTACAGACTGATAGAACACTGCACTGCTATTTTTAACATATATAAATGATTTAGATAGGAATATAAGTAACAATCTGGATAAGTTTTCAGATAATACCAAAATAGGTGGATTAGGAGATAATTTGGAATCCGTTATATCATTACAGATGGACTTGGATAGCATACAGGCTTGAGCAGATTTGTGGCAGATGAAATTTAATGTCAGTAAATGTAAAGTACTACACATGGGAAGTAAAAATGTTAGGTTTGAATACACAATGGGCGGTCGGAAAATCAAGAGTACACCTTATGTGACGGATTTAGGAATCATAGTGGACTCTAAGCTAGTGACTTCCCGACAGTGTTCAGAAGCCATTAAGAAGGCTAGCAGAATGTTAGGTTATATAGCACAATGTGTGGAGTACAAGTCCAAGGAGGTTATGCTCAAGCTTTATAATGCACTAGTGTGGCCTCATCTGGAGTACTGTTTGCAGTTTTGGTCTCCAGGCTACAAAAAGGACATAGCAGTGCTAGAAAAGGTCCAGAGAAAAGCAACTAGGCTGATTCCAGGGATTATAAGGGTTGATCCTATACAGTTTAAGTAAAAGAAGATTAAGAGGTGATATTACTGAAGTGTTTAAAATTATGAAGGGAATTAGCACACTAGATCGATACTGTTATTTCAGAATGAGTTCATCAACAGCATGTGGACACAGTTGGAAACTTGTTAAGGGTAAATTTCACACAAACGTTAGGAGGATTTTTCTTTACACAAAGAACGATAGACACTTGAAATAAGCTACCAAGTAGTGTGGTAGACAGTAAGACTTTAGGGAAAAGACTTTCAAAACCTGACCTGATGTTTTTTTAGAAGAAGTAAGTGTACAGGACTGGCAAGCTTTGTTGGGCTGAATGGCCTATTCTCGTCTAGAGTGTTCTAATGTTTTATACAAAAAAGTGCTTTATAACCTGCATATCAGTATCAAACACACTTAATCCAGTTCAGGGTCATCAGGGCTTGGCTTTCCTTGGTAGCATCCTGTGCAAAGTAAAATACCTGTATGAGGCCCCATTCCATTGCAGGGCACACTCACACATACACTTTTACTAGTTAAACTAACCTGCGTGTCTTTGAGATGTGGAAGAAAAACAAATTACCAAAAGAAAAACATATAGGTAAAGTGATAAAGGTCAAATCAAGTCCAGTTCATTTTACTGAAGGCCAGGAAGAGGATTATCAAATTCCATTTAGGGTTCTGGTGTCCTTGCATTTTTATAATGATGTGTTTGTTGTTGTTGTTTTTTAAATCTATTGTGTGATAATATCTTTCCCTTTTAAAAGTAAAAGATATGTGAAATTGAATATAAAAATGCAGAATTAAAGGCAGAAGAGAGCCACAAATGTATTTAGCCATTATTATTGCCTATGACAATGAATTAGTTCAGATGATGTGCCCATCCATTTTGTGTAGCCACTAGTCATTGTTAAAGAGATCTGAAGCATATTCTGGCAGTGCTGAACACAAGCCAGGCATATTTAAGAAGTTTGTACTTTGCTGAAAGCAGAAAAACAAATGTGGTAAGTCATGCTGTGGTATATGCTACGAAGTGGCGTTGTTAAAACTCTTCAGTGTAATTTCTATTGAAGATTGTGTTGCACACGTGTGCTTAGGGGACACCTTCAAGGCTCCTGTGAGGTAAGCACTCAAACCCCTGGATGAGAAAGGGCACTTTCGCTATCTACCTCTTCTTTTCAATCCGCAGCTCCAAATTGCAAAGCACTGAAGACACCTGACCTCACTTCTGGGTAATTCCACTGTAGAACACTGTATATACAGGCCACTCACAGGAAGTTGAGGCTCATTCTGAGACCAATAATGGAGCCAGACAGAGTTTGCATAAAATATCCAAGAAGGTGCATTTGAACCTTGGTGATTGCAGTTTGTTTACTTTACTTGTTTTCTTTTTGCTCCGGAATTAAAACAAGGTTTACCTGGAGGTATCCCAATCCTTGAACCCGTTACTTATAATGGTGACTGCAGAGCTACAGGGGTATATATATGCATGCACAATCAGTGTGCTATAAATCACCATTAACAGTCAAAGGTCTTTTTCTTTTAGATGTTGTGGCCTGGTGCAGAAATGACAGGTCGTGGAAGGCTAAAAAGTTGGGACACCAACCTGGCTGTCCCGTTTAATTGAACAAAAATATGAGAAAAGAAACACCTCTTAGGATTATACAGCCAGCCCTTGGATGAAATATAAACAAAAAGTATTCGGCTCTTAGCCTCAGAAATGAGAGTTGTTGCACTGGAGCTCCGCCTGTCAGGTTGCTCTTATTGTAAAAGGTGCCTACTTCCTGGCAGCTGAGCTACTTATATTAGACAGACCGGAAAGGGAGAGACTAAGGGCCCTCACTGGGTGATTTCTCAGAGCTGAGGGGAGAGAAGGAGAACACAATGTTAGTGACAGTGCCCCCTTTCTCCATGGCAGGTTATAACATACCTTGATCACCCGTCAGGTGATCCACCAACATGCATGCGTGACAATGTAAAATTTCTTTTACTTTTTTTAGGTTTCAATTTGCGGCTAATGAGTTAGAGACAGAGTTAGTGGTTAGGCTTAGGACTAGATCTTATATTTGGGTAAGAGCTTGTTGATTTGCAGCTTTGCAGGTAACATTTTAAAAGTGTGGTTCATTATTAGTGATGAAAAAGGGTTTACATTTTTCATAATAGAAAACACCTGTTAAATTAATCATATTTATGCCTCTCGTTCACATTATTGCAAAGCTGCAGCACATTTTTTAAAAATGTGACATGCTGTCCATTTTCCTCACAATGACACACCAAAGCATACCATCATACCCATTACCGTGTTTTGTCGACATGAAAATCTCACTACACGTGAAATCTCTTCCCTTCTCTCCTGCCATTACCTAGAACCCACCCTTTGTTTTCTGCATATAACCTCTAATGCACTGTGACCCTTCGAGTTTCATTCCTGTCTCCTATGCATCAGTAAGATTTTCATCATAATTGGCAAAGTAAGCGTTCTCCTACCAGCATAAAACAAAACACACATCTGATGGCTCCACAAAATATTTTTATGTGACAGGAGACGAGTCTGGATTTTTTTTTGCTTTTTTTTTATTAGAGATCTTTATTTTAATACTAATTGAAGCGTAGACACATGCGATATTAATATTGAATCCGTTTGCAGACAGGAAATAAATACCTTTGTTCTTGTGTTGATAGAATAGATTTCACAAGAAACCAAATGCAATTTCTTGCATGAATTTTTTTGCGGAGCGAAACAGAGAATTTCGCCACAAATTCAATTTGATGCAGAGTACTTTGTTCATTATTAATTAATAAAAATATGTTTTCGCACATTTTCAGATTCAACATTCTGATTTGTGTCTTCTGATTCTGTGCTGGTAAGGATGCTGTTGCCTTCTACACTCTACAAAGACTCAATTTTCCAGGGATTGCTTGTTCTTGGCGAGAAGACTTGGTGTGTCATCTCATTGTGCAAACAGGCTTTCAAAAGGTTGATGAACTAAACACTGTCTAAATGTTAGGAGCCTTCATTTTTGCAACCACAGAATTTATATGATTAATTTTAAATAGTTTTGAAGAATTCTTCATATTGTTTATTTTTTTATATCATTATGTCAGTGCCATTTTATTAGGGTTTTATCATGAATCACCATTTTGTAGTGTCTTCTGCAAAATGTTGTTTATGATTATATTGTTGGTGGTGACATGAATTATCATACAGCAGCTCCTTATTCAAGCATTATAGTACGTTCTACAAGAAATAAAAAACTTTAGTGACAGTGGAAGAAAAATCTAACTTTTTACTGCACTTCATGACTAGTACTTTTGTTTTTCTGTTTTGGCTCTGACATTTGGTTTTTGGCCGGCCCTTTTCTGTTAATGAATGCTGGCTTGCTTTTAACTACATTATTTTGCCCATCTCTTTGGCTCTCTCCATTTCCTGATCATTACTTTAGCTTTCCAGCTATTATTTTAGTGGTTGCCTCCCAGTCATTACAATAAGTAATAAAACCCGCTAGAAAAGTAAGAAAGCCTATTGGTGGGTGGGAACTGGACATCATTTTGTCGGCTTCTTTTTTATGTGACATTTTGAGTGCAGATGGTGGTGTGGGCACAGCAGTGATAGCCAGAGTGAGAGGTGCATGAAAGAAATTTCAAGAGCTGTCCATCATTCTGACTTCTCAAGAATCTGTCTGGGATTGAAGGGTAAAGTTTATAAAAGCTTTGGGGAGTAGTATGCTCTATGGGAGAGAGAATGGGAAATGAAGGTGGAACATGAAGCAAAGCTGGAAAAATTAGAGATAAAGATGATCAGAAAGATTTGTGAAGTGTCATGGAGTAAGGAGGAGGAAAACAGATTGCAAGCTAAGAGAAACACTTGATGTGGAAGTGATAGGTGTTATGCCGAGGATAAACAGGCTAAGGTTTGATTGGGTATGCAGAGGATGACTGGGTGAATACATGTGCTAAGATGGAGGTGGTGGGGATGAGGCCAAGAAGGGGGACAAAGAAGACTTGGTTGGAGGTGTTGGCAGATGATCTGAAAAGAACTAGTCTCACCCCAAAGGAGGCCCAGGAATATGGAAAGTCGGACAAAAGGATTTGGAGAACAAATGGCTAACCTGAGCAACCCTTGAAAATGGCCATTAAACTGGTGACGAAAGAAAGTCTCTTTATATTAGTAAGTTGTTGTTCAGGAGAGATTTTAGTTTAGAACTATATACTGCTGAGTTCCTCTAATGCTTATTAAAAATTCAACTACTAAGAGAGTTCAAATCTTGCGGATACTCCATAAGATCAACATAAAGCACAATCTTGTAAGCAACATATTCTTGCATGTAAAGAATCTGGGAAGATTTTAATGTTAAGTCCCAAAATGTTTTGTGCATTTTTTTTAAACTAGTAAACTGACTCCTTCCTACTGTCTGGATCTAAATTATAATTTTGAAAAAATTCTGTAGACAAAATTTAATTGCTCTATCTAGCATCTTTTTCCTCTTTACAACTAAATTTTATTTCTTCGTTCACATCTCTCTCCCACTCCTATGGTAGCTCTCTGACAATCTCCATCATTGCTGTATCCCTGACTGTAAGCATGGTGACGTTGTGAGCCCACCTGACTGAACTTCCAAAGGTAATCTGTCCCATGCAAGAGCACAGAAACACTAAAGTCTCATATATATGTGGTTAAGTCATACATTACAATAAAGTTAAAAATATTGTTAGCAGTGTAGCATTAAATGAAGGCGATCATAGGAAAAGAAAGATTTTCCTTTTAAAAAGGCACAACGTTACACAAAGTAAGTGTGAATTGACTGAAAATCTTCCTTTTTGTCATAAATAGTTTTATCCCAATGTGTTTGATGATTTTAATATTGCCTTTTTTCTAAAGCTTAACATTTATTTTAATTTTTATCTGAAATTAAACTCTGTAAATTCTCTTTTGGTTGGCCATCATCTGATGAATAACAGACCCAGTTTCTTAAAATTAGTAACATGTGCATCCCTCTGTTAAATTCTATACTGCAGCTTATTCCACCCTTTTTTGGATACACTAACACACTCTCTCTGGCCAGGTTGCTATATCTGTCTTAAATTTTAGAAGGGATTAAGGAAATGGCAAGATGTGCGTTGGGCACTGTAACATGGAATTGAATACAACTGCTATGCCCTTCTCATGTGTAGTGAATATTTGTCTTAAATAGAACCTGCCACCTGTGTGTCATATTCAGGAAGAAATTAGTATATTCCTACTTAATTTTGGCTGCAATTAGTGTCTGAAGAATGTTTTGGAAAAGTGAGAAAACAACTCAAAAAGATAACTGGTGTTGGGCTGGAGCTTGGAAGAAACTGTCACTTCCACAATAGATTTGAATTTTCACCACTCATCACTTAAAGAAGACCAAAGCAGTGCAGTTGATTTCTGAGGAGAATAAAAGACCACCGGGACCTCACTTATGTACAGACTGTTATGCATGGAAAGAACACCTGTAAAACATCTGCCAAAATATTTAAACAGGGATCAACAAAACATAAAAAGTATCACTTCATGGGTTCAGCAAGAAAAGCTATCATCCACATCCTACTAGATACAGACAAAACTGATGAGAGATCTGCAATTAAGGGCCATCAATGATTCAGTCCAGTACAGCTTATTCTTATTAAGCACATTGACATGTATGAGCTCAGTGCTTGAAAAGTTAAAAGAAGAAACATTATGCAGTAGATCAAAAAATATATTTATTTTATATCCCAACACAGATGGAGGATAGTTCCCTGTCTATATGGGAACCCATAAAGAAGTACAGGGACGGTCTGGTGTCCCCTCCGAGTTAGGGGGCTAGTACCTTTCCCAGAAAGGAGGTTTGACCAGAGGAACAGAAGGTGCCTGCTGATTGGGATTATGTTTTCCTCCAGTATACATGGTGACAGGAACTCCCATACGAATACTGGTAGGGCATGCTGGGAACTGCAGCCATGTCAGGGTTCTTGGGTGCAGCCAGGGGAAGTTTAAAAAAAAAGTTACACCTTTTTTGAGGGGCTTCTACCTGGCCCGAAATTGCTGCCAGTGTGCAATACTGTAGCCCTGAAAGTACTCCCAAGTCCGGCATAAAGGAAACCATTTCTCCTGCATTGGTAGTCAGAGTTGGGAGGAAGTGAATGAGTCTTTGTGGGAGCTGTGCAAGGAGGAAAGGAAGCCTTCTACCAAATAAAATGCTGTAAAGTGCTTTCAAAAATAATGCCATGAATTATATTTATTAATCTAAAAAATTCCTACAAAGTTTAGTAGACATCAAAAACACACATTAAATCAATATTTAGTGTGTGTAACCATTACCTTAAAAACATCAGCAATTTTCTTTGGTGTACTCGCATGCAGTTTTTGAAAGTACTTGTGTGGTCATTTGCTCTAAGCCTCTTGTTCCAGTGCAGACTTTGACAATCTTATTTGCTTCTGTATCTACATGCAATCACAGTGAGGCTGAGATCAGGGCTCTGGGTGGTGCGGGGTGCATACCTTCTGTTGCAGTATTCCTTGTTCCACTTTTCACTGCAGATGGTTTCTATGATTTTGGACATGTGTTTGGGGTCACTGTCATGCTGCAAAATGACATAGGGACTGATTAGATGCCTCCCTGTCATATGCCTTTACCTTTCAGACAGTGAGGGGGGCATCATTTTTGATCAAATCATCAACTCCATTTGTGAACAGACATCCACAAATCTGCAGGAAATCTCCATCTCCACCATGCTTCATTGTTGCCTGGAGACATTTATCCATTTACCATTATCTAGCCTTTCAGTGGACAATCTGCCTTCTGTTAGAGCCAACAACTTCAAATTTTGTCTGCACCCAAATCCTTCTATTTTCAGTCATAGATGATTCATTTAGCTTTATTTCCACCTTGGAGAAATTACCTTTTGGCCACAATTCTTCAATGCAGATCTCTTCTTATAAGAGTTCTATGGACTGTAGATTTAGGTCCCAATGTTATTTGTCAGTTCTGAGCCAACTGTGGTGCTGGACATCTTTGGACTTTGAGTAAAAGTAAACATGATGCATTTCTCATTTACTGCATTTGGATTCTGTGAATGATCATTGAGTTTCTGGTCCTCTGGTCCATTTGTTTGTGCTTCACCAGAAGAGATGCTTGCCATGAACATTCAGCTTGGTGGAGACCTTGATGATACTTCACAACTACTTTATGTCTTAGTGCTATTCCCGCTTTTGTCATGGTGTAAGATTTCCAGTTTAAACTGGTACATCTGCTACAACTTCACCTTTTTAGTATGGTTACCCCTTGCCCAGTTTTATTCTCTCTCTACACAGCTGTTTCTGTTTAATGACTTTGGTTGAACCTACATATGATGTCATTGATGATTAGTACTTGTTTTTTATATTTGCTTAATCAAATACTGGGCTATGTGCCTACAAAGATGTCACATTTTTAACTAGAGAGCAGTCTATTACTATTTTATTTTTGTAAGGACATTCAAATATCTTATTGTATCTTATTGTCACTTTTTGCAAAGGGAATGTATATAACTCTAAAATACACTACAAGAAAACTAAAATAACTGTCCAAGACAAATATTTTTTGGATCTTTCTGTTGTGCCTAAAAATTTTGAACAGAAATGTTTATACAGAGTGGATTTAAGTCCACATTCCACCATCCCTAGGCCAGCTATAGTCTGGCAAGGACATACAAATGATAACAAATTCATTTAGATAAAAGAAATAGCTCATTCATATGTGATGACACATCCATTTAAAGACAAACCATGTTCCACTATTGCCACCCAAGAAGAGGAAGACAATAATTGAAACTTAATACTAACAAAACAAAAACAACTAGTACAATTTATTAATTTAAGAGTAGTGCAGGATAGCAAAGTGACTAATAAAGAATATGCAAATAAGAATAAGCTATGCTGAAATAAAGAGTCCTCTACCTTTATTTAAATGTTAGACTGATATTGGGTGGTATGTGACTCCACAACAAAAGGACTCTATTAATTGTCATTTGGGTAAGTTAGAGCAGACTATAAAGTGATATGCCTGGTTTGATCATTTGGAAGAGTAAGCATAAAGTGGTTAGACATATAAATAATGGATACAACCCACACATTTTTTGTTAAGTACACAAGCAGGACAAATTATGCCACCAGGCAGGTGTAGCAACAGAGAAGCAGGAAAAGCCCAAATATTCTATAGTGAAGAATATAATGTTCTGCATTTTCAAAAGCAAGATGATTCACCTCAGGTAGAAGAAAAGTTGAGGATTCTTTGTATAATGTGACAGAAGGTGTCTCACAGCAAGATTTGTTTGCATTTGGAAGGAAGAATTCCACCAGAGAAAGAGGAGTGTGCATTGCTGTGTGTCCACTGGAGACTGAGGAAGGTGTATCATGGCTGAAAACAACCAAGACTGGAAATTCCGTCCAGCAAGAAGAATGCATATCATGGGATTCACTCAAAGACTGCATTCACATACGAAGAGAAACAGAGGGCATCTGTTACATCATAGGAGCAGGAGGTGAGGGGTATCTCACAATCAGACACATCCCTGACAGAACAAGACATTGGCAAGGTATAAACTGCTGTGTGGAATAACACTGAGGAAGCCAACTGTGTACAGCAATCAACCTCATAAACACAAGAAAAGAATTTATTTAGCAACAGTAACTGGTTTATTGATGGCTATCTTGTTACTCGGTAATATATTCTTTGCAAAGCATGTTATCATGGTACTCACTATAAAAGGTGTAATGTAAAATAAAGGTTGGCTCTCACATCATGAAATGCTTTTAATTTTGATATCAAATCTGATTGATCAAAGTCAGGATTGTGGTATGCCAAGGCCTATCTGGGCAGCACTGAGTGCAAGATGTTTGAATTTTTCAATATTATCCAGAACTTATTAGTTAACAATGACAAATATAAAAAGAAGTAAATTGTAACAGAAAACTGACAAAAAAATCAAATGCTTATCCATAATAAATACAGTATAACCTCATATTGTAGCAGAAAAAATACACCTTGCATATTAATATTGTATTGGGTAAATGTCAGTGTGACATGTATTCTGAAGGACTGTTGCCTTAGATCCATATTAATCAAAATCCACTTTCTGTTATTAAAAGCTAATAATGACATTAAATCCAATCAAATTAATAATTAGAAAAAGATACTTAAAACACTTATACTTAAAAGAAGAGAAATAAAGAAGTTCCCTTTCCTGAAATTGCTAAAAGTAAGGCAGGTTGATGACTGCTCTGACTCATTGGTTGGGTGGTAGGTGGTGTTGGTTGCTGGGGGGATGATGTTCTTTTGCTCGAAGATTAAAATTGAAATTACTAGCATTACTCAATATCCCGCATCAACCACACATTAATATTTTACACACCCAAGTGCTGCACTGCACAAAATGAAAATAAAACAATAACGTTCCCAAATTTTCCAGTGGAAGTGAACATAAATAATAACAGAGTGCATAGTGTGCTAAACTGAGGAGTGGAATGCATTTTATTTTTTTGGGTAACAGCGTGTTAGCACACAAGATGGGAACAAAGCAATTATATGAGAGAGAATGAAGCAATATCCATAATGAAAAGTGAAATTGTGTTAAAATGTAATGCCCTGTGATGGGGTTGTTTTCTTCTCCATGCCCAATGCTGGTGCACAAAAGTGAATGGATTAACGTTATAATATTATTCGTCAAGTACATAATAATTGCATATAATCCCTCTAAAGTTATTGTTGTATTCATGAGTAACACACAGATGCTGCCTTTCCATTCCTATTGCTGTAATAATGATTTATAATTTTCATTTATTTAATTGTAATTCAAAAAAATATAATGTTAATATTCTAAAAAACTGGCAGCTTCATTCAGAGTTGGGGTATGTCTTTATTTAATTCTAATTCTAGTAAATAATATGTTAATATTCTGAAGAACAAGAAGAAAGAAGCTGGATTCAGAGAATCCAGAAAGTGCTGAGCTCTCTACTCCCCTGTAGAGAGTAAGAAGAGATAGAAAATGGCCTGATTATACAGTACATGAACACCATCAAAAAAACAAAAACAAATTGTATTGCATGAAAAAAAAACATTTCCACTTTAGTTTACTGGATTTTTTTTTAATTTTATTTCTTTAAATTTCTATTAGCTAAAATAGGAACAAGCTTTTTAAAATGCTTTCTGAAGCATGTGAAAGCCCACATTGAAAGACAGACGCTGAAGCTTGAATAAACCGATAATCAGGGCTTCTGCTTCGCATGCTTTGTTGTACACAGGGATTAAATTAGGATCACATTGATTACAGCCATTTTACAAAGTGTTCAGATGTCTGCAGGCAACATCCACAGTGTGCGACGGAGAAAACTAATGCCTCCACACCCAGCTCACATAAACAGTGCTCTGATATCCTGTTGATGCATATTTTATATTTCAGTCTCATTTAGAATAGTAAATAAACAAATGGCATATTAAATTATTGCATATCCCTAAACATGATTTTTCAGGCTTATGGAAAACATAGCCTGGATTCACTGAGCTGCTTGCTGTCTGAAATGTTATACATATTAATTATCTAACACATCCACTCAGGATATGCACACCTTAAATTAATAAATGTGTTCTTTTGTTCAACCTCCAGCTTTGATTCACTTTTTATTATTTTTACTTTACAAAGTGTTGCACTTTTCTTTTTTTAACGTAGAATAAACATGAATATACTCCAGTAGAGTGAGCCAACCTGTTCGAAGGAGATGGAGCCCATCAAGTAAGACTATTCAGTGGAGAACAATATGGCCACTAGAGGGTGCTTCTTTCTCTTATTTATTTTTGCTCTTAAAACAGGTTTTAGTTATTGTATTTGGTCCCAAGGTTCCACATTTAAGCTTGGGTGCTGTCTGTGTTATTATTACTCCATATTTCTCTGTTATTGATTTTGTACAATTGATTATGTGACTCTGTGAGTGACAGTTATTGAGTGTAGTGGATCAGGGTGTAGGACCACTTTCCTCTTATTTATTTATTTATTTATTTATTTTTACTTTTCAGCCTCTTTTGCTGCTGTGCTGCTTTTTTCACGCACTTGAACGTCAAGTTCATTTTTAAACTGTGGTGCTATCTGTGTTAAGGATACGCAATGTTTCATGTCATTTGAACCTGCACCTCTAAAACATATGAAAGGCTAACTGATGTCTCAAAATTGCCTATTTGTGATAATCTGGGTTGTTCTATTTGAGTGTGTCTTGTACAACGTCAAAACCTCAAGGTCTCTTCACGTTGTTTGCCTTACAGCCATTGTTTCTTGCTATGAACTTGGACACATAAGTTTTTAAGGGATTATATTCTTTCATTTCAGGACACAATACAGTAGTCAACCTTTGACAGAGTGCCATCCCATAACAGGGCACACTAATACACACATACACAATCAAAATTCCAGTTAACCTAACATGAATATGTTTATGATGTGGGAGGAAAACTGACGCACCAAGAGTGAGAAGCCCACACATCACACAACATCTTCACGGAGGAGAAAAAATAGACTCAGTGAAGTGGAGGAGGAAAATAATGCAGTGCTAAACAGAAGTGATAAAACAGGAAGCCAAAAACTTAAAGACAACAAGGTATCTGTGAAATAAGTACTTTGCATTGTGAATTAAGCTGAAATTTTGTTTTTTTTATGTCAAACCAACTGCAAATAGCAGGTGCATTAACACAAATACAAGGTAACCATCCATGCACTTAAACTTAGATGTTGTTTTAAGCACCCCAAAAGTGCTAGCCAGCCAGGCACACTACATCACAAATAAAACATTGATTAAAACAGTACATTGTATATATAGTGTAGTAAATCCTAATTATGTAAAGGTCACAGCCTGATATATAAGGTGACTCTGATATGAAGATTTTGATCCAAAGCTATAGAATATTTAGCCTTCTATTCAAAGATGTATATAAGCCAAGAAAAATTTACGAGAGCAACTGTTTATGAAAGAAAGAAAGAAAGAAAGAAAGAAAGAAAGAAAGAAAGAAAGAAAGAAAGACCAGATTACAGTGATGTCCAATACAGACCTCATGGGAACCTGCATTATGACTTATTGTAATACATGAAGAGTCTTTCTTAAATAAGTTAGCCATATAGGATAAGGCAAATTGAACCACTCATTTTCTTCTGACCCTCTTTTTCTATTACCATCAATGGTGAGTGTAATACTAGTCAACCCAGTGCATTAGCTCATGCAAGACCAATGTAGAGTTATAAATTAACATAATATGCATATTTTTGAGATATGGAAGGAAAAAGAAAATCCTAGTGATGAAACCATTTGTGGTGTAGTCAGGCGGCTCTGTTGGTTTATGACAGTGAAGGCCATGGGAGGATAGCATGAGAATAAATAATGCAAAAGGTGGAAGTGCCGATTGGAAGACCTCTGTGATGGTCAAAAGAGCACTCTCATTGGAATACCTAGGTTTTGGCTTTAGATTCTTTAACATAAATGTTAAAATAAAGAACACAGACTTTTTGGAAAAAATAGTTTCCTGAAGATAGGTTAGAGAAACAAGCTTCTTTTCTCAAAACAAACAGAAATGCTACGTGTATTGATCAGGCTTTTGTTTTTTTTTTTATTTGAGATTTTGGATTTTAGATGTCAATGAATCTTGTGGTCACATTTGCTTTTTTGCTCCCTATGTTTTTAATGTAATGATCTCCCATGACGCCTTGTTGTTTTTTTGTATAGGAGCTACCACCTTGACGATTATTTGTTGATGGTATGCCTTTGCTAGGTAAGGTCAACGAGACGTACAGTACAGGCCAAAAGTTTGGACACACCTCCTCATTCAATGTGCTTTCTTTATTTTCATGACCATTTACAGCACTCCATCACTCTCCTTCTTGGTCAAATAGCCCTTACACAGCCTGGAGGTGTGTTTGGGGTCATTGTCCTGTTGAAAAATAAATGATCGTCCAACTAACCTGACTTCTGCACAACACAACTGCTGGTCCCAACCCCATTGATAAAGCAAGAAATTCCACTAAATAACCCTGATAAGGCACACCTGTGAAGTGAAAACCATTTCAGGTGACTATCTGTTGAAGCTCATCGAGAGAATGCCAAGAGTGTGCAAAGCAGTAATCAGAGCAAAGGGTGGCTATTTTGAAGAAACTAGAATATAAAACATGTTTTCAGTTATTTCACCTTTTTTTGTTAAGTACATAACTCCACATGTGTTCATTCATAGTTTTGATGCCTTCAGTCATGAAAATAAAGAAAACACATTGAATGAGGAGGTGTGTCCAAACTTTTGGCCTGTACTGTATGTAGCGTGTGGTATCACCAGGACAAATGTATAAAGTTCAGCAACATGTTCTTCCTGGTCATTCAAGATTGGATTCACCCTAAAGTTTAAAACTCTTATTCCTGTCTTGTTTTCAAAAGTTCTTTCTTGACTACAATTACGATAAACTTTTGGGCTCTGGTTAGATGTGAGTTTACTGGTTTTCAAATTTTGCCCTGCTGCTTAACTACAATTGTTGAGCCTTGGTTATTTGTTTCTCGATGTCCAGGTTGTAACTCACAATTTGTTATTTTCATTACAATTTGTCTCCCAATCCCAGCTAAAATTTGTATTTTAGGAAAGATTGTTTGTTGCCTTGCTCTTTAGAAGCCAGCAATTTATGGTTGTCATATTTCTTGTGGATTACTTTTAACATATTTAGGTAAATATCTGTATATTTTGAACTTTAAAACCATTTTCTACATGTCTGGGCTCTCAACAGGCCCAAACCCTGCCTATAGAATTGACAGGTCAGGCTGTCTTTGGTGAAGTCTTTTCTGGTCAGGCTAAGGAATGCCCTGACCTGTTTATGGGTGTTTTTATCGAGGCTTTAACACCCTTTACCATATTTCTGACTCCAAATCACAGCATGAATAGATCTACTGGCCTCATGCTCTGGAGAAAGTGTCCTAAAAATTGCCCATTCAGGATTTTTATTTTGGCATTGTCTGCATGAAAAATCTTTCAAGCCTTGGCTCCTACTGCCTTCAAATCCAGGGTCTTTATTGAAGGCCTCTAATAAGCTTTTCGCCACTTATAATCTTTAAAAACTTATTTCTGAGATCACTACATAGCTCCACTAAGCTAGCTACTGCCTTGTGCCATTTCAAAAACATTTGATTTGTGGAGTTTATTTATTTAAATTTTTGTAGGGTGCTTCCTGGAGTCTTACCGACCACTACAGTGTTAAGATTAAAGACTGTTCCTTCAAAATTACTGCATCTGAAACATTTATGTGTGTTGTAATGATATGAGTGAACCAAAGTATTAAATTGTTTGATACTGTGCATGGCAGGAGTTGTTCATGTGGGTTTTTATGAGATCCTTTGTTGGATTTCTAATTCCACTGTACATGTTTGTCCACTGGTATAGTATACTACTGAGACTGAGGATAGCTCCTCAAATTGGATTGCTTTAAATTATTTATAAATGAATAAAGCAGAAAAAAGAACAGCCACAATTTTATTTTGCAAATTGGTAACACCAATTCTTGAGCCAAATACTCAAGTCTTGCTAATTGTTTATGCACTTGAAAGGTTTTGATACAAACTTAGCTTTGGGACATTGCGCCACCTGCCACTGGCCTTCAAATATTGGAAAATTTGTAACTCCTGTTTAAACAACTAGAAAGTCAAGATAGCTTAATGATAATCATAAGTTAACAAGCTCTATAATTAGGAAGCCAGTAATTTGATGGCAACTGCTGCTGATCAGCTAGTGCAGCACGACGTGGTAATGACAGCACTATGAAGAAAGTGCTCCCTTGAAGGCAGAAATCATCAAATTCTGCAAACATTTAGAAGTGGCTGATGCAAATGGTATTAGTGTCATCTTTCCAATGCTCCTCTTTTTGTTGGTGTAATAGATCTCAATGGAGTATTTAGAAGGAGTAACAATTTACAGGAAATATGCATTTCTTTTTTTGCCATACATATTCAGTGCATAGGAAACCAGGCAGTGGTTATGAGCAGATGGCCTAATGAGTGTTAGAAATGAAGTTACTTAGCAGCAAACATCCAGTTAAGGTACTCTGTTGTATCTACTGTCTTTTCTTCCCAATAGATCAAATTTTAGTAAGTTTTTATAAGACTTACCATGTATTTTTTTTTTTGAAGATCCATCATTAGTATCCAGTATAACAGTAACCAAGGCTATTAAAGGAGAGTCAATGTTGCTGCTCATTTTAACTGAACATTGAATAATTTTATTATTTTAATTTATTACACAATCTATTTTTGTAAAATGATATTCTTAAAGGCAATTTATGTGTACCAGATGTCATAAAGAATCAAAACCTCACAATGCAGGATTTTTATTAGTTCATAAAATGAGGTCAAAAAAGAGGTAGCACTGCTGAAAAGATTATAGGAGAAACAGGAATTAAAACCTAATTAGGCAGTTTTAGTCAAAGAATGGGAGAATGATGAATGTCTAATTGACTGAATCAAACATGAAAAATATATCACTCTCTGTGAACAAAGCTAGCCACCAATATATACAATAGCTAACCATGGGACAGCTTCTGATTACCTATAATTCTAGGTATATATTGTGTGATTTTTAGAAATCAAGGTCAAGTGACTAGATAGAGTCATCAGTAATACAGTATATGTACTCAAATTGCATGAGCACGTTCAATCCTATTCATATACCACGACATGGGTGCTCAGATTATACGTGACCCTGATGGACTGTTTTAACCATTGACATTTTGCAATAAAGCTTTACCCATTTAAGAAAACAATATGGCCACAGGCTTCTCAAAATGTCAACAAATGCAAGAGCTGCATTGCTGGCGGTTACTGTACTGTGCTCTGAAATCACAAAGAAAAGAAAAAGGCATAACTGGGCACATGGGAGACTGAGGTACAGACAATGCTGTCTGTCTATTTTACAGAGTGAATTGGAGGTACATAATCTATGTAATTTACCATGGTGAGTGTTAATTTTGGGTTATTCCAGTAAACATTTCCTAAGATGCATTTCTCATTGGCCATTTAGTTGTATATGTGGTGCTATGCAGTTAGCTTTATGAAATCAAAAATGTGGAAATCAGCATGACAAGTTTACAAGGTACTGTTGGCGATGCACAATGAATTTTCAGCAAATTTAATGGCAACATCAGAAAATCAGATAGGGAGACTGCTCACGTTACAAAACAGCTGACGCTGTATATGCGCCACCACCACCTGATCAAAGCACAGTGATGTCCCTACATTGATGGATTAAAGGCCTCAGGTCCACATGACCATCATCTTCAAGTTCTTCCATGTGAAGCCTGAAAATCATGAGGACTGATTGAGATAATTTATGTTAGGTAGAATGCCTAGAGTGGGCTGGGTGGTCTCATGGCCTTTTTTTGTTGTTTAGACCATTAGACTTTACTTGTATTCTATGTTAATTAGTATTGCCTAATTTTATTTTTACAGTATATTTTGTCTTTTTTCTCTTTCTTCATCCTGTAAAGCACTTATTGGTACATCATTTCTATGAAAATGTGCTATATAAATAAATATTGTTGTTGTTGTTGACTTAAATTTCTGGCATGACAGAAATTCTTCTAATCGTAACACAGCCCAATCGTAACATGCAATCGGGCATTGCAAACCCTCTCATACGGTGCATGAAATGACAGCCAGTGAAACTGAAATTTAAGCTAACTCAGAAAATCAGTTAGCGATGGCAATTCAGGCTTAAAATGGTGCCAATATGAAATTATATATCAAGCACATCTGTCTCGTCTAAAACTCTCCAAAATGTTTCCAGGGCATGATCCAACCTGCGAACGCTGCAACCAAGTCCCAGCCTCACTGGGTCACATGTTCTGGGTCTGCACCAAATTAACATCATTCTGGACCAAAATTTTTAAGTGCCTTTCAGACAGCCTTGGTCTCACAATCCCTCCTAACCCATTAACAGCTGTGTTTGGAGTTCTTCCAGATGGGTATAACGTGGAGAAAGACAAACAAATTGTGATTGCATTTACTACACTTTTGGCACGCAGACTTATTCTGCTAAACTGGAAGAACCCAAACTCTCCTCTTTTAAATCAGTGGGAAACCAATGTGTTATACTATTTGAAATTGGAAAAAATCAAATACTCAGTTAGAGGATCTGTACAGACTTTTTTCAAAACATGGCAGGATCTAATCAGTAATATTTTAAAATAAGCTCTTAAAGCACAGAGGAAGCAATTATTTCCGTATTTCTTTGTCTTCTGCATTCATCTCTATTGGCTTATCAAATTTATTAATTTAGGGATGTTTACAAGCCTTAAATTTCACGCAGTTTGCCTTGCTCTCTCTCTCAGGGGTGGAGATTGATTTGTCCTTAACTCAATTTTTCTTTTTGTAAAAAATTGATTGATTTGTATGGATTGCAATAAAATTAATAAAACTTCAAAAAAAAAAAAAACAAAATGGTGCCAATATCACACAGTGTATGCCTGGCATAACATACTAGCGATATTTTCTGAATCAAACTAGCTTCATTTGTGTCTTGTGAGTTTTGAAAACTACTGTATGAGAAATAGTTGCTACAATACACAATTTTGGATATAAATTGATGAAACATGCCATTGGTAAACCAGAAAATTCACATTACTTTTCTGTCATCTTCACAGCTCCTTGAATTTTGTTTTATGTACCATTCAGCTTTTAACCTTCAGAGTTGTGCCCAGCTGGCAAAAGTTCAACTGTGAATCTCCAGCCCCAAGACAGAGAAACTGGTGCCATATTGCCTTTTAATAGAAGGTAACTGAGAGTTCCTGGAAGTATCCTTTACTGATTCTTAAAACGATACTTTGGCTTGGCCAGAAGTGACCCTGTGATTGGGTTTAAAAGAGCCTCACAGCAAGATGTAATTGAAGTCTAAAGCCACGGGTGAGTAAAAACATGGGCGGAACAGGTTGAAGGGAGAAACACCAGAATAGGTGAGAGAAAGAGTTAGAATGATAGAAAGGAACACACTTTTCTTGGTGTACTTTGAAGATGACAAGACAAGAATTCAAGATCTGGGGAGGCAGATGTTTTTATGGATTATTTATTTATGGAACTATGGAGCACTGCACTTTGGACACTGTTTTTGATTTGTATTTAATAAAAACACTTTTGCACTTTGAACCATCCCGTTGCTTAGTGTGTTTTGTCACCACTCAGCTCATCCAATTACGTTATTGAAGGTGGCGGGTTCAAGAGACTCCCAAACCTGAAACAGGGAGCATGGAGCCGGACCCGCACTGTGACCTCACTGCTACACCAAGAGATGTGTGAGTGCGAGAAAGAAGTCAACAATGGTGAGACTGTCACAGTTGTAGCTCGCCTCTATTGATGTTTTGACATGTTGTTTGTGTTGGCTGAGAATGACAGCACTCTGCCCATACGTACAGACAGAAAAAACACAATTCTGAACTGCCTGTTATCATTCATGTCACATGGCCACAAATACGTGTCTGATTTGGGACCAGTTATAAAAGTGACTTTGGTCTGATTTGAAAAGATCAAATTTCTGTGTCCACACAGCCCTGAAAACATCAGATTTGTGTTACATTCAGGCAAAAATAAATAAATAAATAAATAAATAAATAAATAATAGGATTTGAGTGATTTCATTTTGGTAATGTGAACATAGTCTTAGGTACAACTTTGTAAAAACATCTTTTCCTGTGACTAGATCTAAAAAGGAAGAGATTCAAATTCACAAGCAAGAAGTGCGCAACGCAATCTCGGTAATCACCAACATGAACGGAGATAAAATCGTCGAACACAAAAATATAATGCACACTTTCAGAGACTACTATAAATCCCTATGTACTACTGAGTTTAAAGAAGACAATACACAATCTAATACATTTCTAGATACATTACAGATACCACAAATAGACGCTTTTAGTGCGGAGGAACTTGATAAACCTCTGCCGTTATCAGAATTACTAGATGCTATAAAGTCACTCCAAGGCGGGAAAGCAGCAGGCCCTGACGGCTACCCTGCAGAATTTTACAAGAAATTCTCCACTCAGCTAGCTCCCCTCCTATTAGCAACATTTACAGAAGCCAGAGATAACCAATCTCTTCCACAAACCTTTCGCCAAGCACTAATCACTGTCTTTCCAAAACAAAATAAGGACTTATTACAATGTGCATCATACAGACCAATTTCACTTCTGAATAACGACATTAAAATACTCTCTAAAATCTTAGCCAGAAGGATGGAGAAAGTGCTCCCCTCGGTAATATCACAAGACCAAACTGGATTTATTAGGGGCCGGTACTTATCTTCAAATCTTCTACGCCTGTTTAATGTAATATACTCACCAACTAAATCAAACACCCCAGAAATATTATTATCATTGGATGCAGAAAAAGCATTCGACATGATTGAATGGAAATACCTTTTTACTACATTGGAGAAGTTTGGGTTTGGCCCAAACATCTGTGCATGGATTAAATTACTTTATACTAACCCAGAAGCTTCAGTTTGCATCAACAACATTTGCTCAGACTACTTTAAACTAGAACGTGGCACTAGACAAGGATGCCCCTTGTCACCGCTTCTATTTGCGATTGCCATTGAACCACTGGCAATACATTGTCGAAATACTGATCAGATAAAGGGGATTAGCAGAGAAGGACTGGAACAGAAAATCTCATTATATGCAGATGACATGGTACTGTATATATCAGACCCAGAAAATTCTGTGCCTGCAGTCTTAGCAGCACTCATAGAATTTCAAAAGATCTCTGGTCTCAGAATTAATCTGAATAAAAGTGTACTCTTTCCAGTGAATTCTCAAGCATATAATATTAGTTTAGATACCCTACCTTTTATCATTGCAGAACAGTTTAAATACCTCGGGGTAAACATCACAAGTAAACATAAAGCTCTTTATCAACAAAATTTCGCCGTCTGCATGGAAAAAATTAAACAAGACTTGCATAGATGGTCAACCCTTCATCTCACACTAGCTGGAAGAATTAACACTGTTAAGATGAGTATTCTTCCTAAACTCCTTTTCTTATTTCAAAACATCCCAATATACATTAATAAATCATTTTTAGGCAATTAGATTCAACAATAACCTCATTTATTTGGAATTCAAAACATCCACGCATCAAAAGAGCAACCTTACAAAGACAAAAGGAAGAAGGCGGCATGGCTCTACCTAACTTCCAGTTTTATTACTGGGCAGCAAATATACAGGCAATAAGAACCTAGACACAAATAGAAGAACATACACAGGCTTGGACCGCAATAGAAGTAAAATCCTGCAGTACTTCTTTGTATTCCTTGCTCTGTGCTCCAATAAACACACGCTATCGGCAATATACAAATAACTCAATTGTGCTCCACTCACTTAGAATCTGGAACCAATGTAGAAAGCATTCTAAGACGGAGAAGCTTCTATCTGTGGCACATCTGCAGGAGAACCACCTCTTTCAACCTTCACAAACATATGCAGTTTTTAATATCTGGAAAAAATTTGGAATTAACTTGCTTAGCGATCTTTATATAGACAACGTCTTTGCTTCCTATGAACAATTACATTCCAAATTTAACATTCCAGCTACACATTTCTTTCACTATCTTCAAATCAGGAACTTTGTTAAACAGAACCTTCCAGATTTTCCTCATCTTCCACCCTCATCCATGCTGGAAAAAATATTGCTCAATCTCAAGGACTTAGACTCCATCTCTACAATATATAAAATCATTTTACAATCCCTCCCTTTCAAAGATCCAAGAGGACACTGGGAAAAAGATCTCTCAATCAATACATCAGAAAAGGAGTGGAAAGTAGCAATGCAGAGAATTCACTCGAGCTCCATATGCGCAAAGCATAAAATTATACAACTCAAAATTATATATCGAGCACATCTGTCTCGACTAAAACTCTCCAAAATGTTTCCAGGGCATGATCCAACCTGTGAACGTTGCAACCAAGTCCCAGCCTCACTAGGTCACATGTTCTGGGCCTGCAACAAATTAACATTATTCTGGACAAAAATTTTTAATTACCTTTCAGACAGCCTTGGACTCACAATCCCTCCTAACCCATTAACAGCTGTGTTTGGGGTTCTTCCAGAGGGGCTTAAAGTGGAGAAAGACAAACAAATTGTTATTGCATTCACTACACTTTTGGCACGCAGACTTATTCTGATAAACTGGAAGAACCCAAACTCTCCTCTTTTAAGTCAGTGGGAAACCGATGTGTTATATTATTTGAAATTGGAAAAAATCAAATACTCAGTTAGAGGATCCGTACAGACTTTCTTCAAAACATGGCAGGATCTAATCAGTAATATTTTAAAAATAAGTTCATGAAGCACAGAGAATTTATTAATTTAGGTATGTTTAAAAGCTGTAAAATTTTTATGCCGTTTGGCTTGCTCTCTCTCTCAAGGGTGGGGATCGATCTGTTCTTGACTCTATTTTTCTTTTTGTAAAAACTTGATTGCTTTGTATGGAGTGCAATAAAATTAAAAATTTAAATAAATAAATAAATAAATAAATAGGAAGAGATTAAGGTTTTCGTTAATCATTATTTTGTTTTATTCACGACAATCTTTATATGGATAAAGTGTGCAATCTTTCTTTTGACAGTCTAATAAAACCATTTTGAATATAGCCTATCATATTTTCATACATTGCTTTGACTTCTGGTTTGATTTCTGGCAGAGTAGCACCTGGTAATAATTTTTTCATACAATTAGAATTTCTATGTGGGGGTAATTCCAAAGTCTTTTGTTTACTAACAACATCACTGAGTTCAGAATACTGAGGTGGTTATGTTTTCATTAGGTATCATGAGATAACTGTTTTGGTCTGGATGGGGTGGGGGAGAAGTTAATTTTCTTGGTTATCCCAGTTGAATTGCAAATTATTTGTACAATTGTAACAAACAAAATGCCCAAAAGGGAATAATGAAAAATAAATTGCTATCACAATGTAAAATTTCTACATGCATTTTCACCTTAGGGCTTATACATTTGAGTAACCCATTGTCAATGGAAACCTCATGAACTGAAAGAAGCCGCAATTTATGTTTATGTTTCTGGACTTCTCTAGCACCTTCAACACCATCCAACCTCTGCTCCTTAGAGACAAGCTGACAGAGATGAGAGTAGATTCATACCTGGTGGTATGGATTGTGGACTATCTTACAGACAGACCTCAGTATGTGTGTCTCAGCAACTGCAGGTATGACATTGTGGTCAGCAACACAGGAGCACCGCAAGGGACTGTACTTTCTCCAGTCCTGTTCAGCCTATATACATCAGACTTCCAATACAACTCGGAGTTCTGCCATGTGCAAAAGTTCACTGAAGACACTGCTATCGCGGGCTGCATCAGGAGTGGGCAGGAGGAGGAGTATAGGAACCTAATCAAGGAGTTTGTTAAATGGTGCGACTCAAACCACTTACACCTGAACACCAGCAAAACCAAGGAGCTGGTGGTGGAGTTTAGGAGGCCCAGGCCCCTCCTTGACTCCATGATTATCAGAGGCGACTGTGTGCAGAGGGTACAGACCTATAAATACCTGGGAGTGCAGCTGGATTATAAATTGGACTGGACTGCCAATACTGATCCTCTGTGCAAGAGAGGGCAGAACCGACTATACTTCCTTAGAAGACTGGCGTCCTTCAACATCTGCAATCAGATGCTGCAGATGTTCTATCAGACGGTTGTGGTGAGCGCCCTCTTCTATGCAGTGGTGTGCTGGTGAGGCAGCATAAAGAAGAGGGACGCCTCATGCCTGGACAAACTGGTGAGGAAGGCAGGCTCTATTGTAGGCACAGAGCTGGACAGTTTGACATCCGTGGCAGAGCGACAGGTGCTGTGTAGGCTCCTGTCAATCATGGAGAATCCACTGCATCCACTGAACAGTATCATCTCCAGGCAGAGGAGAAGCTTCAGTGACAGGCTGCTGTCATGGTCCTGCTCCACTGACAGACTGAGGAGATCATTCCTCCCCCACACTATGCGACTCTTCAATTCCACCTTGGGGGGGGCCTTTGTGTGGTCAAACGTTAATATTATTCAAAGTTATGATCTGTTTTTACCTGCATTTTTATCACTCTTTAATTTAATATTGTTCTTTATCAGTATGCTGCTGCTGGAGTATGTGAATTTCACCTTGGGATTAATAAAGTATCTATCTATCTATCCATGATGTAAAGGTATTTTCTGAATACCTATAGAAACTAACAATGCAGTACTACTAAAAATCTGCACTGCACCCAAATAAACTTTTACTGTTTGTTAATAGTAACAGAAATCATTCCAAATTTCCCTAAAGAATCTGACAATAATCACCCACCCTTTAAACCATAACATAGGGTGGACTTATTGGCTTTTCTACAACCATTTCAAAACCATATGACCTGTATTTCCATAGTAGAATCCTTCACTGTAAAAAAAATAATGTTGCATATACGGTAAAGTACTGGAAGCTGTGGTTGCCAGAATTTTACCGTAAAAAATAAGGTGACAATATTTTGAGGTCTACGGTATAACTTTATAGTAAATAATTGTTTTTTCTTTACAACAAATTCCATTAGAAGTGAATGTTTAACCATAATCTGAAATCCATAAACTGTAATAAATATGCCAATCAATAAACCATTAGCAAATAATGTTGTGATCAAACACCAGTACACAGTTTGCATAAGTGAAGTAACAACAACCAACAGCAAACGTATCATTTAAGTATGTACGTTGAAAAGAATTCAATGTTTAAGGAAGTTGTGTTACATTCTCTGGTGGAGAAGTAAAGTTTGCTTTTGTGGTGTATGGTGTCCTACAGGTCTGCTGGCTTATCGAATACAACCCACCAGAAATCAGCTTCCATAACCTCAAAAAAAAATTTAGCATGCAGAGAAAAATACGTCTGCTAACTTTAAGTTTTTCTCCCTACTGTTCAAAGGTATATGGTTTGCCAGGAACAATATGGTAAAAGGGGACTTTACTTATGCAAATATCGTAAATTCAGTGTTACTGAAATAGCGCATTACCATTTTACATTTTATAGTTGTTTGCCTTAGCTATTTAACAGTTTCACACTGTAAAATTAACAGCGATTTTTTTTCAGTGTAACCTTAATGTATCAGTAAATAGTATGTAGCATATTTTGAAGGTAGAAAAATATTGATTTTACAGAACTTGGCTGTAAATAATAATGAAATCTGTTGCTTAAGATATACAAGTAATCTTCAGTAGAACATAAGATAACTTTCCTTTTTTTCAGAAAAGGTATTTTACTTTCACCATTTTCAGTATTTTTACCATTAAATATACTGACATTTTTTACAGATGCATCTCTTACCACTTTCATACATACAAATCTTTTCCCTAATTCCTTTAGGACATGCCCTTGTGAAATTTTCTTTCATAAAGGTGTTGCTATCTTTAATACTAAACTTTCATTGAATGAATTTCCCATATTTCATCAAACAAACCCTTACTAAATTAAGGAGCCTTGGTCAACTCACCCTCATATCTACATTAAATTTTTTAAATGTGACTACATAAACACTGACTGATTTTATTGTTTAAAAATCATTAACCTAGTTATTGCTACATTTGTCTTTTCAATGTGATTCTAAATTCCCTGAAAAATGCCTCTAATGAAAAACAGTCTAGGGCTGTGGCCAGATTATCATCTAGATTGTAAATTATAAATGCCACCTTAGAATGATCAGTAGGGTAAGCTTGTAGTTGTTGATGAAAAAACAACTTACATTGGTACAAGAACCCCTTGTGGTTTTATAATTCCTGAAAAAATACTTGGATGAGGTAAACAGGGTTCACATGAAGCACTAGCTCAAGGAGGAGCTCAAGTTATACTCCCTAAATGTTGCTGTGAGTTGCTAAACTGATAAAAATTTTAAAATGCTCCAACTTTCCACCAATCCATCCGTTTTCTAAGCCCACTTATGCAAAGCAGGGTTGCAGGAAAGATGGAGCCTAACTTGGTAAGCATAGGGCACAAGGCGAGTAAAACATTCAGCACAGGGTGCCAGCCTATTGCAGGGTGAACACACACATACAGCAGGGGTCAATTTAGCACCACCAATCCACCTAACCTGCATGTCTTTCAAAACAGTTAACCCAATCTCAGAAGAGTGTGAAATTTAATTAATATTGTAATTTTATATTACAAAGAATTTATGATATTTGACATAGAATTTGATGTAAATATTATGCAGTATGGTCAAGACCCTTAAAAAGATGCAATTCTTTTAAAGATTTGTCTTCATCACCCGCCCCCCTAAAGCCTAATTATCAAACTCTACTAATACTATTACAGCAGCATTGGGCACACGGCTGAATAATAGATCTACACGAGCCAGAAGTCCATCAAGGGCCGAACATAACTGGCAGTTGACCTAAACCATACTTATTTGAAGGTGTAGGAAATCAGACTAATTCTCATAGAATACAGATCATTTAAAGATAATCATCAAAAATATAGTACACAAATAGCAAGATCAGTAACTCATGCTGGTGACAACTGGGCTGCTTGGCCCAAGTTCATACTGCATGTTCTACGACTTACTGTACCTGCATTTGTTCCTCCTTCTCTGCTCATACATGTCCACCTCACACCAGTTATCTGTTACATCTTCCCCCACTCCATTTTTTTTCTGTTTCTAAATTTAAATTTAAACAAGGGCAGAGGGATTGCCAAGCACCGATGACACCTGTTGGTCCCCAAGCATATCACCTCCTTGAGCATACAGTAGACTCACAACTAAATTCTTGTAAAAGAAGATTCTTGTCTGCATATCCCTGTTGTGCAGAGGATGGTAAGATAAAATCTAGTCTAGACAATGCATGTCTTTTCCTTAATGAATGTAATATAATTGTAATTAACAATTTATGATCAATTTATTATGGGTAATTATAATAAATATGCATATACTGCAATATATACTGCATAACATAAATAATGGTTTGCAATGAAACAGAGCATTATATTAAGTTGAAAATGTCACCTAAATATTTATAGACTTTCATAAATACATTTTCGCTAAGTTGACAGCATTAATCATTCATGGTCCCTTCTTTCATTTTTCTTCCGAGCATGGATTATTGAAACAGAAAATAACAACTGAAAAGGCTACAAGCAGTATCAAAATGTCAAGTTTGTACTTACAGTTGTATGCAGGTAGACAGGGTCAAGGGCCTCAATTATTGGTATATGTACACAGTGGTAGTACATGAAAGGTTATGTCACCTCCAGGTATTTACTAGCAGATTTAAATAGGACTGATATTCAGTTCTACAGTCAGCCACTGACATGGAACGCCGAACTGGAAACACTATGAAACTATTATGTCAGGAGTTTAAAATATGAACTGGGTGATTGCAAGGTGTAGCTGTGGGCTATCTGGTAGATTGGAGTGCAGTTTGCTTTAAATTACTTTATGTTGCTGCTGACCTGTTCTTGTCATTTAAACATAAACGCTAACCAAGACTAGGGAATGAAAGTGTTTCAAAACAGTGCCATAACACTGCATCTTTCCTTTTTATCAATAAAAAACAAAGTTTCTTCAAATTAGATACTTTTTCTGTTTCAGATGAAATAGGCAATATCTTGGGAGCTTTGTGTTTTTTAGTCTACATGTATGAATTATTATAATGGGCTGATATTTTTTCTAAAGAGACTTCACTGTTTATTTTATATAATTCTGCTTTTACAATTCCCATCCATCCTTTTTCTGGTTGTGATTTTATCCAATGTAGGGTTGCAGAGGCATTAAAAAGAGCAGTAAGGCACTTGCCAACCCTAAGAGCAGTTTATTGCTAAGTAAATAACCAAAACTAACGAAGCATTTCATTATTCAATCAATCATTTTAGTACACCTCCACCATAATGATGGCATAATGGAGCTGGTTTTTATTTAAAGCATTTAAGCAGCAGACTCATTTCTAGAATGGAGTGCCTTTCAGGCAAAGTTTTATTCTTTATTTCATATGGGTGTCCTTCAAAAGATATTCTGCCAGATTAATTGGTATCTAAAATTGGTAATGTATCTATATGTGTTCTGAGTGCTATGGAGGATAGACAGGCATCCTGTCTGGACGATGGCATCACTTTTTGCCCACCGGAAGGTGCAGGTAATGGATGAGCAGAAGCTGGAGGCCAGGAGTAGTTCCATCCCACATAGATTAGGTGGCAATGGTCCACTGGATGCATTCCAGCTTGGACCCCAACAGTGTTGCTTCCAGTTTCCAGTTCTATGAACCCCTACAGGTGTCCAAACTGGGATGCCACCAGTGAATCACTGCCACTTAATGTATGTGGGAAGGAACTGCTTTTAGCGTCCAGCTTCTGCTTGTCCATGCCCTGGCCCCTTCCAGCTAGCTACAAGATCATGCTGTTGTCCTCCATGGCACTTTCAGCATGCACTTTATGACAGATCTGCAATCTTTCAGCATGAAATAAAGTCCTGTATTCATTGCTGCAGGCTTAGTATTTACCTCCCCATGAGCCGAAATTTAAATGAGCAGTGCTGAAAAAGCAGGTACAGTAGGGTGTACATTTTCTTTTTCTGATTTTCTACTGTTTTTAGAAACACTGTTTACTGGAAGATGACAATTCTTTCACCTTTCTGTTTTCTTTAGAAACTTCATCTGGTGTAAAATATAAAAATCTTTTCTAAATTACAAAGTAAGTGTAGTAAAGCAAATGACAGATGGGGACAACTTAGAGCTGAGATAGATAGATAGATAGATAGATAGATAGATAGATAGATAGATAGA
>JANRMT010062806.1:63154161-63257288 GCA_026402145.1 Polypterus bichir lapradei | reverse complement strand
AGATAGATAGATAGATAGATAGATAGATAGATAGATAGATAGATAGATAGATAGATAGATAGATAGATAGAGGTTGTATTCAATTATGAGGGCTACAAGCACTGAGTGAAACTGATCAAGTTGAACCTGAATAGTTATGCGCTTCTTGGGAAATAAACCACGCCAGATGGAAATCTTATAGAGGAAATCAACAGAAAATCAAGGGTATAGTGTAGGGCTCATTTAGAAGGGAAATCTACCCATTTCTCTCCAGGGAATAGTTTAGCCACTTGTGCCTACATAGTGTATGAATGCAAATCTGGCTATCAAGCATGAAGATGACATGCTAGTAAGGTGGAAAAGAACAATTCATAAAGGGATCAATAAGCAAGGTTTAGAAATGCCTTTGACAAAGTTATACAATAAGCGTGAAGTCCCCAGTGCACAAATGGGGAATAATTGTGCCACTTCACATTGTTAACTAGTCTAAGAGATTTTTCTTGTATAGTTTTATAAAAAAATGGTAAAGTCAATGCTGTGTAGCATGAATACAGCGTTGCCAGTTGTAAAATACAATGTTCATTTGACATTAGCAATTAGCTGTAAAATAACCGTAACTTATATATCATATATTTGGTAGCAATTTTCATGAACAGGACAATCCTAAAATGTACAATAATTGCAAAAAAAAAAACCAAAAAAACAACACACATACATACATGCCTGAACTTTACTACTATACACAGTTCAATGCCCTTTAGAGAGATTGGATGGGCATATCCAATTGTAGGTCAGCTGGATTTTGACCTTGTCTTTTTCCAGTTGAATTTTCTGAACTGCCTTTATCCAATACAGAATGTCTACCAACTTTAAAACATGCTTTTTCTTCAAATGACATGTGGAAAAAAATGTTTCTGAAAGTTTGTGAAAGGTACAAATCAGTAGAAATTATAACTGAGTGTGTCCTGTGTGGCGAACGGCTAGGGGTGGTACCCAGCCGGGACGCCCAGGAAGACCAGAGGAGGGCTTACGCCTCCTCCAGACCATGAAGGGGCAACCGCCCTGGTTGCATTGGGGGCCACGGGTGCAGAGCTTGGAAGCTCAACCCTGTAGGGGCCCGTGGTCACCGCCAGGGGCGCCCCAGTGCCTGAAGAGCCCTGGACCTCAGCACTTCCTCCACACCAGGAAGTGCTGGGGGGAAGAAGACTGGGGAAACCTGGACGGCTTCCGGGAGCACAGCCTACACTTCCGCCACACAGGGGAGTGTCCGTGGAGGAGTGATGGAGAGCAGCTGGAGCCCATCCAGGCTGGTATAAAAGGGGCCGCCTCCCTTCATTCGTTGGCTGGAGTCGGGAGGAAGTAGACGGGAGTCTGGAGAGTGAGGAGTGGAGGTGGCCAGAAGACAGGCACTGGACTGCGAGGCCTGGACTTTGGGGGATTGGTTCTGGAGGCACTGGGTTTGTGCACGGACTTATACGAACTTTGCAAATATTGTATATAATAAACATGTGTGTGCTGGGTGACAAACCGTTGTCTGTCTGTCTGTGTCCGGGTCACGTTCCACACCTGAAACTTCTGTAATAAGGAAGGTTAAATATTGCTGCTGTTGTTCCAGATTCTGTCCCTGGTACCACTATGACGTGTCCATCCTTTCTTGAATCAGTTAATACTGACTGTGGTCATGATGGAGCAGAAGCTTAACCTGGCTATTATGGGAGGAAAATCTGAACCCATCTTACATGGAAATGCAGTGCACACTAAACCATATACTGTATACTTACATATGATTATACTATTGTTTGATTTTGTGTGAAGAACAAAATTACATTTATTAAATCATCTTCTAAACATATTTACTGCAGAGTTTGCCTTATCCTTATCTAGTGTATATAAATTTATATCCTCTTTAACATTTCTAATCTGCTGTTTCGTTATACTAATGCAGTTGATAATTTTGTTTCCTTTGAGAGAATATTTCCCACTATATAAAATATTGATTGATTAAAAAAATGAAATATTGAATGACTTTATAATGAGTTTCACCCAATTTTTTTAATGTTCCAAAGTTATAAATATTTCTAGAGTTCAACAGTCAAGAGAGTTACATCAATCCATCAATCCACTTTATGAATGTAATTTTTATTAATGGTTCATGAGGAGCTAGAACCTGAACCAGCTGCACTGAGAGCTAGATGGGAACCAAAACTGGCCAGGATACTAGTCTAGTGCACAGTCAATTGCAAGCATTACTCAGAGGCCTGATTCAAAGTTACCAATTAGTCTAACGCAGACATCTTTAGAATGTGGCAGGAAAATGGGCAATATATAAAGTTGTTTTGGATAACAGCCGCAATACTAATCAAATCGAGGTTCAGATCTGTGGATTAGGGAGCTATGCACAATATTGCTGCTCCACTTATGCTGTTATATAGCAGCTTATCTATTTAATTAGATTATTATATTTTTCTATTTCCTTATTTCTATTAATTTTTTATTCCATCTTTAAAATAAAACTCATCCATTCTGGGATCTTCATATATTTAAATGTAGGAAGTTTGCATTTCTTCTATATGTCACTGGACAGGGAAACTAATAGTTTACACTACAGGAAAAAGTTCTAAACACCTTCAGACATTAAGTGCACTGCATTAGATGAAGAATATATACTGGTTTGATTCAGACTTTTTAATAAAGGACAATGAAAGCAAATCCAATCAGAATGACCGGTACTCGCTATCTTGTTTCTCTGTAACTTCATCCGTTTAATGCAGTTTTAGGTCAGGCAACATGCTCCTTGGAACAAGTGCCTGTTTTGAGTGTTAAAATTTCAAAATTTATTATGAGTGTAAAGTTATATGTGTGTGTGTGTTCAGGGGGTTTTTTATGCCAAGGAACATTTTTGGCTATTAATTTTTAATCATCACAGCTTCTGTAAATTTGTATTATTTACTGAGTTCATATTTTCATGCTATCACAACCCCATTTCATTTTGTTTATGAGTGACGCAGTGTTAGGAGTCCCATTATTAGGATGCCACTCCCACTAGCCAGGGTGTGTGATTTTGAACGTCATAGCATCTGATGTCATTGACATGATACTTTAAACGCTGTTGTGATGGGTTGTTTTATAATTGTTTATTCAATGAAAGCTTATATTTTCATAAATGTTTACTTGATTAATGCTAACCTCTGAGTAAATCGTTGCATTGTAAATAGATCATATCAGTACGGCACTTTATTTTATTTAGTTATCTTGAAATCTTAGGAGCTGGTCATTACTGGTGATCATTTATTAATTTCTTCTCAAGCTACATGAACCTCAGTTAAATTTGCTTGCAACTTTGTATGTCATTCTGATGTTTTTATCTTTTCTATCCTGAGGTTACATTTCATACTGTTTACAATACAGTGTAATGCATATTAACAGCCTCTGATTCTTATTGTATTTTTATGACAGAGAACGTGCAGAGTTCTTACAGAGAAATATATTTTTGTATGTACAAAAGAAGAATAAATTTAAATAATTTATGTTGCTGAATATTTCATCAATGGTCTGATCAGATCAGTAATTGAAAGCACAGTCCAATTAGTTGTGGAGAGAGAACTGTTCTTGAAAAGGCACTTTGTAAAACAAATAAAATTAATGTTAAAAAAGTAATGATGCTCTAATTCAGAAATTAATCTTGTATGACACAAGTTATTCTCAATGCTGCTCAAAATAGTTAATTATTTAATTATTTTGTAGTCACTTTTCTTTTCCTACACTTTTAATAGAGTAGACGATGGAATACCATCTTTTGTTGCTTTCCAAAGCAAAGCCATGATTAACTGCAAAATGTGCCATCACTTTATGCTTTCATAGGAAGACCATGTGGTGTAGAGGTAAATACTATGGCACCGAGTCCCTAGGGTCCCAGAATATGTTTTTATTCTTTGTGTCCAAGGGTGTTTTTGTTTGGATATTATGGTTTTCTTCAGATATTTCATTGATATATTTTCTTAAGTTAGTAGAAATCTCTACAAGCCCAGTATCAGAGATTGTAGGTGTGTATGTGACTGTCCTGTGTCACTTGTGCCCCACCCAAGGTTGATTTGTGCTTTGCCCCTGATGCTTTTGATATATTCACGGTGACAATGAAATGGAATAAGAGAGGTCAACAATTAATTGAATTATATTTTTATGAAACAACCTGTTTAGTTCAATGCTAAATAAAATAGAATCTCAAAAATGATTAATCCAATATCCAGGAAGAAACACAGTAAGGGACGTGAGAGGATCGTTGAGGTAGCTGCATCAATCATAGCACCACCATGCTGCCTCACAATAAAACAATAAGAGTTATTCATTTATTTGCTTTGGGATAACCAAACATTGCCTCAATGTCTACTTTAATATTTGTTAAGTTCTAGATGATGACAATTGCAACTTTACATTTTACAAAATTAGAACATAGGAAATTTGACAAATGAGAGGAGACCATTCAGTCCATCAAGTTCATTTGTGTCAATCAAGCTGATAAGTTGTCTCAATATCATATCCATATACTTAAAAGTATTCAAGGTTTCTGCTTCAACTACATGTCTCGGTAGTTTGTTCCAGATTCTCACAAGTCTTTGTGTAAAGAAGAGCTTCCTGGCTTCAATCCTAAATGTAGTTCACTTAAATTTCCATTGTTGTCCTCCCATATATGATTCACTGTTTAGTTGGGACAATTCTGCTGAATCTTCTTTATCAATGCCTTTGAGAATTTTGAAGACCTGGATTAGGTCCTCAAATTGTGTTTTTTGCTTGAGACTAAATAGGTCTAATTCTTGGAGTATATCAGAGTATGACATGTCCCTAAGTCTTGTGATACACCAGGTTGTTCTTCTCCGCACAGCTTCAAGAGCTGTTATGTCTTTCTTGTAGTGAAAGACTCTAGATGAAGACTCACTAGTGCATTGTATAGTCTAAACATAAACTTGATGTACATTCAATGCTATTTATAATGTAATCTAACATTCTATGTGCCTTTTTAAGAATTTCTTTGCATTGCTTAGATGATGACAATGTTGTGTCAACATAAACCCCTAAATCATTTTCAGAAGTTGCAGAAAAATGTTAGCCCATACAAGATTATGCAAAACATAGTTTGCCACATCATTAGGTGAAAATCTAACATTGCTAGTTGAAAATACTCTATATGCTAGCCTGAACTCTATCATATATAGGTTTCAGAAGTAAACACTTAAGAATAGACCCTCAGGGTTAAAGACTAGGGCCTATGGGAGTAATAATGCAAACAACCCAAGGTCTGCCATAATCTGTACTGTGTTCTATAACCATCCGTTTTTGAACAGATTTAATCCAACATCATTTAATCCTCCCAGGAAGCCACACAGACGACTGAATCACTAACTAAAGGTACACTTCCATACCAATCAGCCTAACATATATATTATTGGAATTTGTGAGGTAAATTGGGGCTACCAGTGGAAAACTTGCACATACTCAGAGAGCATTCAGACTCAACATGGGATTTGAATCCATGACACTGGAACTGTCGGACAGCAGCAGTAACCTCTGTGCCACTATTAAATTCATAAAAAAATTACATCAATAAAACAGCTCTTTATTTTAAAAATATTCAGCAATCTTAAATAACACATTGTAAATGCATGGTATAAATGGTGTGCAAGCCTTTTGTGAAACATTTTATAAAAATAACTTCATTCCAGTGTTATTTTTGTTATCTTTATAACCATTATTAATAGCCTACATGTAACCAGTTTGTACAGTATTTTAGATTTTTTTTTCTTCATTTTCTAATGCTGCAAACAGGCAACATAAAATAAATGTAGACATTTCTTGATATATGCTTATTGTCAGTGCAGTGGGGATGTGGTTAATTTTGACTGAATATTATGCTACATAACCACTTGGCATTTAACTTGAAAAATGACTTTCTGCTTCACCTGTCAGCAGCCTAGTTCTCATCATATAAGCGAATACGAGAAATTTTCAAATTTTCCATTTCCTGATGCTATTAGACACTACTTCTTCCATACTTAAACAGTTTAGAGGTGCATATACATGCTTTGGTATGCACACCATGTATCACAATACATGCTACAACAGTAGCATTTTGTTTAAAGGGTAAGGAGATGCACAGATCTTTATCTAGAGGTTAGAGACATATATTGCAGGAACATGAGCAATGAGAGTTTTGAGTGACTTTGTATCCGACTACTGCAACCCTAGAGCTATGAAAGGAATGCAAAACATCAGTGAGATGATATTTAAGAAGAGAAATGTTCCTAGCAGATTATATGTATCATTGAATGTCAGCATGCTCAGACCCAATCTAAAATCAGATGACCATTTGACTAAGAAATATTTCATAAAATCAGATTGTATTTTTCATTTCAGACCTTGCTTACTGACAGAAAGGAAAAGTCAGCAGTTTTACAGAAATATTCAAATGTGTTTCTCTACATACGTACCTTGTTCTGTGGAAGCTGCTGATGAATTCCTAAATGCTAAATAATCCAAGCAGGTACTGCACCCATGCATTGATGGTTTTTTTTTTTTATACAAAATTTGTTCTCATTAGTAAGCTTAGTTAATTGTAAAACCATTCATAAGCAGTTATTTATTAATACTTAACAACTGTGTATTGAATTATAGGATAGTGAATACTGAGAAGACAGGAAACAACAATTATAAAAGACCTGAGTAATCTTCAAAACTGGGCAAACATTTGGAAAAGCACAGTTTCAAGCACACGAATCCAAATGCCACACGCAGACAAAAGAAACATTCATGACAAGGTGCTGTACATTGCACACTGTTCTGCAGAAAGCCGTCTCTGAAAAAGATTTCTGGTTTAATGTAGACTTAATATTTTCATTGTCTATTCAATGTGCAGAAACAATTAAAATGGCAGATAAGATGTTAGGCTATACTGTAAAAACTTTAATATAAATAAAGAGCTGTTATAAGCACAAGGCACTAGTAAGACAGTAGAACAGTTTCTGCAGTACACCAGGCAGTTCTAGTTACCAGGCTACAAAAAAGACATAGCTGCTGTAAAAACAGTACAGAATGGACCAACTCCATGCACCACTCAATGAAAGGGTATGTCCTACTCTGACAGACTCATAGAATTAATAATCTTTACATATGAACACAGAAAGCCACATGAGGACCTAATTCAGGTCCTTAAAACTCTCAACGGCAGGGCTTCTTAACCTACGGGTTGAGATCCATTTTTTTATTGCGTGATGTCTATAAAGGGTCGTGAACGGTTTGTGAAAAGCCTTGCGATGAGTCACAAACAAACTTGCATGACCATAAACAAATCCACCAAGCAAAGGTTGACAGTTATTCCCCAAGATGAGCGATGGTTGACGACATTGAAAAAGTTGATCAAGAAAAATTCTCTCAATTACTGTATGTGCTCAGTTACTTTACATAAATAGTGTACTCAAGCATGTTGGGTACAAGTGCCTTAAAGATGCACAAAAGGTTGAGGGTATCCAGAACAAATGACGGCTTCATGCAGTTGAAATGGAAATCTCAATAACTTCCAGGAAATACCCGAATGACTTATTGGACAAACTATATATTAGCTAACCTAACAGCCTTGATGTACTGAATGGTCTTCCCTTACTTATCATGTTTCTTTTTTTGTGCTTAGAAAGAACAATATACTGTAGATAGGTGCTCAGAATCAGATTTCATAAAGCACAATACCCTGTGTTTAGGTCCTTTCATTCTCTTGCTAGATTTTTTTTTTTTTTACAAGGATGACATATGAAAACTTTCTGGATGGACAGTTTTTTTTTGATGACTGCAGTTCAAGTTGAAGGATTTCTGCACTTTCATAGGCAGACCATAATTAATATTTGGAAAATCTCTCTACCTGGGTATGTAAACTCTTCATCGAGCAAAACATATACTTTAAGGGAAGTTTCAGAGTCTAAAATCCTAAAAAGCCACTTACTTGATCATATATTTTAATATAGGTTAACAAAATCATATTAATTGCCAACTGCAGAATAAATACTCTCCTCTGCTCAGGGCAGGCAAGAAAGAAACTTAGAAGATGTGATGTGTCACTGACAAAAGCAGGGTTGATGGACAATGCCAAGATCAATCACCCACAAGTTCATCTGACATAGAGAGCAGATTGGGGAATGTGATGTATAACTGTAGCTGTCATAAAGATATGAAGATACAGGAGTATAAAAGTATGTGACACAGAAAGAAATCTTCTTCTTCTTCTTCATGGGGACATGAGCAATTGTTAGCTTAGCTCTTATTGACAAGGCTTAGGCAGCTAAAACAAAAATAGCAGAAGACAGTAAAATGAAAAAAGTCCAAAATTCCTTGCAAGTGGAATGGTAGTACTAATGAATAGTGTCTAATTTTGGATTCTATTATTGCTGTCATTTTGGATGATGTCAGTTTGTCTTTTAATGTAATAGGATTTAGCTGACAGTCATGAAACATCTCTTAAAATATTATTATTACTACTGTATACATACTGTACAATCTGTGACAAAAGAATAACTGCATAATAAGAGCAATGGTCCAATTTTATGGGAATCAGCAAAGCTATTAAGATAGTTAAATGAGGGTTGTCGTTCTCAGTACTGCCACCAGAGGGCTGCAGAATTGGGCCATCAAAAAGAGGTAATCAGTGGACAGATTTGGATCTTGGTGTATTTCGGACATTTGTACTGCATCTAAAGCACATCAAAAATGTTAGGTTCGTTAGTCAAAGAAACAAAGTGAGATATTTCAGGCAGGGCCAGATTAAGACTATGGTACCCTTGGGCATCAGAATCTCCTGTGCCCCCATGGAGAAAAAATACAATTTACTATACACGTAAAACAATATAATCAGAGAGAATTAAAAGCAAAAAAGCTTTCAAAAACACCTGGCACCTGGACCATTAGAGTGTTAGAATCTGTGTTATCAATCATGATTGGTAATGATTTATGAATCACAATTTTGCTGTTCTTTTCAACATACAGAAAAATTAGTGTCTTATTTTCTTCTAGTAGCTTAATCACATTTGTTTTGCTGAAAAAATAGAACAAAGTAAGATCTGTGAACTTCCCTTGTAATTACATGTACTAAAGTAGCATAATAAAATTACCAAATACATGACAAGAAATCTGGCCTTTTAATTGAAAAAGTATTATAATTAGTACAACATTTAAATCTTACAGTTCAAAATATAATACATCAACAGAATAAAACAAAGTATAATAACATTTAGCTGCAGAAAAGCAGGATAATCTATAAATCTGACCAGAGGAAAGAAGAAGAAAATGGAAAATAGTCAATGAAAAAGTGGCTTCTTTTGAAAATGAAGACCCTTGCCAAATAGCTACTTCTCTTACTTGATCTGTGCTGGGTCTACAGAAACTTTGTATGGTTTCTGCTGCTGATCATTAGGCATGACCTGGGCTCCATCATCACCAGGCTCACTGATGTTGGCCACTTGCTCATGGTAATTGTCTTGCTTCCACTCGAACACTACTGGAGTTAGGTGCCCCTTCAGTCCTGGCCAAGCTAATCTTAGCATCTTCCCTGCTAATGCTAATTCGTGATGGTTGTGAGGCTTCATTTTTTTTTTTTTTAATCTAACAATATCAGCACAGTCTGTAAAGTGCTAACATTTCTGTACTTTTTTTCTTTTTCATTTAGCACACCCACTAATCCAGGTTTTCCCAACCTTCTTTTAGGCCACACAATAAGATATCAACATGTTTCCCTACAAATTACATTAAATGCTAGGCTTACACATAAAATATTTATCATTTAATGACATTAACGTTTGTTTAATAATTTTTTTAAATCGGGTCTTCATAAAAATACTAATGAAGAAGAACTCTGAACTAAAAAGATATTAGAGTGTCTTGTTGCAGTTAGCAAAGAACAAAGTGAATCCTCAATGCTTGTGAGTTCAATTAGTAATTACAAAAATGCCTAAAATGTACTTGAATATTTTTCTACATTAAATTGTTAACTTTTCATTGAAAACAAATACTTTTGTCAATGACATTTCTGATACTCAGTAGAGGAGATAATTTTGTATGGTGAAAAACAGAGTGTAATTTACTACATCTCTATTTTCTGATTAATAGACACCAAATAAGTCAAGAAATGGTTACTGTGCTTACTGCCTGAACTGCACCATATATTCTAGAATTGGAAGGCTGTGAAGGATCATCCATAGACTTGGATGGAGTTTGATGACAAAGTGTAAAATAGAAGACTGCTTGCATTTTGAGTTTCTTTGGAGACATTTTAACCATGTTTTAAACAAACAAAAAACCAAAATAAGTACAAGTAAATGAAAGAAATGAAGAGCAATTGCCATAGCAAGGTGTTATGTTCTTGTCCCTTGGTCTGGTTATGCCATTTGGGTCCTAAACAATGAATATCCTGTGTGCCGGATCACCCTTGGGGAATTGTGCCACATGGCCATAGTGGCCATAGTGCCATAACTGATGCTCCCTCACAATGCAGGTAATGTGCCTCATTCGGGACTCCATGAGCAACCACATGTTCAACACAAAGTCAAACCAGCGGTACCCAAGGATTCTCTGAAGAGACACAGTCCGGAAGGCGTCCAGCTTTCGACTCAGGTCACTGGATAGTGTCCATATCTCGCAACCATATTGCAAAACAAGAAGCACCAGGACTCTAAAAACTTGGACCTTCATCCTTTTGTAAAGATATTGGGAGAGCCACACACCACTTTCCAGCGATCTTATGAACCCCCCAATGCTCTTTCAATTAATCTACTGACTTCATAAGAAGAGTCACCAGAGACATGAATGTCACTGCTGAGATAAGTAAATCTCTTGACAAGGTCGGCACTCTTTCTGCAGACAGACACACTGCTGATAGCTGTGTCCATGATGTCATTAAAGGCCTGGATCTTGGTTTTTATCCACTCGCCAGCCCAGACACTCACACTCCTCACACAGTATCTCGAGAGTCCTGATCAGAGCCTCTATTGACTCCATGAAGATCATAGCATCATTGGCAAAGTGAATCTTTCTTCACTAACAGATGCCCACAGCTGCTGGACCCCACAACCCTGCCAAACACCCAGTCCATGCAAGCACTGAACAAAGTAGGAGCAAGACCCCCTTGATGAACCCCAGAATCAACAAGGAAAAACGCAAAGGTTCTGTCTCCACTCTGCACAGCATTCACAGTACCAGTGTACAGGCTGGTAACTTCGGGAGGATCCTGCAAAGTTTCATGATGTCCCACAGAAAAGCTCAATCAACTGAGTTGAACACTTTACAAAAATCGACAAAGGCTGCAAAGAATTTCTGCCGATAATCACATTTATGCTCCATAAGAACCCTCAGTGCCAGGATGCAGTCGATGGTAGACTTTTTAGGTGTAAAACCATACTTCTCAAGTCGCTGGTAGGTGAGCAAGTGATCACGAATCCTACTGAGGGTGACCCTAGCAAGGATCTGCACCGAGAGCAGTGTTATCCCCCTGTGGTTGCTGAAATCCAGGCGATCACCCTTTCCTTTCCAGATAGGAACAAGTCCTGTTTTCCAGTCAGTTGGGATGACGTCCATCTCCCAAATGGAAGCAAAGATTGCTTGTAATGCAAGGATGACAGCCTTACCACTAGCCCTGGAGAAGTTCAACAGTACAGTGCAGCTACTTCATCACCTGTGCAATCTCAGTGAGACTGGGTGGTTCACAACTAATTGGATGAAGAGCCTCATGAACTGTGGACGCAGTCTGAGGATCAGCTTTAAGCAGCTGTTCAAAGTAGCCAGCCCAGTGGGTCACAATTACAGCGTCATCCATAAGGACTGTTCCATCACCTGCCATGACTGCGACTCACTGAGCAACAGATTTGGATATCCATAATGCTTCTGTTCCTCTGTAACCAGAACGTGGGCCACTAGACCATAGATGGTGTGTCACCTGCTCACATATTTCAGGTTGCCCTGAAGAAGAAACACTTCCTTCTGGGTACACTGGTAACACAAACACAACCGTTAGCATCCCACAGGTTCTTGTCATGGAGAGTCTCCCACATCACATTAAGACCAGCAGTTGCACCAAAGTCTATAAGTCTATAGGTTCCTCACATAACTTGAGTGCAAACTCATTAGAAACAACCTGATCTTGGAGTCTGGTCAGGTTCAGTCTCATTCTCCTAGTAGGTGTTAGCCTACTGGCCCTAAGCTGGATCTTCAGAGTGGTAACAACAAGTCTGTGGTCATAATTCACAAACTGGGCACTTCTTTAGACCCTACATTTTTGTAAGAGCCTCCAGAGTATGCCCACAAGGATGTGATCGATCTCCTTCACTGCACCACCAGTATTCAAGTACTAAGTCCAACAATGCGGCTCAGGGCACTGCAACCAGGATCTTGCGATCCACAAGCCCTGATCTTTTGGAAAACCAAGGAACATGGAGCCACTTTCACCACAGTAGCCAGACCCATGGGGACCAACACAATCCTCAGAGCAAGCCCTGTCAGTGTCAGAGGTCGCAATGAAAGCACCCATGACTAGAGGAGTGGCACCCATCAACCACAGAGTGAAGCTGCAAATAAAATCTCTCCCTCATTGAGACATCACAAACTGTGGTAGGAGCGTACACTAAACAACAGACATGGCACCCAGAGACTGCCTTAATTTTGAGCCTCATAATATACTCATTGAAAAGAGTAACATTGGACACTATTGGAAGGAACCGATCTGTCAAAGCAATAGCTACTCCCTGAGTATGACAGCCATCAGAATGACCAGACCAATAAAAGGTGTACCAACTTACAGAGCTATGGCCAGTCCCAGGTGTGTACCACCTAAATGCGGAGTTCACGAAGCTCCTCCAACAGCAGAGGAAGATGATAATCATGCCGGATAGACAAGGCATCCCCAAATGAGCCGCCTCATGCAGCGGGTGACACCTCAGCACCACACCGGATCCAATCCCCAACAGGTCTGACCTCATTGGCGCTGCAGCAGTTTTGACTCTTCTGGGGATGAGGCTCCTGAGGGCTTTATCCAATCCCCTTCATAATGTGAGCAGCCTTATTATTGGTGGCTGCAGCAGAGCAGAAAGGAGCCCTTTCTGTCATTTTGGAGCTGTATGAAGTTTTTTTACGGTGGCTGGAGTGCCAGTCCTACCACCAACGCCCAAGTTTTCCCTGCAAGTTGGAGAGAGCGGATGCAGTTTAACATCATACCCAGGACAAGCAATCACATACAATGTGAAATTATTTGCCGAATGATATTTGAAATTACTGTTTGACGCAAAGTCCTCTTAAGGCATCATTAAGTGTTCTAATGAACTGATGTGACATGAGCATATTATGAAAGGATAAAAATATTGTGTAGTGTGAAACATCAGTGAAACATAAGCATACAGAGGAGGAATTGATACAAATGATTTGTGATTGCATGTGAGTAACATCCAAGAGCTTGTGTAGGCTAAATGTGAAAAAACGATACAATGAAAGACTGCTGGTGCTTCCCAGGCGGAGAACCCCTACACTAAGATGAGGCCTGGCCATTTTGTTTTCTTAACTGGCATTAGCACAGGTAGTTCAAAAAGTGGGTGCCTGGCACAGGAACTTATTTTTTGTATTTGTGTTTAATTTTCTTTTATGTGATTCTACCAATGAATGAATCAATGAATTAGAAAACACATGCAGCCATTGAGGGGATTGTGAGTACAATGTTTCCTATTAATCACTCTGCACCTACCAGTTGCCCATATGGCTAATCTGGCCCTAATTCTGGGGTTATTCGAACAGAACCTTTGATTTTTGTGAGGTAGGCTGGTTAGCATGAATCATTGCAGCTAATTGTATCTCTACAAAAGTGACATTCTAACATTTATTGCAAAGATTGCAATAGAAATGGCTTCATATTACAGTAATTTGAAAAATTATTTATTAGAATGTTTGATGTTGCCTGATGTTATGAAGCTTAAGCAGCCTGGGCTGTTGGGGACCAACACCTTTTGATATTTAGTTGCAGGTCCTGCATCACCTCTGAATTTGCATGTGAAACTGAAGAGAAGAGTAGTGCAATTTGAATGAGATTCAAAAACAGAACTGGCACCATCACCTCCAATCGCCTGTCACTTTGTCTGCTTGTTAGGATTTGAATGACTATGCAACATTCAGCAAGAAGATCCTGTGATGCAATGCAACTTGGTGTCATTTTTCCAAACTGATAATGTCTCGTTACACTTGGCTGTCACTTTCTGGAATTGCAGTTCTGACACCAGTATCCTTCCTAGCCATTTCCCAGAAAATGGTGAATCAAGCAGTTCCAGGTAGGTTGTAAGGAATGTAAGAATATTTTTGATGGCAAGAGTAGAGCAGCATTAGTATTAAAGGTTTTTGTTTTTTGTTCAGGAGTGTGATTAGTAATAGCAGTAATAGTAATAACAGTAGTATGAAGACATGGGAATTGTCTTGTTACAACTTAACATTTTCTGCTTATTTAAATTATCCCATTTTAGGGGAGTCTAAATACCTGATTTGGCTTCTCTCTTAAGTGTTTATTTTTTATCTTAAAATGTTTTGGGACTTGTTTGAATTGTTAAAGTAGCATAGACATTTTTATTAATAATCTTCATTTAATTAAGCAGTAGAAGAAAAAAAAATAATGTTATGCTTTGTGATTTCAGATCTCCACTTAAGCAAAGGCAGGTAATTATATTTTAGATTAACAAAGACAGGTTTACTCACCTGGAAAGAAGTTTCTTACAACTTGATTGAACTTTCATAAGTTCTCCATCTAACTACATCAATCTTGAATTAGGGAATGCAATTCTAGTGTGTTATAAATGCAGCAGTACACAGTTTGCATGATACACATATTCGTCCATTAGCAAACTTGCTTAATCTGAAATGTGGTCACTGGGACTGGAGGTTTTGCCAGCAGCATTGGGCATGAATCTACCCTAAACAGTCCATCACAGGATACAATAACTCACACTTTCATGTAAATGGGGTCAATACAGAGATAACAAAGCACCTAAGACATTTGTCTTTTATGATGAGGGAAGAAGAGCAGAATGTCTGAAGAAAAAGTCACACAAACACAATGAGAACGAGATTCAAAACAGATCATGCACAGACAAATATTGGAAACCAAACCTCTAGAGGCAGCAGTATTAACCCATGTATTCATCTGCAGGTTAGATATTCCTAAACTGAGCACTAACAAGTTTGGTTTACATACTTTTGCTGTTTATCAAAGGAACAATGGAATTTTTTACTCTCAGTAAAGCAATAATTGTTAAATGACAAAGGTCACTCCCTTTGCACCAGAGACTGGTGAGTGGACATAAATGTTAACATTAAAGAGTAGGCATAATATACACAGCAAGACTAAATCAGTAAACACCAGGGATGCACTGTGGAAGAAGTGGACATTAACCAGTAGCATCTTTCAATCCTCCTCAGTAAACCAGAACATGAAGAAAACTATAATGAAATGTAAAAATGAAAAATCCACATTCTTCCACTCAGCCTCAATAAGAAGAATTTAAAAATGTGAATTTAATGATCCAAGGATCTTTGGTTTTAATCAAGAGCTCTCAGAAATTATGTGTCTCAGTGGTTACTTGTGAACCCGCTGAATTTGTTTCAGCTTGACTTCAGTGAAAAAGCATAAATGTTTGGGAATTTCAGAAAACTTAGGAAAATACATTTAAGTCAATAGGAAAGAAAAAACTGAAGTGCATTTGAGGGCTAAGGAAGAATCTGCCAACTATACTAGACTGGTTATTATGGCCAAAAATGTGACCTGAGCTATGGCCAGTGCCGGTGCTTATTAGTGCGCCAACCGACTGTTTGGTAGCTAACCCATGTGGCTAGGTCTCTCCCTTATGATCTGCAAATGTTTAATTCACCTTAATGGTGGCGCCAACCCTAGCCTTAATGAGACAAAATAATGTCATGTATCAGCCCGTGTTGTCATTTCCTAGAGCCTGCACAGTGTCATACACGTGCACTTAGGAGGCAGTTAACAAGCTCAGAGGTGAGTGATATAATACAAGATAGGGGGTTGATTTGGGGTACTGATGCCCTTTCTCTGTGTCTCTACAGAACAAAAGAAAATAAACAATAAATACAGACACTCACCGACAACACTTCCGGTCTCTGAAAATAGCTCCCAACAGGCAACTCCATCTGTGATCACTTCCGACTCGTCAGGATGAAATCACTTTCCGGCTCATTGGGATAACGTCACTTACAGTCCCTCAGTGATGATTTCACGCCCGGTTCATCGCTGATGACATTACTTCCGGCCGATTTCTAACGATGTCACTTCCTCATAACTCATTTCCTGCAGCCATTTTGTATACAAACGATCGTTCCAGTTCTGTATGATGTCAAATGTTTTTTTTTTTTTTCATCAATTATTGACCCAATTTTGCTGCTTTTTCCATGGATATTACATGGGGCAATTCCCTACTCTTTTTGCAGTTTTTTGCGTGATTCATTTGTATTACAACAGTTACAGAGAATACACACAATCACACAGACAAAAGTCAGAGAAATGCTGGATGACCTGTGATCACACACAAGTTTCATATCTCATGGTAATAAAAACTTGTGTAAGTGATTGATTGCATGACACAATCATTTAAACTCATCTGAGACGATTGCCTTGTGTGTTGTGAAGCCCCACATTTCTGCAAGTGGAACAGCTCTCTAGAAAGGGCACTGCGAGAAGTAGAGAGATAAATAACTTAACACTACCTGTAGAAGCATCACAGCCAACACCAACTAACATTGTATTTTTACATCATTACATTTTTAAATGGCTATTTTGTTGCCACTGTGAAATGCTATTCAGAAAACTTGATTGATATTTTCCTTTATTTTTTTACACAAAAGACTCCCTATTACCACCACAAGTAACACCATTGAAAGTTTGTGCCCAAATGTGAAATGCTGTCTGTGTCTTCTGGCTCACACTTAACTGCATTTGCATATCCTTTTTATGCTGACTAATCCTCTCCTGCCACAGTTATCGACATTGTTTCACAGATTTGAACTGTTGTCTGTCTTCAGGAGACAACAATGAAGTAATAAATTTAAAACTTTCACACTTTTAAATTTCACATTGTTTCACTATGTGTGAAGAAGAAACAAACAAATCTGAAAACTATTGGCGTGCTAGTTATTTTATTTCGGTAAAAAATGACTATCAATTTTGAAATGACATTTCAGTGTTTTTCACACACAGTGGAATATGGAATATGGTTTTGACTAAAGATTTTCAGCACTTACAGTTTTCTGGCTTAGAGATTCATCTCTGGGTTATCCCTTTTAGGTTTGGAATGCTCAGATAATAAAGCTCAGGTCCTTCCTAGTAGTACAAATATAAAGTATTTAATCATTTACACTTTAAATTATCATATCAATATATATGAGATTTTGCTGTATTTATACATGAGGGAGAGTTGGGTCTTCACGTCAAAAGCTCACTCTCATTTGCCCAAACTATACTATTGTGCATCAGAAGACTTTCCGGAAAATATTTATTTAACAATATTTTTGTCTAAATACATATCTTTGGGATATTATAAACATATGAATGAATACTTAACTTAAAAATGATGTAACATGAATTTCTTTCATTGACCTTTTGGTATTGTTTCTGTTGTTCAATGTCCCAATTGAAGCCCACTGCATCAGGAATTTTATTATCTTGTTTATCACTACAAACAATGCTGACTAAGTAACAGATAAAAAAATTATCATTTTTGGATGGTATATTCTTTAAATCTTCTAAAGTAATACTACTGTATTCATTTAATTTCATTTCATTTTCCACCCCTTATCCGAAACTGGGTTGTGGGGGCAACAGTCTTAGCCATGAAACACATATGTTCCTTTCCCCAGCCACACTTGCCAACACATCCTCTGGGATCCCAAGGCATTACCAGGCCATCCGGGAGATATAATTCTCCCAGCAAGCCCTGGGTGTCCTCCCAGCCAGTCGTGCTAATAAAAGCTCCACCCAGAGGAGTCCAGGAGTCATCTGTATGAGATGCCTGAATCACTTCAATTGGCTCCTCTCAATGCGGAAGGTCAGCGGCTCTACTCCGAGCTTTTCCCAGATGCCTATGCTTCTCACCCTATCTCTAAGGAGCCGCCCATCCAACCTGCGGAAAAAAGCTAATTTCGAAAGCTAGTACCCATAATTCTTTTGGTCATTACCCAAAGCTCATGACAATGGGTGAGGGTGGGGACTTACTGTAGAATGACTGGAAAATTGAGAGCATTGCTTTCTGACTCAGCTCCTTCTTCACCAGTATGGATTGGTATAGCAACTGTATAAATGTGCTCACCGCCCCCATCTGTCTGTCGATCTCATCATCCCTATTCTCCTCACTACTGTATATGTTTACTACTGTATATGATTTATAAAGGAATATAACATATTCCTCTGTTACCATCATGCCATGAATGTTTTCAGAGTGCCGCAGAAGGCTGAAAAATCTGCTTGCCCGAATTCTACTCATCCACTTGGCTGTAATCCCCAGTCTCGTTCACCCTCACCCAGACTACATGACAGCTGCCATGCATTAGATTTAACAGAAACTCAAACTAAAATGATAAATACAATCCACATAAGTGTGGTAAGAAGCACACTACTACAATGTTTATACAGAAGGTGGCAAGAAGGGCTAATGGCATCCACACAATAAATCAGATAACAGCTCAAGGTAAAGCACATTATCTTGTGAAAACAAGGTAAACATGAGGACTTGCCAATATATGTCAATAAACGCATACTTAACTTTTAATCTGATTTGGTTTAATTGTACAATTGGAGAGGAAGAAGCAGAACAGGAGAATAATTTTCAGAGGAATCTTCCATCCAGAGAAAGTAGTACAATGAATAATGCTCCCCAAAAAAGTACAAGATGATGAATGACACATTGAGCAGGCGTGGGCAGAATGAGAAAAGTGAAATGATAAGAAAAAAGTCTTAATCTTAGTCACTTATTCTTTAATAAAAGACTGGCTCAGTTATCTGATTATCCAAAATCATACAGGTAAGTGGACATCATTAAAGAGAAGAACAAGAAATGTAAAACATGGAAAATAAAGGATGTTAAGCATGTGAATTCAAATGGGAAGATAGGCAAATATTAGAAAAGTACAATGAGAACGATGCTTACCTCTACAACAAAACAGAAGGCAAATGCAGGACAGCATGGCTTACTGAGTCCAGTGGTGTGGGAAGTAAATAATAATGAAGAGGGCTATTGAATGAAGAAGACTATTCCGTTGTTTAGAAGCACACCTGAGGCGAGAGAGTTTGGAGCAAATTTAAACTCTTAAATGTTTGATTGTGGACTTAAATAACTGTTAGTGTGATGTTTTCTTCTTGTATAAAAACAGTACAACTTGGGTCTAAATTGTGAGATACTCATTTATTTCCTCAAATGGCTTTTTTTACATTCTTTAATATCAAAAATAACACTTTCATTTTTATTGTAGAATTGGACATGCTCAAAAGTGGATAAATTATGTGCATCTTGTTCTATCATTCATTCTCAGGATTTATGCATAATGATAAAAAACACATTTTAAAAGATTTTTTTTTCCTTGCTTCAAAGCTGCTCAAAGCACACCAATCATGTATCTAATGAGGCAGTAACTGCATTTGTACCTTATCCCAATGGCATAGCAAATAGTATATTTTTCCTCTTTAAAAATATAAAGAAACTATCATTTTCTCTAAAAGATGCTTAAAAGCGGGTCTAAATTGCCAATAAGGCACAACTAATTGCATCAGTAAGGATCAAAAAGCATTTCTCAAAACTGATGAAATACTTTGCAGTGTAGCTCTACTGAAATGATGCTTATTTGCTCAAAACACTTGAGGTTTGTCCCATTGGTGTAATATTTATATGATCTTAGCTATGCTATTAGGAGCCTCTATTTTTTGTTTCACTTTAATATATTTATTCTTTTGTACTTAACACTGCTTGTATATTTGCATATCGAAAGACATTCAGTTTGAGGTTGAAAAACTATACTTAATTCAAAAATTGTATATTTTATGTAGGTGCCTTATATGCTATTGCATTACTTAATATTTTAATTAGCCATTAGGTTACATTTTATTATTCCCAGTGAATACTATTTTGCACGAGCCTTGCAGTTTTAAGTATACTTTGATATAAGAAGCATCAAACTCTCAGTGGACTTCAATGATACCAAAAAGGGTCCCAGGTAACCCTAAAACTGGATTAGCACTATAATCATAAATTTTATACAGAATATTTTTTTTTGCTAGGTTTTGTTCTTAGGTACAATTTGATGATGTTGCAAGATAATGATTTTAGCACTTTTGTACGTCTTTAAGTGATAAAGTAAAAGAAAATTCTGAAGGAAAAGGGTTTGACTGAGGAGGAGGAGCAGGACCGAGCTCTGTGGAGAAAGCTGAACCCACACAGAAGCAGGGAAAAGATAAAGAGGAAGAACCATTACCATTATGTGAATTAACTGTTTTTCAGGAATTATTTACCAAGTGCATCAAACTGTTTTGATATTATTTTTGCAATTAGAACATAAATCCAGGGTGTGAAAGTTGTGTCACTGTCTTACAGGTCATGGATTGATTTTTGATCTTGAGTTAAGGAGTCTTTTTTTTTTTATTTTTGCTTTCATCTGGCTGCTTCCTCCCACAGTCCAAAGACATCTAGTCAAGTTGTCAGTTCTAAATTGCAAGATTACTTTAAATATGTATGTAGCAGTGTTTTAATGCATACTTGTAAATGGAGGGTTCCTGATTTGCACCAACTGCTGCCTGAATGAGCTGCTCACAGTCCTGAAAAGCAGAAGCTCATTTATAACTGGTTACATGAATATTAAGATTATCTATTGTATAAGATTTTGAATTATTATAATTACAATAGTCTTGAAAGATGAATGCATTATTAAATATTAGGTAAGTATTTTGCACAAGACAAAACTGAGAGATTTTAGATGCCATCTGGATTTCCATTTATTTTGCCAACTCACCAGTAAGAAAGTATGGGAGTGTAGTGCTGGCCACCATGATAACAATTCAATTTAGACTGATATTCTCATTGGGTCTCACTATCACTTCCTCTTGCTGTCTGTTGTGGATTCTTTTTAGTTTATATCTGCTTTCTTCTGGGTTGTTATGCTGCTGATCAAACTGTCTACAGTCTATTTAATGATGGACCAGTGTATGGTGACAGGTCAGTGGTTATAATTTTTCCAGGCCAGCAATGTTAGTGCTATGGAGGAGACAGGATTTTAGTTTTCTGGCTTACAGCTTCGGCCATTTAATTAGTCACTGTAAATCACAATGATCACACTCTGAACAATTCATATTAATTAAAACGCAAAAAAAGGATTGTTCGCTTTAAGCTAAAATGTCTCAACATCTGTGTAGCTACAAAAATGATACAAAAATGTCTACTGTACATTCAAATAGAAAATTGGCAGATTACACAAATGTTAAATGAGGTGTCTATGGATGCGTAATTCCAGAAAAACATAATTTGCCTAAAAATCGAGGTTTAGGATAACTCAGATTCAACAGGAACTATAATTTTAATGCTAATTTGGGTTGAAATGAAATTTATAAAATGCTCAAAATAGTAGAATATACACATTTAATGTATTTCGTTCTTAGAATGTTTTACAAATGTATATACAGCATGACAATGAATGGTCTGCTATAGATCAAGAATGTTATGGAAACTTAGTAGGTTGTTTGAAATCCATAGCTTTAAATATTTAGTCTTGCACTACCAGGGTGTTTTCATTGTGTGTATGGTGAAGTGTAACAAATGAAGATAGGGAATTAAAAAGTGTGATGGGGGAAATTGAAGTTGACATTGGGTTACATTTCCTTATAAGAATGGGATGCAGAGAAGTCAAAAGTAGGCTGTTGACATTACATAACAGGAAGATCTTTACTTGGAAGAACATAGCAGATGTTAAAGAAGTAATTTATATTTAAATATGCTATGCCATTAAAATATACTTGTTTATTACAACATCTTAAATTAATGTATATATTTATTCTTTACTTACCTTTTTTTTTGTTTTTAATCACATAGAAAAATAAAAATTTGAAAAAGGCTTCTGTGGCAGTAGAATAAGTACAAGAATAAAGGTAAAAGTCAGACCATCAATGATGCATGGATGAAATACCTGGGCGTTTAAAAAGGTGCAGGAAATGAAGAGGATGCTACAGAAATGACAATGAGTAAATGAATGTGTGGAGTAACACAGCTTGATATGTTCAGGAATGAGAGAATCAGAGGTACAGTTAAAGATGTTGAAATCTCAAAGAGAATACAGAAAAGAAGGTTCAAAAGGTATCAGTCAGTCATGAGAAGAGAGACAAACAATGTGGGAAGAAGAATCTTGGATATGGAGGTGTTGGGGCAGAGGAGAAGGGGATGACCAAAGAGAAAGTGAATGAACTGTTTGAAGGGGAATCTAAAGGAGAAAGAGGTGTCGGGCATAGAAGTATACAAAAGACAATAGTGGAGAAAGCTGGTCAGATACAGAGACCATACATGAAAGAAGAAGAAGAAAAAGAAAGAAGTGTGCAGTAGTTTTATCACAATGAGCGATATTCACATTACTTATTGAATTCACCTGTGTTGGTAATGTGCCATTTCCATTATATACCCTTTCCCCATATTGCCTGAGCCAAGGATAAAAGCAGACATGAAAGAAATGCCAGTCAGTCAAAATGCACATTCATGTACCAGTTCTTAAGATAGATTGCAGTCACAAAATTAACTGAAATACGTATCTTTGGGTTTTAGGATGAGACAGAATCACTACAGAAAATGCACTTGGAAAAAAGGAAAAGTGTGCAGGCCCTACATTGACAATAGATGAGCCAAAAATTAAACAAAATCTCTGATGACTGAGGAAATTGGTGCTAACCAAAGTGCCACCAAGTCAATATATATTACCAGTAGTCATTCATAAGGCATGTCAGTGAAACTGATGAATTACATAGTGTTAAATATATCTTTATTTTAAATAACATAACATTGTAGAACCTGATTAATCTGATTCAGCTCTGTAGTGTTCCAGAGCTCCAGCAGCAACGAGTGCAAGACAGGAAACAACCATTAACAGAATGTCAGTCCATCACAGAGCCCACCACTCACTAAAAAATGAGCACCCCAAAAACAGCCCACCTGGACAAAAAGAGAAAGTGTAAAGTCCATACAAGCAAAGACTGAGTGCAGGATTTGAACATTAGCCGCTTGATCTATGAAGACATCCAACAACTGTGTGTAGTTTTGTTCAGCTTAGGCAGAATGATAACTATTTTCTCTCCATTTCTCTTTTAACATGTTTTGCAAAAACTGGGATTTCCTTTATTTGCTTTATTATTTTAAGCTTCTATTAAAAAATCTATACAAATGCAATTAATATGAATTACATGGAAAGAGCAGCTGGCCTTGTGATTATTAGATTTAGTATAAGTTTTTCTATGAATTAATAAAAATTGATATATATAATATAAATTGTGTAAATTATCAGTAATTATATAAAGTGTTTAGTTGATGTACGCATGCTTTGAATTGTATGCACCTTTAGCTCAAATTCAATAACCCTGACAAGTGTTATTTGATTAATATGTAAAGTATAATATACATTTTTGTCAAATCATCACTTTGTACCAACATTGATGCAGTAAATCAGATGAAGCTGTTAGTTTAAACAACGTGTTCCAGGCTAAATACTCTTAAGATGCCTTTTGCATTAAGATTAACAAGAATTCCTGAATTTGTACATAACACAATATGGGCACTTAACATTTTATCAAAAGAGAGATCTAGAATATCTGTGTGATTTTTATTTGGAATAAGTTCTTTTGAGTAATGTGTGTACCTGGTGAAAAGCAGACTGCTTGGTATTGGTAATTAAAATGTAAATGGTCTCCGAGTACAGAAGTGAGATAGCAATTTATGGCTTGGTTTTAAAAGCAAAAATGGGTGAAAACTAATTGCCAGCCCCACATTCATTTAAAAAAAGACAAATAAAATCGCAAATATCCAGATATAAATTAATGTGACATTTGTACATGCATTAGCTATTGACCTATTTAAGGAAAAATGACTAATCCTTTTCAACACTACACTTTTAAAAGGAAGACATTTCACATACCCATTGGTCTGTGGCTACTTTGTTTTTTCACAGTGTGACAGATTTAAAGCTTTTCAATGTGACGCATGATTAGTGAACAGCTTTATGGTGCAAAGCACACAGGCTTGATTAACGGGGCGGCAATTATTGACATTCCCATAATTTACAGCCTCATCTAAACTCCGGCACTCCTGATTAGAAACATTAGATGTGTATTGGTGTTCTCATCGGAACTCGAATACAGACGACTCGTGCCTAAGCTTCACTAATTACTAGAAGAAGAACAAATGAAAACGGATAACACACCATGCCACAAAGTAAATGAAACATTATAGAAATGCTGTCAATGGACAAGAATAATGCATTATTTATTGAAATGAATTCATAAATACATTGTTCTGGTCATTTTTGTAATGAAAACTAAACTAAGAAAAACGTGGAAAACTTGCAAAATAATAATTAAGCTTTTTAGAATCACATAAATTCAAAAGCAAACAATACAGTAACATTTTACTAGATTTAGATAAATCAATGTCCTCAGTATTTTACCAACTAATGAGCTATACAGGTTCATGTACACTATAGAAACAAGTGAAAGAAGGCTGATGTCAGAATTATGCTATGCTGTACAGTTGCATCTGGTGCAGATCATACACTCTGTGCATCCAAAAAGTGAGGGCAAATTTTAATACAAACACAGAGTATGGCAAATAAAGGTAAAAGAAAAAGTTCACTTTGCACACAATCTGTTATGCAGCTTATTTAAGTCATAATGTTCCGTCAATGCTACAGTTCATCAAGTCACTCTGTTTGCTTTAATCACATAAAGTATTATCTTATTTAAAACATTTGTCTTCATACTTCTACCATAATGTTTACTAAAATACCGAATTGGAATATGAGGATGTAAGAAACTGAAAATAAGTGACTTTCTGTAAAGTGGCTGTAGGTATCCATTGATCTTTCATTATTTCGTTTAGAACCAAGAAACTGAAGAAGAAATCATCCTTATCAGAAAAAGTGCCATATATGTAATTTGTGGACAGAACAATAAAAAGATCAATACAATACATACAATTATGATATTACAAGGCATTAACAACTTTGCTGCGATACTTTGGGGACACGACTGAAATGTATGGGAACTGAGTGCGCAATGCCCTGATTTCAATAATAATTTTAGAAACACACAAGAAAAAGAGACCACAGACAAGAAGTTTGCAAATATTAAGTGAGTATTTCAGAAATAAAATCCTTCTGATAGAAGTCATAAAACACATTTGAATTAAAAGCAATAAAGAGTTAAGAATGATAGCTTTGCTGAAGGATAAGATGCCAGATGTCTAATAAGAACTATTCAGCAGTCCAAGGGAAAATGGAGATAATTAATTTACAGGGAGCTTTTTAATATATTTTACATTTTCAGAAATATCTGAAAATCCATCAGATGGTAAAATTGATGAGTGGCTACTACTTTGAAAAATTAAATTAATGGCTAGCTACAGACTATACATTCAATTAACATTTTTTCAATAGGAAATTAATTTACTGCACATTATCATTAAACATAACCTATAGATTTTATATTTGATTACTCAAATGTCAGATGCAAACAAAGGACATAATATGAAATAATTTACATTTAGTGACTTTACATGTATCATTAATGAACTGGTAAAGTAAATTTTGGAGTTTAAGGTATGGTCTAGCATCAAAAGTTTCATATTGTAAATGTTAAAATGATTATCCATCCATCCATTCATTTTCTTAACCCGTTTATCCAGAGTAGGGTCACAGGAAGCTGCAGCCCATCCCAGCAAGCACTGTGTGAAATGCAGGAACAATCCTTGGACAGGACAAAAAAGATTATTTAATGTTTAAATTAGTGCTGGGCAACTATTAAAATTTTTAATCGTGATTAATCACAGACAATCACAACAATCACATTGTTATGCGCAAAATTCAATAATGAAGTCAAAAGTAGTGTATTGCGTGTATTTGGTTTGCAAACACTTTAAACAAATAAGGTGCTTTTTAACAGCAGTATTCCCTTTACATAGTAGCAGTTAAAATATTTCTTGTAAATCTCAACTTAAACATTAATGTAATCAAATCAAATATAAAACCAAAGCTATTTGCCACTACCAAGGCATTAACGTTTTATCTAGTTTGTTATAGAAAAACAAGTTACCCTCAGAGTCCAGAGCCACGATCACAACATTATAACAGGCACCTTCTGAGCAACAGCAAGTTAACATTTCTAAATCTGTTTTCTTTTTTATCTGAACAGATACCAGCAGAAACATTTTCTTTTATCAGGGAGCAGCATAAACAGTCTATGCTCAGTAGCAACTCTTTGAGGGCTAATATTTCTTCCAAAAAACTCAGTTTTCTGAAAAGCGCAAAAAGCAATGGTTTCATATATAAATAAACATAAAACATCTGTTGTTGGCACCTATTTGCAGTTTGCAGCACCAGCGGCTGTGCGGGGTGGTGGCTCGATGGCCAGCAGGAATGCACAGTGGGCTGGCTGCCAGGCTGCCTTTGTGAGATGCAATATGGTTTGTACCTCCTGTCATTGTAAGTATCTGACCTCCTAGGCGAATGTTGCCATAGGTGCATCAGCTACAACAATGTGTTCAGCACTACAATCACCTGGGGACCATTCAGCTGATGCTGGTACCTCACTTTAATTTTCGATCTACATCTCCAGATCACTTGCATCAAAATCGGAGTCCGACAAATCAGAATCCGATTCAGCGATAAATGAAAAAGTCATCCATGGATTATTTTGCTTTGAGCATTCACTTTGGCATTTTTCCACATGCCATTTTAGAAACTGTTTGCTCTTTGCTACTCTTGCACGTGCAGGGAATTGAGGTCAAATCAACAAAGCTAACTTTCCTTCTAGCAACAACATATCAAAAATCACTGTAACAAGTAGATAACTGATCTCTATCGATCGCTAGCGAGACTGAGAAAACAACGTTAATGCATGATAAAATAATTGTAGGCATTAATTAATGCGTTAACACGATAATAACGCATTAACTTGCCCAGCCCTGGTTTAAATACAATCTATGACTACTACACAATAATTATGATTTTTATGTGTTGTTTTAAATATATACACATGAAAATTTCAAAGGTGTTAGCCAGATATTTAATATAGTTTACTGATGGTGTAACACGTGGAGCAAATGATATTTTTAGATGTGATGAATAAACTCTACATTTAGGATGATTTTTTTTTAATATAAGATAAACTTTTAGAATTGTTACTAGGCATTGTTGAAGATAAATTTAGGTGATTAGCCTTTCACTTTTTGGTAGACAAGGTGAAAAGTAATTGACAGGTAAACTGGATCAGTTTATATTAAAAAACAGTGTCCCTTTGGTGTTAACAGTATTAAGAAAAACGTTGAGTGGATAACTATGATGTAAGAAACATCCAGATAAACGGATGTAATGTGTGCCACCAAGAAGCGTAACTTTCAAAGTCAGGTTAGGAAGGAGCACCTTGCTGTCTGGTGGCTGAACATCAGGAGACTCGTCTAAAAACTGATGGTGCTTACCACCTGCAAGGTGAAAGATGGGGTTCTTTTGCAACAGATGCAAGACAAATGTGGACAGAAAAGATCTTGATAAGCTGGCTATGGGGCATCAGTTTACTGACAGGAAAACAGCCAAAACTTAGTAAGACATTTAAACATACCTGTGATATACACTCAGAATCAGTAGTACTCACCTCTTTGGACCTGGAAGCAGACTATTTATTCGTAGTTGAGTGTTCCCTTAGTTCTACTGCAAATTCCACATGTGAAAGCTTTGATGGTATTTTTGCAACTCTACAGCGCATTCAGTTTTGATGGCACTGAAAATAGAGCAAGCTATTGACACTGTAATCATACTGAGAGAATTCAGTGCTTACTTGGGAAGAAATATAAAGAAAAATATGAATGCTAGCAATAAATTGTTATTGGATATCTGTGCCAGTCCTGCATCGTGCATGAGAAACATGCTTCGTCATAAAGTTGGTCATAAATATAGTTAGAATCAAAGTACATTGCACCAAGAATCAGTCGTTAGCTATTTTTTAGTCATAATAACTCTTTTGAAGAAACAAAGCTACTGTAGATGAGTTGCAGTTAATTGGTAAGACTGGTGGAGCCTAAGGTGGGCAAAAGCAGGAAACTCAGATGGATAGTGACTGTGGCTTAAGAACACTTGGTGGATTCTTCTATTTCAGATTATGTTAACACTAACTTCTGGAAGAGCTCCTTCTGTTGTTCAGGAAGTATTGGAAAATTACATCAACCATGCATCCCTGATGGAAAGTTCTGACCAATAGTCAGGATTTTTTTTTTTTAGGAAAATACATTTTGGCCATGGTGCAATGGATCAACTATTGGCACTTGCACAAGTAAGTAGTAGTTATGGGAGTATGGGTTTATTACCATGTACTGTACTTTATAGAATGTTCTGCAGACAAATGGAGTTCCAGCATCCCTGCAGTGTACAAGTCAACCATTCTAACTGTGGAATTGTGTCTGCATTCTTAAACTGAATCTATATGATGTGAATGTACATCTCTGTTGAAGAAATGCTCAGCAAAACCTAAGGAATAATTTGGATAGACCTCTCTTCCTGGAAAAAGCCTGCAATCTGTGCTGAATGCTGGCAAAGTTTGTAAAAGATTGTGAGGCTCCTGTAAGTCAAAGGATTAATCTCTTCTGGGACAAAGTGGCTTCTTTCCAGTAGGTGACGAGGAAGCAGCTTCTTCAAATGGAGTTGAATTACCAAGGAATATACTTGGTAAACTTGAAACTGGAAACTGCAGGCACAAGAAATAATATGCAAAACTGGATCTCTAGTTGGTTAACCAACAGGAGACAAAGATTACAAATAAGAGAAGAATGCTGCACTTGGAGCAAGGTCATCAGTGCAGTCACTCAGGGGTTTGTCATTAGACCATTACTTTTTCCGATTTATATTGATGACGTTGATTCTGGTATAGTTAGTACATTTGCGAAATTTTCAGATGACACTAAAATTGGAGGGATGACACACACTGAGGAGGCAACAAAAAGAATACAAAAAGACCTGGACAACCTTCAAAACTGGGCAAACACCTGGAAAATGCAGTTTAATGTAGAAAAGTGCAAAATACTACACATGGGCAAAAGGAACATTAATTATAAATACAGCATGGGAGACACTTTCATACAGGAAACAACGTCTGAAAAAGGATTTTTTGGGTATATGTTGAAGCAACATTTTCATCAACTAAGTCGTGCACAGAAGCAATTAAAAAGGCAAATAAAATGGTAGGTTATATAATAAAAACTGTTGAATTTAAGTCAAGGGATGCTATGTTATTATATTATGCACTCATAAGACCACATCAGGAGTATTGTGTGCAGTTCTTGTCACCACAATACAAGAAAGACATAGCAGCAGATGTGCAGAGGATAGCAACCAACTGCATCCCAGGACTTAAGAACATGTCCTATTCCAACAGACTCAAAGAATTAAACCTGTTTAGTCTTGAGCAGATGAGACTGTGTGGGGACCTAATCCAGGTCTTTAAAAGTATTGATTACATAGATCCAGCAACATTCATTCATCTTAAGGGTGAATCACATACTCAAGGACATGAGTGAAAATTAAGGGAAGTGAATTTAAAACAAAAGCCAGAAAGAACTTCATTATGCAAAGAGTTGTGGGTCTATGGAACATGCTACCGATACATGTAGTTGAAGCAGAATCTGGATGAGATATTGGAACAGCTTAGCTATTAGCTAAGCAAACAAGCTTGATCATCTAAATGGTATTCTCTCCATTGACACATTTCTTGTGATCTTATGTTATAAGGGGTCTTGTACAGGAAAAAGAGTAGAGGGAATTTCAAGTTTAACTGTCCATCATTTGCAATACTACCATTTCAGCTTTATACCCTACAACCCTCATAAAGACAGGATTAAACTCTTGGAAGATTACTTGACAACCTTTAAGAAGTATGTGGATGACATATTGGGATAGCTTAGATATTAGTTATATAAATGGGTTTGATGGACTGAATGGTCTGCTCAAATTTGTCAAATTTCTTATGTATTACTCAGTATTTGTACAATGGTCTGAGGTTTTAGGCAGAAAATGAGATCACTTACTGAACCTGATAAAATAATGCTCTTCTGCATAGTTATAAGTTTTGCTGCCTGCAATAATGTACAAAGCTTGGCAAATTAGATGATTTTTAGAGTAGAATCACTACTGTTCCAGACTAAGAAGAGCTAATTTAGTTGGTTCTATTGAAGATGTGGCTTATGTGCCACCCAGTAGAGCTAAACTACATACTCCCTATATTAGGGGTTGCGTTGAAATGCTGTTTTTGATATCTCTCCAACCTGGGAGTACTTTGAAATTTCTAGGAAAATCAGAGAACTGTTACTACAGAAAGAAAAGCCCGCTTTGTCCTGCTCCCCTTGATGCCACCTTGATACAAAAGATGAAATGTGATGGGATTAGCTAACCTTACAATCTTTAGAAGTCTGCTATGTGCAGTATGTTGGCTAGGGGCAGATCAAGAATGTGAGCCTTTATCCTCAGATTTCTTAAATGTTCATATACAGATTACATTTCTCGTCATATTTGTTTCAGAAAGTTAACTGTGTTTGGGTTAGGCTGGGTTGAAAAATGCAGATGCAAGCTACAAGAAACCTGTTCTTGTGCGAATAAACTGTCCATTTTTCTTACTGAACTAAACCTTGAATTATATGTTTTGCAACCCAAAGACTTCCACAGAGAGTTGGTGTATGCCTTGGTGGCACAGACAGGAACACCTCTGTGAAATGACTTTGTGCCATTACAATGTACAGATTGTAGAGCTTAAATTCACAAAAGTCCTGGGGCACCTCAGACATGATGCCAGTTAGTATACCAGGTACAGTGTATGCCTATCGCATCACTACCGCCTGTATAGGATATGCTGTAGCAAAATCTTCCAAGTTCAATGGTTTAAGTATAATAAATTATGAGGTTTATTTTGTTTGAGTTTTAGTGTACACAGAATAAGAGCTGCTTTGGAATTTTTCCAGCTTAAGAATCAGCTCTTGATCACTAAGATGTCTGTGAAATAATTCTAAACCCCAGGATGAACACATCATTTAAATACAAAATCAAAAAATGTGGATGTTTTTCTTATTAACCTAAATCCGCAGTTTATTTTTATGGATACTGAAAAAAAAAAAGGTTTTTGATTAAAATTACTCTTTCACTTGCTAACAAATGAGGAGAAACATTTTCAAAAGAGTTCTATTTTCATTTGCTGTGAATGTTTTTTTTTTTTTGATATTTGTAAATTTTAATTAATATTAAAAGGATTGTTTAGTGTGTCTTCTCTCCTATTAATATAAAATTCTTCACTATGTACTAATTTATTACTTTTAAGCAACACTGAATTTTTTTTCCCATCCATATAGATATATACGTGTTTTTAGATTAGAATGTGTTTGTTTTATAAAGCAGAAAGTATGTCTTTTATTGAGAGTAGTTGCCCTGAGGACTCTGGGTTGGTGGTATAACACTACAAAGAGTGTATACCAGCCAAATGACTTATGTTGGCAAAAGGCCAGTGCAGACTGGGAGGTTGCACATTCATTTTCCATCAGGGATTGACTCTATCTAGATGCAGACCTAACACAGACCAGCCAGCTAGAAGCTTTACCCAGAGGGTAAATAAACCCGACTCACAACAAATAACAAATTGACAGGAGTACAAGCTGTTTGGTCCCAGTACTCCTGCTGGGAAGAGAAAAGAGGTGCCGGCAGCAGTGCTGGTCCGAAGAGATGCAACATTGTAAATACTTTAGTATTAAAACAAGATCAGGTGGTTTTGTATGATTTCTCTCTTTTATTGACACCCACTCTGCTTTAGAAGCAGACACAAAACCCTGACAGCAATCTGTTTTAAGTGCAGGGGCATCCATGCTCAAGGGCAACGAAGTTGAAAAAGTTTGAACTCGGATAACAAGACAGAATTGAGTGATGTACTGTTTCCAGTGGCACATTTATTCTAAGATTTTAGCCTTAAGTAAAACATGAGTAACTTCTTTAACCAGATTAGTATTGAGGGTCAAAGGTAGAAAGTGACAAAAAAGTACTCAGTAACTTTTTGGCTAATTTAGCTCAGTAATAGAAATAAGTAAATATTTATTTCCTTGGAAATATGTACTGTATAAATATTGTGGTAAATGATAAATTTAAACCTTAATATGGTGTTTACAATCCTACGTTGAGTGAATTTACCTGAGTTGTCCTGCTTTTTCAATATAATCTATATTTTAAATTAATTCAATATAATTCAATATAATCTATATTTTAATATAATCTATCTTTAAATTATACATTTATTAGATTATATTTTTCCAAAATACACTACAAATGGTTCAAAACGTGATGGGTTCTGGTGATATTAAATTTATAGTAAAAATTTCAGACATAATGTGCATTCTGTTCTGAAGCACCCTGCAAAATACAGTATGTGCATTATAATGCGGTAATCATAATTTTATATATCCATATAGCAAATTAAATGTTATGTTCACCGTGGGGTTGTTGCAATTGTAAGACTTGCACTTACTCTGATACCTCGTTGTTTTGAAGCCTAACTGCTTAGTCTTGAAGTATTCTTTAGCTTGATGTCATATCTTTAGTACAGGTCACTGAAACTTCAATATGCGTAGTGGGAGTAGTGACAGGGTGCTGTTTGGAGTCAGCTATCTCCTGCTCAGGTAGAGAAGTAATGAAGAAACTGGTAAGCTCATGAGTAGGAGCTGTTGTGGCCACTAGAGAAATACGATGAAATGATGTGTAGCATTGGATATCAAAGGGTAGATGAAAATAAGACCTTTCCAAAGTTCAAAGTCAGTAAACAAGCCTGTATTGATGCATCCAAAACAGGGAAAGCTGACAAAACTATTTCACCACTAATACTTTGATTAATTATTTGAATTTATAATAACCTGAAAATGTTCAAAATATAAAAACTTACATTTAAAAAGTATTTCCAAATATGCAAAAGAAACAAACAGAGAAGAAAAAAGGATAAACCCTTCAAAAGTAACTAAGTCCACAATCCAAAATACAAAACAGTACAGTGAAACTAGTCAAACTAAAGAATACAAAAATAAAAAAGAAACCCTAAATAAGGGAGGTGTTATGCTATGAGGGCAAGAGGGTGAGGTTAGGAGCAGGCATTGATGCAGGACATTGCCACACCCACCACATGACAAACCAACTCAGGATCCCAGATTAGGACTTGAGTGCAGCCATGCAACGGGTGACAACTCAGCGCCACACTAGCTCAGATGGAGTGGAACAGTGTGAGTTTTTTTTATGGTGGCTGGAGTGACAGTTCTGCCACCAACCCCCAGGTTTTTCCCTGCAGTCTGGAGGGCCTACATGCAGGGCTGGTTGCAGATTAACGTCATACCCAGGACAGAGCAATTGCAGATTAAGGGCCTTGCTCAAGAGCCCAGTGAAGTAGAGCCACTTCTGGCATTTACAGGATTTGAACTGGCAACCTGCCCATTGCCAGTGCAAATCCTAGCCTCAGAGCCACCATTCCACCCAAGAGGATGGACCAGGAGATAATTAGGAGTCCAAAACCTATGAAAAGTCATAACCAAAAGACAACAGATCTAAAAGATGAAATCTAAAATATAAACCTATTTTGTAGTTTAAAAACCTCAATCGAAAAAGAGACAACAGAACTATTAAGACACAAATGAACTCAGACTTTCTTCCCTGGGTGTAAAATATTTGCAAATTCAGACAATTAAGTGACCCCAGGAAATTAACTTCATACCCCGTGACCCCAGATGTTAATTTGTTTGTGACCACTGCTGAAGCTTGTAGTATACTGCATAGCAACCAGTAAACAAAACCAAACAAAGCAGTGACTCCCAAAGAAAATAATATGGGGTCATAGGAAAATGCAATTAAATATATGAACATACTGAAACAACCTCAATTCAAAAAACTAAAATCAAACATGGCTACTGCCTCCTCAAAAACATATACAGCCAAATGATTGCTGTGAAAAATGATAGAATAACAATGAAAAAATAACCTATCATGACAGGAAAAGCACAAAGGGAGCCAAATTCAGCTATAGGTTCAAATGACACAGGAAAGGTGGCAGCAGGTGTCTTAAATAGAGTTCTTTGGTAACTGCACAATATAAACCCATAAAAAATGGAGTGCGAAAAAATTACAAAAAGTAGAAAAAAAGAAAATAACAGCATTCGTTATACCTTGGCAGGGCTAAGGTCTTAAATCAAAATACATTTGATGAAACCAGTTATTAAATTCACAATGTCAAAAGGCAAACCTGAGTTACTAGTCTAAAACTAGTTTCCCTAAATAATCTCTAAATCAGCAAGATTCTTTTTTTATTGTTTGTTTTGTTTTGTTTTTGCTTTATCCATAGCTTGACAGCTGAAAAATGAGCACTGCCACCTTTTAAAGCCTAGCCATAATGACATTGTAAAAACATTAATAATCGGGTGTTGAGCAAGGCAACAACATTGACAAATCCATGCAAACAAAGAGTCTAAAACGGAAGCATTATTAAGTATTGTAATGATTTGGACCTTGTTTTAATTTTATTCATTTGCTTTTTACAAAGTTTTCCTTGGCCTATAAAATTATGGATGTAGCATTTTGTGTGTTTTAGAGTTCAAAGAATTTAATGGACTGTTTTTTGATTTAGAAAATTTTTGAAGACATTCATTTCCAAATACTTTCCAAATACTTCTTCTCGAGGTGCCATCTTGTTTTTAGTATTGGCACTGCCGTTGTTTGCTGGTTGTAGTGCAGTGTTCACAGGCTGTTGTAGGGAAAGATGTCTGTGAGTGTGTGACAAATGCTGTGTTTACCGCAACAGTATATAGATCAGTGCCATACTCTCCTTTAATGTCTAATAAAAAAACTCAAAACTCTAACATCTTCTTTGTTAAAGTTCTCTTTGGCTATGATTTGTTTTCTATTCTTCAACTTTCATTTATATCTTGCATTTTGGCTTATTCTATGTGAAATACTGTGTTTTTTCACTCTCGTGCTACGTCTCTCGATTTACTCTTTTGCCTCATGTTCTGGTTAGTTGAATCTCATCCTCTCAACTTCAGCCTTGCCTCATTATTACTATTATGCAGTGTCTCCCAATTCCCTTATACCAAAAACCGCTGCCATTCTGTGCAGTCAAGTAAGAATACACCACCTAATCAAAAGACATTATGACGTCACCTTTATAACTATAAAATATGAGACAAACAACTTTAATTTACAAATAACTAGAATGGAACTTTAGGGCTCTAAAACCTAGATTCACAACAGGAATTGACATTCGAGAATAGAAGAAATGGCAACAGAGGTTGGAGCAGGTTGTCATTTCATCCAAGAGAAAGTAAAAAACCTACACATGGCTGGAGTGTAGTTTTACGGGAAGGGGATCAACAGATAGTACCTCAATTTAAATGGTATTAGCCTTCAGTTAATTTTATTATTGAATAAGGAAACCAATAAGCCAATTATAACAAACAGTTTACACAGTGTAGACAACTAAAAAAGGCACTAGACGCCTCATGAACTATCCACTTCTCTTTGTTGGAATAAATCAGTAGTGTAAAAAAGAGGAACTTACTTGAAAATGGAACCAGAAAGCTTAGAGAGTACATCATAGCTCAAGAAGGTCCATGAGGGCATTTTAGGCCCACACCTTTCAGTTATGACCCTAGTGATGGATTTAAAAGGCTACAAGCCTGAAATGGAGAGCAGTTCACTTGACTTCATCAAAAAGAGAGTAAATTAACATAAGAAACAGCTCTGCAGGAAAACAGAGAACAGTCGAGATAACCAGAGAAACGCAGCGTCATTACAATAAAGAGCCAGACTACCTAGGCTTAGAGAACAAAACAGAGTTGCTTACTTTGGTTTTAAAAGCACCCCAAGTGGTAACAAATGGCATATTTGGTAGGATGACAGAGGCTTGGTGACACTTCTCCATTCCCATCACAAGTGCAGACAAACCCTGCCTGATCAACTTAAAATTTTTGGCTTGCAAGATTCAAAGAAAAAGTGCCAGTTTAATGATTATAATGTTTCTGCAGCTAATTAAATATTTAAGACTAATTTTAAATATTATAACTGGTGTTCTGAACTGATTACAATAAAATATTTTATAACACACTAGAGAGGCATTTTTTATGCATTAAAGTTAACTGAGTTACAGTATTTACCAATTTTATGAAACTTTTTATACATATATTTATGAGGGAGTAACATTAATGAGTTGCCTTTGAAATAATTACAGTACGTTTCATTTCTTTTTTATTATTTTTTTATGATCCAACTATTTTTATGTTTCACAAAGTAGGAGATATATTACATAAAAAACACTTCAGACAGAAAATAATAAACATAAAAGGGAAATCATTTATGAATGACAGTGACAAATAATATGAGTTAAATGTGCTTCTCACCATCAGGTTTGTTGGTAGAGAAATACAAAGTACATTATATTGTAACTAATGTGAAATATGTGCCTTTGTCCTGTTTTTGGAGGAGATAAATATTAAAATCTAATTTCTGTTTATCAGTTTGCATTCCTTTGGCATACCTGCCTGTCTGTCCCAATAAACAGGCTCCAACCCCCAGTCCTCAAACCTCAATTCATAAATCTTATATAGATTACAGAATTGTGCATTCAAGTTTCCTTATTTTAAGCACATAAATCCATCAAGTGACAAGCAGGGGACACTAGAGATCTCAGATGAAAGTGCTGAAACCTCTGAACAAAAGGCCAGACAAATTAAACTTGACATACTTCATGAATTTGTGTATCATGCCACTTCTAATTATTTTCCAAATGCACAATGGGAACATTCATTTATTAAAGTATACATCATTTAAAAAAAATTACCTGTTACAATATACGGAATTAAAAATGCTTGAAAGCACAAGTACCTTTTAAAGTTAACAACCAAATTTACACTTGTCTATATCTTGAGTATTTTTTTTTTATCTCTTTCTGTTTATGCATGTACTTATGATGACATATTCTTTAAGAGCATGGCAATTTATTTGCTGTCTAAAGCCACAAGGATGGAAGAAATCTGACCATAAATACTCAAAATCACAGAGCAGCGTGGGGGTGTTTTGGCTAGTATGCCTCTTCATTGTTGTGTGGAAGGTGGGAACTGTGCTTCAGAACTGGCAGACTGGTGGGGCTATACCAATATACCAAAAAAAAGTGGGACAAAAGACTATGTTCCAATTATTGAGGGATCAGACTCCATTGTAAAGTTTATGTCCAAATACTAAAATGGAGACTCAGTTTTATAGTTGAACCATATATCCCAGGAAATCAACATGGAATCCATCCTGGCTTTGAAACAGTGGATGAAATTTTACCCTTGCTCAGATATTTGAGGAATCACATGGGAATTTACCAGTCATTTGCTTTGTTAATCTGAAGAAATTTTAAGATTGTGTACCTCATAGTATTATACTTAAAGTGTATGGGAAAATAAATTAGTAAAGGATTACATCATCAGTGTAGATCTCCCACTTACATGTTCATACCTCAATATTGAAGAGGACCATGATGTCATCATTTAGTGACTCTGTGGTTCTATTGGTAGCTGATCAAGCCAGACTGGGCCTGAAAGTGTCTGTCACAATATGGCAACTCAGATCGGGAGACTGATTAGATGCTGAAATTTGCTGTTACTGCTTTCTTTGTGCCCGGCTTTCTTTTGCATTGGCGAGACATCTTTTCTCATAAACATAAGGAGCCAGAGCCGATTTTAGGGCATGTGACTCACAGTTGTCTGTGTTGATAAAAATGTTTCTCAGGGAGACTGTCAGAGTGTTGTTGTAGCACTTCTTTAACCACCAACTGAGTGTGGTATGCATTCCTCTGGCATATATATGATATGGCCAGCCCAATTTAGCTGGGCATTGCATAGTGTGGTGCAAATGCTTGTCACACCAGACTGTTGTCAGGGATCTTGTCTTGCCATCTAATGTTCAGGATGTTTCAAAGGCAGCTCATGTGAAAATAATTGAGTTTTTGGCATGGTAACTGTAGACTGTACAGGACTGTGGCAGTATAGACTTTGAGTTTTGCTGCCCACTTATTCCTTGCTGCTTCCAAACCAAAAAGTGGAGTTGGGAAAAGATGGCACTGGCTTTGGCGATCCCGGCATTGTTTGCATCATCTATGTGCACAGTCTGAGAAAGTGTGCTGCCAAGGTAGGTGAACTGGTCAACTGAATTTAACTTTTGCCCACTGAGGGTGATAAGGGGCTAATTGAAAGGCTCACCCGAGGATGGCTGGAGCATCACTTCTGGCTTTTTGTTAGAGATAGTGAGGACAAAATTGGAGCATGCACATTGGAATAAGTCAAGGCTACGTTGTATATGTGTTTGTGAGCTAGTGTTTAGAGGACAGTCATTCACAAACAGAAAGTCATGGATTGTTTCTCTCTCTACCTTTGTTTTGGCTTTGAGTCCTCACACATTGTCACACAGTCTTACATTTTCCATCATATAACATAGCGGAAAATGTAAGACTGAAGGGACTAGCAGTGAGAACGCAGTCTTTTTTCACATCATTTGTAATGACAAATGGCTATGAGATTTCACCATCATCCCGGGTGCGAACTAACATGCCATCATGAAGCTTACCATTTTGATGAACCTTCTCTGAACATCCAAACTTTGCCATGAATTCCTACAGCATTGTGGCTTACTGTGTCATTTGCTTTGGTCAGCTTGTGGTGACCAAGACTTACTAGGTGTCTCACCATGCTCTGAGCTTTCTACAGTGCTTTTCTGTCTTTTCCTTCCTACCCATTGAACCATCTAATGGTTTGCTCCACATAATCTGCCAAATACAGACTGCACGTATTTAAGGGCATATATGCCCTGTCACACTGACTACCAGAACGCTGACAAGGAAAAGACTCATGGAGGGCAGGTATGTCTGGCTTCCTGTACAGATCCATGTGGATCTACACCACTGCCTAGAGATCTCCCATAGGTAGAGGTTAAAGATCGCCCATAGGTAGAGGTTAATTCTAATGTGTCAAAATAAAAAGAAGATTAGGAGCATAACATTTTGCCTTATGAGTCTAAATTAGACATTGTGTTTTTAAGCTCTTTTTCTGTCATTCTCAAAATAAAGTCTTACTAAACTTTATTAATGAGAATTTGGTATTATACCTTGATTAAGGGTCTTTTGAACTAAAATACATGTCTGTATAAGCAATTCCAGTCTGCTAATCGATGTGTTGATTTATTCAGTGTGAAACTACAAATCGATTTCAAATTTGTGGAAAGTGAGAGCCTATCCAATAAGCACTGGCTGCAAGGTGGGAAACAACCCAACACTGGTCACACACAGGCATACACCCACACTCACTTCCAATTTATAGTCTTCAGATTATGGAATTTGTATGTCCTTGGTGATGTAAAACTGGAGTACACCTGCAGACTTAAGGAGAAAGAGAATACTCCAAAAAGTAAACTACTTGGATAAGGACTGAAATGAATGCAATTCATTTATATTTGTTATGATGTGAGTTTAGCTGTTTATTTTTTCCTCATTTTGATACTCAGGTCTAGGTCAAGGATTCTATTTCTGTCAATATTTGTTTGATTTTCCTAATTTGTTCAGGAGTTTTTTTTTTTTTTTTAATTTCTTGGACACCATTTCAAGTGACCACAATCACCCCCATTTTTGATACATATCACCATTTTGGACACTAGTCCTCAGGACAGCTCCCCACATATCTAAGAGCATGTTCTCAGTGGTTGCAACATCATTAAAAAAATCCACTGAAAGTTCATTTCCATTTGACTTTCTCTGGTTTTTGGCTTGTTGGTTGTGCCTTTTTGATCTTAGTTTTGACATGTTTCTGTTTCACTCTTCTCCTGGTCCTCTCCAAAAACCTTCCCAGTTTGCTGACTGAGTAAGATAATGCCTAAACCTTAATCCTAACCATAGTGTAAGGATGTTTTGTAAAAATGATGAACAGATATGCTTTGAAATGGGCCTTTTGAGAAAGATGCAAATAACTGAACATATCACGTAACATGACTGACGTACAGTATAATGCAAAGGAAGCTAAAAGTTATTGAATGTGTGCTTATTGGCTTGTCAACAGAGCAGAGTTGTGAAGATCTGATGATAGATTCTATTTCAAAATGCACAATTGCCGCCTGCACAGGCCAAAAAATGGGCAAAGGCTTTTATATTGCAATGATCAAAAATGTTCACAACAGAGAGCTATTTAAAAAACTACTCTCATAAACAAAACAAAGTTCCTTATATTTAATTATTTATTGCAAGGATTCAAAAGGACTGATAAAAAACAAATAAGGAACAACAAAATCAAGGAATGAAAAAGTGAACAAATACAAAAACCAACAACTAGAAACAGCACCTTAATTTAAAAGCAAGGGTTAAAACCAGAAAATCGAATTAAAAGAGAAAAGTGTAAACCACAAAAGAGAAAACAATCTCAGAGGTGTAGAATCCATAATAACAGCTGCGAGTTCCTCAGCTGGGGTGTCAGGTGGACCCGCCCCACTAGGCTCAACATACAGACTACAAGTAACATAACCAGAAGGAAAGGGAGCCACCAAACTAACAATATTCATGAACTCAAAATTATTAATAAAATATTAATCAAATCATACAACACAAAAAAGAAACAAAAAACAATAACAGAATAATATGCAAAAGACAACAAAAAATGCAATAAACAGAAAGACACCCTTGAACTGGGGTAAAACCTTGGCATAACTGTGACATTTCTCTTTTGCTGTATACTGTCAATTGAACACAGCATGCCTGTTTCCATTCCATTCCCTTCGATGTTTGAGCAGCACAAGCCAGAGCTGAACTGGTACTTTTAGAGATCAAATATTGTATGATTCCTTCTGTGTTTAGACAATTATTAATTATTGTTTAGTTAAGTTTTGTATAATTTGACAAAATAAAAAAGAAAAGAATGCATAAGAAGTAACACTTGGTTGCTGCAAAAATAAAAAAATGATCTGCCTTGATTATTTAATGCACATAAGGATACACTTTATTATTATTATTTATAAATTCAACAAACAACAGGATAAGCAGTAAGTGTATGAAATACACTGCTACTTATAAAACTCATAGATAGCAATATTCCTTCTGTGATTTACTTTGGCTAATTGACACTGCCTTCAGTTATCAAAAGATCTGGTTCTGGATGAAAACAGCAAGCATGCTTAAATGTGAACAATGTTCAGATTTCATAAAGCAGTTTAAGGTACAGTTTTTTATGTTGTAAGAAGTGACCAAGCAGTTCATTGGTGGCCATTTGTCAATGATGGCATTAGGAATAGTAATCCATTACACTATAGACTCACTTTTGTCCCTGGTGGGACTATGATCACATAAAATTTGTTCCTAATTGTTATTATTGTAAGTAATTTTAAATTGAAAGTTTAGCAAAACATATGTGGTATGCACCGAAACAACAGTCTGACTGATACATCTTAAAAACAGAAAGACACACTGTAGCACTTTATTGATAAGCTGTTACTGTGTGTTAATTTTTCCTTACACTAACATTATTGCCAGATATTGATCTGGAACATATTTGTGAGTAAAAAAGCTGAGACTTGGTACAAGTTATTTTAATTTTAAGTGCCCCTAAATTGTTTGCAGTCATTTTTACCAGTGTCAGTTTAATTTATTGTTGAATATTTATCATTTATGGTACTTAAAATTTGCATTCCTGCTAATTCCATTAAAAATGTGCACATGTTGCATTGGTTTAAATGTAAATGGTTATCCATGACTAGACATGCAATTGAATTCAAAGGTTTTCTTCAAAGCAGACAAGATATTTGCATAACCTTGCCTTTCTCACAATTTTAAGGTCATGTCTACTGGGTATATGTTTTGTAAATGAAGGCCAAAGTCTGCTGATGATAATCTGTTTTAATAGGAAAAGATTTTTCATATCACAAAATTTTAGTATTTCTTGTACTTCAGGCTTTTTTTTTACTCTATCTATCTATCTATCTATCTATCTATCTATCTATCTATCTATCTATCTATCAGTTAGGAGACCTGGGTTTTGCTTCCCCGTGTCTGTGTGAGTTTCCTCCAGGTGCTCCGACTTCATCCCACAGTCCAAAGACGTGCAGATTAGGTGCATTGGCAATCCTAAATTATGCCTAGTGTGTGCTTGGTGTGTGGGTGTGTGTGTGTGTGTGTGTGCCCTGCAGTGACGATTGGTTCCTGCCTTGCGTCCTGTGCTGGCTGGGATTGGCTTCAGCAGACCCCCCGTGACCCTACTATCTATCTATCCACTTCCTTCATAAAATTATGCAATGCATATTGTCAGGATCATCTGCAAATGTGCAATCATCATAAAGTAGTCATCTTAAATATTATGACAAAGAAGAAAAGATTCAATGTTAACAGTCTACCCTAGACAAAACTACTTTTTTTTTCTTAGGAAATGTAATGTAGCTTTTAAAATTTCTAAAGAAACCAAATAAACCTTTTAAATAGATGGAAAAATAATTTAGCTTCAGGAATTGGTTTCTACAAATGAAATGAGCTAAAAACAGCAGCGGCCACCTACACAATATGTAGAAAAGTCCTGAATTGTAAGGTTAAAATAATATGGGCGTTTCAAATCTTGTACAGTACATATAGCATATTTAGAAACAATCCTGTATGTAATAGAAATTATCTTGTATCAATAATAAACTATGTTGGACATATGAGATTGGAGGCCCTAATATATTGCTTCACCTTTTTGTTCAGGGCTCCAGTGTAATATGAAATACAGAAGATGTATACAGTGAATTCAGGGAATATTCAAACCCTTACACATTCTGCACGTTGTACTGTGGTATAGATTTTATTGATGAGTAAATGTATCATTTTAAAATTAATTCTGCAACACAATAAAGTGTGTAGAAAGTGAAAGGGTCTGAATGCTTTCTGAATCCACCGTAAATCTAATGTGCTTGATTTACGAAGGGTAAGTGCAAATACCAGTTCCATTGTATTTGTGACATATGGCAATTAAGCAACCAACCTATTGTATATTACCTCTTAAGATATCCAGGATGTTTGATTATAGTAATGAAGATATTTTACAGTTAGAACATTGCTCTAACTGACAATTAAATATCTGAGAAATTAAAATCTCAGTTTTTAAACTGGTCACTTGGAAAAGAAACACTATCCAGTTACTTTTGTAGTTTTAGCTGCATGCAGCACTGCCTCTATAATGACACATGGTTGTCAAACCTAATTTACTTCTTAAAAGTCTTTCTACTCTTGGCAGATGCTACAAAAGTAATTAAGCAACTGTGGCCTAATAAACAAAAATGTAAAAAATACCTGTATCAGTCAACAACAACAACAAAAAAAAAATTATATGTCTCGTAAGAAAATTTTAAATGTACTTTATTTTAAACACCATTATATCTACACCCTAAAATCACATTTAAGGCCAGGAGGTGACTTATTAAATGCAACATGGCCACCTTAAGCTGTTTGAGGTGTATACAAGTTCAAGCCAATAATTATCATTACTTTTGCAATGGTTTTGTTTCAGTGGCGTAGCGTAGTGGGGGCGGCAGGGGCGGCCCGCCCCGGGCGGCACTTTTAGGGGGCGGCAAAGAATTACTGCATATTTTAGTCTTTTAAATTGAAATACCTAAATAACGGGGCGGCTGACACCCACGCTACGCCATTGTTTTGTTTGGGCTGGCTGTATGGAATTTCCTGTACACATATGAAAATGATGGTGTGTCTGTGGTCACAAGGTTCAGTCTTGGTCAATCAATTTCACTTGTTTTCTGTGAGTAAATGTGGCCCTTCCACTCTCCATTTGCTCTAAAGAAGAGTAGCAAACAGTGATCTGTTTTTTATTATGGAGTGAAGATGTACCGTGGACTAAAATAGAAGGATTTCTACAAGATATTGAGACGGTGTACTACCAGTGTTTATGAATGGATTGAGGTGTTCAAAAATATTAAGCACAAAGTAAGAGCAGGATGCCCACCTATGTCAACTCCCCATGACAACATTAAACAAGTCCATACCATGATTCTGAGAAATGAACAATGATTTCTGCCCTGGCATACCTTCAGGTTTCAAATACAGAAGAGAAACTGCAAAAAGTCAAGAAGAGACAAGCAACGTATGATCCGTACTGAAAAAGACAAACTCATGCTCCCCCCTTCTAAGACTCAACAACCATCTGTGACTATGTGCCCTAAAGGTGTAAAGAGTGTACTGGAAGTAGGTACTACATTTTTACTTATACAGTATAAGAGAGAGGTTTTGAAGGAGGAGCAGCAGGCCAGAAGAGAGTCATTAAGGTGAATCACAAGGCTCCAAGATGGCACATGAGATATCATAGACAGCAATTGTCTGTTTAATGTCTTTCAAAGGCTTTACCCAAACATACAGCTAAGTATGGTGATTGCCAAATAAATGACCCGAAGATAGGGTTTAAAGATTCCTCATAGTGAAAAGTCTTTTAAGCATGTAACCAGAAGGTGAATTTTGACAAAGGCTTAACTGGTAGTGTGTTCAGAGCAGAAACTGAATCAGCAAAATAGGGGTCATTATGGCAGGTGCCAGGGACACTGTGATATGTGTATTGAGAGCAGCAGCCCAGGTACTGTTTTCATGCACTGCAATGTCATGGGTATATTGTGAATGGGCAAATAACCAAAAAACAAACATTTAGCCAATGGCAATCATGTAATCGTAAAAAGTCTGTTGAATAAAGGGGCTGACAGAAGCTGTCACAGCTTGTAAAGAGTAACAGATGGGCTACAGTCAGTCAACTAACAGCTGAGTATAACAGCAGAGGCTTATCAAAAATAATTTGTCGTGTTTAATTTTTCTCTCTTTCGTTTCTTTGACTTGTCATACCTCCTAGAAAATTATTTTTGAGTGTGGTCTTGTTACACCAGTGTGAGATTTTCATTTTGTCTTCATTCTTCTCAGTTAATTTATATGAACAGGTGAAAACCTTGCAAGAAAGTTGCAAGAAGAGCTTGCAATATATGGAAACTCAATTTGCATTGAGTTACATAGTTATAAGTTTAAAATGATTAGCAAAAAAATATTATCATAATCATCCATCCATCCATCCATTATCCAACCTGCTATATCCTAAATACAGTGTCATGGGGGTCTGCTGGATCCAATCCCAGCCAACACAGGGCGCAAGGCAGGAAACAAACCCCGGGTAGGGCGCTAGCCCACTGTAGTGTCATAATCATATATTTCATAATAATTTTTTTTAGCTTTTGATTTCCTGATGAGGGTCGTGGTAACAACACACTGAGCTGAGCTGATCAGGCATTTCTATTCCAAGCAACTTCAGTCCAGCCCTTCCAGGATAATAACCGCCAGATACCCCAGAGCCATCATGGTACATAATTACTCTAGAATGCTCTGGATCTGTCCCTTTTTTTTTTCTCGCACTGGGTTGTTCAATGTGTATCTCCTGTAGTAGGTGCCCTAGGGGCATTCTAAGTACATGTCTAAACTGGATCTTTTCAATATGAGAAGAACTGGTTCAACTTTGAGTTACTTCACAATTACTAAGCTCCTTAACCTGTCACAAATAGTGTGCCCAACAACCCTGTGCGGGAACCTCATTCTGGCTACTTGTTCATACAATTTTATTCTTTCAGTCACTACTTGGATTTCATGATCATATGTGAATACGGAGATGTGGATGGACCAGTAATTTGACTGTTTAGCCCATGGATTACTACATGCTTCGCTATTTTGGTCAAATATAACGATTAATTGTTGAATCTCATGATCACCTCTCCCCTTACTTGTAAACAAGACCCTGAAGCAGGGGCACAGTTTAAGTTTTAATCTGTCCCAAAGACAGATGCACTATGTTAGTAAGATAAAACTCCAATAGTGGGTACTTTTTTCCTCTTTTTTCACACAGCACACACACCAATGTGACTAAATCTTATATATAAACGTCTACACATGGAAGTGTGTGTGGCTGCCTGTCCGGCCCGGAGTGCGAGGTGGCCCAGAAGTGCGAGGCTACAGCATGATGCTCAGAGAAAGCAACTCTGTTGCCAAAGTGAAATCGCTGACAAAAGAGAAACTCGCTTAGCCGCTAATACACAAGCGAAATGAGCACATCGGTAAAACGAAACTTCTGAGGAGACAGAAACTCGCTTAAACGCTGACAGACAACGGAGGCGAGCACATCGGCAAAACGAAACTGCCAAGTAAAGAGAATCTTGCTTAGCCGCTAATGGTTTCTAGTTTCTAGGAGCCCAGGCTTTTTATAGTACGGGCTTACACAGCTAATATTTAATAAACAAGAATGTGTATTTGATGAAGTGAATAAAAGATTACAAATGGTCCAAGTATCAAAACCATTAAACCAATCCTAGAACACTCCCGAATGCCACACCATGCCTATGTGTTCTAACTTGTTTAAAAAATAAGAAAGTACTTATTTTGCCAAAACTGCAGTAAGAAGATAAACTAAAAAACATTTGGCATTTAAATGCTGTAGTTTCTTAGTTTTTAAGTTTTACATATGTTAATGTAAATATGATTTAGTCTATATTGTTACTTTTTATTATGAAAAATGTATGATATTTGACTTGGGGCTATGATGCAAATAAAGCAAAAAAAAATCAATTTATTTTATGGTTCCCCTGCTCCTCCATCCCACGCCAAAATGCCCTGAAGTACTTAAACTCAGCAACTCTGTGAAGCTGCTCACCCCTTACCTGCAGAGAATATGGCACTCTTATCTGGAAGATGACAATGACCTCAGAGTTCAAAATGCTGCTTCTCATGCCCAAACATGACCCTCAGCTGCATAATGTTTGACCTCACATCAGAGATCAAAGGCTGTAGGAGCCAAGAGGAAAGCCTAATCTGCAAAAAACTAACCCATGGGATCACAAACTGAATGTGTTACAGACCTCAGCTCCATCTTGATATCTCATCAATGGAAATATGAACAAAAGAGAATCCTTGTCAACACTCAACAATACTGACCAATACATGGTATCTGGATTGGCAAATTTCTATGATTCCTTATAAACAAAAAGAACTGGTCTGGACTGAATCTGAATTTTTCTCCTGGATCTGAAGTTCATCAAGATAGAGCCTTCATTTGTTAGAGGAATGTGAAATCACCCAAGAATTATTGTGAGCATCAGAAAGTACCAGGAATAGTAAACAAAAACAGAATGTGTAGTCCAGGACAGATAAGGATCAGAACTATGAGAGCAACCAAAACAATGCAACCAGAAATTGAAGGGGCTACAAAAACTCAGATCTCAAAGACAGAACAAAGTAATAATCAAAACAATCCTATTGCTAAGGCCTACTTGAGAAAGCTATCACTAGAAACTCAAAAATGTTGCTATATATACATTGGGACAGTTCTGTATGTGCTTCCCACCATATTTATACCATCACATCCTGACGTATAAAGAAGGAAAAATATGACAGTAATAAAAAACAACTTTGTAAATCCAAATTCAAACAAAAATTAAATATCAGAAATAAAATTCACGTGTCAGTTGCTCAACATGGACAAAAACATATCTATAAACTTGACCATTCCAGTGGAACCATCAATAATCGGTACACACCCTTTTGTCCCACTTCTTAAAACAGATTGTCAGTCCTGAGGCACTGCCCCAGCCATCCACACAACAATGAGAAGGTGTACTAGTTTAAACACCCCCGAAATATCCAGTGCTTTGAACATTTCAATAAAATCTCAATCATCTTTACATCCTTACCACTACAGTGTTTTTGAACTACCAAAGTGACTTTAGCAACAGACATAAACCAAAACCAAACTACAACAAAGTTCGTACTAGTTTCAAAGTTATGTAACTGTTTGCCAGAACTTCTTTGAAGCCATCTGAAAGTCAGTCTCCATAGCCACACCATACTCTACGCACACATAGGCCTTTACTTTGGCTACTGTTGCCAGTGCCACCTTTATGATCTGTCAGATCTAGAGACTTTCCTGCTAAAATTGAATGGAAGGACTCATTCCTCAACACGGCACCTTACCTTACTACATTTGTTCATCAATGGGTTTTCTCTGTAAGAGGAAACTGCAAACATTTGGCCATAACTCCTTGCAGCTGACGCTACTACTGATGTCTGGAACAGGATCCATTCAGACTCCACACCTCAGTTCCTTCTTGAGGTGCTTGAGAAGCACTTCTGTGGATGTAAGTTCACTTCATTCTGAATCTCAGAACCAACTCTAACATTACATCTCTCAAGTAGGAGTCTGTGAAATTCCTCATACCTGCTCAGGTGCTATAGTCAATGTTGTGTGTAAGTTCAGCTTTATCTACTTGGTTATTAAAACCTTAAATTTGAGTTTCAGTCCCTTATCAATTGGAGAAGTTACTTTCCTGAAACTCAACTAGCATTGTACGTGACACGTACCCTTTGCCTTGTAGGTGGTTAACACTCATGTCTGCTCCATGAAGTTGTTTTGGACTGAGCAATGCTGGCCTATAGGGATCACTCAGCAAGCATCACTCCAATCCCTGGCTCCAGGAGGGAGATCTGTTATCCTCATTCCTAGAAAGATTTTTTTATATTTAATTGCAACATTCCTGAGGGTAAGTTACAAATTGTTCTTTTTCTGACCTCTCTTATTAGACCCATTGCTATATGTAGAGTACAGCAATGTACAGCAGCTCAGAGATTTTTTAAGGCACATATGCCTCCTTCCTATAATGCCAAGCTCATAATCCAAAGGGTGAGGGGGATAAAAAATTATCAATATGTTAAAATATTAAACAATGAAAAACAGTTTATGAAAAGAATATTTCTAAGGCTCTGCGGTGGGTTGGCACCCTGCCCAGGATTGGTTCCTGCCTTGTGCCCTGTGTTGGCTGGGATTGGCTCCAGCAGACCCCCGTGACCCTGTTCGGATTCAGCGGGTTGGATAATGGATGGATATTTCTAAGGCTACTGTCATAATATTAATTTTCTTCAACCCCACAGCAATAAAAAAACATTCCAAGAAACCAACTGGCAGCACTGGGAACAAGGCAGGAATCAATCTTGTACAATCCACACCATTGTAGGGCGCACTCACATGCACACCTATGCTCACAGATGAGACAGATGATAGAAAAGTGCCAAGTTTCCCAAATATAGTTGTAGATGCTCCAAATAAATTACTTTTCCTAAAGATACAAAACTAATATAAAACCTGTTTTAATAAAGATATATTCAGACTATCAAGCAGTTACCTATCGAAAAACTCTGAGCAGACAATTTGCTGGCATAGCTATGAAGTTTAAATCTTACTGCAGCCTAAAGCGACTCTTTAAAATGGTCTGTTTGAAAGGTAGAAATACATACTGTGCCCTGAAGCGACTCTTTAAACTGGTTTGTTTGAAAGGTAGAAATAGTTACCGTGGATTGACAACTTGTGGTGAACTCTTTATGCACAAGTTCTTTAGGCTTGCTTTTATATGTTCCGCCTCCCTATGTCGAACATTCATGGTGAGCAGGGGGAAACACTTAAAAGGGCATTGAGAACTCAAAAGTGCCTACAAGCCTGTTCTGTTCTCTTTTTAGCCAGCATTGTTAAAAGAAGAAGATACATATAGAAGATCAGTTCCCTGTTCTTCTTTAATAAACAAGCAACTCTGCCTGAGAGGCTGCTCCTGTTGTCCCTGAGTGAGACTACAATGCTGTAAAAGTAAGGCATTAACAAATAGGTAAGACATTATAAAACACATACATAAAAGCTAGCTTTGAATTCACAGGTTAAGGAAGACAATCACAAAGTCAAGGCAATGGAAGATCCTTCTATCTATAAAGTCCCACTTAATTATTATCTTGAATCTCCAGGAATTTGTAATGTTCCCATACAGGGTTACATTTTACTTTAATTTTCACCTGTCCATGCCTAGAATGGTAGCAGGTGTGAAATCTAAAATTCAAAAAGGAGCCCAGTCTATCTGCTTTTTGGTGTCCATCTGCTTTATCTTGGATAGGAAAGCAGCCACCTGTCTGTAGGTATTAAGGGAAAACAAAACAAACACAACTTTGCAAAATTGGTTATTTTTTTCCTCTTATGGTATCTGTAAAATATAAATTCTAATATTGCCATCACAGATTGTTATTGGTTTACTTTATTAAACTGAAATATGAATATCTGATTTATTCTTTTTCTGCATATTGCATTTTTTATTAACATTTTTACTTTTTATTACAAAGCAAAGAATCTTTCTGCTATGTCCCAGAATACCATAATGCACACAAATATGTTTGCATTAAGTGTGCATGCAACAGTGAAAAACAAGAAATTCTGAAAGAAAAATGTTTACTGTTTTTTCCCCACTTTCTTCTAGTTCTGGTGCTCTTTCTCAAGTGCTGCTCTCCTTTTTTATTTTACCAGAATAACTCTGAGAACTGAGGCACCGAGCCACTTTTGTTAAACCTGTATAGTTATTAAAAAGAATGATGGATAAAATATAGATGCAATTTTAATATCATGGCTATTAACTGTTTCATTCCACTCAAGTGTATTGTATAAATAAGCATTAAGTGTATGCCCAAGGGGTGGCAGGGTCATGTAGTGGTTAGGGCTTTTGCTGCATAGATCCAGCATTTTGGGATCAAGCCCTGAGTTCAGTTCTTGTCTATATTCTCCTCATGTCAGCATTGCTTTCCTCTAGCATTGATGAATCTGACTTTACTATGGGCCTTGTGATGGATCAGAGTACCTTCTGTGTTGGCTCCTGCCTTGCTGCTAATGTTATGTTGCTAATGAAACTTGATTGAGGGGGGTTATATATTACAAAAAATTGCTCTGGGACAATTTGACAAATATTGTGACAGATTTAACAGAAGTCAGTAACTAATGTGATTTACAAGTTTTAAACCCCCCTCCTACAAGTATTGTACATAGGTTAATAACAGTGTGGTAGAAGACTCATTCTTTTAAGAGTCTCAGCTTATCTGTCATCCTTTTCACCATCAGCCAGTCAGAGCAAAACCTGGAAGACTGAGCATGACCTCACCACCCTTTCCAGTCTGTCCAGTTTAAAACACAGTGTAAACAAGAAAAAAAACATCAATTGAAAGATGAAAAGGGTAGATCTTTCTGCTGCTTTAGATGTGGCATCGTCTAAGTTCTATGATTTCAACCAGCATGTTAACAAACATGGCCTGATGCCCAAAACCTTCTTGACTCTCTTATATTGTATTTTTACATCACCCACACAGTAGTCAAGATTATATAACACTGCTTAACATCTGTTTTGTGACCCTGCTTAGTTCAGCTCAGTGTCCCAGGAGGTTTGGAACTACCTATCATTCCTGGTCAGGGTGCAGATCCATCACAAGTCTCACTAAATCATTCACACTGCGCCAATGTATACATTCTAGTTAAACTTTGAGTACCCAGAGAAAAGCTTCACAAAATCAAGAAGAGAACAGATAAATGTCACACCAGTGCTGACCTGGCAAGATCTGAACCCAGCTTCCTGGAAGAGTAAGGCAAGTGTGTCACCATGCTGCCCCTTAGTACATTGTTTTACTTTTAATTTTTTTTTCGGTCAAAATAATAATAACTTAAGTTAGTTAGTATAATTACTAAAGAAAATGAAATAAATTAAATTTTTTTCCATTGTCCTAAAAATATTCAGACGTTTTTCTTCTTTGCATAAACAGTTGGTGTCCACTTTTTTGTTCCAATGAGCCTTTTCAAGGTATTATTAGCCATTAGGCATTCTTGGACTGGATATGACAATTAAGAGCAACTCCTAATTAATAGCACCACATCAATTAAAATTATTAAAGGGATTAAGAAGGGTGAAGTGTTTATCACAAGGAGTTCAAGGAGCTGCTGCTGTTTTAAGGAGATAACATGTATAGAAAAAAATGCACTGAGCTGCCCAAGCTTCCATATGTAATTATCATTTGTGTAGTACCTGAAAGTAGTTTGTGTTAATATGGCATACGAATAAAGGAAAATGTGACAACCTGAAGGGCAAGACAGGGTCTAATTGGATGGAGTATTTATATAGATTGCACTTTATTTTTAATTACTGAACCGTTCATGTGAGATGGAGAATAATTTGTTTAAAACCATTTCACTAATTTTCAGGTAAATGTTCAAGTGTGACAATGAAACCTGTTGAAAAACTATTAATTTAATAAGATATGAAAATAGTAGTTACATAGTTGAAGTGGTGTTTTGTCTTGGTAGAGTCCTATGTGACTTTGCTTTCCCCTTTTGTACTCTTCATTGTGTAGACTTCATCAGAATGCTTCAAATCACATAGACCTACCACTGTCTATAAGGTATTGTACTTTAGTACTTCTCCCCACCTTCCCTTCTAAATGTATGACCTCAGGCAATTAAGCAGGGTAAACGGACATGCAAGAGTCAAGTTACACATTATAATTATGTATTATTGATCTTCTTCTTCTTTCGGCTGCGCCGTTAGGAGTTGCCACAGCGGATCTTCTTTTTCCATATCTTCCTGTCCTCTGCATCTTGTTCTGTTACACCCATCATCTGCATGTCCTCTCTCACCACATCCATAAACCTTCTCTTAGGCCTTCCTCTGTTCCTCTTCCCTGGCAGCTCTATCCTTAGCATCTTTCTCCCAATATACTCAGCATCTCTCCTCTGCACATGTCCAAACCAATGCAATCTTGCCTCTCTGACTTTGACTCCCAACCATCCAACTTGAGCTGACCCTCTAATGCTCTCATTTCTAATCCTGTCCATCCTCGTGACAGCCAGTGCAAATCTTAGCATCTTTGATTCTGCTACCTTCAGCTCTGTCTCCTGCTTTCTGGTCAGTACCACAATCTCCAACCCATATAACATAGCTGGTGTCACTACCATCCTGTAGACATTCCATTTCACTCTTGTTGATATCTGTCTGTCACAAATTACTCCTGACACTCTTCTCCAACCATTCCACCCTGCCTGCACTCTCTTTTTCACCTCTCTTCCACAATCCCTATTACTCTGTACTGTTGATCCCAAGTATTTAAACTCATCCACCTTCGCCAACTCTACTCCTTGCATCCTTACCATTCCACTGACCTCCCTCTCATTTACACACATGTATTCTGTTTTGTTCCTACTGACCTTCATTCCTCTCCTCTCTAAAGCATATCTCCTCCTCTATTGTATTATTGATAATATTCATAAAACAATATTAATGAAGCAGAGTATATGTGAATATTGGCAACCTTACACATTGATAAATACTAGATGAGTAATTTCAGGTGGCACACAAATGACTTTGGTCAAGTCATCAGTTCTAGTCAGGTTTCTTCAGAAAAGTCTTCATGCCTGTCTTAATATGGCTGCTGATTTGTGCTCCCCACTGTGTTCTCTTCATGGCCATGGTGTGAGAGAGAGAGAGACTGGAATGGGTAAAGGAACCAACTTTATATATTTCTGTCCAAATCCTTAGACCAATAGGGCATTGATACAGAATGGCCTATAATTCAAAACCAATCCAAAACAGCCATGCTTCAGACCAATGGGTGCACATACTGCCATTTGACACCTGCCCTGAAGTAGTGGATAGGCTTATAGAACGCCCCCCATTTGATTAGCTGAAACTTGCCAGCAAGGTAGTTTTATGGCCTTTCTGTGGGGGTTGTCTTATAAAATGTTCTGTTTTGAATCAACCTTGCCAAACCAGTTTGTGGCACCCCTCTCCCCACCCAGAACCCTGCAATAAATTTGACATTCTGAGGGACTTGTTAGTTAGAAATGAAAGTACAACAAGCCTAATGAAGCACTAATATTAAAATTGGTATGTCTATCTTGAAAATAAACACTGTCACACACGTGCGCATGGGAGGCAGCTAAAGGGCTTGAGTGAAGGCAGTTCGGAGGCATGCCGGGATATGGCAGAGTACACTGACTCTTTTTCTCCTTTGCCTGTAGACCATTCCCGGGGGATTCCACCTGGCTCTCCTGACATCACTTCCGGGACCGAGCCAATGAAAGTCGACCACACCAGCTCCGGCCCCTCTGATGTCACGTCCGGCTGCGATCCAATGGTTGAAGACCACATGCTCGATCCTTATGACCTCACTTCCTGTCTTCCCCTTTAAAAAGCTAGCCCTTTTCCCTTTTTCCTCAGTCTTGTTTTGGACTCTGTTGTATGCACTTCAGTGCTGGAATTTGTGATAAAAACGACTTTTGCAGCCAGGATACCATATTACACGGGTGGCTGCCCCAAACCTTTATCTGTCTATGTCTCATTTTTGTGACAACACATACAACATATTCCTAAGCTTATACACAAAACATCACTCCACCACAAGAGGGAAACATGTTGAGTCACCACCAGTTTGGATAGGTAGGCATAGAGAGGTTATGTAGCACGAAGAGTACAAAGTCTGCAGGTTCATGTGCTATGTGATACCTTTTGACTTGAGACAGTGAAGTCCAGCAACTGGCATTCAAGTTTACACAGGCAGCTGCTCCACAATTCTGTTTTTTTATTTTTGTAATTCATATCACTAAACTGAACTGAGTTTTGTGGGTTGTTGCATGAGTAAAAATAAACAATGGGTTGTCAATGGTATGTGGTTTGTGTTTCAGCTTACTGCTCCCCTGACTTGGGTTAGGATTTGGGATTGTTAAATTATTATAATATTCAATAACATACTGTTCTACATTATTCCAAATAGTTTACAATATTTAATCCTCATTAAATAACAAAGACAAAGATTTGACACAGTCACATCTTTTTCAATGGAACTTCCACTATTAATCTACTAAGTGTTACAAGGACAACAGTGTTTTTATTTCTTTGGACCTGACTTGACTTTCAGGATATATGATAAAACTTTAAAAAAAGAGGTTTATTTGGATGGAAAATCTAAATTGCTTGTGTATTTGTGTGCGTGAGTTTGCCCTGTAATGGAATGGTATCCCATCAATTTTTTGCTATTCCTAAACTGAAGAGAAATGGGAAACAGGAATGAAAGGAGTTGAAAACCAGAAAGGCAAAATCTAAACTAAACCATAATCAAAACATACAGTCAAACTTGGATTGAGAATGATCACGTTGGATGATCTTTTAACCTATTTCATTCTGCAAGATGTAACTTGTCTCTGTGGCAAACTGTCTGCTGTTCTACTAGTTTGTTCCTGGATTGTTTGCGTTTGAATTTATGTACATTTTTCTTTGTGGATAATGCCTTATCTCTGCTGGTCTATGATTGCTAAGTGCTCCTCGACATCTGATCCTCCACTGTTAATATAATCTTAATGATAGGAACACTTTCTGTAAGCTCATCCTTTCAGCTGCACTGGCTATTCTACACCTCACACCTTGTGCTCTTCACCATTTATATATTTTTTGTTACTTAAAGAAGTTGTCACGCATGCATGCTGGAGGGATATTCAAGGCACTGTAAATATACATAATACCGTATTTACACGTGTACCACGCGCACATTTTTTCCCAAAAATTAGCATTAGAAAATCAGGTGCGTGTCATACACAAGGAAATGTAATTCTGTAATGTTTACTTCTTGTGCTTGGGCTCTCTCGCTCGCTCTCTCTCTCTCTCTCGCTTGCTTGCGCTCTCGTGCTCTCTCTCGATCGCGGTCTCTCTCTTGCTCACTCGCACACTCACGCTCTCCCTCTCTCGCTTGCTTGCGCTCTCGCGCTCTCTCTCTCGATCTTGCTCTCTCTCTCTCAACACTTCCTATACAATCACAACGCTTGTCGTACACGGGGCAATATGATTTTCGCGGTTTTCTTTGTAAAAATTAGGGTGCGTGTCCTACACGAGGGCGCATGGTACATGAGTAAATACGGTACTATGCAGGAGGATAAAGGATGTGGTTATTAACTCATTCTCACTTTCTGATAAGCCAGGAGATGTCTGTCATCACTTCTTTCCTGGACCCAGAAGTCCCATCTTCTCCACTGGCTCCACTAATTAATGTCTCAAACCAGAAGTCACCACTGTTCATTTGGGAATCAATAACAGAGTTCTAAAGAGCTTTGTTCTGAGGCCTCATGATAAGATCTTGACGGTCACTTTGTATATCATTTTGAAAAATGTTTCTTTGGCTTGTCTCTAGTTAAAAAGTGTTTACCACAATGGTACATAAAATCTTTTTCTGTCTTGGCAGGGCATTTCTACTATATACAAAGTTTTGTAGATTTCATTTTAGATGAATAACGTCAAAAAACCATAATGACAAAATGAAAATATGTTTTCAGAAAGTTGTTTTCAACAACTGAAATCTAAGGTCACAAAAATTCCTTAAAGGGTATCATACTTCTTTAGAATACAAGTTATGATGATTGCAAAATGTCATATATTCCCAAAATGTTGAGTAAACAGTAAAAATGACTAACCTCCTTTTTTGTTAAATTGTTAAACACTTTAAAGTAGGGCCTACCTAAATACTTATATTATTTGATTACAACTATTTAATGGGACCTGAATCAATACTTTGTTTGTTATTGATAAGATTTGCTGAACATCAGTAACACATTTATTAGTCTGTTAACCTTAACAAAAAATTTGTGTTAGGTAGCAGTAAGGGACTGTAACAAGCTCTTAGTGCTACTATTCTAGTGTTACTAAAATCTCTTGTACAGAATACACTTATCATTATGATCTGTAAAACTGCAACTTTTGACAGGGCAAATACCATAAACATTTAAAGAAATTAAAGTATTACAAAACTGTATGCTGATGAGCTCACTTATTTATCTTAAAGGGAGACTATAAAATCAGCAGAGCAAATAGTGTACACACAGATCAATCAAAAATGTACTCATTTCTTTACAATTTCCATGTTTATCCAAATTAACAATGAAAATGATATATTTTGCAATTATCTTTTAATTCATTGAAATGCACATGCGGTATAAAGAGAATGGACTCAATCAATTAAACCTACGCCAAACATTTGTAAACTTAGCTCATGTCCATTTATCTGCAGTGCATTTCTATACAGTGATGCTGATTTGACACATACTTGTAGGTTTCTGGTTATCCTATCATAAGTACTGCTTGCCAAAGAAACAAGTTTACAAGAAGGAAAAAAAGTCTTGCTGACTTTGTTTTATTGTCTTCTACCACTGTTTATATCATTCTAAAATGGTTTAATCAGATGTTTTTGTCAAAAGCACATGAAATGCCACAACTAATCCCATAATACCTTTTAAAAGTATAGCACTGGGTGCATTCTTGTTTCTTTCTGATTGTGAATCTGTACTATATACTTGAAGTCTTTTTCGTTTATCTTTTTCTGTGTGGCCAAAGGGAATGTTTGCTGTAGCATAAAATAAAGAAAATGACATAACAAACGATGAGTTGCCACTCAATGGTATCATTATCAAGTGACGCAGCACTCCGCATGTGGATTTGTTGACAGCTGCCTGTCAATCTGTCTCTTCTTGTCATGTTCATTGTTCACTTTCCTTTTTATCTGTAGATGTATGTGCCATGACTTTCTTCTTGGGCTTTAAAATGTGTATAGGCTCAGCATAATTGGCAGGCCATGACATCCCTCCCTGAAACGTCTTCTCTAAATGGAGCATTTTTCAGGTTTTCTTCACTGAAGGCTTCTGCCTGAATGGAGCTCCGGGCCATCTCAAAGTGCTTGTAATGGCTAATTGTGCCTGTTAGGAGTGGCAATTAGCTGGGAATTTCTCCAGTAGGCAGTTTCAACACCTCCTTCCCCACAAAATTTCATTCAACTAACTAGCTTGGCCTATTGCTGTAAAAAGAGGACGACAGGGCATTATCTGGAAATACTATGAGCTATCACATTAAAAAGAATATACTGATTTAAGTCAACAGAGTATGCCATCTCACATACAGTAAAAAGAATATACTGTACCATGAAAAGGACTCTTTATATAGAATGTTATTTTTAAAGAATAAAAAAATAAAATTTTTTGATTTCAAAATGTCTTTAATATTTATAGACTTTCAAGATTTACGAGTATATACTTTGTCTAAATATTTCTATCTTAACCTCAGACACAACCACACAGACTCCAGTTCTGCGTTATTCACAATTCTTTTTTATTTTTCTGTTTCTTTTCTTCTTCCATTTCCTCCAAGTAAGCTTTGCCCACAACCTCCTGACTCCAATTCCCAGAGTGAGGCGAAGTGGTCTCGGTTTATACTGGAACTGGGAGTGCTTACAGTGCCAAAACATTTAATCCAGGAAGCACTTACAGGTCAGACTGAACACTCATGAACCAGGGGAGTCCTTTTCTGGCGGAGCTCTCTGACAGCGACTGGGGATCTGCGATTGTCCAAACTGGGGACATCCAAGAAAAATATTATCACATATCATGCTGGGGGAAGTCCTGTTGATGGTAGGCAGTTTCCCCAAGTCCATCCATTACAACTTCCCCTGAATGGGAAACAGAGTAGAAGCCAACCCAGCCAGGATAAGCATCCATCCTTAACATTTTCCCATAATGGTCTTCTGAATGGAAAGCATATCCATCCACCTCATCTCTCCATAATGGCCTCCCAACCAGGAAAGGATCCACTGTGCAGCCCAGTCTGGATGCCATTCCATCCAATATATCTCTCACTATATGCTGTATATATATGGTAACATGCATGCAAATAGGGGACAGTTTAAGGACTCTGATAAATATACTATTCCTTCATAAAGCCAGAGGGTGGTGCTGACTAGTGCCTTTCTCTTCCTCTCTTTGAAGCCTAGAAGATTGACATGCATGACAGCTCTGACATCATTTCCGGTTTCCGCCCACCTGGTCCCACCACTTCATGTCGTGGACCTTTATCTCCAGTAGCGACACCATCCTGAATCTATCTGATGGAGACTTCCATCGTTTCATCGTTTTTCATAGTGATTTAACTCAGTTTTATTTAAATATATGGAGTTGGCCCTTTTGTGCCCCAAAGATCTCTAATCTCTCTTGTTTCATCATTACTATGGTGTAGTTGGCAGGATTTTGTGAACATTGCTGACCATTGGAGCAACAGGAGCAGATATGCACCATGATGGCAGAAAACACTGGACCTTAGTGGTCCAGGTAGGGGAAGTATGGACATGGCTTGCTGAGCTGGAGGTATGTATGAGAACCTGTCTCCCTCCTCCAGAGGAACAATTGTGAGATTTGTCCCAGTTATTGTTGCCATTACACCCTGATGTTGAAACACACCACTTCCCGTAATCACTGGGAGATTGTAGAATGGGCTCACATAGTGACGCCATTTCTGAAGGGACAGAAAAAGCAGGCTTATTATGACCTCAATGAGCAAGCTGCAGTAGTGAGTATGACCAACTCAAAGCCAAGGAGTTGCTATGATATGGTGCCAGTCTAAATCATCAGGTGAGGTCATGTAAGGAGTGATGTTTTGACCCTGAGTGGTCAGTGTGTACTCAAGTTTTTGATTTATGGGACAGAGTCAGGCTATGGTTGAAGCCAGATAAAAACTCTCCCAAGGAAATCATGGAGACAGCCAAATGTGAATACTTAATGAATGCCCTCCCCAACTTTCTTGCCTAGCCGACCAATAGGCTTGAAATAACACCCATAGAAACCCTAATAGCAAACCCTTGAGCGACAACGCATGACTTTGCGACTTGAGGGATCAGAACAGCCTGCTGACCGCTGGACAACCTTCACGAGGAGTGTCGCCCTACTTAAGCCTGTCCCGCAGCATCACAAGTCAGGCAGTTGGACCACAGGAGAGGAGCAACATCCCTTCTCGCTGCCGTAAGTGCTGGGAGGAGGGTCACAACATCACCTATTGTCCCAGTTTCAGTTAGCCGATGAAATGCAGTTGGGAGTCGAGGAGAAAGGTACTATTACATGCACCGTTACATCCTTCCTTAAAAAGAGGAATGACACAAACCACCCCTAGTCAAATTCTGGGCATGATTATAGAGAGAGAATCTGTCTCACAAACTGTCTCCATGCCGTATAAACTGCTGGAAGTGGTGCATGGTGCACGTAGTGACTCATTATGATGCAAATGACGTAATGCAGTATCGCACCAAGGCACCTTTGGACATTGCTCTGCCCATTGAGGTCACTCCAGATCCACTTGCTACCTTACATTTCCAGTCCAGGCTTTGTTCAAAAGAGAACAATGGAATGATAATTCCCTTAAGTTTGCCAAGAATGCAGTCGTCCTAACGGCGAACATACATCTTATCCCATGCCATCAGGGCCTCACTTTGTGATTAATAACAATTTATTATATCGTGTAGCCGAGCATGAGGGGAAGGTCAGGTTGTCGTTGTAGTCCTGCAAGCCTTCCAACAGACAGGTTTGTAAACTAGCTCACACCCACCTCCTAGGTGCCCATCTGGGAACCGAAAAGACCCTATAACGTTCCTATTTTATTGGCTGGGCATAAATGAGGAGGTCCGCTGCTTTTCTGCTTCCTGTCCCACTTTTTGACAACCTGTTTGAGTGTATAGAATTAGACATTGTAGGACCCATACAGCCCTCTGCACATGGTCACAAATATATTTTAGTAATTGTAGACTATGCAACACAGTATCCTGACACAATTCCCCAAGACCTGCAATTTCAAAAAATAACGCAAGGGGACTGATAGGAGTCTTTGCATGTGTCAGTATCCCTAAATAAGTCCTTAAAGACCAAGGGACTCCCTTCACCTAGAACATTTTCAAGGAAGTTGCTAAGCTACTATGCATTAAGCACCTAAAAACCTCAGTATATCAACCACAAACTGATGGTTTAGTGGAGCAGTTTAACCAAACTCTCAGACAAATGCTTCACAAGGTATTCAACGAAGAGTGGAGGAATTGGGATCAGGTACAACCCCTTGTACATTTTGCTTATTGGGAAGTTCCCCAAGTCTCCGTGGGCTTCTCCCTGTTTGAGTTACTTTATGGATGACAGCCCTAGAGACTATTGGATATTTTAAAATAGGGCTGGGAAAGAGAAAGGCATTTCCCTCTACCAATATTTTGAAATACATCATGCAATTATATGATAAAATATGGAACGTGTGCAGTCAGCTCAGGCTCGCAATTATGACCATCGTCATCTATTCCGCCACCTGGGAGGAGCATGTGCAGCAGTTTTGTACAGCGCTCCTGACACATAGCAAAGCCAGTCTGCATATTAGCCGGAAAAGTGTTTCTTCCGAATTGGCCAAGGCCAAATATTTAGGCTACGTGGTAGGCAGAGGCACCGTTCATCCACAGTGTGCCAAAGTAAATGCCATCTTGAATTGGCAATGTCTGAAGAACAAGAAACAGGTGCAGGGTTTCTTAGGTTTAGTGGGATACTACCACCGGTTTCTTCCCCGGCTGCAGTGGAAAGAGAAGCCATGGCGATTAAATGGACTATTAACCAGTTGTGTTACTACTTCCTAGGTTGTGAATTCACTCTGGTGACGGACCATGTACCCCTGCAGTGGATGGCACTTCATGAGGAGTTGAATCCTTGTGTAACCAGGTGGTTCTTGGATCTGCAACCTTTTCAATTTAAGGTCATTCGTTGTTGAGGCTCTATGCATGCACACGCCGATGTTCTATCCTGTATTCATGACGTAGCGGTTCGGAATTGTAATAATTGTGCTATTCTTCAGGAAAGCCAGAGGGCACTGTTGACAAATACCTTTTCTCTTCCCCTCTCTGCAAACTGAAAGGCTGACATCCATCTGACATCACTTCCTGTTTCTGCAGCCTGGACCTGCCTCTTCCTGCCAAGGACCTTTAACTCAGGAAGCAACACCATTTTGATGGAGATCTGTGTTGTTTTGACATCTTTCATAGCACTTTAACTCACGTTTTATTTGAATATACAGGGTTGGCCCTCGTGGTGCCCCAAAGATCTCTAATCTCTCTTGTCTCATTATTACTATATATACAGTAAAACCTGTCACTCAATTAACTGTCAGTCTCCATTAACAGTCAGGGCAAATGAAAACCTACCAATTAGTGTAATCTGAAATTAAGTCCTGTGTACTCCCATGGGTCCAGTGTGATTTTCACTTGGGGTCAGAGATGACTGAGTAAAAGCAATTCCAGGTTTTTCATGATGTAAGATGTTAAGGATATAGGTCTCTAGTTATTCCATTCACTGGGTTTACCTTCAAGGTTTAACATTCAACCTTGGATTCTCTTCATTGTTTTCTTCAACTTCCCAAAGATATTAATCTGATCCGTCTGTTTTCATTACTCAGACTTTTTAAATAGGCAAACTCTTTATTTTAAGTGAAACTTTTTTGGAATAAAGCAGCTGTGAAAACCCAAATAAACTGTCATTTTCTATATCAAATGTTGTTAAACTAACAATATGGCTAAATAGAACCCCAAATACAGTAAGTTTGATTAGTGTATCTAATGTGGCATACAAGTGAATGAAACTTCTTAATGCATTGTGAGGTTTTCTCCAGTAGGTAGTCTTAAGGTTTATATTTAAAGGATTCTTTTGTTTGATCATTTTTGGCAACTGTCAGTCTCAACCACATGAATATACCGTACTCTACTTGCATTGGCAATGCCATATCATTTAAGTGATGCTAGCTTTTCCCCACACATTACATTTTATACAAAAGGTTTAGAAAATAGTGAATTCATAAACCATCACCAACAATAATATTTTATTAAGCTTAACCAAGTGAAATAGTCATTTGTATATAACATCTGGCATGTTTTATAATTTGCACTCTGAATATTCTTATTCTCCTTTCTAGCAGTAAAGACATCCATCAGTTTTTTGTGAGCAGTTCTTTTATTTCAGTACTAAGGACAGCTCCTAACCTATTTATTCACCAAGATGGGCAAAATTATTCTTTAAAAACAAATGGCTCTAGGTTATCTCTACAGCTAGTTAGTACTTACAAATCAATACATCAGCTAATTGAATTAGGTTTCACAGCCTTATTCATGCCCTAAACAGCTATACATATTTTTTTTTTTTTTAAATCTGTACCTTGTTCTAGCATTTACTGTCTATTACATTATTGTAACCTAATCCTTCACATTTAAATCTAAATCTCTCATGTGAACTCATACATGCTTACAAATAAAAACTGGTTTGTCAATCGTAGCTTTGCATTCCCATCAAAGAAAAGGTGAAGAATTCTAGACTACGTTCAACTCAAAACTAGATACACTCAGTGGAAGCCTGTGATACAAAATGCTTGAAAACAATTCAAATATGTGCAAGACACATCATATCAGAAAAGGCAATTTTCATATTTTCAGGTACTTTGAACTTAATCAGTAGATAATCAGGAGATCAAATATCAGTTTATTAAACACTGATTAGAAGATTGGTTTCAAGTAAAATTCTCAACTGCTGAGACACATTAGTTTTCTTGTCCCTTTTCACTAACATCATCTACTTTTTTAAAGTAATAACTATTTATTTTGATATTCAATATGTTCAGTATTCAGGTGCTTTTCTGTAGTACTTATTATATGGTGTAAACCTGTTATATTCAGCATTTGTCAATCCATCCATCCTTCCATCACATTTTTGTATCACCATACTTCACTACAGTGTTGTAGTGATCAGCAAATTGTCTCAGTAGCATTTTGCATGTAAAAAAGGAAGTCTGTCACAGGGAACACTTATACCAATGGATAACAGGAAACTATTATTCATACACAATGTTATTTAGCATTATATTTTATGCAACATAATAAACACCATGCAGAGTGTACACAATGCTAGAAAACATCATAACATTCTTAAACCTTCATAAGCCAATTCATGTATTCTGTTAAGGGCAGTGGGTACCATGGTAGTGTCAGGTGCAGGGCAGAAAACCAGCCTTAGGTGGAATGCCAGGCAACCACAGGGCACAGTATGGCACACATTCACACAGGCATTAATTAAAATGCATAGTTAATTTCATATATACATCTTTGGAGTGATGAAACACAAGAGTTCCTTGAGTAAAAAAACATTTAAATACATTATTCTTTGAAGAATGTCATGGTGGTGCATTGCTGTCCCAGATCTACTGAGTCCTAGGTTTGAATCCTGTCCTTGATGTTGTGTTGTGGAGCCTGCTTCTCCTCATGTCTTTGTAATTTCTCTGGTGTTCCTCACACCTCCCAAAGACACGCATTATAGGTGAGTATACTGTGTAATCAGAAGGACTGGTGCCCAATTGAAAAGTGTCTGGCTTCCCAATACCCTAACATGGATGAACAGATAACTATGTAGAATAGAAAATGTTTATGTAAAAAATATTATATATCATCGTTTTGGCAATAACATTTTTTCTATTGGACTTTCTTCTTTTACTTGTAGTCAATTAAAAATAGATTTTAGGCAAGTATGAAAAACATGACATTTTAGCAAGACTCCTCCTTAGAATTAATCAAAGGACACACATTATAATGCCAACCTGATGGTAACATTATACATTATGATGTTAAATGTTGAAGTTATTCTGAACAAAAAGCAGAATTTATAAAAGATCTGTAAAATTCAAAGAAAACATAACAACTGATAATCCTAATATACATTCTCTTCCTTCTCCCAAAGAAAGTTTAAACTATATTTGGTAATTTATAGCACTCTCATTATAATGCAAAGTCCCACACATAATATTTCTTGAAAATATATGGAGTCTTAAAAGCCAATTGTATCTTTTTTAGACATGTCAAAACTGATTGACAACTTTTTTTTTTTGTTCGTTCTTTATTTCGCCTTATACAATTTCTTGTATTAGGAAGTTGTTAGTTTTTGCATACCCCCTGGGGTCAGAGCGCAGGGTCAGCAATTGTACAGCGCCTCGGAGCAATTACGGGTTAAGGGTCTTGCTCAAGGCCCCAGAAGAGTAGGATCTCTTTTGGCAGTGACGGGGATTCGAACCAGCAACCTTCAGGATACCAGCGCAGATCCTTAGCCTTGAGTGGTCACAATTTCTCTAATAAACAAAGAAGTGTGTACATAAAAGATGGCAAAAAGTCACTATTCTGTTTGCTTTAAAGGTAAAGTGAGAGGGGCAAATTGAAGTTCAGGAGAAAATAATTTCCAACTCATTTGCATAAAGTATGCTGGGAAAAAAACTGACTACATTAATCTGAAGGCATTTATATTGTTAGAGAGGGTGCACATTTTGAAGACGTGTGAAATTTAAAGAACATTACTATACTTCAACAGCCTAGTAATATAGAACATGTAAACTACACTATACTGATGCTAAAATGTTGCAGATTATGCTGTATAAAATATCTTATCACATGTGAATTTTAAAAGACAGCAAGTCTCATTTAAGTTCTGCACAAAAGAAAGGAATAATAATGTATAATATGTGTACATATTGCCTGAGATACATTTAGCCCACATTATGAAAGTCAGAATCCCAATTCCAACCAAAATTGTCACAAGCACCCTATCAGATTAACATCAAAGCAATTGATATTTACCAGACAATATCAAAAATTACCATGTGTGATACAAGTCAACATTTGCTCCTTCTTTGTACCTGCAGCAGTGTGTTTAGATAATGGGCTCTGCATTTTGAATAATGATAGGTTTCAGGAATGGAGACATCAAAGCATTAGGATGCTGGCCTGTGTGATGTGATGGCAAAGGCATAATAACAATACAGCTGGCATAATTTTGGAAGTCTGCCTGAGCTGAGTGAATTTCTACAGAATAATAAAAAAAGTTATTAATAGAAATAAATTTAGCTGAAGAAAAGAAACAATAACACCTAATTAAAGTAAAAGACAGTGGGATATGTTATACATATTTCTTTAAATATTTCATTCATGCTTATCTGTTTATGTAACAGGGAGCCCTAAGGCCATCTTTTATCATTTCTATAATATAGAATTGGCTGGAAAGGACAAAAATTTTTGTAATCAATCAATCAATCAATCTGTAGCACATTACATAGAGATTGCATTAAGACTGACAAAAAAGTCTGAGGACAATCATAAGATGCATATTAATCTTACAGTATAGTATAACAACATAAACAGCATTTGCTGAATAGCTACTTTAACAATATTTAATTTCTGAAACAAAGCTGAAGAGAGGTTGTTAAAAAACGTATTAAGTCTTTGTTAAAATTTCTAGTGTGAACAAAAGAAAAGATGTTTCTTAGCTATAGCATAATCACCGACACAGAATGAGCCCCATGAAAGATGCAGAGAGAGATATTCTAAAAGCAAGCGTCAAAGTAAAAAAAAAAAGTGACTGATTACTGAAAGAAACATATCTAGTCTGTAAAATAAGAATAAGAAGGCTGGCAACAGAGAATCTCAACCTCCACACATATTGAGATTCGGTAGAAAGGTGCCACCTTTCTGTGCTTGATTCCTTTAATGTTTATATTTGCATATATTCAGGGTAGCAGCAGGAGGGGTTGTTTTTAAATAAATGTTGTTGATAGACAATGCTTTTTCAAACATGACGTGCCCTGTGTGTGTGTGAGTGATCCCTGCCCATTGGACCATTACATTATTATTCATTTTTAGTCTCTAAATATCAAGAGCAGGCAATTTACAATAAAAAATAAGTTATATTATTAAAACAGAGATGGCTAGTACCCAATTTGATCTGTATTTAAACAGTGTCTTACAATCTTATATGAGAGGTCAACTTCAAGTCAATGCCTGCTTGGACTTTCTGCAGTTGTTAACTTGTTAAACCTCACACACACCATACTAATGGCTGGCCATAGCTGTATTCTCTTTAAAAAAAAGACATCTGGAAATACCATCTGTTGTGCTTAGCTCTAAAGTTATCATGCTGTAGTTAATCCCTGATAAATGGTCAGAATTTTGCAATTTTAAATTAGAAAGAAATGGGAAAATGAAAAATATTGTAAAGCTAAAGTTTTTTGGCATACATTTATTTTACTGAGCCATCATCAACAACTGACATTTTGATTCTAATGACATGTGCCATTGAAAGACTGTTGGGAAAAGATTTTGTTTTTTTTATTTTGATCTGTTCTTATTTAAATGTACTTGATTCTTTAGTAAATTAATTTGGATTTAAAAATTAAGAGCAAATTTTTTATTTTATGATAAAAAAACATCTGCAGCAGCTTTTACACAATTAATTTTAGCTTGCATTATTTTTTGTCATGTAATGTGGTCATGACGATATGGGAATTTTCTAATGCGAGTGAAAAGAATGTTTGCTCTTTGTAAGACAATAAAATAAAATTCTGAAGGAGGTTCAAATTCATAGAGTGATTAAGCAAAATAGTGTTTAATTAATATTTTTGGATTTTTCTACACAATAATGTTTTTTATACTTGTGACTTTTGACATAATATCAAAAAAAAAAGACACAAATGAAACTACAGCTTAATTTTTTAATCGCCAAAACTTTAACCACTATTGTCAAAAGTAGCTAATTGAAATAGCAGGCTATCTTGCCATTTTTTGGTGTGTTTGCATATAATGTGTGAATCATCTATTGTGATAGCCATGTCTGTCTGTCTGTCTGTCTGTCCACATGAAACAACTCTGCCCCATGTCAAATTGTTTCAATTTTCCTTGAGATATCTCAAATAGATCACGCTGTACATAGTTTTAAAATTTCAGAATCTCCCATTGAATTGTACTGCTGAAATTTAAGGGGCACAATTTACAACTTATACTGTTTAAATTTTACCTAGACAGCAGTTACCTCAACTATTTTGTGCAATTAACTCTCTATCACTGATAGGCGCAACTAACAGGAGACAGATTCCCAAACCAAGATAATGAAACTCATGCAGACTGCACGCATAAGTAGGAAGTTGTTGTAACTGACTGCATAAAGATGCAGGACTGCAATACACCATCTGCTAGTCCAGTGAGCCATGTGCAGAAACCACTGCATCAGCAAGTCGTTTCTGTTGTATGAAGTCCTACCAGCAGCTTGAGATGAAGCAGAAGAGAATGAGTACATAGCACCTCACTTCGCCCAATGCTTTAAGTCGTACCAAGTAAGTTAAATGATCTTCCTAGTCATAAAAGTATAAAATGCACACATTCAAAACAAAAAGATATATAAATGAAATTCCCTATGGTGTTATGCACAAGAGTAAATAAATTTGCACTAAAAAAAAACACCCAGCATTATTATGTGCAGATTTCAATGATTCACTATTTCACGATCACTGTAATTTACTAGGGTGAGCAGACATCCTGGTGACACAGAGAGACCCGAGTTCAGGTTATGTCCAGCTGATAAATAACTGAACAATATCATATATCATCATTTTAACAGGCTGCCAATCTAATAAAACATTTCTCTGCTAAAACAAACATTGTCACAATATATTTAGAACAGTACAAACAAAACCGCAAGAGGGACTTCCCATACCCCCTTATTATATGCTATAATAGCATATTCAAAACTTCAACGGGAAAGTTTGATTAAGAAACTTGTGTTAAATTTGAACAGCATTGTGTGGAGGACCAAGAAGCAGACAATAAAAAGAGTACTGCCCTTTGTTTGTTTCCACATCCAGCACTGTGTTGAACCTTATGTGTTAATTTGTGAAACTATTTTTTCCTATACCTTGAGCTCTCTCAGATGATGATGAGATGAAGCAGATATTAAACAAATGAGGATGGGCTTTATGCGTGGGCATGCATGTTACACAAGTGTCCCAATTTGGGACTTTAATGGTAAATTATATCTTCAGAGTGCCGCATTCACCTGATATCTGTAATGGTCACTGGCTGTATTAAAGTTTGCGTTTCACTTCTGTTATTCCCTAACATTTGTCATAACTGAACAGTTAGTCCCATTTCATGAAAATTACTAAGGCCAGACATGCTTACAAACAACGAATGAATTATAAAAGTTTTTTATTAGTATTATTATTATTATTATTATTATTATAGCAATTGCAATTAACAACTGTGTGCGAATAGGGTGTGTGTGTGTGTTTATGTACATGTGAGAGGGCTCTCTATGATAGACCGTAGTCCTGCCCAATCCTATTGATGTGTTCTTTATCCCCTAAAACTAACAGAGACTGTCCTAGAACCTTGCTACTAAACTCAGTTCATTGAAGGCCTGATTACCCTGAGTGGAAAGAAGAAGCCTGAAATGTTCCATCCTTTCTGCTAATATCCCTGTTCTTCGTCAAAGTTTCCTCCTATTGGACCTATCTGTGCTTCATCTCTCCTTCACACAGGGTTGTGCTTACTTTCTTGACATTAACCTTTATATATTTAAGGTGGGTATGTTAATCTTGGCCCTCCTTTTACTGCCAGGAAGTGATGAAAATAAATTGCCTCCAGATGTAAAGTTTATGTTTCTCAGGGACGTATTCATATGTGAGGACAGAGGAGAGCTGGAGACTGAGCAAAGCAATGGACATTCACAGTGGACATTCTACAAGATGGTGAATGATGCACAATTCAAGAAGTTAGATAAAGATCTTGATTTACTGGTCAATTTCCATCCTCAGTATTCACATAATTTTACAATCTATGGTTGAGTAACCAAAAGAAAAACCTACAAGGCTTCGTATACCACTTTTCTGACTACTCAAAGCAAAGACAGAGGGGAACCACTTCAACCACCACCAACATGTAGCATCATCCACATGGATGATGCAACGGCAACAATTTTATGCCAGTACACTAACTATACATTAGCTGTTATGTGGTGAAGAGGTGGGAGAGATTAGTCAGTCAGATATAGGGAGAGGTGATGAGTAGGGGACAAAATGGAATAGAAGACGATGGGCTATTTAGCCAGGATATTGGGATATACCCTACTCTTTTCGAAGGATGCCTGGGGACCTTTTATAATCACAGAGAGTCAGGATGTTGGTTTTACATCTCATTAGAAGGACAGCACCATTTTTACATCACTATGTCCCCGTCACTACACTGAGGCATTAGTATGTAATCAAACACCACAGGGTAAGCATCCCCTGCTGGCCTTATCAACATCTCTTCCAACAGTAACCCATGCTTCTTGCTAGATGGTCTCCCATCCAAGTACTGGCTTGGTCAAGCAGGCTTAGCTTCAGGTGGATTGATTGTTTTGAAGTGCAGGTGGTGTGGTTGAGGCATGGACAAATCAGGTTGAGAAGCTAATGAAATTATATCTGTCAAATAGCCTGGGAGCATCTACAAATTTCACGGAAGAAAAATGCTCTTTCTATAATGTTAAAAGATTTTTATAACAAAATGTCCACACAAACAGTTGTAAATATGATGTTCTTCTAATTCAGTTAAACTATCAGTTTAAGAAAACACTGTGAATATGAAAAGAATAGTTTCTAACTCATAGATTCAAAAATCCATACATTATCAGAACTGTCTTACCCAACTCATTGTTTACATGAGGTCAGCCCTATTTTGGCATGAAAAGCCAAGAATCAACACTGGCACATGGCTCAATCACTCACACACTCACACTCATTCATACCAAAATAATCTGAAGCCACCCATTAACTTAACGCACAGGCTTTAAGATGACAGAGGATAACTGGAGTACTTGAAGAATATCCCATGTAGGCACTGACGAAACACGCAGACTCCACAAGACAGCCACCGACACGATGAACTACTACAATATGTTCCATCATTCATCTGCAATTCAAGGTGGTATAAAGTAAGATATTTCTTAGGCTGTCAAAAAATAAACAATTTCAAATATATCTTTATGGATTAATTTTGAGAACGATCTTAAGGCAGAGGCATATAACTAATAATCAAAGTCAAAAAGACTTGAGCACATTAAAATAAATGGATCCATATCTGTTATTCCCTGGCTTGACAATTTCTTCAAAATTACAAGATAATAAAATGTTATTGTCTATTAATAATAATGTAAAATGGTACTATTGTATTTATAAACACCTCTAAAATGTATCTTACAGTGTGATGAAACAATGTAATTGTCATTGCCTTAATCAGTTTCCTGTAATGTATAATTCAATCCTTTTTTCTTAATTCTAATAAATATTTTATCAACAGTAAGAAAAATGTTTAAACATTGCAAATATTTTGGCTAGGAAACGTGATATTCACTCCCATACACATTAATATATGTGAAAGGAATGCTAGACTAAACAGAGCCTCAGTGTCTAATTGAATCACAATCGTAAATTTAAAATATTAATAAGGATGGGTAATTTTTACTTCTTTCATACTTCATAAATTCTTTTGTGGCACCTGATATATTGCTTTGCATTTGGATTTTGATAATATGAAAACCAGAGACTGTTAAACAATTCAAACAACGTTACTACAAATATATTACTCTAACTGCAAGTTTGTTTATTTCCTGAGCTTAAATTAATGTGTGGTCTAGATTTGGAATCATTAATTATAGCACTCGCAGTCTTGATTACATTTCTTTGTTAATATGTTGTTGTATAATATAATTTCAGGTATCCAATTATTTTTTTTTAGTTTACATGTAAAAGAAATTGACATAACTAAATATGAACTGGTTTGCATTTTCTCACTCTATTTATTTGCTACCTCTTATATATTTATTGTTTCTAGCCAAACTTTTGAAGACCAAAGCTTTGCGGCCGTAGCAACTACAAACTTCTTTCCTGAAGATCAGTCATTTTCAAGATGCTTCCTCAAATGATTTAAACCACATTATTATAACTTATCACATATGAGACACTGCACTGCTTCTTTAGGATAGTGCCTCTTCAGTCCCCTCTTCTGTACTGACCAAATACCACAGTTTAAAACAGCATCTGTCAGTCTCAGAAAAAAAAAATTAAATCCGCACAATATGCCCTTGGCCGTCATTCTCAGTCAGTATGATATAGTGTTAGTGACTACAATTATTGATCATTCATGTGTTTCAATGAAGGATCTTACATGGTTTAAGTTACCAAACTGTGTAGCAAAGTCTAGTACTCTGAGGACCTCAACTTGAATAGAGGTTGATAAGCTACATTGGGTTCTTGTCAAAACCTTTCTGATTCTCTTACATTGTTTAATAGGAATAACATTTCTGTTATTAATTTTTCTAAGTTTCTACTGAATTTATTAAGTAAGCTTTTTTATCTATTGTGTTTGTGATTTATATTCCCATTTTTAGCCAAGTTCCTGCTGAAAAATCTCTCCGTTTATCTGTTCTGATTTTTTGACCGTCTGCCTGGATGACTAAGCCAACAAGTTCAGATATGCGTGAGTCTGAACATCTCTACAGCTTTTTATCCTACAGTTCTGAAGATTGAGTGGGTACATCAACTGCTTCCCAGCACAATTTAATTTTTTTGGTAAAACATTTTAAATTAGCCATTGCCTACATGCACTGACCACTCCATTTTCAAAGGGCACAATGAATACAGAGATAAACAAATTCGTATAATAGATTGCAATTTTAACTTTTACAGGGACCACTGTAGAAAATGACTCTTTGACAAATAATCACACTATTCTGCTTTCTTTTCTTTTGATGGTTTCCCACATTTGGACATATTTGTGTTATTTGTAGGAGGGCTATAACGTGTGGCTTTTAACAGCTTGTTATACCAATTGGATTGCTTCATGGTTCATAGTAAATGAACTTTAAGTTACCAGGTTACTTTCATAGGTTATGTGCCAATACTTTGAATATTGAGAGATCAAGTAGATGCCCCTTCCTTTAGTATTTATCCAGATTGACCTTATTTTATACTTGTGATGAATTTGCTTCTTAAATGAGTGGAAAACACAGCAATGGCCAAAACAGAGACAGCTGTAATGGTCAAATTTTTATTGATGAATCAATACTGAAGATTATAAGTAGAAAATAAAATTAAAGGAAACTCATATATTGTGCTCACCACCTACAAAGTTCATTTTCACCGTTAAAACCAAATAATGGTTTATCTGTTTTACTACTGGAGTTAATGTCATTAAAGGGTACCCCCAACAAAACAGGTCTAACACCTCATTAGATATTAAATAGGAGGACCAGTACAACAGCCAGCATTTTTTCCTCCCCTATATTATTCTCAAGTACTTCCAGCAATTATAATATTGCAATACGTATTTATATTTAAGGCAAAAGTTGCTCTTCCTAGCCCATTAGAGATAACAACACGTGAGTTTGAACCTGGGCTATAATAAAGGTCTACAAGCAAAAAAAAAAAAAGTCATACCAGGTACACCATATTAGTAAAACAGCACCGAAACTCAAAGAAAGACTAGACTGGGTCGATGCATCTCACTGCTGAAAGCTTCCATCTCCAGAGGAGGGATCAAGCATCAACCAACTGAAAACTGAAAATCCATTTGATGCAACAAGTTGAAGTTAAAAGGATCCTGGATCACTTAAACAAACAAGACAAATACAGTTTCAAGCTGTTATATGTTGGTAACCTTCGACACCAAAAAGAATAACATAAACCTGTCATAAAACAATGTCCTCAATCTTCATTAGACGTGAATTGTAGGAGGCATTTGTCCGGATCAAGAGTTTTTTGCTTTGCTGCATTGGACCCCAAGGCCTCACTATCATATCATATTAAATACCCAACTATCGAAAAAAAATTGCCATATTTTAAAGTCTATTTTTCTGCAGATTTGAACTGTGGGGTGAGGGGTAATATAAGAAATAAAGTTAGCACAATTAAATTCTTTATATAAGCAACATGTACTTATTGTTTATTTGTAGCTATTGTTTTTAATAATTGAAATAGTCAGTGATTATTCTAAATTTAAATTGTTTTGGATTTAACTTTGTAAGATGAGCGCTTTATAGCGCCCAACCCAACACAGATTGGACACGGGAGGTACCGGTAAAATAAACAAAATATCTATTTTTCTTCACCTGTGGGACATGTCTTCCCCGTGAACCCCACAGGCAACACACAGTCCCAAAGCACAGACAGTAAATCACCACAAGTCAACACACTCTTCTTTTACCACCACTCCTCCCTGACAACCTTGTCCTCCTTCCACCTGACTCTGACCACTGAGTGGTGGTCGCTGGCTCCTCTTATAGTTCACCCAGAAGTGCTCCAGGTGCATGATCACAGAGTTCCGGCTGCACTTCTGGGTGTGATGAACCTGCTGCCCACACAGGCTCAGGAGTCTCAAACGCAGTGCCCCCTGGCAGTGCCAACAGGACCCAACAGGGCTGTACCCAACTCCAATTCCCACGGAGCCCTGTGGGAAACCGAGACACCGCTCCAACCCAGGGGGGCGGCCATCTACCGTCCAGGGGGAGGTATTGCAGTGTCCAGGACTGCTCCTCCTGAATATAGTGTGCAGGGGCGTCCCGGCTGGGCATGGACCCCAGCCACCTGCCACAACTTGTACAACAATAGGGATAATAAAATATAATAAAAATAGCTTGGAAAAATCTGATATGTGGACAAGATGATCCGCTGTGGTGACCCCTAATGGGAGCAGTCGAAAGAAGAAGAAGAAGCTGTGGAGCCGACCCGGACACAGACAGGCGGACATGTTGTTTTTCACCACCACACGTTTTATTTACACAAACTATTTACAATAATTGGCCACTCAGACCCAGTCCAAATAGTGCACACAAACCCCAAACACAGTCCTGGCCACAAATGCCTTCTTCTCGGGCCGCCTCCACACTCTCTTCTGCCTCGTCCTGCTTCCACCTGACTCCAGCCTCGAATGAATGGAGACGGCCCCTTTTATATGGTTCCCGGATGAGCACCAGGTGTTCCCGGCATTCCTCCTCTGGCCACGCCCCAGCGTGGCGGAAGTGCCGGCTGTCCTCCCGGCTGCTCTCCGGGCGCCGTCATAAATCTTCCCCCCAGCACTTCCTGGTGTGGCGGAAGTGCTGGGGTAACAGGTCCCCAAGGCATTGGGGCGCCTCCTGGCGGTGACCACAGGCCCCTACAGGGTGGAGCTTCCATGCCCTGTACCCGTGGCCCCCAAAGCAACCCGGAAGGCAACCCCCACGTGATCCAGGGTGGGCACAGACCCACATCCGGTCCCTCATGATGTCCCGGCCGGGTCATGGCCCCTGGCATCCCTGACAAAGCATAATAATATGGCAAACACCTAGTGCAAAAACAATGTGAAAGAGTAAGTGGTCTTTATTGTTTTTGATTTTAATATTACAGGGTTTTAGGTTTTAACATTAAGAGAAATTTGTTAACTAAGAGCAATTATAGTAAGCCTATGGAACAGTATATTATAGTGTTTTGAGAACAGGAACACTCAGGACCAACGGTCTAACTCTTAATACTACTTAATATTGATACAGTGTAAAATAAAATCTCTTGGGTGCAATATAGAGCAGGTACTTAATATTATGGCTTCTTTGGTGAAAGAAATATCAAAATTGACAAACAAAATGTAATAACTTGGCACAGCAGAGGTAGAGTGTTATATGAAAAGAGTGGCTATAAGTCTGCAGTGTGTAAATTGGAGAGCCTTGGTTCAAAGCAAAGATCCCAGATGGTGGCAGAAGAGTTTTTATATCAGATAAATAAAATGTTATATAAGTTGTAACGTTTCAATTTCACAGTTTTGTTTTCCTGTAATTTACATTTAAAAAGTCGAACGTCTATGAACCATATATTTTCCCAGCACTTTTAAATGAGTAACTGTTTTGGGACCTTTAGATTATCACTGGAGATGTTTTAGGAATGTGACATTTAACTGTGTACAAACTGATATAAATTGAAATATTTTTAAATACATGTAAATAAATATGCTGTATTTTAGGTCAGGGTTTCTTAATTTTTTTTTTTTTTTATTGCGAACCAATCTTACCCTTTTTAATATCTTCAGACCCATTCCTTGTTGAATGCCTGGACAATCCTCAATGTGTGAAGGTTCCACCATAGAGAATAGTTCGTGATTGTCAGGTGGGGTATTGAGGACAATTATCAGAGCAAAATCGATTCCTTAATCAACTAGTGACGACAACCCATTTTGCAAATCATCCATCCATTATATCCTAACTACGGGGTCACAGGGGTCTGCTGGAGCCAATCCCAGCTGCAGGGCACACACACAAACACCATGCACACGCTAGGGACAATTTAGACTTGCCAATGCACCAAACCTGCATGTCTTTGGACTGTGGGAGGAAACCAGAGTACCAGGAGGAAACCCACGCAGACACAGGGAGAACATGCAACTCCACGCAGGGAGCACCTGGGAAGTGAACCCAGGTCTCCTAGCTGTGAGGCAGCAGCGCTACCCACTGTGCCACCATGCCGCCCCCAGCCATGACCATTACCATTACCATTAATTACAACAGTAAATTTTGACTGCACTTTGACAAACCGTGACCCAACCATAGTCAAAGAAACCTGCTTTAGAACCTTGTTCTGTCTTTTTTTGTAAGTCTGCCATATTGCACTGAACAAGAGCACATGGAGCCTCCACTAATTGGTTTAATATAAGGATATTCATCCTGAATTTATTTATAACAATGATTCAAGACTATTCCTTATTTACAGAGTATTATCTCTGACAGCTATATTGTGAATATAGGAATAATTTATTTAAGGCTTCATTCAGTTTTCTGATCTCTCAACTTATAGCATGAGATCCATCAATTATAGTAATATAGTAGTGCATACAGCAATTTATGGAATGTAAATTAATACTACATGGTAAGACAACTATGCAAAACAAGATGAAAAGTCTAGTAAAGATTGATTTTTCAGTATAGACAGATATGATATTGAGAACGTATTTTATATGAGGGGGACCCACAAATTCCTGGAATTGCTCAATAGCAAGGATGGATAGTATAGCTATCAGATTGATTGCTAGATGTCACATGTCTACAATCTGGTTAATCATTCCACCAAATGGCATTGTGCTGACTTGATCAAGTGCATATTTCTGGCATTTATTCTACAATTGTGCAGGTGACTTCTGTAATTTTTTTCTCCAAGCCATTAAGGAAGATTCTCACAAGAGAATGATGGTTGCATTTTTCAACAATGACCGAATTAAGATTTTGTTCTCTGTGGACAGACTGTTAATCAATGACAGTATGTTAAACTGCTGAGGCCTGGTCAGGTTAGGGAGCATTAACTGGTACAGCACTTTACTGTACCCACCACACAATGAAACAGCTCAGGATCCTGGTTCTCAAATCCCAGGCAGACTCGTGGTTCAGTTCCACCCTCCAGAAATGACCCTCTATCTGCCGCAGCCAGGTGTTACGTGGGTATCCCCTTGGCCTGCGAACTGGATCACCCTCAGAGAATCGTGCCACATGGCCGTAGTGCTGTTATTGACCCTCCCTCACAATGCAGGTAATGTGTCTCATTCGAGACTCCATGAGCAATCACAAATTCAACATAAAGTCAAACCAGCAGTACCCAAGGATTCTCCGGAGACACACAATACCAAAGGAGTCCAGTCTTCGTCTTAGGTCACTGGATAGCATTCACATCTCACAACCATATAGCAAGACAGGAAGCACCAGTACTCTAAAGACTTGGACTTTCGTCCTTTTGCATACAGTAGATATCGGGAGCGCCACACACCCCTTTCCAGTGACCTCATTACCACCCATGCTCTCCCAATCCATCTACTGACTTCATAGGAAGAGTCACCAGAGACACGAGTGTCACTGCTGAGATAAGTAAACCTCTCGACCAGGTCAACATTCTCTCTGCAGACAGACACACTGCTGATGGCAGTGCCTAAGAGGTAATTAAAGGCTTAGATCTTGGTTATTATCTGGGACACTCGTAAGCTCAGACACTCAGAATCCTCACTTACTCTCTTGAGAGCCCCGATCAGAGCCTCCATTGACTCTGCTAAGATCACGGCATCGTCAGCAAAATCAAGATCAGTGAATCTTTCTTCACCAACAGATGCCCCACAGCTGCTGGACCCCACAACTCTGTCCAACACCCAGCTGAACAGAGTTCAACACCCATTGTACAGAGTAGGAGCAAGAACACAACCTTGATGAACCCCAGAATCAACTGGGAAAAATGCAGATGTTCTGCCTCCATTCTGCACAGCATTCACAGTATTAATGTACAGGCTGGCCATGATATCCAGCAACATTAAGGGGATCCCGCAAAGTCTCAGGATGTCCCACAGGGCAGCTCAATGAACTGAGTCCAAGGCTTAATGAAAACCGACAAAAGCTCCAAAGAAACTGTGCCGGTATTCACCTTTGCACTTCATGAGAACCCTCAGGGCCAGGATGCAGTCGATGGTAGACTTCTTAGGCATAAAACCAGACTGCTCCATTCACTGGTAGGTGAGCAAGCGATCATGGATCCTATTGAGGACAACTCTAGCAAGGACCTTACTCGGCACCGAGAACAGTGTTGTCCCCCTGTAGTTGCCGCAATCCAGGCCATCACCCTTCCCTTTCCAGATAGGGACGACAAGTCCTGTTTTCAAGTCAGTTTGGATGACTGACAGTTTTGTCAAAAAGGTTTTGACCAAAAGCAAAGTGTTTTTTGCTTTCCACCCTGCATCTTCACCAGATCTCTCTCCCTGTGACTTCTTTTTGCACCCAAAGGTAAAACTGAGAATAAAGTGCAGAGGTTTTGCTACCGTGGAAGAAATCTGGCAAAAAGTACAAGATGCTTTAGACATGGCAACAAGTGATGAGCAAAGAAAATGTTTCCAATAATGGGAGAAACACTGGGACAAGTGTAATGCATCTCAAGGAAAGTACTTTGAAGATGGCTAAAAAGGAATTGTTGCAAGTTTTATGATAAAGTTTTATAACAATTCCAGGATATTTTGGGTACTCCTTCCAGACTTAAAGCAGTTACCAATACTAGATTTTAAACTAAATAAGACCAGATTAAAGAAAATTTGACAAACATATGCACTTTCTCAAAACTGTGCTTAAATGAATGATACAAAACCAAAGTTTTTAGTTACTTTAAAGAACAAAAATATTCTGTAGCTTAGTTATAAAATAAGGAACACAGATTAAACACTGATTCTGCTAATCAAGTAAAGAGAAAAAGAAATAAAATTGAAAATATAGGAAATGAAGTGTTGTGCTCCATTTCTTAAGGTAACTTTGCAGCCTTAAATTGGCATGCATATGTGGAACCATATAAATAAACTGAAGATCAATCAAATGATTTGCTCACATTTCCTAAAGAATTTCTGCTATCAGAACAGACATCTATTAGATGTGTTTATTGAATCATTAATCCGTAACAATAGTATTCTGAACTTGTTATTCAAAATTTAAGCCGGAAAAGTCTAATACTCAAACACCAAAACATAGTATTCAACCTCATATGGCAAGAACCAGGTTATATGCAGCTAGTTATTGCATTGAATTTTATAAACTAAGGTAGATACAAAGTAATGAGTTCAATGCTGGATATGTCTGGAAAAAATGACTACTAAATAAACATATTCTTCCAGATTTTGTGGTTGAGCAACTGTTGGATAATCCATACTGTTTATTTTCTCCCCTCTGTGGCTTCATCCTGTAATTCTTATTGGTCAACAATGCCATGCTTTGTACTCATAATTGTAACTTTTAAATGACAGGGATTAACAACATTAAATATGTTTTAACTCAAATGCACACTCAATAATAACTGTAGTATATTGTAAGTCTGGAATTGTGGGTATTGGGGAGCTATTAGAAAGTAAATAATAATAAGGCTGTGTAACGTGTACTCTGAAATGATCTTAGTAAAAGGACCTGTTAAGTGTATCACTAATAACCTAATCTTCGTCTTCTTCATTTTTATTAGTACAATATTATTGCCCATAGACATAACAATAACAGAAATTAATAAAAGGCATTTGACATGATAAAACAATTTAAATAATAATATCATCAGACCCAGTCACGTGATAAGAGAAGAAGGACAAAAATAGCTGAACTTTTTTTTTTTTTTTTAAGCTGAGCTTCTAACTTTGAGGAGCCTTTAACAAGATTCCTCTGGAACTTGGCTGTTGTTTTGGTCACCTCTGCCTGTCTTATTGCTTACTTTTGTTTTTGAAACTTTGCTTCGACTTAAATAAATATTATTTCTTTGACTTCTTGCTTTGTTTTTTTCTAAAGCTGTTTGTCCAGATCTGCCGCTTGGTTCTTACAGTCTGAATAGTGTCACAGGAATTTTTTTTCTCTTTTTACCCTCATGTCTTTGCCTTAGAAGGAATTTGGTTAGAAGGTGGCCAAGTCTGAAGGCATGGTTGAGCTGTGTGTGCCTGACATAATGCAAGAGGTAAGAATGAGGGTTCAAGTCCCATTTTATTGTTCTCTTTCCCCACTCCACCTCATTAATGCAGTTCACTTGACATTGCTAGGCAATGCAAGGCTAGAGAATAACCATATAAAAGGAAGAGCTATAGACAGAGTCCCAGCCAAAACCCCATAGAAGCATGGAAGTAGGTGATTTTTAACAATCTTTCTTTTTTCCTTCAGCCTTTTATTGTTATTTTCAAAAACAAAGGAGCAACATCTGAATATAACAATTAATGAGCACAAACAGGCCTTGAACAAAAACAATTATTTCCTATTAAGAAAACCAAAAAGGCAAAACAAGAAGTGAGGTCATAATTATTAAACAGAAACCAGGAGTCAAACAACCAAAACAAAATACTCAAATAAAAAGTGTCAAAGTGCAAATGAAATATTATTAAGTAGCTCTTATTTAGTAACTTAGAATAAACACTTTCTGTTTTAGAATGAAATTCTAAATATGGCCACTGTGATATTACTTCTAATGCATCTTCTAAAGTGTGTGACACCAATAATAGACCACAGAGCACCAAAAAAAAGGTTACATAAAACAATCCATTAAAAATTGCATGCAAAAGTGCCACTAAATATTTTGTAACATGTTGATAGGGATGCAGTGGTGCAGTGGTAATGCTGGTGTCTCACGACCACGTTTGTTCCAAGTCAAGTCAAATTGGGGAGCATGCACGAGTACAGTGCATTTCCACACCCATTACACAACAAAACAATTCAGGATCCCGATTGGCAACCCTCTAGGCCCATATGCGGTCCAACCCCCACCCTACGGAAATGACCCTCTATCTGCTGTAGCCAGGTGTTACATGGGTGACCCCTTGGCCTGGTCCAGCCACTCAGGTCCCCAAACAATGATGATCTTACGAGCTGGATTACCCTCGGGTAAACGCACCACTTGGCCGTAGTGCCGTAACTGACGCTCACAATGCAGGTAATGTGCCTCATTTGGGACTCCATGAGCAACCGCTCATTCGGCACAAAGTCAAACCAACTGTACCCAAGGATTTTCCAGAGAGACACAATACTAAAGGAGTCCAGTCTTCACCTCAGGTCACAGGATAGCGTCCATGTTTTGCAACCATATAGCAAGACAGGATGCACCAGGGGCCTCATGCATAACGCCGTGCATAGAATTCGTACTATAACATGACGTAAGCACAAAAGACAAAATGTGCTTACACACAGAAAAGTCCAGATGCAGGAATCTATGCGTACTTCAACTTCCACGTTCTTCCGCTACATAAATCCCGGTCAGCGTGAAAAGTAATGCTCGTGCACGCGCCTGCTGTCCTGCCCCAATTCCTCCCAGAATTACGCCTCTTTGAATATGCAAATCAATATAAATAGCCCTTAAGCTCAGCGTTCTGTGAAAAGACAATGGGAAAAGCACGGGGAAAATATAAGAATTTCAGCGAATACCAAGTGGAGGCAAAGGGAAAACATACTATTTGTTGATTTAAACTGTGGAATACACAACAAAAGGAAGTTGATCGAGTGACATAGCGTGTCAGAGAAACTCGAAAGCTCAAGTTCACAAAGTCGCACAGTGCCAAAATAAAAAAGAAGTCACTTATCAAAGTTGCAGTGAAAAGGCGAGTCGTAGCCCATCGTCTGAGTGTCATATGAAAGCTTATTAGGGTACAGAGAAAAAAAAATAGGCACACAGTGGGGAAAAAAGCACGAAATGTCAACTTTAATCTTGAAATTTCCACTTTACTCACATAGTTTATTTTGTCATTAAAGTAGAACATCATAAACTTCATCTTTAAATCATTTAATTTACCAGTTTCTCAAATCCCATCGTAACTAAAGTAGCACGTTAAATGCTTTGTTTTGTATTTGATCTTCTATGTGCTCTATGTGTGTGAATCACTACGTGCTTCCGTTCTTTCTCTTTCTCCGACAGGACACAGAATCCATTACATTCATGATATTACAGCTCTCTGAATAATTAAAATACTGAGATGTATACATAATATCATTTTCATGATGACTGGAATGAAAGCATGTTATTAAACATGGGAACAAAATGGTGCAGTGATTGTTTATGTCTCACACAAGATGCTGCTGTGCCATGCGCGACCTTCGATTAAATAATTTACTGTAGCAGTACTGTCTCTTTCAAACATACTAACCTCCAATTCCCGTCCTTACTTTTCTTTCCCCAAATACTCAATTGACACACAATCAGCTCTGTAATAGACGTCAAGCCATCTGTAAGCTTACAACGACGATTCTTCAAAACTTTTAAGGAACTTTGAAATATCTTCATAGTACGTGTTTAATTATTCTATCCTTCTATCCTTCCAGTGTTGCGCCAGCCTCAGTAAATATACAGCACGAGGCAGGAACAATACGTGAACTTGCTAGCGCTGTGGCACCGTGTCCTCACATGTTTAATTATTAACAATACAGATTATTTAAATGAAGTTAAAGTTTTATCTGTATAATATAATCAACATATTTTGCTGCATTTCATCTTAAAAATGATATCGTCATCATATGTAAATACGCGCTTTATAAAGTGGCTCAGTTTGTGCAATATTATAACAGTAGTGCAAGTTTACAGTGAGGTAATTGCACTTACAAGTACAAACAGTTCTGCAAGGAGAAATTGATTGAGTGCGTTTATAGTTCTTGGGATGAAACTGCTTCTGAACTGCGAGGTCCGTACAGGAAAGGCTTTGAAATGTTTTGCAGTGGCTGAGGCAGTGTGTGCTTGATGCTGTATACCGATAATTCTGCTGTGATTCCCTACTCAGATACACTGATAAAAATACACCGAGTGGTGCAGTGAGAGTAATATGGAAAAAGATGATCCGCGGTGGCAACCCCTAACGGGAGCAGCTGAAAGAAGAAGAAGAAGGTGCATTGAGAGTAACAACGCTAAAGCAGTTATGGTATTTGGAATACTATGGCTATTCCCTGGACCATTATATAGTTACAGGTTAATTACAATCAGATGCATTACACTAATAAACAATATGGGGTTAATTTCAGTGTATTTATAAAGCCGCGTCAGGAAAAGAAAGGATAACCACACAGGAACAGTAGCACTGCTTTGACACTGGGTGCCGCCAGTCTGAAAAACTGAGTGGAGAACTTGCGTACGACAGGGTATGAGGTACCGTGGAAATGTGCGTGGCTTTACACCAAGTGTAGGTTTTATACATTGGGATTTGAATGTGGAAACATTCTTACGCAACATTTCTGTGCGTACGCACCATTTATACATGAGGCCCCAGGACTCTAAAGACTTGGACCTTCGTCCTTTTAAATAGATATCGGGAGTGCCACACACCCCTTTCCAGCAACCTCATGACCCCCCATGCTCTCCCAATCCATCTACTGACTTCATAGGAAGAGTCACCAGAGACATGAATGTCACTGCCAAGGTAAGTAAACCTCTCGACAAGGTTGACACTCTCTCCACAAACAGACACACTGCTGATGGCTGTGCCCAAGAGGTCATTAAAGGCCTGGATCATGTTTTTTACCCAGGACACTCGCAAGGCCAGACACTCAGACTCCTCACTCAGTCTCTCGAGTGCCCCGATCAGAGCCTTCATTGATTCCGTGAAGATCACAGCATCGTCAGCAAAGTCAAGATCCGTGAATCTTTCTTCATCAACAGCCGCTGGACTCCACGACCTTGTCCAGCACCCAGTCCATACGAGCATTGAACAGAGTAGGAGCAAGAACACACCCCTGACCAACCCCAGAATCAACTGGGAAAAACGAAGTGGTCCTGCCTCCACTCTGCACAGCACTCACAGTACCAGTGCACAGGCCAGCCATGATATCCAGTAACCTCGAGGGGATCCCGCAAACTCTCAGGATGTCCCACAGGGCAGCTTGATCAACTGAGTTGAACACTTTGTGAAAATTGACAAAGGCTGCAAAGAAACTCTGACGATATTCGCGTTTGTGCTCCACAAGAACCTTCAGTGCCAGCATGCAGTCGATGGTAGACTTCTTAGGCATAAAACCAGACTGTTCTGGGGATGGGGCTCCTGAGGGCTTTCCTCCATCCCCTTCATGATGCATGCAGCCTTCTTATGGGCGGCTACAGCAGGGCAAAAAGTAGTCATTTCTGTAGTCTCTGTTCTTTGTGAAGTTTTTTTATGCTGGCTGGAGTGCCAATCCTGTCACCAACCCCCATGATTTCCTTGCAAGTTGGAGGAATGCTTGCAGGGCCGGATGCTGCTTAAAGTCATACCCAGGACTTATTTGTCTTATTTATCTTATCTTGTTTGTTTCATCATTTGGGAAATTTATATGTGTCAATTTTATTGTTTATTTACTTTATTGTTATATTCAGGTCACCATTTTGTGCTCTGCTTGTGTTGATAGCAATCACCATTTTGTTACTACTTTTAAATCGGATGTTAGAGATGTCCTCAACCCCTTTGGCAGCAGTTCTTGCGGTCACGTGAAAGGCAAAATTGGGTCACGAGGAAAAAATGTAAGAACCATTGCTGTAAATTGCTGCAACCATGTTGTTTCCAGTCAATATTTACTTTGCTGTTCACATGACATACAGATCGCATGATGGGTTGAGTCATCACTCCTGACCCATTTAAGATGGTACCATGCCAGTTTAAAACAAAAATCTGAATGTCACAACAAAAAGCTTAGGTTCTGAGATGGCATGTTGGTCTTCTTGGAATTTCTGTCTGTGATTCAGTATGGGTCAGATGAGGAAACAAAAGTATTAGTATGTGATTCAGATGGCTGTATTATATAGATGGGCACTGACTTACAAAATACTGAAGCCGTTATGCAGCCAGGGCTATCTTAACAGCATTATAGGCCCCGGGCAAAGCAGTGTACTGGGGCCCCTACCTACACAACCACTCAGCAAGTCACAACATACATAGATTAGCATGGGGCCCCTATGCTCGTTGGGCCCCAGGGCAACTGCCCAGCATGCCCATGCGTTAAGAAGGCCCTGTATACAGCACAGATGAAACAAACATTGACACAGTGATAATATAAAAATTAAATAGCAGATAATTAGAATTTTTTGGAGTTTTAACTATCAAAGTGGTCAGTGACATGCCAATAGCTTGTGGTGTATTTTTCAATCATCTTAAAAAAATGGAGAATGCTTTTTACAAAGATATGAAAATTGAAAACAAGGAAATTCATCTGGCCTGGACAAAATGTATGTTAATGTAGTCCAAAAACATAATATAAGCTGATGTTTAAAATGTATTTGTCAGAACTCTTTACAAGCTGCAAATTATAGAGGACTGGAAGGAAGAAAAGAGAACACCCTTATCTAAAAAAGAAGATCATCCTAAAACTGTTTATTACAGGCAGAGTTCATTGGCAGTCACCACTGATTAAGGCATGGAAGATTCTATTTTACTAAAAGAAGGATCCAATAAAATTGTTCAGTAGCAGTATAGCTTCTGATAAAGAGCCACCTTGATTTACAAAACATTTTGTTATGGTTCTTCTACATTGGTTGCTCTTCAAAATATATGTGGCAGAACTTCAAAGTTGCACACCTAGATGAGTGCAGAAATAGTTTGAAAACTGGAAACAGCCACCATGGTGTACAGGGATCTCATGCATAATGCCGTGCGTAGAATTCACACAAAAACATGGCGTAAGGAAAAAAGCGGAAATGTGAGTACGCACAAAAAAATCCAGATGCATAAATCTGTTAGTTCGCCAACTTCCACGTTCTTCCGCTCCATAAATCCCGGTCAGCGTGAACAGTAATGCACTTGCACACGTCTGCTGCCCTTCCCAAACTCTTCCTAGAATTACACCTCTTTGAATATGCAAATAAATATACCAAGTGAAGTCAAGGAAAAACATACTATTTGTTGGTTTAAACAGTGGTACAAACAACAAAAGGAAGCTGATTGAATGACATAGAGTCAAGTTCACAAAGTCGCACAGTGCCCAAAATAAAAAAGAAGTTGTCAGATATCAAAGTAGCCGTGCTATGGTATTTGGAACAGTTTGGCCATTCCGTGGACCATTATATTGTTACAGGTTAATTACAATCAGATGCCTTAAACTAATAAGCAATATGTGGTTAATTTCAGTGCATATGCCACGTCAGGGAAACCAAAGTTGAACAAAAGCACTGCTTTGATGCTGGGTGCTGCCAGTTTGAAAAACCAAGTGGAGAACTTGCATACGCCAAGGATTTAGCTAGCATGAAAATGTGCTTGGCTTTACGGCAAGTTTAGGTTTTATACATCGTGATTTGAGCATGGAAACGGGCTTACGCAACATTTTTGTGTGTACGCACCGTTTATACATGAGGCCCCAGGTCTTTTTTTTCAAATTAGGTGATATCAGAAATTGGGCCTCAGAGGGATCAGTGTTTAACTTTCTTCTTATTTATTAAAAGTATATTAAATATCAACATAACAAAGTTGCTGGTACAATTTTTCGATGTTACTGAAACGCAGATTCATGGACAACACAGAGTAAGCAAAATCTGTTCAGTAGTTCAAGTTCAAAAAAGTACATTTTAGGTGAAACATGCAAAGTAAAAAGTAATAAGTAAATAAAAAATTTTATATATATATAGTAAGTAAAAATATTAGATATTAATAAAATATTAGTGGCAATTTGAACTATGAAGAAAACTTTATGAAAAAAAATCATAGTGATCATAGCGGACTTGTCACTGGCACATTCACACAGAAGCTATTAAAAAAAGTAATTTTTGGGCAAAACCCTCAGATCACCCTTTTTCATTTTTATTTATATTCCAGTACCTATATTACTGTTATATGATTTATAGTCTATGGTATTTTGCATGTGCTATCAATATTTAATCAAAATCCAATGCTGTTTTACATGTGCTCATTTTCTGGTCAGTTTCTTCCTCATCTGAGTTTAGAAACATGCCTAGACATTTATATGCAAAAAGTATAACAAATTAGTGTATTACATTGATTAAAAATTGACTTAAAATATAGAAAAAATTGTCATCATCTTAAAATGACATGCAAACAGCCCTAAGACAGAAGATTGTATACTATTCATGTACAATAAAAACAAATGTAAACTTAAACCTGAAGAACTGATCAAAAATACAGTACTGTATGGCTGAGTATTATATATTGTTGTGTACTGTGTAAATGGAGACATATTCTGAAGGACCAATTTCATTTATAGTGGCAATGCATTATTAACAAATACTTCATTTTTCTAATCCACTGCTCAAATTTTGGAATCTACAGTTTGTTGACAAATACAGCAATATATATGATTGCCCTTAATTGGTCCATTTACTCATCCTATGTAATCAATTTATTAATGAATGACAAATTAATGCAGGATGTGACTGCAAACAAGGGCTATTTAAAGCAGGTACTAGCAAATGTATTTGTGTGCAAATGAAAGAGAGAGTATGAATTAAGAATTATGTAAGTGGATTTTGCATTACTGTAAATGATACCACATATTTGCATAATTTGAACAATTGTGCCTCAAATATAACCTTTCATCAATATTTTTTTTCTGTTGCATGCAATTTACAAACCTGGTCCTAATCTATCTCACTGTATATTATAGACATTCTAGGTTTTTGCTGCCACTAAAAATTGTTTGGATCATTACATTTCATTGGGATTTATGGATAAAGAATGGAACTCAAAATGGATAAAATACAGGCTGGGTGAAACATTATGTATCAATTATATATTACACACACATATTTCACTACCAACTTTCACTCTCACTACTATCCATTAAATATGTAACATGTAGTAGTAGTAGTAGTAGTAACGGAAGTAGTAGTAGTAGTAACAGCAGTAGTATTGTTCTGTATAATGTACAGGGAAATTTGCCACTCTGCAGCACCATAGTAGTACTTATTAGATAACATGGAATTATGGATGTTATTAGCTGTGTTGTCAGACACTTGCTCCACTGGATCACATGTTTGGAACTGTTCCCTGCTAAAATTTTATTGGAATAAAATATTTATTTATTAGGCAGTTTTACATTTACAATAATGTCTACTGCAGCATTACTGCTTAATAAACAGTCTATTGTGATAACTTATACTATACTACTAGCATGCCGTCCTATCTTGCTAATCTAGAAGAATACTAATCCAGTTTCCATAACATAATGAAAAAAGAATCTTGTTTTAACTCACTTTATGAGGAGCAGTGCAAATGTTCTTTATATTCAGACACGTGTTTATCATTGTCATCTATTAACTGAAGATGCAGAATCATTAGGTATTTCATTATTTTTGAGGGAATGCTTCATATCAAATCTTTTATTCTCTCTGTACATGAGTAGAGAAGGGGGTCAATAATCGTATTTGAATGTCATATAGTACTGGATGTTTTACTGATTTGGAAATTACCCATTGTAATGAAATCCTCAGGGCTTCAGTAACAACAGCACTGCTAAGGTTTTCTCTGGTAAACTGAAATTAACCAGCATACATAGCCAAGGAAAGTAACATACATAGCCAAGGAAAGTCAGAAGTGGACCACTCATGAAATAGACAGATCATAACAAATGCACAATATACAGGTGATGCATCTAATAAACACATAGATTTGTGAGATGTTACACTTGCATTGAGGTTAAAAATATGAACACGGGAAACTAAAAGAATGGAACATAACATCATATGGTAAGGCCAGGATATTGCAAAAAAAAAAAAAAAAAATAGTGCAGAGTATTAACAAAGCAAGCTGGTGGAAAACAGGCATCAGATATTTGATCTTGTGATGTGAACAGAGAAGTCTATGGCTGTTTAAAAACAGTTTTTTAAACAAAAATTCAAATTGGAGTTTTCACATCATTTACAAAAGAATTCTTGTCCATACTAAAATGCCCAAAGATGCATATGACATAGACCTTAACCTACAACTGCATATTCGCACATCATTAGCAAACTCCGAAAAGGGACAGAGACATTCAGAGCCCCATGTGTTACTTTTCTAACATTTGAATCATGAGTCCTCTTTACATAAATGAATGATTACACGTATAGATGAGTGCACAAATGCATTGGTGACAGCAATAATGGGTGTTTAGTTCAGTCATGTGTTGGCATATTGGTGCTGTGACCATAAGGGCAAAAGAGCTTGCCATGAGCAGTCTCTTAGGTAGAATAGCTTTCTGTTCTGTGAAGATAAGAATCCTGAATTTCATCTTCAATTGCTCAATTGCTCAATGTTTTTATTTTCTTGGAGAAGTCAAAAACAGAAAGGGTTGCCCTTCTATTGAGTGGCATTAGGTCTGTTTGCTCCCTATGGAAATGTAATGGTCTATGCCAGGGGTGAGGAACATCAGAGGGAGGGCCAAAGTGGCTGCCAAGTTTTTGTTCCAACCCAGTTGCATAACTGAAAACCAATCCTTGCCAATAACAGGCCTTATTTAATTTATTGAGTTCTTAGTATTTTAATTTTGCAATGTCAGATCATTCTTAAATTGTCATTTTTTTCCTTTCCAAGGTGTCATGCATGCCCATCAGTGGATCACTCCCATATCTCATCCGAAGTATGTATTTCCAAGAGAGAGCACACTGGTGTTAACTATGTCCCCTTCTTTTCCCTCCACCGTACTGAGAAGATGCCCAGTGAGGAGAACTGACCCCACCCCTTCTGGTCTCCCTAGCTAAAATTAAGGAGGCGTCATAATGTAATTAGAGCGCACCAGAGGATGGAGCTCCTATCTGGTGACTGATAGCAGAGACTACAAAGCCTGAGGGCTCCATTGTTTTAGTTTTTTGGACTATTGTGTTTTATTTGCACCCAGAGTGGCTACTTATGTTTGTTTTTGTTGGAACGGCTACTTTTGTTTGTTTCTGAAGGGATGACTCAAATGGCACCTTAACATTTCTTTGTTGAACTTGCGGTTCTTCCCTCAACCTCAAAGCATATCATCCGAGCTTAACATGAAGAAGTAATTTTCATTTCTTCACTTTTTTTCTCTTTACTTTCCTTCTAAGTATTTAATTAAACCAAATGGTGCACAATGAATACACTCTGTTGAAAATGGAAACAAGTTAGATGGAGAACTGCTGGTTCGTTTGTTATTTGCATCTTATTGCTAATGAGGAGCAATTAAAAACAGTGAATGCAGCAGCTTAAGACTACAATAAGCAATTAAAAATTAAAAAACTTAACAAATGAGACAACAAAAATGAATCAGAAATATGTCACTTGAGCAATTAGTAATTTTTCAGCAATAAATGAAAAAACTTACAGCCACTGTGGCCCTCCAGGACAGACATCACTCACCACTGATCTATGCATTTCCAGTGCCCAGTGGAAAGAGAAGAGAAGACATCCTGAGACATCCAGAGCTATTAATCGCTCCCATACTGATTTTCCCTGTAGGTAACTGAATTGTGACAAGTATTAGATGGTGGAAACAAGATGGTCTTCTGTGTATTTGTTTGTTGACACTCCACATGAAGGTATGTGTCCCTGAGACTGTCGCTGTCTAATCAGCCACTACTCTTTTATTTCACTGGTGTAATGTTTTTTAAACTAGTGTGTAGCAAAACCTCGGTTTTCTGTAAATTATTTAATGCATTCTGGTAGTTTAAGAAACAACTGGAAAGAGTTGTGTTGTGAATCTGATATGATTTAAACCACAAGAATCAGGGTTATTTAGAGATTCTTTTTAATTCAATGAATGATACAAAAAGAAAGATCTGGTTCCCCTGAAAGTACCAGTGCATGAAATTAAATAAAAAAGGCAATGCCTGCACCATTCATAATACTGCAAAATACGTTATTTGCAAAATATGTTAATTACTCCCATGAGTGATTTTAGAAATTAGCCTTCCTTTTTATAAACTAATCAGGTTAGCCAGAAGAATCTCTACTGGAATCAACTACATGCTGGGTTTTTTAGCACACCTATACTGTATAACCAGCAATGCACTGAAACAATTAGTCTTTTTATTTGATACATACTTCATGCACATTGTTTAGTGTCTACTTAGTGAATCAGAAGGTCAGACTTCATGTCATTTACAAGTGCGTCTATTCTTGACCAATTGGATGGGTCTTAGCTCATCTACTATATGCTCAATGATTGGCCCACAGCTCTACCAATACAGCTGTTGACCAATTACAGGACTTATGAGTTTTACTGCATCTGCGTTCAATGAAGTGCCACCTGCACAACCAGCATCACAGCTGAAAAGTACAAGCACATGTGAATGGGTCTTAGGGTGTATATGCTCATTGACAGCAGCAGCCAAGATTTTCTGCGAACCATACTAAATTATTGTATTTAAAAAATCCTTTACTTTATTCAGAGCAAAAATAATATTCACAATTGGTTAGAGATTTTACATGAAAAGACAGATGGATGCATAGATGGATAAATGAAGACACACAGTGTTCAAGTAAACAAGCTAAAATATTTTTTTTTTCAAATGACAGAATAAAGAAGGGAACACTGAGCAGATAAAAAAAGAACTAACGTTGTATTTATATTTTAAAGATTGTTTCATTTTTAAGACAAATATTTATTAATGCCAGCATCATCATGGTCCATGCTAATATAACCTTTATACTTCAAAATATTGCTTTGTAAATTAGGCTTGATTTGATATATCTCAGCTGTATTCTTCCAGATCAAGTCAGCATTGTCCTTTACTGTCTAGCTTTAATTGTTATTCATCATTTCTGATTGCCCAACACTTTTCAAAGAAGGCTTCCAAAATATGTATTAGCAGTTTTTTAGGAAACTTCTGATTGCATTTTACAAGATGATTAAATAAAGTTATAAATTAGGTAGAGATAAGAGGAGGAGGATTAACTTGCCCGAGTCTTTCAAGCCAATTTTAAAAAGCCTTATTGCAAGACAAATGGTGTTGCGATCTGTCAGAAAAACACATTCCTCATTTGGGAGATTTATTTTTTATTCATTTAGCCTATACAAGTGAGGTGGAAGCTGAGGTGAATTTTTATAATTCAGAAAATATGCATAGAAGAGTGTCAGGTCAGAGATTGAGTGGCATAAATGAAATAATGCGTGGCTAATAAAACCTACAGTGACAATTTAAAAGGTCAGGAATCCTGTTGCAGAAATACAGGTAAAGCCGTTTGTATATTTGATTTCTATTCAGCTTTCCTCTTTCAGTGTGGATATAAACCAGCACAATCGTACAATAATCATAGAGCATAGTACCTGCAGTAGGCCTGTCTTTTACCAGGATGACAAATTCAGCACATTACACATGGATTCCACAAGAGGTCACAAGACTTCTTATGTTTTTGGGAACCCCTTATCCTTCAGCATAGTAGGAATTTTACTGCAGGGAACAAGATGAGTGATGGAGAGATATGTCACACACCTTTAAGACAATTTAGTGTGGCAGTGTGGAATAAGCGACAGGGTGTGAGATGATGAGGGAGGCAGTATTCACGCTCTGCAAAGTGCAGTTAGGAACCATATGAAAAGGAAAAAACTATTTCTGTTTGAACACAGAATCCGTACTGAATATCAAAACCTATGTTATTAAGAACTACCATGACACATGGCATACAATTATGAGATGGCATGGCTTGATAATTCAAACGGTGCTATTAAAATTACCATATTGTGCCTGTGTTTCTTATTTAAGGGCAATAAGGACTGTTGTTGTCAGATACAAAAACACATTTGGAAAAGAAGTAAATTTGCTTGAGCAACATAACCAGGTACATTTTTTGCTCAGCTTTAAGCACATTTACTGTGACATTTTCACTTACTTTTTAAAAACACGACTGAGGAATTATTTCTAAATGTTTTAAACTACTAAATGCTGCAGGCATATTCAGCTACTGCGTTGTCCTTGTAACTCAGAAACAATAATGTTCCAAGCATTCACAATAGCTATGTGATCTTCTACTTGTGTACTTTTACAATGAAAGGTGAAGCAGTTTCTAAAGTGACATTAGTTAAATCATTATTAAAAACTACTACTCTTACACGCATGAGCTTTACTGATGACTACAGTTTCTGCTCTTCCTGGAATAACATCAGAGTTTTCGTTACAGGTTCACCTTCAGCCAATCAACATTATACTGTACTTAGGCTGTGACCTCACAAATCAGGATGTTCAGATTTTAGGGATTTTTTTCCTCCTTAATGATGTTCTAGACTTGTCTTGTGTTCATATGTCCATTTTGACTGTGTTGATATTTTTTATTTTCATGAATATTGATTTACTGTATTGCTATTTTGTTTTGTCACACACATGCAAATAGGAGGATGCTGAGTGGACCGAAAGAAGGTAATTCCACACCAGGCCAGGGGGTAGTGGGGTGCACTAAATTCTCCTCTGTTTCCGGTTCCAGCGCCCCGAAGACATCACTTCCGGTCCCGGCACCCTGAAGACACCACTTCTGGTTCCTGCGCCATCAGGAAACACCACTTCTAGTCCCGGCATCCAAGATGACGTAATTTCTGGGACCTGGGGCCCATGCATAATGCCGTGCGTAGAATTTACATTATAACGTGGTGTAAGCACAAAAGCGCAAATGTTCGTACGCACAAAAAAATCCAGATGCATAAATCTGTGCGAACGCCAACTTCCACGTTCTTCCGCTACATAAATCCTGGTCAGCGTGAAAAGTAACTTTAATCTAGAAATTTCCACTTTAATCACATAGTTTATTTTGTCATTAAAGTAGAACATCATAAACTTCATCTTAAAATCGTTTAATTTACTAGTTTCTCAAATCCCATCGTAACTAAAGTAGCACGTTAAATGCTTTGTTTTGTATTTGATCTTCTATGTGCTCTATGTGTGTGAATCACTACATGCTTCCGGGCTTTCTCTTCCTCCAACAGGACGTAGAATCCATTACAATCGTAATATTACAGCTCTCTGAATAATTACAATACTGAGATGTATACATGATATCATTTTCATGATGTTAGGAGTCAAAGCATGTTATTAAATGGGAACACGGTGGCGCAGTGATTGTTCCTGCCTCACGTAAGATGCTTGCTTGCCGTGCACGACCTTCGATTAAATAATTTATTGCAGCAGTACTGTCTCTTCCTTTTCTTTCTCCAGAGACTCAGTTGCCACACAATCAGCTCTGTAATAGACGTTAAGCCATCTGTAAGCTTAGAACGCCGATTCTTCAAAACTTTTAAGGAACATTGAAATATCTTCATAGTACATGTTTAGAAGAATACAGCGCGAGGCAGGAACAATCTGTGTACAGAGCGCCAGCTCCTCGCTAGCGCTGCAGCACCATGTCCTCACATGTTTAATTATTAACAATATCCATCCATCCATCCATCCATTATCTAACCCACTATACAGTGGTGTGAAAAACTATTTGCCCCCTTCCTAATTTCTTATTCTTTTGCATGTTTGTCACACAAAATGTTTCTGATCATCAAACACATTTAACCATTAGTCAAATATAACACAAGTAAACACAAAATGCAGTTTTTAAATGATGGTTTTTATTATTTAGGGAGAAAAAAAAATCCAAACCTACATGGCCCTGTGTGAAAAAGTAATTGCCCCCTGAACCTAATAACTGGTTGGGCCACCCTTAGCAGCAATAACTGCAATCAAGCGTTTGCGATAACTTGCAATGAGTCTTTTACAGCGCTCTGGAGGAATTTTGGCCCATTCATCTTTGCAGAATTGTTGTAATTCAGTTTTATTTGAGGGTTTTCTAGCATGAACCGCCTTTTTAAGGTCATGCCATAGCATCTCAATTGGATTCAGGTCAGGACTTTGACTAGGCCACTCCAAAGTCTTCATTTTGTTTTCCTTCAGCCATTCAGAGGTGGATTTGCTGGTGTGTTTTGGAACAGATGGCCGGACATTCTCCTTCAGGATTTTTTGGTAGACAGTAGAATTCATGGTTCCATCTATCACAGCAAGCCTTCCAGGTCCTGAAGCAGCAAAACAACCCCAGACCATCACACTACCACCACCATATTTTACTGTTGGTATGATGTTCTTTTTCTGAAATGCTGTGTTCCTTTTACGCCAGATGTAACGGGACATTTGCCTTCCAAAAAGTTCAACTTTTGTCTCATCAGTCCACAAGGTATTTTCCCAAAAGTCTTGGCAATCATTGAGATGTTTCTTAGCAAAATTGAGACAAGCCCTAATGTTCTTTTTGCTTAACAGTGGTTTGCGTCTTGGAAATCTGCCATGCAGGCCGTTTTTGCCCAGTCTCTTTCTTATGGTGGAGTCGTGAACACTGACCTTAATTGAGGCAAGTGAGGCCTGCAGTTCTTTAGACATTGTCCTGGGGTCTTTTGTGACCTCTCGGATGAGTCATCTCTGCGCTCTTGGGGTAATTTTGGTCGGCCGGCCACTCCTGGGAAGGTTCACCACTGTTCCATGTTTTTGCCATTTGTGGATAATGGCTCTCACTGTGGTTCGCTGGAGTCCCAAAGCTTTAGAAATGGCTTTGTAACCTTTACCAGACTGATAGATCTCAATTACTTCTGTTCTCATTTGTTCCTGAATTTCTTTGGATCTTGGCATGATGTCTAGCTTTTGAGGTGCTTTTGGTCTACTTCTCTGTGTCAGGCAGCTCCTATTTAAGTGATTTCTTGATTGAAACAGGTGTGGTAGTAATCAGGCCTGGGGGTGGCTACGGAAATTGAACTCAGGTGTGATACACCACAGTTAGGTTATTTTTTAATAAGGGGGCAATTACTTTTTCACACAGGGTCATGTAGGTTTGGATTTTTTTTCTCCCTAAATAATAAAAACCATCATTTAAAAACTGCATTTTGTGTTTACTTGTGTTATATTTGACTAATGGTTACATGTGTTTGATGATCAGAAACATTTTATGTGACAAACATGCAAAAGAATAAGAAATCAGGAAGGGGGCAAATAGTTTTTCACACCACTGTATCTTAATTACAGGGTCATGGGGGGTTGCTGGTGCCAATCCCAGCCAACACAGGGCACAAGACAGGAAAAAAACCCCGGGCATGGCGCCAGCCCACCGCAGTTTTAACAGTATAGATTATTTAAATGAAGTTAAACTTTTATCTGTATAATATAATAAACATATTTTGCTGCATTTCATCTTAAAAAGGATATAGTTATCATATGCAAATATGTGCTTTATAAAGTGGCTCAGGTTGTGCAATATTATAACTGTATTGCATGTTTACAGTGAGGTAATTGTACTTATAAGTACAAACAGTTCTAAAAAGGAGTACTTGATGGACTGATTGAGTGTATTTATAGTTCTTGGGATGAAACTGTTTCTGAACTGCAAGGAAAGGCTCTGAAGCGTTTGCCATATGAGAGCAGTTCAATAGGCAGCATGGCTGAGATAGCGTGTGCTAGATGCTGTATACCGATAATTCTCTTTCCAATCAGCTGCTGAGCTGTGACTCCCCACTCAGATACAGTGATATATATACTTCGAGTGGTGCAGTGAGAGTAATATGGAAAAAGATGATCCGCTGTGGCAACCTCTAATGGGAGCAGCTGAAAGAAGAAAAAGAAGGTGCAGTGAGAGTAACAACGCTAAAGCAGCTATGGTATTTAGAATACTTTGGCTATTCCCTGGACAATTATATTTTTACAGGTTAATTACAATCAGATGCCTTAAACTAATAAACAATATGCAGTTAGTTTCAGTTTATATGATAAAGCCACATCAGGGATGTGTATCTAAAAAAGAAAGGGTAACCACACTGGAACAGTAGCACTGCTTTGATGCTGGGTGTCGCCAGTTTGCAAAACCGAGCGGAGAACTTGATTACGCCAGGGTTGGAGCTACCGTGAAAATGTGTGTGGCACCGTTTATACATGAGGCCCCTGGCCTATAAAGACACTATTTTAAGTAAATGATTCAGGTCAACTTGAGAACTTGACCTGTGCATTTCAGTGCTTATTTAAAAACCATGGCCTACCGTTGCTACCATATGACAAAAGAAAGATGTGTCACTTGGCATCATCACTAAGATAGTATGTAAGCATGACTCTTAGTGTTCAGGATAATTACAAATTCTCTTATGCTAGTCTTTTGAAAATCTTTTAAGGTGGCTGGACTTTTAACTTATTTATTGCTAAAACAGAAAACTGTCAAAATAAAGATCTTCGTTAATTGAATTTAAAAAATACATATTAGTTTGGTTGTGAGAGAAAACTTATTTTTAAAGGTCACATGAAATGCATCAGAGGACCACTTGCTCTCAAGTAAGATTTCTTTTACTGTGTCACCAGTTGATGCTAATGCAGGGCGTCTCCAGAAATTATAGTAGCACTGAATGACGTCATCAAATATGTAATAAAAAGAATATCAACTTCTTCTTTTTCTTTTGGCTACTCCCGTCATCTTCTTCCATATCTTTCTGTCCTCTGCATCTTGTTCTGTTACACCCATCACCTGCATGTCCTCTCTTACCACATCCATAAACCTTCTCTTAGGCCTTCCTCTTTTCCTCTTCCCTGGCAGCTCTATCCTTAGCATCATTCTCCTAATATACAGTACTCAATGTCAACAATAAAGAAAAATTGAGTTCAAAGAAATACATTTGGAACAAATCTTCAAAATATTTCAAACAGCATAAGATCCTGACAGAGACAAAGCCAAACAGACTTCACTGAAAATGCACTGATTTTTGACAAAAGTGTTTACGTCCACTTGATATTTTAAGCATTGTTATTATGTTAAAGTGTGTTTTATACAACTTCACTACTCTGCTCTATGAAAGACCCTTTTACATTGTGCACTTAATACACAAAGAAGAAATGTGAGTTTGCTGGTGTAGTGTACAGGGACTAAAATATATTTGATGATATACCCATTTCATAATTAATGGAATTTAATAATTGGTGGAAGAATTTGAATGTGTAATATAAATAGAGTATACCAAACTCATTCCCTTTGACAGTCCTAGTGCTTCTGCCTATATAGTACATAAAGCAATGAAGAAGTAACCATGCGTATTGTATGGGCTCATTTGCCCAAGAATCCCCTCCCATCACTATATATCTCTCCAAATCATCAGGTCATAGCATTTTTTTATTCTCTATTCGTTGGTATGTTTGCAAAATAACTTTTATTTGTTTAAACCTGATAAACTGTCTTTCGGCCTGAGTACAGGCTACCTGTATGATTGTATTTAAAGAATGCAAATGATGTCATATTATTTAATGTCAATTCACTGGAGATCTGGCAAAAAGTGATCAATTGTGATATCACCTCCATCTCCTTCATTAAGTCAGAAATATCCTTCTTTAAATTTCATGGTCACACAGACCTTACACCCTATGCTGGCAACATTGGGCACAAGACAGGTGCAAACCTGGGACAATATACCAAACTGTTACAGGGTACACTAAATGATGCTAAAATCAGTTGGCAATTTTTTTTGTTGCCAGCCCTTATCCATTTGTACTGTATTCAAGATGTGGAACAAAACAACCGAGAAAAACTCACATAGCGAATGTGTACAGACCAGGACTGTAGTCTCTATGGAGCTTTAAATGTTGTGATTTATCAGAAATCCTAAGGTATGTTTTTCCAATTATTGAGTTATATTATTATATATCACAACACATTGAACAGTTCATAACATTTTTATTAGAAAATAGTTTTCACAAAAAAACTTCCTCCCACACAATATCTTATTTTCTTCCTTCTATTCACACCAAGTGAGCTCTTGCCACTCCTTTCCTCCTGACTTTAACCTGCCCTGGCTGAGTTTTGGAGGTTTTTTTTTTTAATAAAACACCAGGAGCACAATATGTAAACATCTCTGAGTTAGCTAGAGCTCGAACTGTCAGTGAGGCTCTATCGTTGGAGTTTTCCCTGGCAGTTCCTGAGGTCCACAATAGGACTCCCCACCTGAACTACACCTGAACTACAATTTCCAGGCAACCAGACAGGAGCCCATATCAGAGAAACTGGAGAAAAATACTTCCATCCTGCAGCTCAGGGAAAGCACGTGCCCTGTGCCCTTCCACTATGTTCAACATGTTAAACAGTATTCATTTCTCAAATATTGATTCAGGTTTCATATTAGTTAACCTTTGGGAAAAAAAAAACATGTTAGGATGTTGTTTATTGCCTTATTTTATTAAGAACATTTGCTTGTTGTACCCCATTATAGATGGTCAGTTCACTATAGGTACAAACAAACTGTCTCAAAGTGGAACACTGTAGCTGAATGTAAAGACTGATTTCAGGTGAAGCTTCTGGCTTCTCCAATTTCTCTCTGATTACATTACATTGGTGGTGCATGTGATTTTAATATGAAAATGCGTTCAAGTCAAATGTTTTGTGTTAAACTCTTTGCTATAACATTAAGAAAACCAAGATAAACCAAAATGCTCAACTTATATGAACACAGATCATTAAGCAAAGAAATCTCTACAGCAACAGCAAAGTATTTGTGTAAGATGCTTCTGAAGTTCCATGTTTACTGCAGACATTAGCACTGTTGCATACTATTGTCACACTGGTCTTGATGAAGGGAAACACATTGGGAAAACTATAGAAGAAGCACAGCCACTAACCCTTTTCCAATTCAATTTCTGGAGTGAAGGCGACCCTCCCAGAAGTCTCCCAACATCATATCTAGTTTGAGGCTGTAAGGCCATGCTTTTCCAGTTCATCCGTATATATACTAGCCATTCCCCATGGCTCCACCCGCGTAACAGTGAAAAAGGACCAACTTTTAAAATCAATAAACAAAAAGGTATCGCTAGCTAAGTGGAGGCAAGTTACACTCAAAAACACAGAGATAGTGCGACTCCTCACTCCTGACATCACGCCTGCAGGCTCTGTCTCAGATTAGCATAAATATATATCACTCCTGCAAGCAAACTATGCTTGTCAGCACGATGAGAGAAGTTGCAAAATCAACCAGAATGTTGAATGAAAGTAAATTCTTGAAAAAAAAAACCCGATCTAAATCCGTTAAGTAGTTCTTTTGTTTGCTAGCTAAGTGGATGTAAGATACTCCCCGAGGCTGGCGCGTGAGTGAGGAAGGCCCCGCCCCCCTACCCTCGGCCTGCTGCGTCTCTCACGTATTCATGCAAATAAATTGGTACCGCAAGTGACCTATGATACTTAGCGTGATGAAAGAGGTCACAAAATCAATGGGAATGTTCAAGCAAATTAGAGGAAAAAACCTGATCTAAATCTGTTAAGTAGTTCTTTTGTTTGCTAGCTAAGTGGATGTAAGATACTCCCCGAGGCTGGCGCGTGAGTGAGGAAGGCCCCGCCCCCCTACCCTCGACCTGCTGCGTCTCTCACGGATTCATGCAAATAATTCGGTACTGCAAGTGACCTATGATACTTAGCGTGATGAGAGAGGTCACAAAATCAGTGGGAATGTTCAAGGAAATTAGAGGAAAAAACCCGATCTAAATGCGTTAAGTAGTTCTCTCATGAAAAGCGGACAGACATCCAATGTTTGTCTGTCTGTATTTTATATATATATATATATATATATATATATACTAGCAAAATACCCGCGCTTCGCAGCGGCGAAGTACTGCTTTAAAATTTTTATTAAGAAGAAAAGTAAACCTTTTTAAACTGAGAGAAAATATACCAATAATTATTTGTTAAGGATCTCTTTGTAGGCCACGTTGTCAGCTCGGCCCTCTGGTTGTAATGTGACCAAGCTGTGCGCTGAGCTTACTCTTGAGCATGCAACGTACAGTTGGCCATGTGAAAAGTGTTCTTCTTTCAAATCTCACAGTTTGGATTGCTGCTGTCATAATCAGTTTGAGTTTCATGGTTTGTTTCAATTACGTTAGTATTTGCAGGACTTGTTGTGTTGAAGTGACATTCGGCATCTGTCAACCGTTGTAAGTATACAACTGGTTTCATCGATAACTTCGCATCCAGCTTTTGAAAGTTTAAACATTCATAAACATCAAAGTGTCCACTACTCAAATCGTCACCTGTGAATTTAAGATGTTTAAGAGGCGTTGGCGGTTGTCCAAAGGTGTAAAATATTTGGCCATTTCGGTACACTTGAAAGCGACAACCGGACAATTCAGTGGCAGCCATCAACTCACATGCAGAACCATAGGTGAAGGGCTTAAGCATTTCACTCTTCTAGTGCTCCTGTGTAGTATAATTATCTCCTGTACCGTCATTAGTCTGCACCTTGAACCTGTCCCAGTCATTCAATACATAAGACACAATGTTCCTCCGGATATCAAGAGTGAGCCTGATATGGTCATGCAATATGTAACACAGAGAATGGAAAAGGCAGGTGCCATCTCCGGGCATGGAAACCACTCGGTAAGTGACAGTTCTTTGATTGATGGTGATCACCTTGATAGACATGTTAATGGGGGTACAGTTGGAACGATAAAGGAAATGGGTACCTGAACAATGTAAACTAAGTCTAAAATACCTATACAATAACTATAATCGTAATAAACGAACAATAAAAAAGCGGAGAAGCTTTGGATTAAATAAAAAGGCTGCAGTTATCAGCAGGGAGATGTGAATACTGTGGCGAAGCCTTCTACCTACACGGGAAGTTGGAGAATTAGTGATGAGTGAATGAGTCAGTCAATCAGTCAGTCATTGAGGGCTTTGCCTTTTATTAGTATATATATACACACACATATATTATATATAGCAAAATACCCGCGCTTCGCAGCGGCGAAGTACTGCCTTAAAATTTTTATTAATAAGAAAATTTAACCTTTTTAAACTGAGAGAAAATATGCCAATAATTATTTGTTAAGGATCTCTTTGTATACCATGTTGTCAGTTCGGCCCTCCGGTTGCAACATGATCAAGCTGTGCTCTGAGCTTACTCTTGAGCATGTAACTTACAGTTGGCCATGTGAACAGTAATCTTGTCTCAAATCTCACAGCTTGGATTGCTGCTGTCATAATCGGTTTGAGTTTCATGGTTTGTTTCAATTACGACAGTATTTGCAGGATTTGTTGTGTTGAAGTGACATTCGGCATCTGTCAAGCGTTGTAAGCACACAACCGGTTTCATCGATAAAATCACATCCAGCTTTTGAGAGTTTAAACATTGATAAACATCAAAGTGTCCACTACTGAAATCGTCACCTGTGAATCTAAGATGTTTAAGAGGCGTTGGCGGTTGTCCAAAGGTGTAAAATATTTGGCCATTTCGGTACACTTGAAAGCGACAACCGAACAATTCAGCGGCAGCCATCAACTCACATGCAGAACCATAGGTGAAGGGCTTAAGCATTTCACTCTTAAGTGCTCCTGTGTAGTATAATTATCTCCTGTACCGTCATCAGTCCACACCTTGAACCTGTCCCAGTCATTCAATACATAAGACACAATATTCCTCCGGATATCAAGAGTGAGCCTGATATGGCCGTGCAATACTGTATGTAACAAAGAGAATGGAAAAGGTAGGTGCCATCTCCGGGCATGGAAACCACTCAGTAAGTGACAGTGCTTTGATCGATAGTGATCACCTCGATAGACATGGTAATGGGGGTTGGAATGATAAAGGAAATGGGTACCTGAGCAATGTAAAGTAAGACTAAAATACCTATACAATAACTATAATTGTAATCTATACTAATAAACGGCAAAGCCCTCACTCACTCACTCACTCACTCACTCACTCACTCACTCACTCACTCACTCACTCACTCACTGACTGACTCATCACTAATTCTCCAACTTGCAAACAGCCCTAAGACAGAAGATTGTATACTATTCATGTACAGTAAAAACAAATGTAAACTTAAACCTGAAGAACTGATCAAAAATACAG
>JANRMT010062806.1:63072509-63149161 GCA_026402145.1 Polypterus bichir lapradei | reverse complement strand
ATTCCTTTTACGCTATGTATATACTGTATGGTGTGAAAAAAATGCCAATATGTGTCCTATGTGTATCAAAAATATGTTGCAGCAAAGAATACTGCATTATTATACTATATTTATTTTTCTCCAACCTATCCTAACCACTGTACCATTATTCTTAATCTAGGAATACAAAGACGAAAAGATAAACTCTGAAGCAGTCACTTCTACTCCATAAAACTTCATCATGTTCATTTTTTTGAAACACTGCTGAGGTTGTGATGGACTATTTTGTATGAATATATATATATATAAAAAAAAAACTGATTTAAGTATTTGTGTAAAAAAAAAAAAACAAAAAAAAAACATGTGATATGGAGAGATTATACATAGTTGATGCAGATGGATGATGGGACAGAATTTTAACCCAAGACTCTTGGTGTGTGAGGCCATAGTGCTAAATACTGCATTGCCCTCTAGCTCTAATGTTCGATGTGGCTGTCATAAGGGCACAGTGGGTGCAACCAATAGTTAATTAGAGGCTAATTACTGGTTGTAAATGACTTCTTGTTTACTTGGTCTTGGACTCAGTTTGTAAATTCAGAATTAACTTGTAAAGTGAAAAGAATGCATTAATGTTGTGACATATTTTTACACAAGAGTGCATTTGCTCTCCTAGGTGGCATGTTCTTAGTTAGTCTAATTATATTTCTAAGTGTATTTTAAACAGCAGTAATAGTTCAAAATGGTTTAGGGTCTATAAAATCAAAATGCTCAGCAATATCTTTATAAATCCTGAAACTGGTAAAAAAAAAAAAAAAAAAATCAGATTAAACAAGGAGTTTAAATAGTGACACAAATCATCCTTAGGTCTGAAGCCCAGTGACGGCATTTTGATGTTTCAGAAACAGATTAAGAATCTAAACTGCTTTTGCACCGGATGCTGCAAGTTTCAAAAGATTATGTAAACTGAAATGTCTGAAACTTTCTATTTATTTGTTTAATATACTGTAGTATGTTTCAGTACAGTATTAGCTATTGTCTTTTATAAGCCTGTATGCTTCAAACATCCTTATGTAAATTGCATATTTTGGCTGTGCAAACATGTTTGGCTTTAAAATGGTCGCCCATACTCTGATATGAGCATTTAAATACATTGTGACACCTTTTTGGCAAATTGTAAGGGAAGGAGCACTTTCCTGGTTAAGATTTCATTGAATGAATGTGGATTGACACTGCTGCTGCGCTATAAAAAGCTTACATATGTTCATTGCAGGTTGTCTGAAAGAATGGGACTCGCAAGCCGCTCAGTCCAAGGCCACTGGAGCTGCCCATATGGGAAGGCGGGCCCTTGCTGATGATTCTGCACACCAAAATTGCCCATCTGCACAGTTTGCAGGTGTTTTGAATGATTATATTATTAGCTCTATCTGTTCAACTTTGAGTTTTATGGGGATTTTAGTATCTCAGGCTTTATAGTAAATAAAAAAGGGAAATCTATGTGCTGCCATCTGCTACAAAATGATGTGACTTGTATCTTCAATAGCAATCCTGCATTTCTGCTCTCTTCTCAGTTTCTTGAATGCTAGAATGCAGTTGCAAGGTTTAAAAAAGGAACTGGGTTAGTTTCTGGGGAACAACAGATTTAAGTAAAAAAAGAGGGCTCTTTTAAAATTGCTTTCAATAAGTATTATGGTTGAAATTAAAATAATATAATTAATAAGAGCACTTTCATAAAGCAGATGCCTTTATTACATTGAGAATAAAAATTTAGCCCTGTACTGTGGGCAGGATACGCTTCCAAATCTGAGTGGCTGACCTGGAAGAAATGGGGTTGTTAATGAGCAGAATGGATCATGATCACATATCAAGCCTAAGACCTCAGCAGTGCCAGTTATTCTCTGTGTGATGTTTTTGTGGTTTTCCCTGTGTTCAAATCCGAATGCGGTTTCCTTTCACATTCCAAAGACACATGGTTGATTCAAAACAGACCCACAATGAGTCAATGTGGACACGTGCACAAGTCTGACCTTGTTTCAACTGCTGTAACAGTTACTGTGTTCTTAAAAAGTGTACAGAAGGATGTTTTGTGCATTATTTGCAGAAAATTGTAGGTAGTGAAAACAGTGCAATATCTATGCTGAGGTGACTTATGAAGTGAATACCTTTATAATATTTAAGGAAAACCAAACAAAATAATTCGGCACACTTTAGTGAAAGAGTAAAATATAAAACCAAATATTTGAAGCTGTGAGGGCATTAGTAAGTAAATCATAATGAATACTTTTGAGAATAGCAGCATTAATGCAAGTGATAAAATATGTCACTTTAATTTAATATCAGAAGTAGAACACTGTGAAATCTCCAGAGAGTTGACAGTGCATAGAATTTTGAGTCACACTGATGTGCGTATGTGTCATTGTGAGTGTGTGTCAGTGTGCTCTGGCATCCCCTTCAGGGCAGATTCCTTCTTTGTGCCCATCGCTATAGAGTTAGGCCTCAGCTTCCAATTACAATGTACTTATAAAAGCCATTTTTGGCAAAGGAAGTGTGGATACAAATATGGTGAGTGAGCCATAACAAAGTGAACAGCATTCAAATTCATGAGTGGAAGGAATGCCGGTTCTAAAGATCACAAATTAGCTCACTATTAGAACAACTAGTTTTGTTAAGTGGACAACTGAATCATGAAACTCATCAGAGCACAGCTTCTGTTATTATGGTGTTTGATGTATACCAAAGATCTGTCTTTTACTTATGAACCAAGATATTTGTGAATATGAGGGATCATGTTGTACAGATGACAGGTTGAATATCAGAGTTCCAGATGTACAGATAAGAGGTTGGCTAATGAGGTTCAGGGTGTACAGATGGATGAGAAGGTGTATACTAGGGTTCAAGTTGTACGGCTGAGTGGTGGATGAAAACATTTCTGATCAATTGTGCATTTCAAAAAATTTGTCAACATTATAAACAGCCCAAGGAAGTGTTAAGAGGGATAAACAGGTGTAATGATTTCCTTTTCTTTGGTTATAGTCTTCAATAAAAGTGCATTTGTTTTGTTATACATTTTGTGAATTATTTGATGTTTGGACTTCAGTCTTCACAGATTATACACGTCATGCCAAGCATTTTGTCCTTATTACTATAACATGAAAAACGTTTCTGTTTTAGTTATGTGTTCAACATTTCTTGCCTCGCATTTCCTGTCATCCTTCATTTACCTAAATTGTTGTAGACGCAGAATACACATGAATGTATGTATTCCAAATAACAATATATTATTTACCCTGTACAATTCAAGGTACCTCACACCCGGATAGACAGACTTGAGCTCTGAGTATTTAGCGTCTGACATCATGCTTGCTGCTTGTGCTAATTGACACTTTTACAAAACAAAGACACTGATAAGAAGCTGCGAGGGAATTTAAGGTGGCCCAGTATTATGACTTTTTTGTAGGCTTCAGGGATTCTAGTGTTAAAGTGTCAGTATTGGCACATGTACTGAGTTCAGTGAAATTCTTACTTTCATGCACCAATCAGCACACAACACACGGCCACTTTCCAGCTCTGTAATTAGTGAGTGTAACTACCATAACTCAAAATGTATGCTGTCTTTATTTCATACGTTTCAGAAAAATATCAGTGTTATAAAAGAGAATTCCGAAATGAAAGATAGATAGATGTGCAGCATTGTTCATAATGGCACTCCATTTTCTTGTAATTTTCTCATTTGCTGCTACCGCCAGGGGTTGCAGAGTGTGCCCCATAACTGAGTCTGCCTTCTTGATCAGCTTAGAGATTTGGTGGGCCTCTTTTGAAGTGATGTTACTAGCCCAGCACAATGTTTAAAGATTGCACTCTCCGTCATAAAGTTGTAGAACAAGTAGAGGATGTCAGGATACACATTAAAGGAACATAGTCTCCTAAGAAAAGAGTCTGCCCTGCCCATTCTTTACAAGTTATTCTGTTTTACTAGATTAGTCCAGCTTGTCACTGATGTATACCCCTAAGTACTTGTGGCAATGCACCACTGCTGCACTCAAAGAACTGCAGCGAAAGTCAATAACCAGTCCCTTGGTTTTGCTGATGTTAAGATGCAGATATTTCGCTTTTCACCAAGAAACCAAGTTCTCCATCAGACTTCTATACTCTGTACACCACATGCATACTTCAAGTGGAAATAAAATAATCCTGAAATTTGCCAGGTCAAGTAATATTGTTTTATTTTATCATTATCTACAATACACAAGAACTAAGGAGTTGTAACTAGAATTATATAGAAGGTAACAAAGGACATTCAGTATGCTGAAGATTAAAATAAAAGTTAGGTTTTAAAGATCTTAGTTTTTACTAGCTAAATTTAGCCAGTAAGATGTCTACTAACTCCTAACATGGCATGAATTTTACATCTAGTGTGGCATAAAGCTAGCTAACTATGTTAACAAATTTATTTTTAATTTTTGTTAACTGTCCACTTTTATTAAAAACATTACAAATAATAGTTTAGATTAAAATTATTACTCAGAATACCCTCCACCATCATTGATTGACCTTTGGTTGGGATCTACACCTACACAAACTTCCTTCACAAAACTGTAGGCCTGGAACAGCTGACCTAAAACTGTGATGCATGTGACAAATTATTTAAAAATAAATCTTGAGTAATCTAAAGAGAGGGATGGTGGGAATTGAATTAGATATTATCTGCTAAAGGATTGCAGCCTGCAGGGGGACCATCAGCTCCCCAAACCTGACACAGACAGATGCAGACACAAGTTCCAGCACAACACAGGCTTTTATTCTGCTGTGGGAAACGGTTCCCAAATTGTTTCTCACCTGCACAGCATAATACAAAACACAATCAGCACAGTTATAAAGCACAAATCACTTCCTCTTCTTTGGCTTTTCCTCTCTCTCTCTCTATTTCCTTCCACCTTCACTTCTCCTCCAGCAATCTTCATCCCTCTTCCTCCCAACTCTGGCTCCTCAAACAGTGGCACGGGCTCCTTTTATTCTGCACCCAGGAATACTTCCGGTGGCCGCTAGCGTGGTCTAGAACCACTTCTGGGTGAGGCAGAAGCCCAACAAAGTAGGGCTCTGCAGTCCTGGCAGCACTATCTGGCAGCAACCACAGAACCCAAGGCTGTGCTGCTACTCCAACTCCAATGAAGCCCTGTGGGAATCTGAGGCACCGTTGCAACCCAGGGAAGATGCGGACTAGCACTCTGGGGGAGATAATGCTCTGTGTATATCTTCTCCCCTGGTCCTTCCACTATGGAGGCTTCCCGGCTGGGTAAGGGTCCCAGCTGGCCGTCCGCCACAGTATATACAGAAGGATAATTGTGGGTAATGGATGGATGGATGGATTTCAGTGTTAGGCTGAATGTTTGTGGCTGTTCACACATTTATGTAATTTTTTTAAGAAGGGAGGCTAATAGTGGCTGTGGTACTGCTCTGTCCAGACAAATCAACTTAGGCAGCTAAATATTTGCAGCAAGTATTATTTATGAAGAATAAGGTGGTCTCAAGGAAATAAAATGGAAACCATTTGTGCAAAAATAGGCACAGGCACATGAGCACAGGTCTATGATAGAGAGTTTAGAGTAAAATAATTTCACTTCGACAGGCTGTAGTAGGGGTGCATACTGTAAGGATGGAAAATCCTTTAATAAATTCACATAGACACAAATAACATATCTCCTTGTGCAAACTATACTAGGGGCTCTGTGGAGACCACTAATAGAAGGTCTGTGCGCCCTTTATGCCTCAAGTTTTATCCTCTCTTCATGGCAGGAATGTACTGCATATACAAGTGACTGGAAACAGATGGTAGCTCAATGCAGTTCTTCCAAGAATCCGTAACTCTGATAGAGAGACATTTCCAGAAATCCCAGAGACAACCTGAGCTACCAGGTAGGTGAAAATATGCACAGTAATAAGTTTTACTTTGATAAACCGGGATTGTAAATAAAAAAGAAATTTTTGGTTTACCAAATACTGCCTAGATCAACTTCAAATTAGCATGAGAATTTGATAATAAAGTTGGTGAAATGAAACCTTTGTAGTTCTAATTAACAAGCTAATTAAAAAGACAGGTTCAGTTATGAGATGCACTCTCAACCCATTGGAGGTAGTAGCAGAGGAGAGAATGAAAACAAAACTGAGTGTCATTATTAACAATGCTGCACATCCTCTCTCTGACACACTAACAATAAGAACTTTCAACCAAAAAATTATTATGTGTTGTCACACACGTGCGCATGGGAAACAGCTGAAGGGCCTAAACACTAGTAATTCTATGCCAGGCCAGGTGGCGGCAGAGTGTTCTGAATATCTCTCTCAGACACTTGCAGACCTTTCCCGGGAAATCCCGCCTGTTACCGGCCCCAAGGATGACGTCACTTCCGGGCACGAGGACGCCACTCCCAGTTCCTGCACCAATGATGTCATTTCCCTTCCAGGTCTTTAAAACTGCCATCTTGCCTCAGTACAGGCAGTTCTGTTCTGGACTCTGACCTAAGTACATTGTGCTACTAAAAAAAATGCAATTTTGCAGCCGAGAAACTATTATACGGGTGGCTGCCCCAACTCTTTATGATGTCTCCGACTTATTCTTGTTACAGTGTCAAGAAATGCTACTGGGGCCCCTATACACCAACAGCAGTACACTTGCATAATGCCTTACTGTGACTTTGACGGCCATGTCAGAAGTTTTCTTTCTTTTTAATTTTCTTATTTGTTCACACCAAAGTGTGTGTGTGTATATTTATTTTTATTTACTTAACTATTTATCTGTTTATGTGTTTATTTATTTAATGAGCTTCTGTAAAAAGTAAAATCTATCTATCTATCTATCTATCTATCTATCTATCTATCTATCTATCTATCTATCTATCTATCTATCTATCTATCATGTTTAATAACATTTGATTGTAATATATGATTCCTGCTTAGCTGAACTTTTATTAGTTCATTTTTAGATATGGTTTTTCAAATTAGAGCTGAGGTTAATGCTGATATAAACATCTACAGAAAGACATCCATCTAGTTTGACTGAATTGTGCCTTTAGGTGGAAATGATAAACAACAAAATTAAACAAACACACAGAAACTTATAACCTTCAGGAGACACCTGAAATTAGGGTTTACTGAATTAAGTATATTTTGAAGGGAAACAGGCTTTCCTACAATCCTGCCAAACATGGTGAAAAGGTGGATTGGACACCAGAGCATGTTATTATTTATGAATTTAACAAAATATCTCATGAAACCAGTTGGTTAAAGGTATATACAGTATGTATTGTTGTTTTCATGTATTATATAAGCCTTGATCAACAAAAGATAATGACTGACTCATCGAATGTTTATGGTCTTTATATGCCTAAGGATAGAGGACTCTGATTTACTAAAGATCAACCGATAGATACTGTAATTAACATGTTACTATTTCTAATATGTTTTTCTATGAATGGACAAGCTAGTATATTAGAATTTAAAAATCTCAGGGAAACATTGTTGTGTTCACCGCACTGCTAAATTAAAATGTATGTAAGAAAGAAGTACCTTAATATTTTTAAAAATTTCCTTAGGAAAAGTGAAGTTCAATTTTGAAATATACTGCCTTTAGATTACTCAATAAACAGTGCCACAAGCTAAAGACTATATTTACATCTCTTCACTTTCCAGCAGCAAGATCATGGCTACCACATCTTTAATTGTGTTCTCCCTCTCTCCCTCTCTCTCTTTTAAGAATAATCTTTGTGTGATTGCAAATGAAGACTGAACACCATTCATATGTTGTTTTAATATGTGCCTGCTGTTGTAGAAAATTGTGAAGAACATGTTGCAGGCCGCAAAGCTAGCTGTGGGTTAGGGGAGAGAAGCAGCAGAGTAATAATAAGCAGATTTTAATGATTTACTATAAATCAGCATTTTTGTCCTGTCAGTGAGATTGAAGAGGCAGACAGCTCCTCACATGTCTGCTTTGCAAATGTCTTACTGATGAATCATGTGCTTTGAATCACTGATCACAACATTCAAACAGTACTTCCAAATAACAAGAAAAACATTCACATACTATTCTGTTTGAACTCCTAGCTCAAAAATATGAAGAAAAATATGTTTACATTTTATCTTCAGTCCTGCACTGAGGCTAATATGGATTAGAATTTAAATTTAAAGTCCACGTTCTTTTAAGTAAATCTGTTAATGCTGTTTAAACGATTTATTTTAACATATGCAAATATAATAAAATGAAAGCAATTTCTTTTTCCCCTTAATTAATCACAATGTATTTTCTCTAACAATAGCAATCAAACCTTTATTTAACTGTCACATAATGAAGAGTGATTTGCTCAGAAACCTCTTTTGGTGCCTTATTATTGTACCTGAGCTGAATCCTCTGTCTTCTAGAAGGACGGATATTAAGTGAGACCAATGCTATCTTTTATTGTATTCTTTTCTTCAAATGCTTTGGTCTCCGTAAAACATCCAAACAGAAAAGACACAGAAAGAGAGTGATCAAAAGAAATTGTTCAGTAAATGACTATACTCAGAAGATGTATCAAATAGTGCCTGCATTTCCCATAATGATGCTTCATCTTTGGTTAAGTCCATCCAGGAGAATTCTCTCTCCTTTTATTCATAATCCTCCAAAATGTTAAATAATGTGAGTAGCCAGCCTATCTCTTAACTAACAATTAACTCTTACAGTAAGTGAGATTTGCCTTGCCATTGAATCTTAAGTAGGGTAGGAGGTTGATACTCAGGAATTATCAGGTAGGCTCTGTTCTTCTCTGGAGGACAAATATGGCATTCTGCACCTAACAGCCCATCTATATCTTTCCATTTCTGTGTTCTTTAAGCCTCAAGATATCTGTGCATTCTATTGGTAGAAATGACCGCAAAACCTCTACTAGCCAGTTTTGATATGAAAAACCTCTACTTCTGTGTATTAACAGCTAATTCTGACTACTGAAGTATTTTGTCTTCATAAGCCCCCTCCACAATCTCCTACCAGGACAATGTTAGTGTTGGGATATGAATAAACCATAGGAAGTTGGATCTGAAGTTGAATACAGATTTTTGAAAGGGAGAATGAGCAAGATGTTGAATGTTAGGATTTTCAATGCTAGCTCCATCAATTTGGCCTACTTGTGGAATAATGGTGGTCCTTAGATGTTTCCATCCCTTTGCTATGGCATGTGCTTAGGAAAAAAAGCTTTATCCTTGTGTTGTTCTAGAAGGCTATTCCATTATTAAAAACATTCTACTCCTATATAAAGCATTAGCTAGAACATTTATGGGAATGCACTACCTTGGAGTGGCATCATATATAGGGCTGGACTTGTTCTCTATTTTACAGATATCAGCTTCAGCCCTCCGTGACCCTGAGTAAGACTTAGAAGGCTCATAAAATGGATCAATGGATGAAGAAAGTGCAAAACAAACTCAAAAGTCAGATTGAAAAGGAGGGACATAACACAGTTGGCATTTTCAGAGATTTATCTAAACCAGGGGTGCCCACACTTTTTCGGCTTGTGAGCAACTTTTAAAATGACCAGGTCGAAATCAGTTGCGAGAAGCAGATCATAGAATGTTACATAGTTAACTGTCAAATAATGCAAAGATTACGCGACACGTGTTTCATCCTATTTTAAGCTCATGAGGCGTACACACTCTACTGCACCCCTCATCGGGGATCGAACCTCGGACATCAGACAAAAGCACTTCGATTGTGACATTGTGAGAAAAAAAATCCTCTTCTAATTCCACATTCAGCCCATACCCTCCTCAAACATTTTTTTTAAATCCCTTCTTTAGTCGACATAAATTGGAAGGCTAACTAGATCACAGCCAGAGTTTTGCAGTAGCTCGCGCGTTTGATCGTGTGTGTGTGTGTGGGTTGACCAGTGTGTTTGAAGAAAAGAGATCTCAGACTGATCGCACTGTATGTCAATCAAGTGACAAATGCCTTAGGGAGGATATATGTTTTTGTTTTGAATGCAACACAATATACCTGCACACCCTTCGCGATCGACGCATTAGGCACCCCTGATCTAAACCATTTGCTGGTGTTTAAGATAAAGTTAATGCAAAAAAAAAAACAAAAAAAAACACAGCAGCCTGGAGCATTTTAAGCTGTTGCTCACTTTAATATTGATGTCACTACAGAACTGCAGTGCACACACCCATAAACTGATGGTGTCTAATGGTGTTCCAAAATGATATTTCCCACTTGCATGCCACGAATTGCTAAAAAGAAAAAAAAAGATATAACATAACAAAATTGAGGAATAGTTTGTCTTCAGATTCCATGTACCCTGTAATTAGATAAAGTAACTTTTTAGATTAAATGACTTTAGGAACAGAATAGATGGATGGGAAAAATGCAAAAAAAAAGATCCAGTGCCTATGCAATATGTGCTCAAGATTCCCAAAGCAAGCAAGTCCAAAAAAGTTAGAAAAATACCCACTAGAGGGGGAAACATTGTCAAAAAACCTGGGTTCTATCCTAAAATGAGAGAACAAGCTTTGGAGCGCATCATTATTTCCTCCACAGCCTTCATCATGTCCCTTGTTCAATCTGTAAGAGTAAAACTATGATCCTGTGTACAAAAATGACAAAAATAACTATCTTAACAAACATTATTTGGTTCAGAGCAAGTTGGCTAGACACCACCTGAACTTTGTTGTCAGAATCTTTGTAGGAGAGAATGAAGCTCTCAGGTCATTCATTACATCTTTTTGAGCCTTCATCTTGTCTTATCTCCACAACTGCCATTAAAGTGCACATCCATCTTTGCATATTTCTCCCTTTTTGCTCTCCATGTCCGAATTGGCCACTTATATTTCTCATTACCGCATAACATATTATCTCCATATTTTACACTTATTTCCTTCTGTCAGTGAAAAGCTATTCTCACCTTAGACCTGTTTATGCATGCATCACATTTCACCTTTACCAGTCACATCGCCACTCCCAAATATTATTCATCTCATACAAACTGAACAAGCTTCTGCCTCCAACAGCAAAGACATTCCTGGTGATGTCATCATAATACTATAGAGCAGAGGTACTCAACTCCGAAGTGGCTACAGACTTTTGCTTTAACCATATTTTTAATTGGAACCCATTCATTTACTACTAAAGCAGTATTTTTGGGCTTAATTGTAGTTAACTCGTTTGTAGCAATTCAGAAGACTTAATTTCCTATTTTAATTTTAAACAGCTACATTAAGGTTTTAATTGTTGCTTGTTTTCTTAATGAGCCATCAGTTAATAATGAGGTGCAAATAACAAAAGAACCACCAGCTCTCCAGATAACGTGCTTCCACTTGAACCTGTGTACATGCATTATGAAGGATGTGTTAATATGATGTTTTGAAATAAATGAGAGAGAAGGGAAAGACCAAGAGGTACAAATTTATTCTGGACCACAGAACATATGAATACGTTTCTCAGAAAATGAAAAATCTACAATGTGATAAAGATTTGTCTTGGAAGAATGAAAGTACTAACCAGCCATATAATTAAATACCAAGTTTCATTTCAGCTTGGCCTGGCTTCTAATTACGCAACTGATAGGAATAAAACCCGCACCCACTGCGGACCACTAGAACTGGAGCTGAGTGCCCCTGCTGTAGAGTCTGCATCATTCACTTTCAATGTGTCAACAACTTTATAAAATAGGTTTACTCTACTTAATCCAAAACAACTCTTCAGTCGAAAACCAAGTTTACATTTAATACATTAGCATCCAACACCATTTTCACATAAAACTAACATGTTTGCTGGCTGCAGACTACTCCTCACATGTCAATGTTTATGAACCTACTCCCAGAAGCACATGCTTTGAAGAAGGTTATAACATGGCCCTACTTCTTTGATGCCTGCTGCCCTTTGCCTTCATACATCATCTAGTTCTTTTCTGTATTGATCTACATGCTTTCATACTTGTTTTTCATTTCAATATGTTGTCTTTCAATATGCTTTTGCCATCGTTGTACTGGAGGCCCATACTTTCCTTAGTGAAGCTCTGCCTTGATCACTGGATTTTGAAACTTCCTGTGTGCTGTCCTGGAAACTTTCAATGGCTGCTCATACATCAATATAATTTCAGATCATAAAAATTTTAATCTTTCTCACAAATGAATTTTATCAAGCTGTCAGCTGTTCAAAGACAAAGACTTAAACTTTTATGCATACTTAAACTTTGTTCTTGCAACCTCTTTTTATCCATTTTCCCTTCACTAGAAGTCCCATTTGTTCTCTGTAAGAAATTTACCCCTAACTGTTTCTATCCAGGGTGGCGCAGTTGTAGTGTTGCTGCCTCGCAGTAAGGAGACCCGGGTTCACTTCCTGGGTCCTCCCTGAGTGGAGTCTGCATGTTCTTCCAGTGTCTGTGTGGGTTTCCTCTGGGTGCTCTGGTTTCCTCCCACAGTCTAAAGACATGCAGGTTAGGTGCATTGGTGATCCTAAATTGTCCCTAGTTTGTGCCCTGTGGTGGCCTGGGATTTGTTCCTGCCTTACACCCTGTGTTGGCTGGGATTGGCTCCAGCAGACCCCCCGTGACCCTGTGTTAGGATATAGCGGATTGGATAATGACTGACTGTTTCCATTCATATTCTTGAAGAAAGTAACAATTGGAATACTAATTTTACTTGATAATCCTGAGCACGTCTATCATGTTATCTCTTAAAAGACTCTTCATTTAAGATGATGTTGCAATTGGAGTACTCAGTTTTCTACCCGTCGTGTAAATGTAATTTACTTTTGTAATTCAGTACAACTCTCTGGCTGCTTTTTTGAGTATTAGGTTGAAGCAAAAAGGTGAATTCAAGATGATTATGTGTTGGACTCTTTGCTTTCTTTCTTTGACCTTGATCTTGTTTTGCATATCAGATTTAATATTTGGCATTGTCTGTGATAATTTTGGCTTTAAAGATGTGATTTGTTTTTTTTTTTATTTTTTAGGATTCTTTTATACCTGACAGGGAGAAAATTCTTTGTTAGTTGTGGTAATTACAACTAAAATACACATGATATCCAATATGGTGTTCCACAAGGCTCTATCCTGGGTCCGCTGCTCTTCTCAATCTACATGCTTCCGTTAGGTCAGATTATCTCAGGGCACAACGTGAGCTACCACAGCTATGCTGATGACACACAGCTGTATTTATCAATAGCACCTGATCACCCCGATTCTATTGATTCACTAACAAAATGTCTGACTTGTATCTCAGAATGGATGAATAGTAACTTTTTCAAGTTAAATAAAGAGAAAACTGAAATCTTAGTGATTAGCAATAATGGATACAATGAGGCTATTAGAAATAAACTGGATACATTAGGATTAAAAGTCAAGACGGAGGTAAAAAGCTTAGGGGTAATTGTTGATTGTAATCTGAATTTTAAATCGCATATTAATCAGATCACTAGGACAGCATTTTTTCACTTAAGAAACATAAGTAAAGTTAGACCTCTTATATCACTGAAAGATGCTGATAAATTAGTTCACGCATTTGTTTTCAGTCGACTAGATTACTGTAATGCACTCCTATCAGGACTACCCAAAAAAGACATAAATCGTCTGCAACTAGTGTAGAATGCAGCTGCTAGAATCCTAACTAGGAAAAGAAAATCCAAGCACATCTCTCCAGTTTTAATGTCACTACACTGGTTACCTGTGTCATTCAGGATTGACTTTAAAATTCTGCTTATGGTTTATAAAGCCTTAAATAATCTCGCCCCATCTTATATATCGGAATGTCTGACACCCTATATTCCAAATCGTAACCTCAGATCCTCAAATGAGGGTCTCCTTAGAATTCCAAGAACAAAACTTAAAAGAAGTGGTGAGGCGGCCTTCTGCTGCTATGCACCTAAACTCTGGAATAGCCTGCCAATAGGAATTCACCAGGCTGATACAGTAGAGCAGTTTAAAACACTGCTGAAAACATATTACTTTAACATGGCCTTTCTATAACTTCAATTTAACTTAATTTAACTTAATCCTGATACTCTATATGTTCAATTTTCTCATAATAACTATTCATGGTGGCTCTAAAATCCGTACTGACCCCTACTCTCTTTTCTGTTTCTTTTTCCGGTTTCTTTGTGGTGGTGGCCTGCGCCACCTCCACCTACTCAAAGCTTCATGATGCTCCAACAATGATGGATGGACTAAAAGGCAGAATTCTACGTGACCATCATCATCAAGCCTTTCCGTGAGAACCCTAAATCCAAAGAGGACTGTTTCATTTATGTTAGGTAGAATGCCCAGAGGGGACTGGGCGGTCTCATGGTCTGGAATCCCTACAGATTTTATTTTTTTTCTCCAGCCGTCTGGAGTTTTTTTGTTTTTTCTGTCCCCCCTGGCCATTGGACCTTACTCTTATTCGATGTTAATTAATGTTGATTTATTTTGTTTTCTTATTGTGTCTTTTATTTTTCAATTCCTTATTATGTAAAGCACTTTGAGCTACTGTTTGTATGAAAATGTGCTATATAAATAAATGTTGTTGTTGTTGTTATAGTTTTTTTGTATTGCAGAATCCTTTTATAGAATTTTTAGTTTTGATTTCATTTTTTACTTGTTAAAATATTTTGAGCATGTTCTGTTTTGTTTCATAGTAGCACTACTATTTGGGTTACCATTGCAACATTATTATTATGAAGACAAAAAGCAGGTGTAAAGTCAATGTTGCAAAAGTATAAAGGCCAGCGCCGCATTATCCAAGATTGTGGGTTTATGTAAGGATTGCTCATGAGTGTGTGCAGTACAATGTTTTGGCATTCCTAGTTATGCATGTTTCCTTTTGAATTACAACTTCATATTTGGTTTAGAGTCTTTGGTTAAGTTGATTCTCACTATTAACGTTTTGGTAAGAATGGTAAGAAATCTTGGTGCATATCTTCAACAACATTTCATCATCTAGTCCTTTTTCTTTCCAACCTAACAATTCTTATAAAATTCTGGCTCAAATTAGGCTGTTTGACCCTCTTCTGAGGCCTGTGATGGTCCAGGTGGGCTCCATACTTGCTTGCAAGGAGCCTCTTGAACCCAGAACCATCGATAATGTACCCAAGGATGAACCAGGCAAATAAGGACACACTCAGTCAGCAAGTGGTTGGTGCAAAGCGATTCAGTGGTTTTATTAAAAACCAAACAGTGCCCAAATTCCAGTGCTTCAAAATCTTCAATAAATAAATATCTCAATAAAATTAGTGATAGTCTGCAAGTTTAAAATTCAATAAGTAATCCAAGCCTAAATTTGCAATAATACTTCCTCCCTTCTTTCTGAGCCCAGTGCAACTTCCTCTCTCCTGTCTCCCCAGCTCACCCAATGGCTTGCTCAGCCAGCGGAGACACCAGAGACTACAATCCTTCCTTCCAATTCTCATCTTGACTGCCTCCATCAGCGTCTGCCAGATCACACAGAGTCGGCTGTCCCCCCCATCTTCCTTTATGCTCTCCTGGCATCCTACAGATCCTTAAAGAGAACTCCACCACCATTGTACCCACTCCTCCACTAAATCAAATGGGTAATGATCCACACCTAGAGTGCCAATTGTTCACTCTTCCGTGGGTTTTGCCTCCTCTCTCCCAAGCTTGCTCTGGCACCCAATACTGCGCTAACTCATGGTTCTCTGGTTTCATCTCTTGTCTCATTGATCTCCTCCTCTTGCATCTAGATTCTCATTTAAAGCCCTGTTGGAAGTAGGTGCGGCAATAATGTCTCCAGCACCAATAAGGGATTGGGTCAATCTCACACATGCGTATGTGAATACACGATCACACCAACCTCACATCAGCCTTAAGAGCTGCTCTGTCATACTCCCTACCCCCCAACCCCCCAAAAAATGCAAGCACATTACCTGTTTTATTTAAAACACACATGCCACAGACTCACTATCTCACAAGGCCTCGAAACCAAAAGCAGACTTTGACCAAACTCAAAAGCAGGCTTTGGCCTAAACAGATTATGAAGGAAAAAAAAGAGACCCCAAAAAACATAAAATCTCAAACATATGTCAAAAAAGAAAGGAAGGGATTGGAGTTTCTTTTATATTTAAAGAAACTGTTTAACAAATAATGATATCAGTGTGGCCCTACCTGTTGGAACACACTAAGTACAAAGTGCCCATTTGAAAACAAATAAAGAATAAAGTATACCAAGTTCCAACCAGAAAGTCAAAATCACTTAATGCCAAAGCCAAAATGTTAACCAAAATCATTTTCAGAATTGTAGTGAACAAGGAGTCATTGCCAAGAAAAAAAAAATGACTAAAGAATAAACAGACATTAATCTTTTGTAAAATATCAAGATACATGGAAAATTAGAGATGCATGACATTTAACTTTATGTTATTGCACATTTGACATTATAGGTTGCAGCCTCCCATTTGTATGTGGTAGCCTAGCAACTACACCACGAAATGGTGGTTCTCATAAGCAGAAAAAAAATGGTGGTGTGCGCCAAGGTGCAAAAAATTAAAAAAAAAAAACAAAAAACGGAACATGACACCAGATAAGAAAAGCAGTTACAAAATCTAATTCCATATATTCAGAAGTGCTACAAAGAAGATAACATCATGGAAATACAAGGAACAATCACAGAGAAAAATTGAAAATGATTCATATTCATGACATACAGTAGGTCAACAGTAACAGTTAAATGTATCTGATATGTTATTTTCATATTAACTCCAGGTTTAATCTTCTCTCAGTCTTTTAAATTCATTTCAATGGTGTGAGTAATGGGATGCATGGGAAAAGCATTCTCAAATAAGTTGTAAATAAATAAAATGGTTGAGCAGCTTTACAGCTGATTACAAACTAAAATATGGACGAGTCTTATATGTATCCCTACCATGATCCCTATCAAACTAACATTAACATTAACTTGAATGTACCAAAAAAAAAACCAGTTTTTATTGGCTGATTTCCAAATCTCTTTTTATCACCAAAAACTCTGTCAAATTAACTTTGGCTGAAATTACATGTGTCATAGTTTTAATTTCCTCTGTAGATGTTTGCTTTAGTATCTCCAACCATAGTCATTAGGCGCTCTTGCCATTTTTCATTTCTAACGGATGTTTGGTAATGGCTGTTTAAAATAATCATTTTACTTTCTTTGAACTTTGAAGATGAAAGAAAGATTTGACAGTTAAGTCAGTCTATTTTAAGATGTGAACAGCATAAAGATGTCAGTGCAGAGCAGGGAAGATGGAAAGAATGCAGGGTCACTTTCATAAGTAACTGGAAGAGAAAAGACAGTAAAATTAGTCAGAATAAGCAGCAACGTAAAGTTCTTGATGATGCAAAGTTTTGGTCACACAAAAGGTTACCAAGGTCCTCCACTGCAATTTGTACCGTGCTTTAGGACAGTCCGAACGTGACTGTGGTTTTGTGAGATACTGTCTGTGATGTGAGCACTTATTTTGTGGCGTGAAAATTGTCATGTTGTAAGCATAATACAAATCCTTAGATGTCCAAAGACCAATCATGAGAAAGGGCCTATATTCAAATTAAAATATATTTTAAAGTTCAGTAACAGTATTAACATATAGGTTATATGTAAAAGAATGGAAAAATGTAAGAAAAGGCATTTTACTATTCCAAATTGATTTGGTTTTTGTGCATTTGTTTTAATATATAATCTTGTTGCTAAACAAAGCATTTATTAAAATTAAAGCAACAAGTGTAAAATATATAGGTGTCATTCTCTATTTGAATTTGTTTTTGTTTAGTGAAAAGACAGAAAAAAAAATCCTTTCAAAGTACATTATCTTGCAGTGAAGTAGATGCCCAAGTGGATTTTTATTTGTCTGCAGAAATAAAGGGACTTCAACTAAAGGTTTGACAGCTCAAGTGTGTTCCTACAAAAAGGAATACAATTAACAAATATTAAACTTTCTGGAAGTTTATTGTGGCTTTTATGCTTAGATTCTGAGCTCCATCAATCCACCCAATATCATTTTTGAAGTCAGTAATCTTAGATCATAGTCAATCAGAAACAAATAAAAATAATTCTGTTTGGTACAGTTAAAATTTATTTTCCTACATTAATAAAGCTGCCAAATAATATCACTTACGCAAAAACCTAACAGTCATTTAATGCCTATGTATGCGCATACAAAAGAGGTAATGCAACTAATGATGACATATTGAAGGAATCTTTTTGTTTAAACTTTAAAATTATAACAAATAATATTTCTTTTCCCCTCTCCTGGGTAGATTTACTTGGGCAGCCCTGAACTGCAGCCCCATATCTCTTTCCGACTTGACGAGTCAGACCCCCATACCAGGGATTCTCTTTCCTGCAGAGAACAGCTGGCTCCATTAACATGTTAATCAGACCGGCTGCTTTGGGGGACTCGTGCTGTAAAAGTTTGCAGTGCAACTGCAGTTTGAATCAGTTGTAATAAAAGTGGAAGCTGGAACAGATTCTTTAGGATTCATACCATTTTTTTGATTTTCATTTGATACCACACTGATTCAGTGGATCTGTTTTTGCATAAACTATCTTAATATGATTTTATTTCCATTATTATACTGCAATGTCAAATATTATAAATGTTTGAGCTAGTTCTCAAATTACTTTAAACAAGGAATTAAAAAAAAAAAACTATAGAAGTTTCGAAAACATTGTTAGGTTCTTTGGCATTACTAAACTGGCCAAATGTGAAGTGGACTTGCACCCCAGCAATTGATTGTTACAGTCTTGGAGTCAATAATGGAGGAAGGAGCACTGGTCTCTCTGACCTTGAATAAGTTAAAGATATATAGAAAATATATAAGTAGATACATATAAAAGTTTAGCTAAAACTACCCTTTACTGTTTTTAATTCTTCTTCTGTATAAGTTTTTTCCTTTTTAATGTAACACGAGTGACTATCTGTGGAGCAAAACAAACCTGGAAACAGGTAAGTCTGGATAGGAGACCAGTCTACTGCAGGATAAACGTGTGAATTTCCCCATATAAAGGAACACTTGTTTCCATACATACATATACAATTTATTTTTGTATAGCCCAAAATCACACAAGGAGTGCTGCAATGGGCTTTAACAGGCCCTGCCTCTTGACAGCCCCCCAGCCTTGACTCTCTAAGAAGACAAGGAAAAACTCCCAAAAAAAAACCCAGTAGGGAAAAAATGGAAGAAACCTTGGGAAAGGCAGTTTAAAGAGAGACCCCTTTCCAGGTGGGCTGGGCGTGCAGTGGGTGTCAAAAAGAAGGAGGTCAATACAATACAATACAATACAATACAATACACAGAACAGAACAAATCCTCAAATCCTCAGAAGTACATAGCAGAATTTAACAGTAGATGATATCACATAATATGATTTGGATTTGTTTATGCGGTCTGGCTAAAAGTGTGAAATGTACAAGGAATCCAGAGTCTTCAAAGAAGCTTATAAGAAAATAAGGAGAATATGTAAGCTTCACTCAGAAGACATCTCTCATGATGGTCTTTTATACAAATTTCTCCTGTGTACACTATCTTTGACAAGGCTCTTTACATAACACTTGCACATACCATCTTTTTTAAGCTGGATTTATATGATTTAGAGGGACATGGATATCTACTAGAACCACCTAGGTTACCATCTGGCTTGGGTCTTGAGTTCTCTAACCTCTTTGAGTAGGTGTGTGTTAATGTCCAAGTTTTGTGTTCCTGTCTCATGCTATTTCATACATTTTACTTCATTTTACTAATTTACAGCCCCGGTTACGATCTTTGGATTTGATGCCCAATCTGTTTCTGATGAATGCATCTTTCTTGACTTAACATCTCAGATCCAGCCTTTTCTTAATTTCTCTTTTTCTTTAATTATGAACTTCTTCATGTTTCTTGAAAACACCATTGCCTGCTTCAATTAACGATGTCTGCTTTTAGTAGTTCCTTCTACTAGCACCTGCTAATTGCCATGATAATACTCAATCTTACTCTGGCAGTAGGAATGACAATGTTTACTTTTACTAAACATTCTAAAGCTGTTTCCTGCTTTCATTAATGACTGCATACTTCCTTGTTGTTGATAGAACCCAGGCAACTGTTATAATTATCCCACAAAGCTCTAGATAGACATAAGTTACAGTGAGAGAGTTTCTGAGTTTTGACCTTCTGCTGAAAGAAAAGTATAGCAGTACCATGAGGGCATTAAAGACTTCTAATGTCTTAAAGCCTTTTCTTATTTCTTTTCAGGTAAGTGCAATGGGAAGTAATGCAAATCGAAATTGCTGCAAGCCTGACCTAAGAACTGCCACCAGCAGACAGCTGATTGTCACTTTAGATCCTCACAGGAAGGATTATGACAATTAGAGCCTCACCTCTTCAAGGTGTTCTGGGGAAAAGAAAAGTGCAGACAATTCATTAATTACAGAAATCTAACATATAACTCTGCTTAAACACAATTTCTAAATTGAAATAAAAAAAATGGAGAAGATGATCTTGGACATAAACTCCAAAGCTGACCAGGATGACTGTTTATCTAAAAGGGTAGTAAAATGCTGGGTGGAGGAGTTTCAGTAGCTACATTAAAAATAAAAATGGGATCATTATCCCTCCTTGCAAACAAGGATAATCTTTATCTGTAGATCACTTAAATAAATAATGTTTTAGAATTTGGGGCTAATTTGTTTGTAGGTACTGTATGCAATTTTTTACATAAGGCATCATGTAGGATGATCAGAGAGATACATGGGCGAAGAGAAGAATTATTGAAATTATTAAAGATGACCAGAAACTGACAGGTTTTTCAGCTGTTTATTTATGTTTTTATTTTTTCAGCAATCTACCATTGCTTCCAAGGATTTGAGATAGCCATCATATTGTAATTTACTGGGGGTGTGGCCATGTATTGGAATTTGTAATGGTTTTCTTTTTTCTCATATTTTAGGCTTATAATTTTATATGTGATAATTCTGGATATTTTTTACAGCCAGGGTTTGCTCCCTGGCTTATGGTCATTTTCCATTTTATTATTATTTTTGAATAATATAATATATAAAACATTTTTTTATTATTATTTGACATTTATGTATTGTGAAGCGAAGTTTTCTTATAAAATATACAAAACTAGAATTCTGAAACACTCCAACAAACAATGAACCTCTGAGGACCTAGTCCCCAGACTGAAATATACTGTAAACGCCAAGGATGGTCACTCAGCAGCGATATCAGGATGAACCTGTGTGGACAGACATTATTCTTTTTCCAGTTGAGTGCAGAAACAAATGTAATTAAAGAGAAAATTAAGTTTCTTTATATGAAGACTGCTAACCTTTGGTCAATCTGAAATGGTTTAAATTATTATTAAAATTTAATTGTAAAAGCCTAGTTGTCAGATGTGATTCTTGTGTTGCCCACATTTGGAATCATTCCTTCTTGCATGTGGACATTTATGGTCATGTACCAGTATGGACTAGTGCAATGAGGATACACATGCAAAATAGTACATTGTGCGATTTTATTTGACAAAACAGTGTCCAAATCCAATAAAGTACAGTGATGTTACTTCCTACTTCTTCATATAAATAAATAATCCAATTAAAAAAAATCTTCTACATGAGTTAAAATTAATTAATAAATAATCAATGAATAATCCAAGGGAATAAAGCCAGAAGAATAAAACCAGGTGCTTCTATCACCATTCTCATAGCCTCTGTGCATCTCTAAATCTTCTCAGCCTCTGTTCATCCATCTGGTCTGTTCTGTGGGAGCTGAGATACTAGCAAGCACTGTCAATCCCTTAAAACTGGTTTGCTCCAGGTCACCTCAGCCAGTCACTGCTGGGGTGTCCAAGCCTGGGTCCATCATCCCACCACCATGTTTCTCTAGCTCCAGTGGGATGATCTTTTAAGCCCTTTGGTTCTTCTTGCTCTCTGCTTTTTAGTAGGAGTGACCCTACCCCATGAGCGCAGTACTTCTTGCTAACCACAAAGCCAACCCCAGACTACCAAGCCTCCTGCCCATGGTACTGCCTTACTTGCCTGGTTATCCTCTTCCTCTCTCATGCTGACAAAACATTTGACTTAGATTAAAGAGGAAAATGAGGGAATAGATTGCTGCAAATGTTCCCTTGTTTATTTTTCAAGTTTCTGTCTACCCTGCTCCATCTCCTTTTATGCTCTAATGGGTGCAAGTGCCTTGATTAAAACCTGCATTAATGGGGAACAGCTGAACTGATTGCACCTGCACGTTAACAAGCAGTCAGCTCACTTCCCCACTGAACACCCTACGGCCACACCATATCACAACAGTGCACACTTGTGCCCACTGAGCCTATCCATCTATCCATCCTTTATCCAACCCACTATATCCTAACTACAGGGTCACGGGGGTCTGCTGGAGCCAATTCCAGCCAACACAGGGCGCAAGGCAGGAAACAAACCCCAGGCAGGGCACCAGCCCACCGCAGGGCGCGCACACACACACACCCACACACCAAGCACACAGTAGGGACAATTGAGGAAACCAGAGTACCCGGAGGAAACCCACGCAGACACGGGGAGAACATGCAAGCATTTTTTTTAAATTATTATTTTAAAATCCTGCACTGCCACAGGCCCCTAACTGGCTTTAATACACTTTACTTTGAAGTGGTGAAGGAATTTATGCCAAAAGAAGCTTTGGGGTTAAACTGCAAGCTACACCTTAAAATGCCCAACGAAAAAGCTCCTGCTTATATACTTGTTTTTTTTGGTTTTAAGTTTTGCAGTTCTAGTAAACAGCAAATCCTATACTTTTCTGTTTCCCTTTTAAAACACAGTTTCTTTAGAAAAGTATGCCCATCTCTTTTACAAAGTCAGTCATCCTAGACAGGATAAATAAACAATGAATTTAATGCACATAAGAAATGCCTTCAAAATTGAATTTTGTATAAAAACTTAGCTGAAGTGAGTTGATTTGTATTGTAACTAAGCAAAATGAATAGGTCTGGGCACAAAATGATGGCTAGATATAAACTAGTTTTTATATTCATTCCAATTCAGTGTACAGCTACACACTCTAACATTTTGTTGCAACACCCAAAACAGTGTTTATTTTAGCACATTGCATCTTCTCACAACTAAACCTCTAACTCTCCCATCACTTATATCCATATCCCAGAAGAGGGTATCATGTTTATGCCAATTATGCTTCCACAATGGAGGAGGGAACATACTGTCAATGCAGCAGATGGACCCACAAAAAAGGGGAAAAATAGAAAAATACTCTTCCTGCATTCAGCAAAGAGACCAAAATTGCAATATACAACAGCCTGACCAATGGACACTGCACCTCTGTTACAGTATTTTCTCTTCTAGTGAAAAGTAACATCTTAATCCATAATGTGGCCACTCAGTAATTACATAGTTTGACATATTCACTGGGCCAGAGCATCTCCAAAGCAGTAGGTCTTGTGGGGTGTTCCCAGTATGTAATGGTTAGTACCAACCAAAAGTGGTCCAAGAGAGGACAGTCAGTAAACTGGTGACAGGATCATGGGCACTGAATGTGGGGAGTGAAAGCTAGTCTGGCTGGTTCAATCCCACAAAAGAGATACTGTAGGTTGAACTGCTGAAAAAATGTGACACAGTGTATCACGGCTTGCAGCATTTGAGGCTGTGTAGCTGCAGAAATGGTTGGTGGATATGACCCCTGACCCCTTTCTACTGCCAAAAGTGCCTACAAAGGACATGTGAGTGTCACAAGCTGACCATAGAGCAATGGAAGAAGGTGGCCTGGTCTAATTAATCACATTTTCTTTTACATCATGTGGACGGCCAGGAGGTTGGGTGTTGTTTAACTGAGGAAGAGATGGTAGAGAGATGCAGTATGGGAAGAAGGCAAGCCGGCCGAGGCAGTGTTATGAGCTGGGAAATGTTCTGCTGGGTACCCTTGGGTGCATTCTTGTGGTTGTTACTTTGACACATACCACATACCTGAAGATTATTGCAGACCATGCGCGGTCACCCTTTATGGCAACAGTATTCCCTGATGGCAGTGGCCTGCTGCCACACTGCAAAAATTGTTCAGGAATGGTTTGAGGAATATGACAAAGAGTTCAAGGTGTTGACTTGGCCTCCAAATTCCCCAGACCTCAATCTGATCAAGCATCTGTGGGAAGTGCTGGAAAAGGATTAGCTGCCAATATCTTTGTGCCAAATACCACAAGACAACTTTAGAAGTCTTGTGGACTCCATGCCTCGATGGGTCTGAGCTGTTTTGTCAGTATGAGGGGGACCTACGCAGTATTAAGCAGGTGGTTTTAATGTTGTGGTTGTTCGATGTACATTTTAAATCGAACACCATTCCCCATCCCAACCATTACACAAAGGAATTTATTTTCCTTTAAGTCCTTTCTCCTCTACAATTTGACAAACCTTTCAGTTTTATTGCAGAATTATCCAGCAATCTTTCATTCTGTCATCCTCTTAATGATAACAATATTCTTCACTTCTTCCACACACATTATGTTTACTTATCGGTGAAGTCAGTAATGCAGATTTTCACACAATGTGTACTCTACGTATACAGTATTCCACTTTGCATAACCTTTGTACCATTCTCATTAAGGTCTGTTTCACATTAGGTCTTCACCTTGTCTTGGATGTCTGTACTTAAGCATGATGATTGGGATATGGAGAATAAGTCTGTGTGTAAGATGATAAAAGCTTCTGGCATTTTTTAAAGATGGGCTCTAATGGGGGGGGGGGACCGGGGGGGAGAGAAAGAGAGCAAGCTATCTCTAATCTATCCTTTTAATCCTTATGATTATAAGTGCTAACGTAACAATAGGCTTCATGGCAATAGCTCCTGGGAAAATTGGAAATTAAGGTCAAAGCTGTCTTATTTTCAGTTAAGACTAAAAAATTACAACAAACGTTCAGAAGCAATGTCTCCAAGACTGGACAGTTAACTGTGAGCTGGAATGTTAGAGGCCTGAATCACAAATTAAAGAGAAAGAAAGTATTCTCTCACTTAAGATGTCTAAACACTAATTTTTTTTTATTTTTTTTTTTTTATAGGAGACCCACTTATTAAGCAAGGATCAGTTTCATCTGCACAAAGACAGGACTGGCCAAATATTCCATTCCAGCTATACAAAGAAAACTAGAGATGTGGGAATTCTTATACATAGAACAATCTCATTGGTAGTATCAGATGTAGTATCTGATCCTGAAGAGAGATATGTGATTGTCATAGGTAATGTATTTAACTGTAAAGTGATTTTCATAAATATTTATGCACCCAATGCTGATGATAGGGAATTCAAGCAAAATGTATTTGCATCCCTTCCCAATGTGAACACTCATAAAATTATAATGGCTGGGGACTTGGCTTAGATAGGTTTCCTGCCACATTGGTGATGACATCTAACACTGCAAAGACAATTACACAGTTTGTAACTGATCACAACTTATCAGACCTCTGGAGGTTTCTAAACCCAAACTCAAGAGCATATTCCTTCTACTCACCAGTGCATCATTGCTACTCAAGAATTGATTATTTCTTTGTAGATAACAACTTCCTGCCAACGATTAAATATTGTAAGTATGAGAACTGTACAGAATTTATATCCAAGCAAATAATTTTTTTTAGAGACAAATAAATCCTCAGAGGTTTCTGCAGGAACACTCTGGGAAACCCTGAAGGCCTTCTTAAGAGGACAGATTATCTAATATCTTTCCCAAAGAAATAATTTGGAAACCAAGAAGGTATCAGAGCTAATAATCGAAATTACTAGAATAGACCAAGAACATGCCAGGTGTCCAAGTGACGCGCTTCATAGGAAAAGGCAGGCTTTGCATTCAGAGCTCAACCTCTTAACAACTAAAGAAACTGAACAACAATAATGATCAAAACATCATTATTATGAACATGGAGAGAAAGCTAATAAGATCTTAGCTCAACAAATCCACAAGCAAGAAGTTTACAATGCAATCCCAGAAATCACAAACACAAACAGAGACAAAATCATTGACCATAAAAATGTAATGCACACATTTAGAGACAGAGGACAAAATGTAGACATGAAGTTTATAATGTGTGAAGCCTGAAGTCCAAATATCAAAGAAACACCTTCACAAAAGGTACAAATATAACAGAACAAGTGCGCTTTTATTCACATAAAGACAGGCTACAGCTCTGCACTCTACTTGTGACTTTAGGCTGTAGGAAGTAAGTAAATAAAGCAAGGTAAATAAGTAAATAACATTCAATTTGGCTCTTATATACAAAGTACAGTGACGGCAGCATCCACCTGCAGCTATAGACTCTTCAGTTCGCAAGCGACTCTCCACGCTAGTGTTTATATCTGGACGGTGTATGTGCCCCAAAAAGAAGTCTGACTGCATTCTCGTACCAATATTTGCTGAAGTGTCTACGTGCAGTTTTCGTGGCATTACACATGTATTTTTTGAGCATGCCCATGTCGCTCAAACACAGGAAGCTCTGCAGTGTCAGATGGGGGAGGGGCGGGGGTGTAGGGTAGGATTGTGAACGTGACTGAGAGAAGGAAACTGAATAAAAAAAAAAAAGCTAACCTTTACAAGTATCATACATTTACACCAACTGCTACAGACTGAAATCAAATGTATGTTTTTATTCTAAAATAGTAAGAATAAAAGCTACTCACTTCTCAAAAAGGACTCGTCCAGGATCAAACCCGTAAAGTTTTAATTACTAGTCAACAGTTGATACCATTGTGCCACCAAAGTGGTCGTAGTAAATGCGTGTCAAAGTTGCACCCTAATGTGGGTTCTTTATCTGCAGTTATATTTTTGAATAAAAGCGTGCTTGTTCTGTTATATTTGTACCTTTTGTGAAAGTATTTCTTTGATATTTGGATTGCAGGCTTCACACATTATAAACTTCATGTCTACATTTTGTCAATTATTACTAAAACATGAAAAACCTTTCTTCTTTAACGATGTGTTTACATAGATCGCTGTAGACACGGAACACACATGAAATGCATGTGTTCCAAATAACGATATAGTGTTTATAAAAGGTGTGATTTTGCTTGACTTCTCACTCTATACAACTCCAAGCAACTGACATGCAGATAAACAAACTTGAGCTGAGGAAACTGTGTGCCAGTGGGGGATGTGATAGCAGACTGCTTGCTGCTTGCTGTTTATCCACACATTTACAGGACAAAAGATGCTGACGGAGAGGTGCAAAGCGATTTAAGGTGGGACAGATCTACAAGTTTTTTCGTAGACTCTGGTAATTCTAGTGTTAAAGTGGAGAAGGACAAATAAACTGTAATTGCCTTTACTACACTATTAGCACGCAAACTTATCTTGCTCAACTGTAAGAATCCTAACTCACCTATTCTTAGTCAGTGGGCAACTGATGTTATATACTATTTGAAACTGGAAAAAATCAAATTTGCAATTAGAGGATCTGTACAAAACTTTTTCAAAAACTGGCAGGATCTGATCAATAACATTTTAGAATAAGCTTTTAAATTGGGGAAGCAGGTTCTCTCCCCTCTTTTACTCCATTTATCTTTATTCATTTATTACTTAATCTTTTTACTTATTTTTACTAGCATAAAGTTTTACACAGCTGGCCAGCTCTCTTTCTCAGAGGTGGGGGTTGATTTGTTTCAAAATTTTTTTTTTTTTTTTTGTAAAACTTGAGTTATGTGTATGGAATGTTATTTGATTTTAATAAAATAAATAAAAGAAAAGAAAAAAAAGATGAGCTCCAATTTGTGGTAGATAAAGGACTAGGCAAAAATATTAAATAAGAGAGGAAAAGGTCTCTGATTGAATTTGACAATATACACAACTGGAGAAAATGCATTTCTTAAAGAAGGTAGGAAGGGGGGCGGCACGGTGGTGCAGTGGTAGCGCTGCTGCCTCGCAGTTAGGAGACCCGGGTTCACTTCCTGGGTCCTCCCTGTGTGGAGTTTGCATGTTCTCCCCATGTCTGAGTGGGTTTCCTCCGGGTGCTCCGGTTTCCTCCCACAGTCCAAAGAAATGCAGGGTAGGTGGATTGGCGATTCTAAATTGGCCCTAGTGTGTACTTGGTGTGTGGGTGTGTTTGTGTGTGTCCTGCGGTGGGTTGGCACCCTGCCCAGGATTGGTTCCTGCCTTGTGCCCTGTGTTGGCTGGGATTGGCTCCAGCAAACCCCCGTGATCCTGTGTTGGGTTGGAAAATGAATGGATGGAGGTGGGAAGGGAAGTTTAAGGAGCTTGTTTAAATATTCAAGTGAATTAATCTTACATTAATCCAGTATCAGCAAGGTGTGGTGATGGTTGTGATTAAGGATAATAATGCAATGCTCAACAGAAGTAAGTAAATCATGTTACAGTTCAAGGAGTGGACTGTTAGGGAAAATACTCTAGAAATAAAAAAAATCATTGTGAGTTACAATAAGAAATGCCTCGAAGATGGACATCCTTTATTACACCAAGCCTTGTGGAGCCTGCCACATGCACTGTGATAAGACTGACTAATCTAACAAAGCAGTGGTTTTAATAAGTTAAGGTTCATTTACCTAACATAATTAAGAAGCAATTCAGTTTACACCGATCAACAACCAGCTTAATGATATATTCTTTTAATACACCTGTTTCTTAATATTTTGTAAAGGTCCTAAAATAGTTAAACAAATTGATAGTCTGGCAAATATCTGGTTAATTAAATAAGACCTTTTATATGCAGTGGTTGAAGTGGACCCATACTCACCACCACGTAGTAACTGTACCTCTTGCAAATATTACATATTGAGTACTGGCACATTTGGCAGCATCTCTCCGCAACGTTTGCGGCTTCCCCGACTCTTTGATTGAATTTTGATGTATCCCAGTGCTCTATGCTTCATGCCTGACCCTTGACACAGCACTTAGATTGAATGTTGATGATGTCTCCCAGTCTTTAGTACAGTGACCAAAGTTTAGCACACTGCCATGGCCAGAACTTCATGGGGAGACCCTAATACTCATCAAAAGAATGTTATTGTACTGCCATAAACAGAGTACGGACAGTAATTTGGTTCCACTTCAAGCCCTACTTATCTATGAACTATTATAAAAAAAAACCAAAAAAAAGTATTAATTTGTCATTATCTCAAATGTTACAGAAAGTCTTTATTAAATGATTCAGCATATTTTAAAGCACTTTACAGATTTATACAGTTAAGTTTTTCCCTTACACTACAAACTTTTAAAGTTTGTATTAAGAGTTAGAATTTATAACTGTGAAAAAAACACAGATAAAAGTAAAATAAAGTGTTCAAGCACCATATAGTGATCCCCATATATTTCAAAGATTGGCAAGAAAAAACCTTTGCAAAAAGAACATTTGGTCTCCGACCACACTGAGGAAAAATAACGGTGGGGCTGGTTATGAAGTTGATGAAATGGATGGGACCCGTAACCCGGAAGTGACGTCATGCAACTTGGGCCCGTGAGAGAAGGTGAGGAGAGGAGAATGGAGGCAGCTCCATCCCGAGACTTGGGGTGGAATTGAAAGTCGACAAGCCCCGAAGTCATCTCCCAGGCATGCATGTATGATACTGTCTATAATTTCAAGAGTGAATAGTGATGTATCACAGGCAACATTCAAACAAACACCCTTTATTTATTCATCATCTTTCCATAGTGAAATACAATTAAGCAGTATAATTGCTTACATGTATTATTTTAAATCATAGCACAACTAAATTAAATATGAAGTCACAGGAGAGAACTGAACCAACAACCTTTTGGTTTAAAATCCAAGACCTTAGCCACTTTAACACATCAAATCACACCACACTGGCTGCCCTACCCTACAGTATAGAAAAGAAAGTGATTTAAAACTTAGCAGTAGATTAGTCTCTCCTGCAACGAAGTCTCCTTAGCCTCATTCAACATAATGAGCTGGATATCAGCTTTTTAGTAATTGCTAAGGTGTGTAAATTAGCTGGATGGATCAACTCACAGTAGTCAAGATGCAATGTATCATTAATATCATCAGGAAAAATCTTGTTCTCATCTGCATGCAAATTCAAATGTCCACCCGCCTTTCCTCCATGAGAGTTTTACTTCTGCAGTTGCCATGCCACAATACTGTTTATGAAGGGGGCACAGATTTACTCCTCTATGCAAGCAGTGTGTTTCAGTGTTGGCAGTTAACAGGATAATATCTAGACAGCAGCAATAAACTGGGATGATAATAATACAGTTAAAATCTGACTTACAGGTGAGCTACTTTGAACAGTGACCAAATGAATATGTAAGCAACTGGTTTGTTACACTAAATAATAGTAATATTAATAGTTGCATTATGCTGCTTCATTAGAATTGTCATCATTATAGGATGAGCTGTGGTTATTTATCCCAAATGACACTTAATCTCATTTCTATAAATATTACCAAATTCCTTTTCTACTTTATTTTATCATCTTCTGTGATTCTTGTAACGCTGTCCAGGTGCTTGTCAGGGTTCCTTCTCAGGTGTAATTTAAGAAGAAAGCCGGATAAAATGCCATCATCAGCATACAGGGCAGTTTTATTTGAGCTTACTGTAGCCATGCACTTTATCTTCCTAACTTATTTGTGACTTTTTCATTTTCATAGGTTTGGATGGTAGAGGGTGGCAGTAGTCACACAGACAAATGTGTATCCACCTAGCCTGCTGACACCAGGGGTATTAAAAACTGAATACCGTTAGTCAAAAGATGTATTTAATCAACCTGTTATTATGCACACCTCAATACACATAAACTGCATGCGAGGCCACCTGGCAGGGCCATCGAGAATTTCCACAGTTCTTTTTTTTTTAATGTTTTGTAAAAAAAAACAAAAAAAAAAAACAACGCTTATTTAGTGAATGTGGAGTATTCTTCCTTTTTTGATTTGGATTTAGGTGTTATGTAACAAAGAAACACACTTTTTTTTAAAAGTTTTGTATCAACCTATTAATTTGCTACATATTTATGTCTTACTGTCTTAAATATAAACACCATATTATGCATAACTTTAAGGTCAAATGTAGTAGTAGAAATAGTGGTACAGAATACGTTGAACTTCTTAAAATTGCTCATCTGACCAATATGCAGCATGTCTACACTCTCCAGCACCATTATAAACAATTGAAGATCACACCAGTCACTTGTGTAAACATTTTTTATGTCAACTTTATCTGTACATTTTAGGGATACTGAATGGGGATAATGGTTTGGGGTAAATCACTGTTTAATATATATACTGCATGGCAGTGTAATGAACATAACACTGGAGCCGTCAAATAGCATCTCTATGGCACTTACTATGAAAGGTGCTCTGTAAAATAAATATTGGATGGTTTATATCCTGTAGCTGTTGTGCTTTCATGTAACTACTTGATCATAAAAAGTCTCTGGATGTTATTTTAAAATGTTTTCCTGATGAATTTAAGATATCTGAAATTTATTTTGAGATATACTGCCTATACTGCCCTTTGGAAATTTTCACGTGTTACTATTATAAACATTGAATCACAGTGGCTTCCATTTGGCTTTTTGGCACTGATGAACAGGAAAAGACTTTTCAATGACAAAGTGAAAACTGATCTCTGTAAAGGGATCTAAATTAATTACACATATAAAGAATAAAATAGCTGATCTTGTATTATTCACCCTATTTAATATCACACACTGTAAAAGGAACAGACTTTTTACATGTAAAAAAGGTTTGGGGCAGCCACCCGTATAATATTCCTAGCTGTAAAGGATTTTTTAAGTTTCAACAGAGCTGTTGATAGTACAAAGTCCAAGACAGAACTGATGAAGGTTGGAAAAGATGGCGGTTTTAAGTGGTCAGACAGGAAGTGATGCAGGGTGACCGGAAGTGATGTTTTCCTGGCATCAGCCTGGGTGCCGGAACAGGAAGTGACGTTCTTCTGGGCGCCGGAAACGGAAGTGATGTTCGTAGTTCAGATAGGTCTTCCTGCGGCTGGTCTGAAGAGATAACAGGAGAAGGTTTAATGCACCCCGCCCTCCCCTGGCCTGGCGTGGACTTACCTTTACTTGGTCCACACAACGTTCCCCTACTCGCATGTGTGTGACAACACCTAAATCATCACTGGTGAAACTAACTGGTTTTAGAAGTCACAAAATTAGTCAAATGGACATCACCTGTCTGAAGTCAGGGGGTTTCAGTCTATTGTGGTATAAAAGTGCTTCTTTTTGTTTGTAAACTACTAAATAATCTGGCTACTCCATATATTTCAGGTCTCCTTGTCTGATACTCTTCCTCCAGGAAATCAAGATCATTTTCCCAATTTTTCTTATCAGTGCCACATTCTCACCTCATAAGGAAAGGTGATTGAACTTTTTCTGTGAGCTCCAAAACTCTGGAATAAGTTCTCTTTGTTTGTCAAAACTGCTTCCTCCTTCCTGACATTTAAATTCTGTTTTGTGGACGCAATTTTATCTTTTTTCTCGGGCTTTTGGATAACTGAATAATGTTTTTGCTTTGCTATTGCTTGGAAGTCATTATGTTCTTTAGCTGTGGGGTTTGAAGTCCAAATTGTATTGTCTTTGTTTCTATAGTTATGCCACAGGTTTATTGTTGTTTTTCTTTGTACAGCACTTTATTACAGCTGTTTGCTATTTTAAATGCTGTTTATAAATAAATTTGATTTGATTTGATTGTTGATTTACAGTATTTGTGAGTGTGTTCTTTAATGAATTATAACTTTGGCGATCACATGCCCACTGTAGTCTCACCTTCTGTTCTTAAGTGACAGGATTTGTACTTAGAATGGTTACTACTGTAGCCCATCTTTTCAATATTGGGCATGTTGTCTATTCAGAGACTCCTTTTTGTATAATGCTATTGTCATGAGTGGTTACTTGGGTATTAGTGGTTTTCTGTTCGCAAGTCTGGTCATACTCCTCTTAACTCTCCCATTAACAAATTTCATATTTGCCAACACTGTTGCTACTCAGTGAATGTTTTTTCGTTCATTGTACTGTTTTCTATAATCCCAAAAAAGTCAGTTGCTTCTGAGATGCAACACCCACCATGTCTGTCATCAACAGCTCTAAATCAGTCTGTTGTGAGTGAGTGCAGGGGTACCATATTTGGGAGTGTGTCCCCCTCCAGGAATTGGTTTCATCCACCAAGGCTTCTTCTTTCCTTGCATCTGATCCTGCCAAGATAGGCTCTGGGCACCAATGACATTGGAAGAGAGTAAATGGATTCACTCATGAACTGATGGATTATTTGGTAAATAATTAGGCAGTGTGTAGTATAAGGAAGGTTTAGGGAAAATACACATTGAGTTAATAGTAGTGACGTGATTGGGCTTTAGTCTGACATCAAGTGAGAAGCTACTTCTCATTATATTCTGACATAAGTGAGAGCCGCCTCTGTTAATAATCAGACCTTGTGTTGTGGCTGTAAGATTCCAAGAGCTGACCTGACCTGGAAACTTAAATCTGCAACTATTGTCGACTTGGCATGTTTTCAGAGGAGGATAATGCCACTTTTTAAATTATTACAGTAAGTACAGTATTAAAATATCAGCGTCTAAGTGGCTTTACGTAGAAATTTATTTTTGACTATGTAAAATTATGGAAATTTAACAAAAATATTCCCACCTATGTTGTCAATGTTGGCATGTGCAACTCAGGTGGCATTAGACTGTTCAGCAACTTGGTTTTGAATATGAATATGCTGCAGGTAGATTTTGATACTCTGTTTGCAAAGTACTAACCAGAAAGCACAGACTACCAAGTACTGGAAAAATTAAATGTTTCCTCCACTTCTGAAATAAAGAAAGCAAGTGTGCATTTTGGTTGCACTATCCCTCCTGTTTAAGCTTCCTTGTTTTTGGACTTTTCTATGCCTAATCTCCTAATACTTAATGTGTTAAAATCATTAAGGATGAAGCTACGTTGACTGAAATTTTGCTTTGCTGTCCGCTTAAAAGGTATATTTTAGCATTCAGAAATATAAAGAGGCATAAAAAATATACCATTGACATAAGATAAGCAACATCCATGAGCTCATGCTCTTTTCCGCAAATTCTGATCCTACCATCTGCATGTTCATACAATTTAGAATTGCCAACGCACCTAACCTGCATGTCTTTGGACTGTGGGAGGAAACCGGAGAACCCAGAGGAAACCCACGCAGACACGGGGAGAACATGCAAACTTCCACGCAGGGAAGACCCGGGAAGCGAACCCAGGTCTCCTAACTAAGGCAGCGGCGCCACCGTGCCGCCCCCATTCAAACATGAGTGGTTACTTGTGTATATTTAGCCTTTCTGTTTCATATGTCTGGTCATTGTCCTCTGACCTCTCCCATTAGCAAGTTGCCACTCACTGAATGTTTTTTGTTTATCATAATATTCTCTGTAATGTGTAAAAACCCAAAAAGTCAGGTGTTTCTGAGATGCAGCAACCAAAAAAGGCTGTCATCATCAATTATAACATGGCCAAAGCTGCTTAGATCACGCATACAGTACAGGCCAAAAGTTTGGACACACCTCCTCATTCAATGTGTTTTCTTTATTTTCATGACCATTTACAGCACTCCATCACTCTCCTTCTTGGTCAAATAGCCCTTACACAGCCTGGAGGTGTGTTTGGGGTCATTGTCCTGTTGAAAAATAAATGATCGTCCAACTAACCTGACTTCTGCACAACACAACTGCTGGTCCCAACCCCATTGATAAAGCAAGAAATTCCACTAAATAACCCTGATAAGGCACACCTGTGAAGTGAAAACCATTTCAGGTGACTACCTGTTGAAGCTCATCGAGAGAATGCCAAGAGTGTGCAAAGCAGTAATCAGAGCAAAGGGTGGCTATTTTGAAGAAACTAGAATATAAAACATGTTTTCAGTTATTTCACCTTTTTTTGTTAAGTACATAATTTCACATGTGTTCATTCATAGTTTTGATGCCTTCAGTCATGAAAATAAAGAAAACACATTGAATGAGGAGGTGTGTCCAAACTTTTGGCCTGTACTGTACATCTGTCACAGTACTGATGATCAATGTGTTTCTGGCTTTAGTGCAGTACAGAGGGGGCCCAAAAAATTTTATTTTGTATTTTTTTCTTGTAAGCTAAGGGCACTATGGCAGTTTACATTCAAAGATCACTAGGCCTTGAGACAAGAGGTCAACAAACTGAAAAAAGACCCTAATTGCCCTCTCTGCAGGTGACAGTTCTTCACATTTTTGACCATCATGGCCCATTTGAAGTAAAGTGTTATCTTCATACTGGATTGAAAAATTTTTACTTTTCTGGTGCAAACAACAGTGATGAAGAAACATCGACAACAGTGATGAGCAATGTCCAGTGTGCCGAACTGTAAATCCTACAGCTGTCAATATTTTCACTGTCGTTGTTTCCAGCACTTCTAATGGGCATCACTTCTGGGAATAAAATAAACATGCTACAGAGAAAAATAAATTATGCTTATGCATATAGAGTAGTATGTGCTAGACATACAGTATTTGCATTTCTTCGACACAACTGGCTGGGCATTCAGTAAAAGTTTTACACAGTACTGGTAAATTTTATCAGCGGTAATAAAGAGTATGCTGTACTTTAATGTGGTTTCACGGGTTCTCAATTTGATAAGGAAATCCTATCAGCACTAATTTGCAGGCTGCTAATCATAGCAAGACTACACTCCATCTACTGTGTGCATATGTGTATGTGTGCACAGTAATAATACTTTTGATGCTGAATAATTAGGCAATGTAATTTTAAATTGTATAAAAACACATTGTGCATGTTACTCAGTTGGCAAATTATAAAGAGAGTAAAACAGGTTTGTTTATTTTAACATGCAAAAGGATAAACACTTTGCATATGCAGTTACTTAAATGATTAAAAATGGCTGCAGTTATACATTTACCACCTGGCGTCTAATGGAAACACACTTTAGCTATCTTTCTCAGTGACATATTTTGGAAATGGTTACGCTATATAATTGTGTTTGTAATTAATTATTAGAACAAAATCATTAGAAGCTTTTAGGCATTTTGGGATGTCCAGTATTAGACTGCAGGGTTCCGTGCCTAGACGACTAATGTAGGTACAGTCTACATCATGGGGAATTCCTGCCTGCTGGCTTTCTTTAGAGGTTTATAGGTTATTATTGTCAGGTTTAGCTAAAACCTCTGCATACTTATGTGCTCGGCGCTTTTGCCTGCAATGTTGATGATGACACTGGCTTTTATATTTTACAAGATGCATACATTTGAGGGGAAAATGTTATTTTATAGTTCAGAGCAATTTGGAGGCACTCAAAACCCATTAGGTACAGTATTAGTGATTTATATCTATTGATACTGCTTGATCTCTTGGCTGATGAATTCTTGAGTGTGCCTCTATCATCTTGAAATGAGCTTCCAAATAAAGATCAAAATTCATTGAATTTACATTTGCGGAACTGTTGCACTCCACTTATTCTTAATTCTCCCACAGGTTGCTTTTTCTTATGGCTCAGCTGCAATCGGAGCTGATTGTGAGATAATGTGAGCATTGGTGCTTTATTAGTTGCTTCAGTGACCCTGGGAGTCTGCATGTGCTTATGTTACTATGACCTTATATTCTTACTTAGACAGGAGAGTGTAAAGACATCAGGGCCTATCGTTCAACTATTTATATCAGTTTGCCCTTCATGGAAAGAAAATTCAAAATACTTGGAGGTTGTTGTATAAATACAGTACATACCTGTAATGTACTTTGAGCTTCTGCATTCTTACTGTTTTTCCACTTTACATTTGTCACTGCGGAATTCACAATGAGCATTCAGTCGTGCGTATTACACACTAAGGCAAAGTTGTGTTGTGCTTAATTGGGGGTGGGGGGTATGAAATGTCAGATATCATTAATTTTACTGTATGGTTAAAGCAAAAAAGCACAATTTAAACACATTATTATGCCTCAGTTACATTCTGCTAGAAAAGAGACACTATGTCACGAAACATACTATGGTAGCTTCATTCTACAATGGTTGATTAAATATTATTGTTAAAAACAAACATGTTCATACTACACAAAATGGAAACTTAAAATGCATCACAAGTAAGCAAAGCAGGATTTGCAATTCTAATAAAATAATAATACAGCATTGCTTGTTAAAAAGCAACCCCTTGGCTACAAGTTAATAAGTGGTTGCTTAAAAAAAAAAAAAGAGGATAGTGTACTTTTAGCAATGGAGTTTGCATTCATGATATGGGTTCAAATAATAACGGATCACTTTTACGTTAGTCACCCCTGACACTGAAACAGATCAGACCTTATGATGTTCTCCAAGATGAAAAATCCAAACACCCTCAAGGGAAGTTTCAGAAAGAGTGAGGCTAAATCTGGAGCTGGATAAAAACGAGCACGTTTCTGCAAGTAATTTATAGCTTAGGAAGTTCCCCAATTAAAATGATAATAATTGGGACGCAATTCACGTGCTTCCTTTATATTTATCACTGCATAAACATAAAGGATTTACATGCAGAGCTTACAGTATATTAGTTTTTAACCACATTAAACAAATTGGCCAAAAAAAAAAAAAACAGGAGGTAAGAAAAACGGGCCACTCGTCCTCCAGTCTGTTTTAAATTTCTTTTAACTTGCTTCGGATCTCAAAACAAGTGACAGTGAAATGACAACTGAAATACTGCTTGGCTATGAGACAAAATAATGGTTATTATGTTATAAACAGACCACATTTTCTGGGTTTCAGCAGTTCACAAAATAAGAGACATATGAAAAGTTTAAGAAGTGCAGAGAAGGAAACGGAGCATGGATTTTATTTTTCTTTTGGCTGGCATAGTATGATTGTGTCATGTAATGTTTCTCAGTATTGGGAAATAATATATTTTCCTGTCTGTGTTCACATCTGTAGGCTTCAAAGAAACATAAAAAGAGACAAATCTTTAACAGCCAACACATAAATGGGTTAACAGATTGTTCACGTTATGGCCACATGCAACATCTCATTAAGGAAATAATATTAACTTATGTAAGTTAGCATATTTCTTTCATTCATTCCATATTTTGACCTAACTTGTTCCATTACATAGTATTAGGAGCTCCAGTCATTTTCATGAGAGTATCAGGTGCCAAGCAGGACCCTAGGTTATGTGGGCTGCCAGTCCATCATAAAGCACAATCCGTTATTCACCAAAACTAACTCACACTGGAACTGTTCGCCACACTGCCTAACCTGCTTATCTTTAGGGGAAAACCGAGCACAAAAAGAATCCTAACTACTACCTGAAAGACCACACAAGCTCCATTGGCTAGTCTTGGAAAGAAACATGAGGCTTTGAGGCCGACGCTCTAACCATTGCACCACTGAACGTCCATTTAAAACATTTCATTGTTGACTGAAGTTCCCAGAATTATTTGGATTCTGGCTTCATTATTTGGAGAACCGGGCAGGATCTCTGAGTACAATCAATATCTACACTCTTACATTTCACATTTTAAAGTAGAACATCTTGTAAAAATTAAACATTATATATGAAAGCAGAGTTGAAAGGTAGCACAGTTAAAATGTCTAAAGTTTTATTTTGTGCAGCTTGCTACTGTGCTAGGTACTTTTTAAGCCATAAAACAGAGTGGGAGGGTTAGCAAAAAATAGCTATCCTATATTTTTTAAAACTAGCAATCTTTTTACATTATTTCATGAACAATCATGTTTAGTTATCCTTTATTTTGTGAATCTAGCAAAAGATTGTAGCCTCTTTTCATGAACAATTGATCTCATGTAAAATAATGAGACACAAAGGTTGGTTTTTGCATACAAAGCTTTTTTGAAATTGAATATCTTCCTTCTAACTACAGTATGTAGTGTTAAGATTAAGGAAGTCTGAAAATCTTATTTATTCCCATCTATGCTTCTCCCCCCCACCCCCAAAATGTGAAAGTTGCCCTTAATCAAATTCCTCCGGATGATTGGAAGGAGGATTGTGAGCTCAGCCTGCATTCTGATGGAGTATCAGCAAGAAAACAATAACTGTGCTATAATTTTGAGGCTGCAGCCGAGTATTCCTTGAAAACCTTTGGTGATCCACGGACAGGTATAAACAGTAACATTTTTGGAAAGTGAATGAGGTCCCAAGAGCATTAAGGAATCAGTCCTAACCACTACATCATTCCTTAAAACATTTCACTCTTGACAGAAGTAACCAGAGGTACATGGAATTGAGAGAACCATGCAGGATGTGTGAAAAGCAGGGCCGGGGCAGGATTGACCGTGAGGGTTAGCTAGAACCGGGTCAATAGGATTTTTAAACTTTGCCCTGTGGTCCTTGAGTTTAGAGAGAGGTGGTGAGATTGAGCTTGTGAGAGGAAGCGGACAGGAATTTAGAGAATTATTGCTCAACCACATTGGCATTCTATAATAATTAACAATTTTTTCTAGAGTCACAATACTCATGTAGTGCTGCTACCTTAAAAGAAATCCATTTGAACTTAACACAGAGTTGGCCAAATTTGGCAGGAATCTTGCAGCTGGCAACAACTGTATTGAAATATTTTATCTAAATTATACTGGAGGCTAAATTTACTGTTGTGGTGGAATTCCCAGTTTGCAAGAGGTTTCCAGGGCCAAGGCCACCAGCGTGGTTGGCTAGGCAAGAATAAGTTCCCTCGAGAAGAGAGAACAAGAGTGAAAAAAGGGAGTACCGTACTGGTTAATAAAGGCAGTCCTACAAATTCCAAAATGAGAAGACATGGACCCTGGCCTGCTGTTGTAATATGAAGGAAAAATTCACATTCTTAAGGACTGATATAAGTAACATGGACTGCATGATGAAAACCTGGACTGGTGAATTAAATAATGTTGCCTGAAGCAAGGTACATTTTTTCTCCTTCCAACAAAATTCTAAATAGGCCTTAGATAACGCACTAAATCCATATAAAATGTGTCTTGCAATACACGCTTCACAATAGAATACACCCATGATACAGTCACCTAACAACTGATAAAATATATTATTTTTTGCGTACAATGAAAAAGATTAACTTTAAAACAATAAAGCGAACAAAACAGACATTAAAACAATAAAAACATGTAAATTCTTTACTGCTTCAGGTTGGACCCCCCAAAATATTTTATTGAGTTTTACACTTATAAAACTAAATGGGAAATGAAACTTGACTGTTTTACTTTTTGTTGTCCCGTGGCCTCATAGGAACAAGCAGCTTGCCCCAGCCTCCTTGGTACACATTGGCAGACTCTCACTTTTTTTCGATATCCAGCAGCTTGATGTGTTGGATCTGTAGCTCTTTCACTTAATCACTGAGCTTTTGGACCAGTTCTGAGAGGCTGGCAGGGAATGCCATTGTAACAGCCTCGATTCTGACTATGCCACCTGTGGCTGGGTGCGGTAATGCCAGCTCAGGACAGCAGCAAGAAATTTTGGGGCACCAACCAGGTCGTCTTATTTATTTATTCAAAGGCATAAACTAAAAATGAAGGAATTCAAAAAGAGGACTGAGGGCAGGTTCCATCTAGTTTAAGTTAAGCAAAAGTGATGCCTCCATCCAGAATGACTAGGACCAGAAATGGTGGAGCTAAATGCCTTCACTGGGCGGTTTCTTGGCACTTTGGGGAAAGTAGGAGATGACATAGTTAGTGGCAGTGCCCCCTCCCGAGCTGGCAAGGAGATCCTCCAACGGGCAAGTGTGACAATATACAAGGCAAAAATGGTTGAATGAAGGATTGACTATGTCCTCTTTATCTAAAAAGCATGAAATTTGTTAGGACTGTACATCTACAGCAGTAGGTATCAACAAAGAAAGGAAAATTTAGATCTATACTAATAAAAGGCAAAGCCCTCACTGACTGACTGACTGACTTACTCACTCACTCACTCATCACTAATTTTCCAACTTCCCGTGTAGGTAGAAGGCTGAAATTTGGCAGGCTTATTCCTTACAGCTTACTTACAAAAGTTAAGCAGGTTTCATTTCGAAATTCTACAAGTAACGGTCATAACGGTCGACAATGTCCGCCATATTAAACTTTCTTATTTTTTGCTCCATCTTCACGAAATTTGGTAGGCGGCTTCCCTGCGCTAACTGAAACCGATGTACATACTTATTTCGGTGGTATGAAGCCACTGTCGGCAGCCATATTGAACTTTCCAATTTCACTAATTCTCCAACTTCCCGTGTAGGTAGAAGGCTGACCCCATCTTCACGAAATTTGGTAGGCAGCTTCCCTGCGCTAACCAAAACCGATGTACGTACTTATTTCGGTGGTATGACGTCACTGTCGGCCGCCATATTGAACTTTCCAACGTTACTAATTTTCCAACTTCCCGTGTAGGCAGAAGGCTGAAATTTGGCAGGCTCATTCCTTACAGCTTACTTACAAAAGTTAAGCAGGTTTCATTTCGAAATTCTACGTGTAACGGTCATAACGGTCGACAACATCCACCATGTTGAACTTTCTTATTTTTGGCCCCATCTTCACGAAATTTGGTAGGCGGCTTCCCTGCGCTAACCGAAACCGATGCATGTACTTATTTCGGTGGTATGACACCACTGTCGGCCACCATATTGAACTTTCCAACGGTCTTTGTTACTTATGGGCCCATCTTCCAGAAATTTGGTACGTGGGTTCCCAACGCTAACTGAATCCTACTTACGTACATATATTCTTCCATAGCCTGCAGCTCGGTCACCGTGTGAGGTACGCCTCCCACGTTGTTGGCTGCCTGCCATTATATGGCCGTCCGTCTCTCCGGTCTCTTCATTCCCTTTCTTGCTTCATTACGGGATTCACATCTCCCTGCTGATAACTGCAGCCTTTTTATTTAATCCACAGCTTCGTTGCTGTTTTATTGTTCATTTATTACGATTATAGTTATTGTGTAGGTATTTTAGACTTACTTTCCATTGTTCAGGTACTCATTTCCTTTATCGTTCCAACCGTACCCCCATTAACATGTCTATCGAGGTGATCACTATCGATCAAAGAACTGTCACTTACCGAGTGGTTTCCATGCCCGGAGATGCCGCCTGCCTTTTCCATTCTCTGTGTTACATATTGCACGGCCATATCAGGCTCACTCTTAATATCCGGAGGAACATTGTGTCTTATGTATTGAATGACTGGGACAGGTTCAAGGTGTGGACTGATGATGGTACAGGAGATAATTCTACTACACAGGAGCACTAGAAGAGTGAAATGCTTAAGCCCTTCACCTATGGTTCTGCATGTGAGTTGATGGCTGCCGCTGAATTGTTTGGCTGTCGCTTTCAAGTGTACCGAAATAGCCAAATATTTTACACCTTTGGACAACCGCCAATGCCTCTTAAACATCTTAGATTCACAGGTGACGATTTCAATAGTGGACACTTTGATGTTTATGAATGTTTAAAGTCTCAAAAGCTGGATTCAAAGTTATTGATGAAACTGGTTGTATGCTTACAATGCTTAACAGATGCCGAATGTCACTTCAACACAACAAGTCCTGCAAATACTGTCGTAATTGAAACAAATCATGAAACTCAAACCGATTATGACAGCCGCAATCCAAGCTGTGAGATTTGAGGCAAGATTGCTTTTCACATGGCCAACTGTACATTGCATGCTCAAGAGTAAGCTCAGCACACAGCTTGGTCACATTACAACCAGAGGGCCGAACTGACAACGTGGTATACAAAGAGATCCTTAACAAATAATGGCATATTTTCCCTCAGTTTAAAAAGGTTTACTTTTCTTCTTAATAAAAATTTTAAAGCAGTACTTCGCCGCTGCGAAGCGCAGGTATTTTGCTAGTATATCAATATTTAGGGGTAACCCCCACCCCCCCCATATAAAAATTAAATACCTTTACATAAGTTAGTGGATTGAAATTTAGTGACATTGTAGAAAAAATAAAAATTAAAAGGGGCCCACATAAAACTGGCAAAAACACATGACTATAAATACTTGAGTGAATGACATAAACAAATGAAAATCATAAACCTCTAATAATGATAAAAATATATACTCAGATTTCACATTATTCCAACTGATTAGCCCTTTCAATTCAAAAGAATACACTTTCCTGTAAAATTGTGTTTTGCAATGACCATCAACAAAACTCAAGTCCCTAGGAGAAGAAGGAGTTGATCTAATGCTGGGATTTTTTACTCAATGGATGAAAGAAAAATGTATCATATTAAAGAAAAGATAACAAAGGTAGTGAGAATTCACAAACCATGCATGCACAGTGCCCTGAATCAAAATGTACATTGAAATCAATGCAAAGAAGAGAGATGCAGACTAGGTTGAAAAACTGTAATGTTTCACCAGTATGATAGACAGAAGGCGACCAACAAGGTACCAGAAATGTGTAACCTTACATTTAAAGGGAGTTCGAGGCCATGGAGGGATGTCAAGAGACTGCACGATTTCTTGAACACTAGGCAGCAGTGTGGTCTTTCTCGTTTTAAGGTAAGTGAACAATCCTGCAGAAGACTAGAACTCATTCTGACATTAAATGCCATAGAAGCTGCCTATGCGACCCAGCCTTTTAAGCATTCATCAACAATCAAGGATATAGGTGCACACGACTAGAAAGAAGCATTGTTCCAGGCTCTGGAAAATTACCTAGGTAGTGGGTTTAAAGCTCTCTCATGCCCAAGCAAATAAGTATTCCAGAGTCAAGAGAGTTGGAGTAAATGTTCACTTGCTGCAAGAACAAATTGGGATGATGCAGAGAGATAATACGTCCTTGGTGTTACTGTGGAGGTGAATAAATGGATGTGCTAAATCACCTGAAAGACAGCGTCTCAGAATCTATATATACATTCATATATCTATATATACCTATATATATATTGTGGACCACCCAGGCTGGCACTGTCACCTGAACCTGACACAGACAACCGTGGGACACAAGTTTAAGGCACAAACAATTTTTATTTTTCCTTTTTTATCTTGTGGGAAACACCTTCCCCCGTATCCCACAGGCACAACACAATCTCAGCACAAGCACAGCACAAATCTTGCCTTCTCTCTTTTTTCTTCCTTTCTCCTCCACTCCTCTGGTCAAGCTTCGTCTTCTTCCTGACTCTGGCTCCCCAAGTAGTGGCTGCTGGCCACTTTTATAAGGCACCCTGAAGTGCTCCAGGTGCTTGACGACTCATTTCCGATAGCACTTCCGGGTGTGGCAGAAGAACTAACCATAAGGGCTCACTACAACCAACGGGGTTGCCATCTATCATTCCAGGGGAGGTAACACTCTGGTCACGTTTGCACCAGCCACAAGCTACAATATATATATATATATATATATATATATACAGTATATATTGCAGAAAACATATGCTTCTTTCCCACTTAGCTTGCTATCGTTTTACTGTGCTATGCTACGATGATGGCAGTGAAGCTCTGGAAGGTTCATCCCCAGGCTGCTATTGTTTTCTGCCTTGGTGTTGCTGCTGTTCCCATTTATATTTTTAAATGTATGCTATCCTTTGTGCTCCCTAACAGTGTGTACTTGGCATCATTCAAGGGATGGACTGAGTCCATAAGAATACCCTCTCCTGTCACCTTGCATAATGTGATGGAATGCTTGGCTGGCATCATCGTGAGGATGCAGGGCAGCAATAAGTTCCATAAAAAAGATCCAAAAGAGTAAAACACACTTTCAACAAGAGAGGTCCATATGATAGAGCATGCCTGGGGTATTTGACGGTTAAAAATTTGGTTATAACAAAAAGTATGGCTCAGACTTTGGTGGTCAAAGTACGTTTGGGCAAAAAGCTGTGTGGTTCGGAAGTGTTTAATCGGGAAACTGGCTTATTGTTGTTAAACGTGCAATTAGCACACCTATTCCTTACTGATGCACCCTCAAGGATAAAAAGGGTATGAGTAGGAAGAACAGGGCAAAGATAAATCAAAAATGAATAGATTTGGACAGAATCAGGGAACTTGTCCATATGATGCAAAGGAGGCAAGGCAGTTGGGTGGCCCCACAAGGGAGCAAGAGGACCAGCATTCCAAGGGTGGGTTGCTTCTGTTGAGCATCAGGAGGAGCAGGAGCCACCAAAAGCAGGTGGCAGGATAATGGACTCTGGCTCGAAGTATCTCAGTGGTGACCGCCTGAGGTGGTTGAGACAAAAGCTTGAGATGATGGACCACACTTGCTGGCATCTCAGCCTTCTGCAAGATTTGGAGGGTTAGTAGGGGAGATGGGGAAGTGAGAGAGAAAGACTAGTCTGACTTTAATTTATTATGGATCATAACCTGTTTATTTGATTTATATTTTTAACTTCCACAAATGCAATCTTTTTATAAATTCTTATTATTTATATTTATTTATTCATTGCACTGTTGGACTTATAATAAAATGTTTACTATGTACTTTGTGCATTAAGACTTGCTGTTTGTGTCCTCATTGTCCTAGTCCATTTCGGTTCATGATTCTCAGCATCTCAGGAGGCAGAAGGTGTAAATGATATGGGCATCTGGGGCATCACAGTCCTGCACATGCCAATATAGCAACAGAAAAAACAACAAGGTGTAGCAAACTCAGAATATCTGCTGATTTCAGTGGAAGGTCAAAGAAGCTGAAGCAGAAGTGAAAGTGAGCGAGTGAGAGTGAGCTATATGTCAGCTTGATGGATATATGCCATATTCACCTCTGACATAATACGAGAAGGCAGCCCAGCACAGGACAGGAACTGTTTGAAGAGAGGGTCATCCCCTGACCTCCACTACACTGCCCACTATTTACCTGAACATTTGAACACAGACACGTGCAGAATGTCTACTGGCAGTCAGGGCTGGAAATTGTACATTCTTCCCAATTACCTGGGTTTTCCCTGTGTACGCTGGTTTAAACTGACCTTATGTAACCAAGTATAAGAGGGTTTCAAAGAATATACTGGGATCCCATACAGGGATGGCTCTGATTTTCTGTGAGATGAATACAATAAGCATTCCTGCAAAGTGTGTGGAAGGCTGGGGACAGTAACGGGTTAAAGAATGAACCTGTTCTGTATAGTATATGCTGAATACTGTGAGATTAGATACATAGTATATTCAAAACAACATCTAAAAATAAAATAAAACAGGATAGGATTTATTAATGCCAGATTCATAAAGAGTGGGTTATCATCCTGCTTTTTCTTAAATTTAAGCTTCTCTATGAAAATATTCAGGACCAGTAAAGGCACAAAGGCCCACTTATCTCCTTATTACCTACTCTAGGTTTAAAGTCAGCATTTGGAAAAAAATCTTTCTATATTGTATCTACTTTATTGCATTCTTTAAGTCTTTCTCATACAATATAGCAATTTGTTTAATTAAAGTGTCACTTCAAGAAAGGAAGAAAAATTACAAAAAGAAATGCTTCATCCTTTAAATCATAAAGAAGTTTATAATATTGTTTGAGCTTATTACTCTTTAGCTCAGATTAGGCTAAGTCCACATCTGGCCCTGTTAAAAGTACAACAACAAAAAAAAACCTTTAGACCCTGTGCTGAAAGTACAATAAAGAAAAACACAATAAGAGAAATACATTTTAAAATCTCTGCCTAAAAATCCTGAGAGGATTCAATTTAGTCTTTCAGTGCTGTCAGCACATTTGGCAATTTACTCACGATTTCATTCTATATATCCTTGCAATATCGAAAATAACAGACATTAAAGACCAAAATAGCTTCATCACAAATGCACAGCATTCTACAAATACTATACAATGCACTTTACCATCAGGTAACAGAATATGCACTTTTTTCTTTTTTATAAATAAGAATCTGGACATGAATACTGCAAATGTTTACATCCGGAAAATTTCACCTGCGATTATCATCAGTAAATTAAAGGGAAATGCTTTGCTTCAAGGAAAGCTTATCTTTCACTACCATCCAGGCATGGAATAGGATTAACCCTCCAACAGCGAATAAGTATGCTAACCACAGAGAGTATTTTAATGTCTGTTCTGTGTAGGTAAATGTGTAAATTACCTAAAGGAGGAGAGGGTGGGGGGTGCGGGTGTTGTCACAAGGAGTGTAAGTCAAAGGACAACCTATAAAAAAAGTAAATCAGAACAAATCATCTTAGCACAGTTTGTTCACATCTGATACCGCTTTTAGAACTTAAGGTCAGTTTTATGGAACTAATGTAAGGTTCTACCTATATATCTTCAACACCATGACAAAGCAAGGGAGAAAGATTTATGCATTTTGGTTGCAGATGCAGGGAAAAGATATGAGAGATCAAATGGAAGTGCATGATAACAAATGAAAAATAGCTCCCCCGGCCCATAAATTAATTGAGAAAAGAAGGTTGTCATTATTTGAACATGCTTTAAAATAAAAGGTATGGAGCACAGATGGTAAGGAAAAGATAGCCAGGCTAAGTTTGAGTAATTGATGACTTAAAAATAAACCAAGGAAAAAATTCTCATCATGGGAGGGAGGCTAAAGCAGCACATGAACACAGCATTTGCAGCCACACTGGGGGGCCAAAAAGATTGGAGGCGATTTTTAAATAGAGATGAGTCTAAAAGCACATTTTGTTCAGAGGATGATTTTACAATAGGGTAAGAATTAAGAGGAAGGACTTAATTTCTTTAATGGGGATAGAAATTTGTATGCCTGTTGTGTTTATTGTATTCTATATTCTTCACTTTTTTTCCAGTAACACTTTCTACTCTTAAAGAAAACATAAGATATGATTTCTTAATTACATTATTTTTTTAATCCAGAAATATTGATACAAGTGGCGTGGTGGTACAGGGTTTGGGACTGCTGCTTCATAGGTCCTGGACAGTGGATTTGGTTTGCAGCCTTGCAATTATTTCTAAGGTGTATGCATGATATCTCTGCGTCCACAGGTGTTGGAAATGCAGTCTTATGTCACATCCCAAAGATTTAAATGCAAGATAAGTGGGAATTCTTAAGTGACCTAATGTTCACAACCTGGCTGTGTTTGCCTTAAATTTAACTGGAATATTAAGCAAGGTTGTTTACTCTTGATGCCCATGACCTTATAATAGGAGAAGTATGTGAAACCAGATGGGTGGACGCTAAAAGAGAAACAAAAACATCCATCCATCCATTTTCCAACCCGCTGAATCCAAACACAGGGTCACGGGGGTCTGCTGGAGCCAATCCCAGCCAACACAGGGCAGGAACCAATCCTGGGCAGGGTGCCAACCCACCGCAGGACACACACTAGGGCCAATTTAGAATCGCCAATCCACCTAACCTGCATGTCTTTGGGAGGAAACCAGAGCGCCCGGAGGAAGCCCCCGCAGACACAGGGAGAACATGCAAACTCCACGCAGGGAGGACCCGGGAAGCGAACCCGGGTCTCCTAACTGTAAGGCAGCAACGCTACCACTGCGCCACCGTGTCGCCCAAAACAGAAACAGTACAAAGAAAATCTAACATGCTTACACCTAAATCTTCTTGAAATGTGCGCTTTACATATGAGACTTCCATCTATACCTTATTGAGTCTGCCCCCTAATCCAATTCAGGTAGGCAAAACTGGAACCCATTCCGGTATCGTTCACTGCAAGGTAGGGACCAACCCCGGATGCCAGTAATACAGATGTTGCTCTGTCATTTTATTTGGTGGTGATGTACTGTATGTGTGTACTGTCTTAACTATGAAATTAATTAAGCATTGTCCTAAAATTGTTTGTAGTATTTTTTAATGTACTAACATACTTCATAAGTGTGGATGTGTAAAACAAGACAGGTTCTAAGTGAAATACCATAAAAGCAAAAAATAATAAAGTATATTTTCCATGGGAGGAGATGGAGTTGAATAAGGTCGGGCAAAGAGGAAATGATTTGAGATGTGCGGGAAATCAGGACTCTGATTAATGACATACTCAAATCAGGAAAACACTGTAGCTAGTGCAATTTGAAACTACAAATTGAAATTACAGTGGAACCTCAGGTCACGACCGTAATCCGTTCCAAAACTCTGGTCGTAACTCGATTTGGTTGTGACCCGAAGTGATTTCTCCTATAGAATTGTATGTAAATACAATTAATCCATTCCAGACCTTACTAACTGTATGTAAATATATATTTTTTTAAGATTTTTAAGCACAAAACTAGTTAATTACACCATAGAATGCACAGCGTAATAGTAAACTAAATGTAAAAATATTGAATAACACTGAGAAAACCATGAACAGAGAAAAGTAACATTGCAAGAATTCACACTATAGCCTTAGGAACCGCTCGCTGTAAACACTTTTTTTAATGAGTTTTAAGCACAGGGAAAAACACGAACATTTGAAAAATCTGTAATTTAATAAACAACCAAGAAAAGTAACATTGCAACAATGCACTCTACGAACCAATCGCTGTAAACAGAAGTGAAGTAGAGGTTAAAATCCAATAGAAAAAAGTCTTTATTAAATACAACGCTTGAATCAGTCTCTTTAAAAACAAGCCTGGTGCATTCTTTAACTTACGCGGCCAGCCCTCTCTCTCTCTCTCTCTCTCTCTCTCTCTCTCTCTCTCTCTTTCTCTCTCGCTCGCTGCACAGGGAATGCACAGGGAGAGACTGAGCACGTGCGGAAATCATCGGCGTTTACGAACCGGAAGGGAAACTGGCTTGTTCGTCACCTGAGTGTGTGGTCATCAACAGATGCAAAACTTTGGCGAACTTTTTGGTCGTAACCCGATTTGTACGTGGTCCGAGACGTTCGTGACCCGAGGTTCCACTGTAATTGAAATAAAGTATATATCTATTTGGAAAAATTTAAATATATATTGTGAATAAGGCACTATATAAGCACCTGACCCGGCACAGATTCACACTGAAGTACATATAAAAGGGACAGAAATCTTTTATTTTTTCTTCACCTCTGGGGTACGTCTTCCCCGTGAACACCACAGGCAATACACAGTCCCAAGCACTTTAACACAGCCCAAGCACTCTTCCCCTGTGGGGAACATCTTTCCCTTGAACCTCACAGGTATAACACAGTCCCAAATCACCTTAATATCCACACAGCAATCCTTCCGCTGGCACCACCACTTCTCTCAGGTAACCTTGTCCTCTTCCTCTCGATTCTGGCTAATGAACGGTGAATGCTGGCCCTTTTATAGCCCACCCGGAAGTGCTCCAGGTGCTTAATCACCTGTGGCTAATTGCACCTCCGGTCGGGGCTGTAGAGATGACCAGGTGGGCTCCGGGATCCATGCAGCACCCCCTGGCGGCCATCCCAGATCCCCACAGGGTTGAGGAGAACTCCATCTCCCAGAAAACCCTGCGGGAAACTGAGGCACCATCGTCAGCCAGGGAGGCTGCCACCAAGCACCCCGGGGAAGGTAGTGAGGAGCCCATGGCTACTCCCCCGGACCATATACAGCAGGGGCGTCCCGACCGGGCATGATACCCGGCCGTCCATTACAATATGCTGTAAAGATCCATGGGACAGCACATTTAGCACCACCTTAGCAACCAATCAGCTGCTACACTGTTTCCCCCTCAGCTCCTTGTCCCCGAGGCAGTACAAAATCTTCATAGCTGTTGGGTAGGTTGGTTGGTGTGTTGATCTTCTAGGGACTGCAGCAGATGGGGAGAATCTGCGAACTCTGGACAGTACAAGAATGAGATTGCTGGGCAACCCATAGATACCTTTTCTATTGATTCAACAAACTAAGGTTCCCCACCCTGGTATGAAGCTAAGCTGCCCTGAAGAAGAAAATCCATTTATCAATGATTGAGCAATAGTACCCAATACACCACCTTCCCAACTCCCTCCAAAACCTCACAATGAAATGTCCAGGTTAGAGGATTTGCCTTTCTTTCTTTTAGGGCAATAAACCAAAATGTGATTTCCAAATTCAAGGAGCCACTCCTGAGCAGAATGTAGTTTGGCTGGGACCCCGAAATGACTAATGATCCCTCAATCAGCGCCTCTGCCACAGTCTCTGCCTCTTGATTTGGCAAAGCATATACCTCTGGTCACTGGTGAAACAATCTATGGACACAAGCACAAAATGGTCTTCTCAACTAGATTTTGGGATGCGACCCAATACATTTATCCTCAGTCATTCCATGGGTTCTCCCACCCTATGTTGTTCAATGGCACTACTGACTGTCCTGGGGGCCCTTCTTAGCTGCATGGGGTCACATTGATGACAGAAATTCTCTATGTCCTGGTGACAGCATACCCAGTAAAAGTGCTGATGGAGCCATTTTCAAGATTTTGTTGCTCCAAAGTGTCCTGCCCTTGGGCACTACAATCTGCCATCTCCTCTCACCAGTTGCCTGCTCTCACCATCTCTATTTCAAGACAACCTCCTGGATACTCAGCCTGTCCCACTGGGACCTCTCATCCCGTGTCAATCAAGCTTCCGTCTCTACCCAACTCCTTACTTTGCTCAACTCTGGGTCCACCTCTAGGTACTCACACCAACCTCTTTCATTTTTAGGCACAGCTAGGAAGCAGCAGTGGGGTTCCTCCTTCGACTGCTTGGCCTTCTTCTTCTCCCACTCTTCCAGCTGCATGCAGTATTGGCTGTCCTTCTCACAAGGTCTCCGGGAAAGGGTTTCTGCATTACAGTGGTTGCCACCTTCACAGTTTTTTATTGAGAATTGGAATGTTTCAAGCCACTTGAGCCATCAGGCCACTTGCCCATCTGGTTCATGAAAAGACAACAGCTATTGGAGAGCTACATGACAGCTGTGCACAACAAAGGGCAGATCACAAAGAAAATGTCTAGTAGCTTCTACTACCCTCAAGAGTTCCCTTCACATAATGCAGTAATTATGTTCGGGTTGGCTCTAGGTGTGGTTGTAGTATGCCACCATGTGCTCTCCCTCCAGCTAACTTTATGACAGTACTGCATCTATCCCAAAATTGCTGGCATCTGTGTCCAGTATAAAAGGCAATCTTGGAACAGGTCATGTCAGCACAGGAGCCTTATTCCTCCACTCCCCACTGGAAAGCAGTGCCGCAGCCCATTAGATGATGAAGGGGAGCTGTTGTTGTGGGAAAGTTGGGGACAAACTTCCGATAGTATGAAGCCAGGCTCATGAATTTCTGCACTTGCTTCTGTGACTGTGAATTTTAAATTTGCCTCTCTTAGCCTTTGAAATATGGCCTGCAGTGTCTGTCCATAAACCACCAGATCATCTATATACACAAGGCACTGAGAACAAGATATACCAGCCAACACCTTGTCCATTAGCCGCTCAAACGTGGCATGGGCATTACATAGTCCGAAGGGCATTACTGTGAACTGCCAAAGTTCATTCCCAGTGCTGAATGCTGTTTGCTCTCTGTCCCCAAGAGCCAGATCCATCTGCCAATATCCACTTTGGAGGTCAAATGATGAGGACCATCTTGATCCTGCAACAGTGTCCAGTGACTCATCAATTCAGGGAAGGGGATAGGGGTCTTTGCGGGTCACAGCATTCACTTGTCGATAATCTACACAAAACCTCCAGCTGACATCCCTTTTAAGGAATGAGAACCATGGGAGAGCACCAAGGCTTGATAATCCCAGTGGTCAACATCTCTTGAACGATTTTCTCAGTAGCTGCTTGGTGAGCCAGATGAAGGCAGCGTAGTCGCTGTTTTATGGGAGGGACATCACCCATATCCATGCAATCCTCAGGAGAAGTCTGTCGCTGTATTCCAACAGGAGATCACGTAGCTGCTGCCTCTGGTCTGTCATCAGACCCACCTGATTAGACAACCAAAAGGACTTCACTCGTCGGAGATAGTGCAGGCTGGAAGCAGCCTGAACTGTCTGATGACAAGGTGTTTCAGGATACTGCTGTAGTCCTTACAACAGATGCATGGGCCACCCAGGAGACTGCAAAGTTCCCTGACTAAAATCCAGCTGTGCACTAGTCCTCCACAAAAAGTCCTGACCCCGTATAAAAGGGTCTTGTAAAGCAGCAATCCAAACTCATTTCATTCACTGTTGATCCCTGAGCACAGAGTCACTGGTGCTTCTCCCAACATGTACATCATCTCTCCATTTGTGGTGATTAAAGCTGTCTTTGTTGGATTATGCTGCACCCCAGGTGGAACTATATCGGGCTGCACAATCGTGTCTAACAGCGCCTTTACAACACGACTGCTAACCCAGGTGTGGAGGTGGCAATTATCCCCGCATTCGAGGCATCCCACTGTCATGAGCGGTGGTGCCAGATTATAGTGGATTCCTGTTAGGACTCTCAGTAGGCCCGGTATTGCCTTGCCTATGCCGGGCCCATAGTATTTCCCACCTGACCTTTTTCTTACACAGTCATGGAAGTTTTTCCAGTAGAGCAGAACTTCTGAATGTGACCCTTTTGCCCACACCACCAACAGACAGGAGGCCTGGTTCCAGATGAAGGTTCAGTTCTAGGAGAGACCATAGCAACGGCTTCAGCAGACGGATTCAACCTAGTGCTCTCATCTGTGACTTGGGCTTATTGTAACCGAGGATCTTTTGGTGACAGTACAAACCTTCTTATTGCTGTCTCAGCATTAGCCAGCAACCCTATAAGCACGGGTTCACTTTCTGTTGCCTCTGCCAGGGCCTTGTCTATTGTGGATGGCCACATAAGGTGTACATGTTGGTGTAGTGACTCAGGTGTCAGACTCCTCAAAAATACATCTCATGTCAAATCTGTCTGAACTGACCATGGAAAGTGAGGATATGTCCACCTGACAAGAAACTGCATTTTGGTGGTGAATTTCCCTAGGCTCTCAGAGTTCCCACAGACTTGGGAGGAAAGTTGTTGCTGCGAACTCATGGGGGGCTCAGTTTGTCTGAATCTGTGCTCTAGAGCAGCTGACACAGCTCCTAATTCCACTAAGTCCTCAGGAGGTAAATCTTCCAACACCAACAGCGCCTCGCCATCCAGCACTGCCACTACATGCGCTACCTGCTCTCTTCATCCCCACCTGTTAGCTGATGCAATAATCTGTAACCAGTTCCAATAAGCCTTCAAGGAGCTTGAACCATTGAACTTTCCCACTTCTAACTGTTTTCCCCAAGACAAAGGGAAACCGTAGTGTACTAGGCTTTCCATCATAACATAATTGATGTATGGCTGCCCCACTGCTGGCAACCCACCGGGCACAGGACTGCAATACACTTGGTTGTGTAGGCTCAGGATTTTGCAACTCCTCACATGGCAGCCACATTAAATTTCCTCCAGTAGGCTCTACCTTGACTCCCAACAACTGGATATGCAGGTCACTGCAGCCTTCCTCCAAAGCGCAACCTCGACACTCCAGAAAACCATGTGGCCCACTCCTTGGCCAATAAACAAATAGATTCGGGTCACAATCATTGACCCATGCACTTGACCTCCACTTCAGCCAGTTTTCTTTTTCAGGTCGTCTTTCCATTCCGCATCCCACTTCTGACACAACTTGTAATGACCCACGGGACTGCAGTAATGAGACACACACACAGCTTGAAGAATTTCAAACTGGGGGTTTATTCAAAATCAACAAAAGAAAACTACAAATATGACCTAAACCTTCCTGTTGTTTTAGGCCAGAGGAAACGCCTCATAAACGTCTTTAAATAATCTAGCTCGCCTTCACACGTCACTTCACAAAGCATACTTCCTTGCACAGGCTCCTATTTAACTGGTTTAACTCCATCCACCTTTCTTCATTTTACCAAAGGTTCTCTGAAGAGCTCTTCCTTAGCTTGGACATCTCGCAGTTTTCAGTGTTGTCCCTGGACTCGCCTAACTCCACATCCTCATTAATTAAAATTTTTTTGTGAAATAGTACCTTTAAAGTTTTAAATTAATGGGGTGTCATACAGAAACAGAGTCAACATCTGAATATTTAAAGTCATACTTAATATACACAATGAATTCTGAATATATAAAGCCAACTTTAAATATACTGAGTGACTCTTGAATATACAGTATAAAGTCAAACTTGATACATACGGAGTTAGTTTTTAATGTATAAAGTCAATTGTATAATATAAATTGACTGAATTTGTAAAATACGGATTAAAATCTGATGGATATGGAGTTGAATTTTTATTCATAAAGTCAACGTGATATCCCCTTCAGGATCATCATGCAATATGTATGCAGTGAATGCCAAAGACGTCTCATCACTCTACTTCCTTTGCCTACACCTTATTCCCTGAGTAATGCAATGGATTTTTCCGTGGTCTTCAATGGTTAGAGGGCATTCAACTGTGCAGTATTTGTAGAAAAGTACTGTAGCAAGGAAACGAAAAATTCAAAAGAAAACAAATTTCCGTTTGTCTTCTTGTGGAATGGAGTTATGCTTTGTGCTCATGTTGAACCTGTTGAATTATTTTATTGCATGATTTCTAGATTTCAAGTAAAAACACTACCAGACCTTGTTTTCTTACAAAGCATCTATACTGTTTGGAAATGTGTTAAAATATCAGTGGGCCCTGTTGTGTCAATTACAACATAGACAAAACAAAGTTTGCTTTACGTAGTTAGAATAAAGGGACTTGGATTTAGCAGGACTTTCAAAAATGTCTGCCCTGCGACAGTGCTCCTGATTAAAAAAAGCGGGACCAGTGGGTCGTAAATGAAACAGTAATTGCCAAGAATGCGCATCTGGGGATCATCTTCTTGGCTCTGTTGAGGTGAGCAATACTACTCTGGGGCAAGAAGGGGTGCTGTTGCTAACCATATCTTCTCTTTTGCCCGCAGTATAGAGATGTCCAAGAATGATACCTCACCCCACCCATGAGGCCCAGAGCAGGCTCAACTACTTCCAGTTGTGTGCCATAAAAATAGATGGTTCCTGGAAGGTGGCATCTCTGATCAGGCTTTCACTGAGAACAGAGTTCCTACATAATTTAAATATTTTACTCCAGACAAACCTTTTTAGTTTTTGAGCCATTGTTGGCCAGCATTTTCATTGTGCTACAGCACATTCTCTGTTTTTGCTTTATTATTGCATGGGGTCACCCAGGTGGTGCCTCAATAGTCCTTGGTGACTAATTGTGGTTTGTCCAACCAGTCACCCAGTCTAAACAGGCACCTACATGAAAATAAATCTGGATCATAGAGAATTTATGGATGAATTTATGGATCATTTGTACTGAACAGGCTACTTTAATATTAATTTCAATAATCACAAATCTGCTAAATGTATTCAGTATGACATCAAAGGAGCCTGTTGAGCTTTCTAGAAAAGTGCCGGTATTGTTTTGTTTTAAACATTAACATTTTCCCTAATATACAGTATTTCAAACATGGTTTGATTCAAAATGTATTCCATTTATAAGAAACCACCCTTTATATGTTCAAATTTAACTTCATATATTCAGATTCATTGTACAGTATATCTCTGTTGCTTGAGTTTGTATATTTGAATTCGATTTTATGTGTTCAGAATTCACTCCATATGTTTAAAGTTTGGCTTCATATATTGAGAATTCAGTTGACTTTATACAGTACATTCTAACTTGAATCCTTCAGTTTCAGATATGATTGCATTTGTTTCAAAATTCCTCATATTTACGTGTTTTGCAAGCCATATATATAAGCAGAGGTATTAAGACAAGTTTATACATATTCACACTATTTCAGTAGAAACATGTTTCCTCTGTCAGAACTGATATAAAAATATCTATATATTAACGCAGTGCACACTGGCACAACATATTGTCTATTTATTTCCATGAGGTTATACATTTAACCTCTGTTCACAGTATATGCTAGCCCTCATGTTGCTTTTTCTTTGTCCATCTTTTTGCTTTTGTTCATCAGATATTCTAGCCATACATTTGTCTTTCTTTGTGTTTTATGTTATATTTGTTCATCGGGAATTCTAGCCCCTACATCCCACTTTCTTTGTTATCCTTTTTGCCTTTATTCATCGGACATTCCAGCCTTCTTATGGATGACATTACATCTGGCCACAGATGCCATTTGTTTTGGTGTTTTATGTATTGTGGAGACTGGCCCGGACACAGACAGGCAGACACGTTACCCACCAAACATTTATTTACAGCTATTTACAGTCACAAGTGCACCACAAACCCCACAAATCCCCAAAGTTCTGGCCACACAATGCCTTTCTTCAGACCGCCTCCTTCTGTCCTCTTCAGCTCAGTCCACTCTGCTCCCGACTCTCGCCATTGTCTGAAGAGAGGCGGCCCCTTTTATAGCACCCGGATGTGCTCCAGGTGGGTTCCGGCAATCTTCCACGGACACGCCCCCATGTGGCGGAAGTGCCGGCTGTATCCCCGGAAGCACTCCAGGTGTCCCCTCTCCTCTTCCCCCTGGAAATGCTGAGGTCCAGGGCTCCAAAGGCATGGGGGCGCCCCCTAGCGGTGACCACGGGCCTCTACAGGGTGGAGCTTCAAAGCTCTGTACCCGTGACCCCCAAAGGAACCAGGGCGGTCACCCCCACATGGTCTGGGGAAGGCGTAAGCCCTCCTCTGGTCTTCCTAGGTGTCCCAGCTGGGACGCCACCCCAGCCATCTCCGACAGTATATAGAAATGTGTTAACTAATATAGCAAAACCTTACGAATAGATGCACTTAAATAAATATCATAGTGCTGTACATTGTTTGCCAGCATAGACCCAATGAATGTTTGATCATTTTAGGTAGCTCACTGCCCTTTGAAGGAGAGCGTTCACCAGCTGGAATGCATGTCAGGACTGCTTATTTGTATATGGAATGGCAGTTCATAATTATGCACTAATCCCACTTCTGTTATCTCTCCAGGCCAGATATAGGAAAACCTACCAGATGCCCCACCAATGATGTCACTTCCGGTTCCAGCGCCTCGGGCAACCTCACCTGCGGTACTGGTGCCACACACAATGTCACTTCCGGTTCCGGTGCCACAGGCAACGTCACTTCCAGTTCCAACCATGGACGATGTCACTTCCAGTTTTGTCCTTTAAAGTCACAACCATTTCATCCTCACATCAGTTCAATTCAGGACTCAAATCAATGCATACGAGTGCACTATCAAAACCTATTTGCAGCCAGGGACAAGATATCGGTGGCTGCACCAAACCTTTTTGTGTGTGCTGAGGCTGTTCTTCTCACAGCGGTGAAGTCGGCAGGATGGCCTCCTTAGGGAACTGGAAGTAACTTCATCCATGGCACTGGAACTGGAAGTGACATCATTGGTGGTACATCTGGTAGGTTTTCCCGTATCTGGCCGGCAGAGATAACAGAAGTGGAATTAGTGCATATATATATATATACACAGTGTGTGTGTGTACGTGTGTGTATGAGAGGAACAGTAAAAGAATGAAAGTAGTTGATAAAGTACTTTTGATGACACCTTAAAATCAAAGTACTTATTTCCATAGTAAAATATATTTATTAATGTATTCACAGATGTTAGTGCAAAAAAACCATAGGTGATATTCCCCACACTTTGTTCTCAATCCTACTTTTTGTAAAAATTGATTGATTTGTATGGAATGATTACAATAAAATTAATAATAATAATAAAAAAAGATATCCCCCACACCTTTGACGCAGATCCATTTCCACATGAGAGGAGCCCAAAAAACGCCTTTCTTTTCCAAGTGGAGAGAGGGCTAAATCCCTGCTGCTGTACTCTAAACGGAATATTTCCTGATTGTAGCCAAAGTTTAGCTATTGGGGCACCAAGGCAGAATGACAATATTGCTTACATTTATTTTTTTGTTTGCATGTTATATTTTCTGCAGGTTTAATTTATGACAATCTCATCTGAATATTAGTTCTAATAATTAGAAATTTAAATTTCACTTTCTTTAAAACTAAATGTTGATGGGTCTTTCTTTTTTAATAATTATGAAGTAGTCTCTTGATGCCTTTGTTGACATATTTGCATTGTTTTCTTGTGTTAATGAGCCCTCAAAGGAGAGTGAAAATGAATTTTGTTGACATGATGGAAGTTTAAGTATTAAATGTACAGCATTGTATAGCAGCAGAAAAAGTCATTTCAGTAAATAAAGAATAAAATAACTCTTAATGATAAATAAAAGAAACAAACTTATGTAACTAAAATGATAATATTGGATCATATTTTAAATAAAGAATATTTGATTTTTTGTTAACAAACATTTAATAAAAAAAAGACTGTGTGACCAGACCAACCTTTTTATGTAATATGCCTGTAAATCCAAATCAAGCCTTCCCACAGTAACCACATTTTCTTTTTTTCTCATTCTGTTACAATTACAGATATTTACTGTTTAAGCTGAACTTGTGTACTTTCAAAACAGCAACGAGCCACATAATTCATGAACCATTAGGTTATAATGAATACCTCAGGACTGTTTTCAATAAGCACAAAGGGATCTAAATCATACCAATAAACTTCAAAACAAAAAGTTTTTAATAACTAAATATCCTTAAGGTATTCTGTCCATTCGTCACACAAAATGCAGACTCAAAAGCAAAATCTAAAATGCTAGAAATGTTGTCATTAATTTTGAAATTGAAATTGATGAGAAAGTAAGTGACACACAAGCATTGCTTTCAGGCAAAGACCCTGCATTACACCCAATGCGGCTGGGATGGGGTTTGGTGAAACCCTCAGTGATCTTTATAAATTGATAGATGGATATGTAGGTGTATAAGAAAGTGGTTCTTTGAAAGAAGGCCAAGTTCAATTGAATTTTATTGAGAAACCAATGTTGTTATACATTCTGCAGGGAGAAACTGTCAAAAAGAAGCACAGATCCTCTCAGAAAAGCTGCTATTTTTGAATAGCAAGGATACATTTTGTAATCATAAAGCTAAATTAATTCAGAATTTGTAAGTATTAGGATGACCCAGCCATGGTGTCAGCAAAATTAATTCATTTTATTTCAGATTTTTGCCAAGTATAAAAAAGTTCTCATATGTATAATGTGTATAATCTGTGTTAGTCCCCTTTGCAGTTTATGGTTACAAAATAATAATAATAATAATAATAATAATAATTATTATTATTATTATTATTATTATTACTATTATGTTTGTTGTTATTATTATTATTATAGTGTGAAGTCCCAGTGCCTGCTTCACTGGGTCACACCTTCAGTTGGGATATCTAACAGTCATGACCGAGATGGACCAGGACAAGTGAGGAGGAAGACAAGACTTTCTGTTCAAAAAGTGACTACAGTGTTTATTTCAAGCAGAAAATTAAACTGCAGTAGTACATACATAAGTTAAAAAATTCAATAAATAACACTCCATAAAAATATTGATTGTCGACTTTCACAAAGTGACTCAGGAGTCCAAAAAATACTTTTAAAATTCCAATGATCAAAAAAAAAAATCCATCTATGATGTTTTGATTTCATATAGCCAGGACAGCAGCTAAATCCCTTTGTGAAAACTTTAACTCTTCTTTGCATTCTGCCACCTCCTTCAGTACCCATAGAAAAATCCTTGTATAGCCAGGGCACTGTTGCCACTCTGCCTCACCCCAAAAAGACTTCTACAACTTCCCTTTCTTCAGCACCCAGAGTTCATTGATACAACACCCAACTTAAATTTCTCCTTCTGTCCTTTAGCTCTCTTCCAATCTATGATTAAGATTATCAATCATGCTTAAACATTGCCACTCCACTGAACTTGCCATGAGACATCAGTCCTGCTCCTTAGCAAGACAATCGTATAATTGAGGCTGCCAGTCCTGCTCTTTCTTGAAAAGGTTCACACCCTCAGGCTGAAACTTCACACAAACGACTGCTCTTCCCCTTGTTCATCTTTCACCGATCTTTGTTTCTATTCTATTCTATCTTTTTTGTTCTGTTCACTAGCACTTCCATTCCTGCTTTTTACCCTGCAGATGAATCAATTAAAATACTCTGCAATATGACTTATCACATATAGGCTTCTACCATCCAGAACAACTGAAAACCTGTGAGGCATGAAGATTTAAGTGATTCAGTTCAATTCAGTTTATTTTTGTATAGCACTCTTCACTAAATGCAGGCACATACAGCTGTTTCAAGTTTACTAAGTACTAATTCAATCCTGAATACACATTGTGACAGATGGGGACCAGCACTATCACCTGGCCGGGATACCTCCGTAATGGAAGGACAGGGGGAGATGGCTTATAAAGGGTGCTCTTTCCCTGAAACTGCTGAAACTGCAACTTGGTGGCCTCCCTGGGTTAAAACGGCGCCTCGGATTCCCACAAGGCTGTGTGGCAATTACTGTTTCTCAGTAGAGACCGCTTGGGTTCTGTGGATGCCACCAGGGGGAGCTGTGGGAGCTACAGATCCCTATCTTGGGGTTCCGCCACACCTGGGAGTAATTCCAGACCTCTCTAATGTTTAAAAGGAGCCAGCTGCCTCTCAGGGATGAGCCAAAGTCGGGAGGAAGAGGGATAAAGCTTTCTGGCGGAGGAGTTGAAGCGACTGAAAGAGAACGATAAGGAGAATAAAAGTGCTGTGCTGCATTGTGTTGTTTGCTACTAGTTGTACTAGTTGCACTGTACATTCCTGTGGGGAGTGCTTCTCCACTGGTTAATAAATGTTTATGAGCAGAGACTTGTGACTATTGTGTCAGGTGTCTGGGAGCTGTGTGCCCCCGGGTCACAACATAAGGACACAGATTTGTTTAAACAGACAGGAAAGCAAAGTAGTTCAAAACAGATTAACATAAATAAAACCTAACAATATCTATCCATTAATTAATTGTTGAACTATAGCCAGCTGACAATGGAGGAGAGGAAAACAAAAACTCTAGTCTCCTGCATACCAGGATAGAATAAACCTCTGGAGGGTCCATGGTCAATTGTAAGAGTGAAATTCTTCACCCCCTTATCGGCATTCTACAGTAGAGTCTGTGCTGAGCCATCTAATATGACAACATAATCATTATTTTTGTTTATTCCAAAGGTCCCAATATCTCAGATGTCTTTCTCATGAGGAGGAAAACAGTTTGCCAGTATATCAGGTAATTGAGAATTTAAACAATAGTGAAACTAAATAGGTGATGAAATTCTTGTGGCAGATTGTCCTCTCAAGGGCTACAAATGTTAATACAGCCATTTTAAAATAAAACAAATTCAGGTCTTTAAATCATAAATTCTTTATGCACTTTCAAATTGTAAAGTATATTTACAAGAGAGTTTAATTCATATGCCTTCACTAGTGATGGCATACTATTAAAATAATGATTTCTACAGCACATCAGACACAACATTAGAATGATAGCTTACAGAGTGCAAAAGACTGAAACATACTGAATTTATTTTTTATTTTTAGTACTGTACTTCACATCATGGACTTAATGACCCTTTGTTTTATCTTATTATTTTGAACTGAATCTAGTCTTCTTAGCAAAGAACATTGTAATGGTGTAACATTTAAATACCAACATAACATAACATGGGGTCAAGGGGGTCTGCTGGATCTTCTCCCTGCAGCACTGGTCACAAGGCAGAAAAAAAACTCTGGGAGGGGCATCAGTCCATTGTAGTGTCCTCTAATGCATACACTCACATGAGATCAGTTCAAATCTGGCAGTTGAGTTTGGGATGTGAGATGAACATCAGAATACCCAGAACAACACTCACCCAGAAATGGTGGAATGTGTAAATTCCACAAAGTTTAATGCATAGGCCAAGATATAAACTCAAAACTCAACAACAACCTTAATTACTGCCCCACCATGCTGCCCGACACACAAACTAAGTCTGCTGGCCATTGACAATCAACCTAAATGTGTTGCATAGCATAAAGTGCTACACAAACATGGGGTGAAGTGTATAAAACAAAGGCTGATTAAAAGATGCAAAATACACAAAGAAAAGTCTGAATTAGTGCAAGCTTGCATAATGCAGTGTGAAATGTAATGATTTAAATCAAGATGGAGAGTATGTTGCAAGTCAAGTCAAGTTGGGGAGCATGCACTGGTAAAGTGTGTTGCCGTACCCACTACACAATGAAACAACTCAGGATCCCGGTTGAAAGCCCCCCAGGCAGACAGTCCCACCCTCTGGAAATTACCCTCTATCTGCCGCAGCCAGGTGTTACGTGGGCGACCCCTTGGCCTGGTCCAGACACTTGGGTCCCCAACAATGAGGATCTTACGAGCTGGGTCACCCCCGGGGAAACGCGCCTCATGGCCATAGTTCCGTAACTGACGCTCCCTCACAATGCAGGTAATGTGCCTCATTCGGGACTCCATGAGCAACTGCTCATTCGACACAAAGTCAAACCAATGGTACCCAAGGATTTTCTGGAGACACAGTACCAAAGGAGCCCATTCTTCATCTCAGGTCACTGGATAGTGTCCATGTCTCGCAACCATATAGCAAGACAGGAAGCACCAGGACTCTAAAGACTTGGACCTTCGTCCTTTTGAATATATATCGGGAGCACCACACACCCCTTTCCAGCAACCTCATGACCCTCCATGCTCTCCCAATCCGTCTACTGACTTCATAGGAAGAGTCACCAGAGACATGAATGTCACTGCCAAGGTAAGTAAACCTCTCGACAAGGTCGACAATCTCTCCGCAAACAGACATGCAGCTGATGGCTGTGCCCAAGAGGACATTAAAAGCCTGGATCTTGGTAGTAAGATATCTGAAATATTAAAATGTGTGCCTAAATTTAAATGTTTAAGTCTAAATAGTCTTGATTGTGATAGAAAAAAATAAAAAACATGATATAAATAATCACTGACCTTGAAGTAGTCTCAAATGATACTCCACATAAGTATGTTTACAATTTGCCATTTTAATTTCCTGGGAGTGGCCTTTAGTGGGCTCAGAACACTGGTAAAGAATCAGATATCGAAAGTATCATCATATTTGTGATCAGCAACCTTACAAAGGCACAAAATGACACTCCACATGCCTATTTTACTGATCTCCATCTCTTTCGACATTTTGTGAAAAGGAGTAAGTTTGGCCCTTTGTATCCCATTGGTGGGTAAACCTCTGGGCCTGATTAATCATTTTTGCTGAAGATTTTTATTGGTTTAGTCTTTATTATAAAGACTATAAAGTATTTTTATGCTCAAAGTACGGTGCAAAAATAGCTTAAAATTAGAGCTATAGGAGGTGCTCAGCAGTAAAACCTGAAGTAATTTTAAAGCAGTCATAAATAATTATTATTAATAAAAAATAAAAAGCAATGGTAATAATATATGGTGGAAATAATTTACTCTGAACAGAGTAAATCTCAGAGATTCAAATAGTTGTATAGTTGTGTTTTGCATGATTAGTTTGTTGCTTAGGCAAAGTGCCTGCAAATGGAAGCTTTAGAAGAATGTAGTGAAATGGCTTCTTTATGTAGGTGGGACATGAATTATGACTCTTCTTGGACAGGCACTTTAAGTAAAAGAATTATTGAATTATTCCAAACATATCCAAAGCAAGTTTGGTTTGGAAATTGCTATTGCATAAGTATGAGGGACAAATAAAGAAAATGAGTGCTCAGTCTGGGGAGGTAATATAATAATTTGGGGGTTTGGCCTGGAATCTGTTGTTAAAATAATTCATGGAGTTATCACTGCTGAAGGTAGGGGGGATTAGAGCAAGCGAATTAGATTTTTGATTAGTAAAACAGGTTAAGGTTTTAATGAGTACAGTATGTGGGTGGTATTTTCTTACATCTATTGAATAGATTGTAATAATAAACAGGCCTGACTGAAATAAGAGGTTTCCTGTAATGCACTGTGCTATAATTCAAAGCAGACTGAAATGCCTCACGTTTTGTAGCACTCCATCTGTGCTTAGGTTTACAACTTTCTAATTTAAGGCAGAGTGTGGTATCATTAAATCCTGGTGAAGACAGTACCTGCTTAACCTCGTTATTTGTACTTTAATGAAGTTTTTTAGAGTTTTGCTTATGGCTATGATTTTGCTCTTCCCAGGTTTTTAACAGAGAACGTTCCAAAAAGAGATTTAGCTTAAAACACAATTTTTAGCTGATGTGTTTTAATTAGTTTATAGTGAATATAATTTGGCAGACACCAAATTACTAGACTAGCAGTCAGATACTGTGGTATTTATGATAGCATATTGGAGTTTTTCTAAATGTTTAGCATGGCTTTGGAGGTCTATAAAAATATACTTGGCAAACCCCTGAGTTTGTAAATGGTGCTTCATATTTTCTCTCTCTGAAACAACTGTTGCAAAATATGTTACAACACATTAGAGCGTACACTGTGGTAGACTGGCACCCAGAGCACTGTTGGTTAGTGCCCAATGTTACTGGAATAGGCTTTGGTCCCCATTACCCTCAGCTGGATGAAACAGGATGTAAATTTGTATGTTACATAGAAATGTGAATCTTATAGACAATCAGTAAATAGCATATAAAAACATGATTTAAGCCCATCTTTGGAGCCACTTAATTCCATTTATGGTCTTAAGGATTAAAGCCTGTCCTAGGATATTGAGCAGATGGCAGGAATCAGTTCTAGATGGGATGGAAATCCTTCTGAACGATGACCTGTTCACATCCATACCCACGATCACAAAAGGCAAGCTTTAGAAATACCAGTGCACCTAATAGAAAAACAAAATATCCAAAGAGAAATTCCAGCCAGAGACATGGGAAAGGTATAAACTCTACCCAGGACGGAAACATATGTGCGATTCAGACCAGGGGTAATAGACTCATAACGTAAAGGCTTTAATAAGCATTGTGCCTACAACCCATGCAAGAATGAAGCAAATAATCTGTAAAATAACACAGATTTTACCAGATATTCCAGGTAATTATCATTTTTGAGAAGGACTTAAAGAATAAACGAGAGATGGTAATATAGTGTATGTTTGTTATTGTTTACCATGTACTGTAGCTTTAGAAATAGCAGATTCCCCATAAACAAAATCAGAACAGCCGCCAAATTGGAAAATGTATGACACTATTATGGCTACCAGAGGGATACAGTAATTACAGCTCACAGCTGGTTTGGGAACTCTGTATGTGTGTAAAGTTTGCACATTCTCCCCATGTCTGCTTTCTTCCCACATCCCAAAGACAAGTTGGGCTGAGTGTTGACTACAAATTGGTTTTGTATGAGTGAGTTTAGATGTGGGTATGCAGCAGACTGAAGATCCCTCCAGGGTTAATTCCTCAGTGATCCTGGGTTGTTTGTAATCCTATAACAGAGTAAAAAAACTATATATGATGTGAATTACCTGAGACATCATGGTCAACTGATATTCGGCATTGAGTCCATTCTAGCAAAAGTTAAGATGCCTTCTTATGTGATGATTCCAACACGCCAGATCAACTGAAATTGTTGAGTTTGTGGACCCCAAATTGGACTAATATCTATTCATGGTAAGTTCATATCTCTAGACGATTTTGTTTTGTATAAACTCAAAATGGGCTAAAGCTTGTATTAAAATATGCTTTAAATAAGACAAACATACTTTTTACAGAAGCCACAGAGTGTAAACATTCTTAATACAAAGATTATATTATGTTTGTTGTTTTAGTTCCCATCAACCTTGTACTATTAATACCCTAAATTAAAATAATAATTTGCTTGATCACAACTTTTATATTTGTGATAATTATCTCACATTTTGAATCAACAGCTTGAATTATTATCTAATCAAAGAGCTCTGAGAACATAAAACAATGTCACAATTGAATTGCTAAAACAGACGAGCAGAGCAGACGGAGGGTTCTTACAGGAGGCCACTTATGTAACTGCAATGGCGGATTCAATAAAAAAGACACAGAAAATGAGTACACACAATTTTTATTTTTATAAAATGAAGTATCAGAAGAAACAAGAAGCACAACAAGAATAAAAAATCTAGTGTTGGCATGTAAACTTGTAAGGTATTAGCAGTAACCAGTGGCCTAATTACAGTATTGTCCTAACTAAAGAACAATGCATTTACTAACCGTTTCTGCATGGGTTTCCTCCGGGTGCTCCGATTTCCTCCCACGGTCCAAAAGACATGCAGGTTAGGTGCATTGGTGATCCTAAATTATCCGTAGTGTGTGTGTGTGCCCTGCGGTGGTCTGGCACACTGCCCGTGATTTGTTCCTGCCTTGCGCCCTGTGCTGGCTGGGATTGGCTCCAGCAGACCCCCATTACCCTGTGTTAGGATATAGCGGGTTAGATAATGACTGACTGACATTTTCTAACATTATTTAGTTAGGGATTTCACAAATAATGAGTTTATTCCATTAATCCTTCTGTTCGTGAATCTGCATTTTCCATGACAGGAACTTTGATCACTCTATCCTGATGCATACTCACCAACTTTTTCTCATACATACAGTATATGGATTTTGGGGTAATGAATGACTCTGAATGGGTTTAGTATTAAAAAAAAAACTTGGATGTGCAATTGAGCGTCATTCATTAAGAACTGGCATCCATTCCAGGGTCGGTTCCCAAATTGCTCCCAATGAAACCGGGGCTGACTCTTCACCTCAGGACAGTGAAGTGGTTTACATACTGAACAAGAGATTAATGAGCAGTTAACACTAATCAGTTATGGATTCCATAGATAATTGGGTTAATCCATTCATCCATCCATTGTTGTACCCGGTTTTCTTTGACAGGAGCACCATATTGTACAGTTATCTAACACAGGGCATACTCATTCACATTCCCTCATGAATATTGGGGTAATTGGTGAGCCTAAATTATCTGGGTATAAGTGGTCATTAATGTATTTGGGTATAGCATATAGCATACTATGAATTGCTATCCAGTTTAAGGCTAGCTTTAGCTTTATGCTTGACATGACTAAGATAAATTTTGGTTCTTGTAATCCAAATAGTGGATTCAGATAATGATGAATGGCTATAAAGAACCATAAAAAATATTTTATTTAACTGGAGGCAGATACTTTTTCACACAGTGCCAGTTAATGTTGGATAACTGTGTTCATTCAATTAATGACAAACGGCCCTCTTTATTTAACTTAATATTTTGGTTGAAGACCTGAAAATGTTCAGTGTCAGAAATTAGTTATCAGTAATAGTGCAAACACATTTTCATTGCACTGTATGTATAGTTGCTTTAATAAGTAAAAATGTGAAAAAAATCTTTAAACCATTCAAAACTAATTACTTCCAATTGCATGACCAATTTTGTGTAAAATTCTAATAACCCATATTGGAAATTCCATCAGCTTTTGAAATATTCTTCTATTTCAATCTTTTCATGCAGATTCTGCAAAAATTGTGTGTTTCCCTTCTTCATTAAGCAGTTTTAAAATGTCAAAGTGTTTAAATCTACCTAATATGACAATCAACCCTTCAGTGGGCTAGAAGTATCTCTCCTGTCTTGATTATGCAGCCATGATTTTTGACACTTAATAGATTTTTGTGCATGTGCCTGCAAATGTCAATGTCTGTGGAGTAATGGCTTTCATGACTTAATAATCCATTACTGGCTACAACACTTGGGAGTATTCTCCTTATAATCAACATGCACTTCTAGAAAATTTTTCTGCATGGTACTGAAACTGGAAAGTAGTCAAATGTTTTCCTATATCAGTTCAAAGGTTACAGAACACTGTTTTCCTGCATGTGGCAGGTGATAGATTGTATTATACATCAGTTCAAAAGCCTGTCTAGCAGTGCCATAGCGCATTTTGACAAAATATAATTTGACTGGCATTCCTCAAGAACTTCCTGCCACATGAAATGACAGTGTGACATGGCTCACAAGTAAGTTCCAGCTGCCACATCGTTTTTGATATTGCTATACAAACTATAACAATGTACTTAAACTGTGGATATTCTCACTTGAAAATGTCTTTCAAGAAAAAGTAATCCTCAATAAATAGCATAATGATTGAAAAAAAAAAAGCTTTAGTATCCTACAGCCAATTTAGATAAATGTGCATCAAAGTGGCTGTATGTTGATACATACAAAAATAAGAGGAAACTGACTGCTACTTACAGGGGTTGTATATGGAGATGTGACAAAGGTAAGCAGTGGCACAAAAAGGCAACACATTATTAATGATTTTATGGGAGAGGGCTTGTATAGCCTTGCACTTCCCCTGAGCAGAAAGTGTGTGGTGTAAGAGGTTTCCCAGCTTTAAGACACCAGAAAAGAGGTAAAGACAATAGGGCCTTGCAGCAGAAGAGTTCCTGAGCAGAAAGAGGTGCCTGCACTAACAGAATATAGACCTCTTCTGTAAATCACAACAAAAGTAAAAGGGTGCAATGGTTCAGTAGCCATTGCTATGCAGTAGACGTGACACTTTCAAAGGCACTAGGTCAAGATGGACATATACTCTGAGGATGACACCTAGAAGATTCCATCAGACCTCAAGAGGGCTCAAGTGAGGTCTGACCCTTTAATAAGGGCATGGAAAGCATTCAGAAGACCAAAGTGGCAACAGATGGACTCATAAGTAAGAATGCTGCCTTGTGCAAAGAATATATTTAGATTGATTAATTCAGGCAAGAGGGAAAATTAGCCGAGAATGAGAAGGGATGTTTGGAATAAAGGTGAGAAGCCATGGTCATAATAGATACACATTGATAGGAAAGAAAATGTGGCTGGTGACAGGATTTAATGTGGTATTTGGAAGTTGGGTAAGTAGTTGAGCCATCCCACCTGTTGGTCCAGATCACTCAAAGTAAAAGTAGACTAATCCCCAAAAAATCAACAAAATGAAACAAATGAATTGAGAAAGGAATACATTGCTCTTGGTCGCACCAAATTGTTGTCCCCTATTTGAACATCATGGCATTGTATTTCCTTAAGTTCTTTAATATGATATGAATCTTTTATTATATTCGTATAGTTGTAAGTAAAATAGGGTAGTTCCAATTTGCATTGTTTTAAGAAAATGACACAAAAATAATTTTGTTGCCCCATTAAAATTTGTTTGGCGAGACAGGGAGTTTTTTGAGGTGGACAACAAGGTATACAGCTTAACCCTGCCACAGGGTCTGCACAAACCAGTGTGTTTCTTCGTGCCGGTCCCAAGCCCAGATAAATGAGTAGGGTTACGTCAGGAAGGACATCTGGTGTAAAATTTTGCCAAATCAATATGCGGACAACAATATAAATTTCCATACTGGATCGGTCGAGCTCCAGGTTAACAATGACTGCAACCAGTATTGCTAGCCAACAGGGTGCTGGTGGAAATTGTGCAGCAGGTTAGGGTAATATAGGATAAAGAAGGAAACATACTCACAAGCGAGGAGAGTGTGTTGAGCAGATGGAAAGAGTACTTTGAGAGGCTGATGAATGAAGAGAACAAGAGAAAAAAGAGGTTGGATGATGTGAAGATAGTGAATCAGGAAGTGCAACGGAGTAGCAAGGAGGAAATAAGGGCAGCTATGAAGAGGATGAAAAATGGAAAAGCCGTTGGTTCAGATGACATACCTGTGGAAGCATGGAGGTGTTTAGGAGGGATGGCAGTGGAGTTTTTAACCAGATTGTTTAATGGAACCTTGGAAAGTGAGAGGATGCCTGAGGAGTGGAGAAGAAGTGTATTGGTGCCAATATTTAAGAATAAGGGGGATAAAATTGATAAGCCACAGCATGTAGTTATGGGAAAGAGTAGTGGAAGCTAGGTTAAGAAGTGAGGTGATGATTAGTGAGCAGCAGTATGGTTTCATGCTAAGAAAGAGCACCACAGATGTGATGTTTGCTCTGAGGGTGTTGATGGAGAAGTATAGAGAAGGCCAGAAGGAATTGCATTGCATCTTTGTGGACCTGGAGAAAGCATATGACAGGGTGCCTCGACAGGAGGTGTGGTATTGTATGAGGAAGTCGGGAGTGGCAAAGAAGTATGTAAGAGTTATACAGGATATGTACGAGGGAAGTCTGACCGTGGTGAGGTCTGCGGTAGGAGTAACGGATGCATTCAAGGTGGAGGTGGGATTACATCAGTGATCGGTTCTGAGCCCTTTCTTATTTGCAATAGTGATGGACAGGTTGACAGACGAGATCAGACAGGAGTCCCCGTGGACTATGATGTTTGCTGATGACATTGTGATCTGTAGCGATAGTAGGTAGCAGGTTGCGGAGACCCTGGAGAGGTGGAGATATGCTCAAGAGAGGAGAGGAAAGAAGGTCAGTAGGAACAAGATAGAATAAATATGTGTAAATGAGAGGGAGGTCAGTGGAATGGTAAGGATGCAAGGAGTAGAGTTGGCGAAGGTGGATGAGTTTAAATACTTGGGATCAACAGTACAGAGTAATAGGGATTGTGGAAGAGAGGTGAAAAAAGAGTGCAGGCAGGGTGGAATGGGTGGAGAAGAGTGTCTGGAGTGTTTTGTGACAGATGGGTATCAGCAAGAGTGAAAGGGAAGGTCAGCAGGACGGTAGTGAGATCAATTATGTTGTATGGGCTGGAGACGGTGGCACTGACCATAAGGCAGAAGACAGAGCTGGAGGTAGCAGAGTTAAAGATGCTAAGATTTGCATTGGGTATGACAAGGATGGATAGGTTTAGAAATGAGAACATTAGAGGGTCAGCTCAAGTTGGACGGTTGGGAGACAAAGTCAGAGAGGCGAGATTGCATTAGTTTGGACATGTGCAGAGGAGAGATGCTGAGTATATTGGGACAAGGATGCTAAAGATAGAGCTGCCAGGCAAGAGAAAAAGAGGAAGGCCTAAGCGAAGGTTTATGGATTTGGTGAGAGAGGACATGCAAGTGATGGGTGTAACAGAACAAGATGCAGAGGACAGAAAGATATGGAAGAAGATGATCTGCTTTGGTGACCCCTTACGGGGGCAGCCGAAAGAAGAAGAAGAAGACAACAAGGTATATAGCTTGCTAAAGACTCATTCACAATTGCTGCATATTTTCCAAAAAAGGCACACTAAAATGTACAATCACACATGCCCACAGAAAACTGCTTGTCGCCTCCCCCACCCAAACCTCTGCTATAAGCTACCAACTGCCCTTTCCTGTTTCCTTATTCCTTCAGATTAGAATCTGTATGCTTCATGCGCCATGGAGCCTTGAGTATAATTTCAGTCTCCAATGCACTGCCATCATAATTGGTTACTCTTACCTGTACAAACACATCTAATAGGTCAACATAATGTCTACATGTGACATGAAACAAGTCTAGGATTTTTTTTTAACTATAGATCTTTATTTAAATACTAAATAACAGGCAGAAAATAAACACATCTTTCTTGTGTCAATGGCATGAATTTTGATAGAAACAAAACACCATTTGTTTGGTAATTTTTTTTTTTTTTTTTGCAAGGCAAAATGTGGAGTTTTACTGTGAATTTAATTTCATGCAAATGATTTTGCTCTAGTGCCCATTTTATTAAACAGCAAGCTCATGTTCAGTCACTTTGTTCCAATGAAAAGGCCTTTTGTTTACCATAAGAAAATTTTATTTCTCTGACAAAGTATTTTCAAGGCAGCTTTTGACTTGTCTAGTCCACATTTTTGTTTAGATGTTCATTTATTGATCCAATCCACTGTCCAGTCTATATCTCCACATTTGCCAGTTAAAACCTCCACATCATTCTAATCATATATCATACTAAGCTTTTCAGTCAAAATCAAATGGAAAGGTCACTATGATAATTGCAATTCACTATTTTCAGAAGGTACAGTAGGTGCTTAGTTTCACACTACAGTTCAATGGAAGCAGGTTGACTCTCTTGAATGCATGATAATAAAAATATGTCAGCTTTTAAAGATACGATGAAAATGTCAGTCATTGTTCAACCTGCTATATCCTAACACAGGGTCACAGGGGTCTGCTGGAGTCAATCCCAGCCACCACAGGGTGCAAGGCAGGAAAAAACCCCAGGCAGGGTGCCAGACCACCATAGGGCACACACCCACACTAGGGACAACTTAGGATTGCCAATGAACCTAACCTGCATGTCTTTGGACTGTGGGAGGAAACCGGAGCACCCGGAGGAAACCCACGCAGACACGGGAAGAACATGCAACTCCACGCAGGGAGGACCCAGGAAGTGAACCCAGGTCTCCTTACTGCGAGGCAGCAGCGCTATCACAGAACCTGAAAGCATTTTCTGGAAGGATGGAACCAACCATGGCAGGGCACAGTCATGCACTTTATAATCTCTCACCGATGCTGGGCTAAATTACACACTTTTTTAGCTGGTGAGTAGAAGCCAGGGCAATGAGAAAACCCTCATTTAAAACATGGGAACTTTACACAGAAATGTATGAAAATTTTAGCTCAGTACTCCTGCTCCTATGAGGTAGAATCACTAAGTAACAAACCACCATACACAAAGCTCATATTTTTTATTACGTACCAAACAGGCTGAACCGAGAATGATGGAGCAAGATACGGTTCCACCATGCTGTCAATGGCAGTCAAAGGCAACTATGAGACATTTGAGTGCCTGTAAATCCTACATTTATCTTTGGCTGGTCTGATCTCTGAATGAATACAGTAGCTTTAATTACAACATTGCTCCAAAGTCCATCAGTTCTCTGAACAAGCTGTCACATGCATGAGCTTGATTTGGCTCTACTAGGGTCTAACAGTAACAATACAAATGTGGTGGATCTGAGAATTATACCACAGCATAGCTGTCTTCCAATTTCACCCTCAAACAAGAAGATCTGTTCTCCTCTGTTTCTGCCTCTACCGGTTCAGAGACTATAAAAACAGCAAGTTTCTTTCAGGTAGTTGCTGTCATTTCTAGAGAAGCCAAGAAGGTATGGCACACTAGGGCCATCTAACCTACACTTCAGAGAAGAAGACTCTCTTTTTTGACAATACCATCATTAAATAGGGTAGCCCCAAATCAGTCTGATGCATGACCTTCTCAAAGCTTATTTCAAATCGTGGTTAGGGCTTGTTTATACTTCACACTCAGAATGCATACGCGCACGCATCATGGCTCAAGCTCGTTCCCAGCGTTAATTTGATGCGTTGTCTGAGCACGTCCTCAGAAATGAACACGATGCATGCACGAGTTGCAGTCCCACCAAAAAGTTGGGAGACGCAGTGTGATAAAAGTTGGAATATGACGTCAGAGTCTCTGTTTATTGTCTACAAGAGACAGAAAGCAGCTTTGAGGATCCTAGGAATTGTGCCTACTTCGATGTCTGATCAATGGTTTGATGTGGTGAAGCATAATGCCGACATACAAATGCATTCGTGGTGCTTTTATATAGTGTCGCATATTCCCCATCGTAATGAAACGATGATGATAATGATACATTTTAAAAGTCTCACATATCATTTTCTGTGCTGTCTTTTTTTTTTTTTTTTTGCATCTTCACAACAGCAACAGAATGTACAGTGCTGTATTTGAGCCACAGAGATAAAAAATAAGGACCCAGTGAAAAAGTGTATTTTGTGATTAAAGTGGAAATTTCAGCTTTAATCTCGAAATGTCCACTTTAATCTCATAGTTTACTTTAACATTAAAGTGGACCGCTGTAAAGTCATCTTAAAACCGACCCAGTTGTTAATCGCTACTTGATTCTGGGGCTTCCTCCTGACCTGACAGCAGCGGCAAGCAGCAATAGATCACCACACAGAACACATTAAATGTATGATATTCCAACTCTCTGCACATTTAGAATCCTTAGATTTATACTCGATATCACTTTCATGATGAAATGCATTAAAGTATGTATGTTATATTTTACAGATCAATCATTAATTCCATTTAAATAATGAATAATTTTAATAATTACTCACATAGGGGGGACATGGTGGCGGAGGTGTAGCACTGCTGTATCGCAGGGAGTCATGGTGCTGGTGTTCCCTGCCTGTAGTTTACATGTTTTCCTGCTGGGTCTCCACAGTGTGCTCCGGTTTCCTTCCAAAGATATGCAGATTTGGGGATTTAGTGACGCTAAAATGACACTAGTGTATGTGAGTGCTTGTATTCACCTTGCGATGAGCTGATGCCCTATCCAGGGATTGCCTCGTGCCCAATGCTAGCTGGAATGGGCGCATCCCTGGATTGATGGATTTAATCATTAAACATCCTTTTCAGTGATATTTCAGTAAGTTCTCCTCAGAATTTAATAGATGTTACAGGCAATTCACAACACAGCAAAGCCAAACGTTTTCTCACCGTGATGACATCTCGTACTGCCACCTGGTGGAATCTTCCAGTACGCAAGTATGGACAGTAAAATGCTTGCGTAGAAGTAGCGTCTGCCAGAGCACGCGTCGCGTCGCATGAAGTATAAACCTGGCCTTAGAGGGAGACTGAGCAGCAATAGACGCAAGCCTGAAACCACTTCTGGACGGGGCATTAGTTCATCATCTTTAGTACACAAACTCATACCAAAGCTCACTCTCTCTCTGTCTGTGAAGCCAATAATGAATTCCCAATCATCCTAACTTACACTTAAATTGGATTTGGTGGAACACCGGGATTCATTGGAGAAAAATCCATTCAAACATGGAATAAAAATGTGCAAACTATACACAGCCTACAGCTGGAATCTGAACCCAGGACTAATGACTGCACCCGTTGTCACTATAAACACACAGATTTGTATTAAATGCAAAGAAGATTAATTGAGCTTACATATAACACATTGAATGCATTTCTTATAAAGCTTATCAGATCCCAAAATTTCAAATGGCAGCTCTGCTCTATAAAGATTTTTTTTCTTCATTTTTTTACTTACAAATTCAAAGCATAGCACTGAAGGTTCAGTTAGTTTAAAAAATATTTGATTTGTAATCTTTTATGAAATAACTATAATAAAGCCAATCTGCCTCTGCTGACCAGAGTCTGGAAATTGAATCTTTTTCTTACAATTGCAGTGACATGATAAATACATAACACATTACATGATGAATGCAGTTATAAACTGTACTTGCGATAAGATTTAAGTATTCATATTTCTATCATGTTAATACAAAGTGATAAACCCGCAAAGCCAACTTGACCATGGCATTTGTTATATTGTGCACAGTCCCATTTTTCTATGTCGTAACTGGAATGAAGGTATTACCAAGGTTTAGACATAAGGTATATGGCATTATTATGCTCCATTGAGATAATAAAGATGCACAGAGTTGTGTCTGTAGACATGCTTGGCTGTTGTTTTGCACATAAGCCATTTGTCAGCCTTCCTTGTTTTTAATGGGGTGTTGGGGCATCGCTATAGCATCTCCAGCTTAACAGATAAGCAGTGTTGTTGTTAATTAGCCAAGGGCTTCTTATCTGCATTAGTGTACAACACACACACACAAAACAAAGCTCACAAGGAGCGATCAAAATAATATTTTTAATTCATATCTATAACACATTCTTTTTGTCAAGATAAATATTTCTATAATATTTGCGTAGGTTTGCCATTTTCCTCAGCATTAAATATCTCCCTAAAAACCTAAAATCCCAACAGGAAAATTTGTTGTTTATTTGACATTTTTTAAGTTCTGAGGAATAACTAATGAGCATCAAGAGAATAGCTCATAAAAATCTTCTTCATCTCAAAGCATTTAATAGTAAAATCCTCCATCTTATGGCAAGTAGAATTATCGTTTTTGTGATTTATTTCTGCTGCTGATCATATCTTTAGGGAATATCCTATCACTTTAAAACCTCATGTTTATCCAAGAAAAAAAATAGGTACATGCACCTGACCATACAATATTTATATATTAAAAAAAAGGCTTTTCTGATAAAACATTCAATGTGAGATTTAAAGAAAATGAATTGCTAGTGTTTTTTCAATGTTTATAGCAAGGATATGTGCAAACACTGGTTTGAGCTAGAGGCACGCTTTATAAATTGTAGTAGGAGCTGATAAATACAATCAATGTTTAATTCAAAGTGATCCACTCTCAATCTTTATGAATGCACTATAGGGTCAATATAATATAATATAATATAATATAATATAATATAATATAATATAA